>CM067216.1:159269288-160469288 GCA_034190945.1 Octodonta nipae | reverse complement strand
ATAACGTAGAAAGATGAATTCGATAAATAACAATTTAACTTTTACAAACAAATATAACTTCAGCAATATTCTCTGTCTTAGTGTGATGATCTATACATATTTTTGTCCTGCCTGTCAAGTCATTTTAATATTCTACAGACAACTATTAACTTTTTAATTATTGGCGATTGCTCTATTTAACTAATTTAAATAGTTATGGGATATGAGGAAATGACAAAACGGAAACAACCAATTACATAAATATGCATTTCATTAAATAACATAACACTGTCGGAAAAGCATTTTTAGAAATTTAGTTATTTGGTTATATGAAATGTTAATCAAATATCTAAACGTTGTACCAGCTACGGTAAAATCAATATGTTAAAAATGGGAATTTTTAATATCAACAGCGGTTAACACTAAATCTTTTATTTTTTATGATGCAAAACATTTTTATTCTGACAGCATGTTCAAATATTAAAAGTATTATTGTTCATAGAAAAAATATGGTATCTGTGGGTACATTGTTAACAAACGAACAAATAATACACCAGTCAATACAGATTTTAAAATGACATAAAATTCAACAGGAAACCGCATATGGCATCACGTCAATAATAGCGTATGGAATGTTCAAGCTTCTCAAAAAGAAATAACTTATGAAATATATGGATTATCCTAAATAAAAACTTCTAACATGTTTAAACCATCCTACTTAAGTATAAATCCACCAATCCCGAATATATTTCACTCAAACTGCAAGTACTTATGGGCGACCCTATATTACAATTTTATTCGACATTTTTTAATCACCTTGAATAATTGTAACGCTACTTCACCTAATATTGCCATCATCCTGTACCAATATAGCTTTTTGAATACCTGACTATAACTCTTCTCTTCCCTATATTTCAGCTATGAAACTGCTTATGGTCTACGCTGTATAACAATTATTTCTGATATTTTGTGAACCACCTTTTAAAGTAAAATTTCTCTTTAGCCTATATTTTAATCCCCCTTTATATGCAGCTTTTTCTAACATTGTGTTGAACACATCCTAATACTATAATCTTGCTTCTCGTCATATTTCAGATATTCCAATTGTTCATGGTCTACCCTATATAACAATAATTTTTTAACTTTTTTAGATCCACCCTGATAGAAATACCGGTGGAACCCTTGGTGTGTCACAAATTTAAAAACACAGTTTTGCACCCTAACACCAAACTTTTATTTAACACCCACCCAAACTGCAACTGCTTATTGGCCACCCTATATAACAATTTTATTCAAGATTTTTTTAACCGCTTTGTATAACTAAGTCTTCTTCCATCTACATTAAAACCATTGTGTATACACTGCTGCCAATTTGTAAAACATTACAACTTATTTTTGAACCACCCTGTATAACCATAAATTTACTCTACAAAATATTTCAACCATCCTGTTGTGCATCTGCTTAGGGGCCACCAAATATAACATTTTTTAAACACTTAACTATAACTCTGGTCCACTCACTATCTTATATATGCAACTGCTTGTGGACTACGCTATATAACTATTTTGAACCACAACTGAAATGTTTAAGTGCTTCTTGGAAAATAACTCCACAGTTTAAAGAAAGTTGCTGTATATTCCAATCGTTTCGGGGTCTAGATCAGACCCCCTTTGTCAATGGTTAAGAAACTACGGATTCAAAAGGCACAATTCTAAGAAGTAAATTAAAATATTTGACAAATGTGTATAATTTGATTTTTGACGTAACTAAGAGAATTTTATTTGTAATATACAGGGTAGCACAGAATTTTCTAAAGATCATATTATCATAAAGTTCCTTTCAAATTGGAAGAATTTGAAAGGGAGATCTTCGGAATTTTAAGTGGCGCTCCTAGGTGCGACTTTGTTATAAGATAGTGCATTCGCCAAAAATGCGACCCAAGAACTTTGTTGATTTAGTGATCCCATTAAAATCATAAGGGGAAACCTAGGAAAAACCTTATGAACTATCCCGACATTGTTGTTGTCACAAGGACATGACCATTAGCAATTTCTTCCTTAGTCATCGGCAACCAGGAACGACTGAATTCTACGGAGGTAGTAGCTATACAATTATTTTCATTTAACAAAATTAAAAAGACTCTTTTAGTTTTCTTTTGATGTTCTGTTCTTCTTTGTGTAACATAACTGAATTTTGAAACTCTATTTTATGACCAAGGTCCCAAGCATGTTCACAAATTTTCTTTATTTAAACTGTGGTGTTATTTCCCAAGAAGCACTTAGACATTGAAAAATATGCCACAAGTATCATTCAGAAAACAACAATTGAAAGTCTAATTTGTCTCCACCCTGTATTTAAACCACCCCTTATATTCAGCTTTTTCTAACATTGTTTTAATCACACCGTATGCACTATATATAATTTTACTTCCATCCATTTTTCAGATATATGCAACAGCTCATGTCCTACAAAAAAATTATCCAACCGGTTTAACTATAATTCTACTCCACCCGCTATTTCAACCACCTTGTATATGCAACTACTTGTTTAACATTTTTTGTACCACCCTGTATAACTATAAATCCATCAATGCCCAAGATATTTCACCAAAACCGCAACTGCTTATTGGGCACCGTATATAATAATTTTTTTCAGCATGTTTCTGAATCACCTTGTATGTATTACAACTACCCTGTATACGCTACTGCTTATTGGTTAACCAATATAACATTTAATAATAATAATAATGTGTACCAGATTTTAAGTCAAACAAAAAAAGGCTTTACAACAAAAAAAGATTCAGCAAAATCAGTTCAGTAGTTTTTACGTGATGCTCGAACAAACAAACAAACAAACAAACAAACAAACAAACAAACAAACAAACAAACAAACAAACAAACAAACAAACAAACAAACAAACAAACAAACAAACAAACAAACAAACAAACAAACATACAAACAAACAAACAGACAAACTTACAATTTTATAATATTATAGATAAGTTATTTTTTTACACACTCTAAAACTATAATCTTGCTTCTCCCCATATTTCAGATATTCCATATAGTAAAATGCGACTCTTTATGGTCTATCCCATATAACTTTTTTTAAGTTTTCTGATCAATTCTAATGGAAATGATGTAACCCTTCGTGAGTGACAAATATAAAAACACAATTTTGCACCCTAACACCAAACTTTAATTCAAACACTCACCCAAACTGCAACTGCTTATTGGCCACCCTACATAACAATTTTCTTCAAAAAAAAAAAATGTTTACCGCTTTGTATAACTAACTCTACTTCTATCTACATTAAAAGCATCCTGTATACACCGCTGCCAATTTATCAATCATTACAATCTATTTTTATACCACCTTGTATAACCCTAAATTTACTCTACAAAATATTTCATTTCAATGACCCTGTATGTACATCGGCTTAGGGTCAACAAAATATAAAATAATTAAATACCTCTAATCACACTGTATGAACTATAATTTTACTTCGATCCATGTTTCACATATTGCAGATATGCAACAGCTCATATTCTATCCTACAAAAAAATTATCCACCCTGTTTGACTATAAATCTACTCCACCCGCTATTTCAATCACCTTGTATTTCCAAGTACTAATCGGCCACCGAGTATAAATTTTTTTCTACCACCCTGTATAACTATAAATCCATCAATGCCAAATATATTTCACCAAAACCGCAACAGCTTATGGGGTACCGAAAATAACAATTTGGTTCAACATGTTTTTGAATAACTTTGTATGTATTACAACTACCCTGTATACGCTACTGCTTATTGGTCAACCAATATAACATTTTTTTAAATAATTATCATAACACTTCTTCACCCTATGTTTCAACTATCCTATCTTTGCAACTTATTATGAACTATGCTATTTCACATTTTTCCTTATAGTTTTTCAAGATATATTAAAGTATTATTTCTCTCCACACTTTATTTAAACCACCCGTCATTTACAACTTTTTCTAACCTTGTTTGAATGACACTGTATAACTATAACTTTACTGCGCACCATACTTCCCGTACTCTATATATGCAAGTGCTATAAACAAAATTTTTCTAGCATTCTAACTGAAAGCCACCCTATATTTCAACAACCTTTTATATGCAACTGCTTATTTGCCACCAAATATAACATTTTTGTACGACCCTATATCCTTAGAATACTACCCCACCCTATATTTCTACCATCCGGTAAACAGAACAGCTTTCAGATTATACCATTACTTTAAAATATTTTTAAACCCACCTGTATAGCTGTAATTATACTCCGCTACATATTTCAACCATCCTTTATATGTTACTACTTGTGAATATAACAAGTTTTTAACCACAACAGAAACTATAATTCCACTCCATTTTATATTTCAAACACCCTGTATAAACAACTGCTTCTAACATTTCTTTAAGCCCTTTCTATAACTATAGTATCTTATGAACATAATTCAAGGATCCTAACTGCTTACCTAAGACATTTTTTTAAGTTTTTTTATTCACTGTATTAAACATTCTACCCTTTTTCAACCACTTCGTATATGGAACTGTTTATAGCCCACTCAATATATCTTTTTTGGACAAACCTGTATAACTAATTCCACCCCCCCTTATTTCCACTACATCGTATATATTCAACTGCTTATAGGACACTAAATATAACTTTTTTAGAGTTTTTAAATCAATGTAATTCTACACCGCTCTAAGTTTCCTATATACAGAACACCCTGTAAAATTACGCTTGATATATGTTGAGTTTTGTTAAATTGAAACATGTTACATTTGCAAATTCCGAATTTTGAATAAATACTAATGGATAAATGGATGGATTCAATTGGAACCAATTGAATAATTGAAATACCCAACATGGTAGAAGTTTTTTCGCTATATCTACCGTTTCTGTGAATTTAGAGAGATAAAATGTCTACCAGATTTTAAGTCAAACTATAGGCTTCGCAACAAAAAAAGATTCAGCAAAATCAGTTCAGTAGTACGTGAGGCTCGAACAAACAAACAAACAAACAAACAAACAAACAAACAAAAAAACAAACAAACAAACATACAAACAAACAGACAAACTTACAATTTTATAATAGTATAGATATAGATTACTGACATAATTTTAACAGCAAACTCGTAGCAGTATATTATTTGAGCCTTAAAAACCCCAAAATTTATGGTGTATTTTCGTTTTTTGCTGCTAGTGTAGAAAGTAATAATGTGTTCATAATGCCTTCAATAGAAAAATTGTCGAGGATCAGAAAATCGTCAAAATGAGCTTTTATAAATTTTGATAGCAGAATTTTTCATAAAGAAAAGCTGGTAAAACCGGTATAAAATAAGTGCTTTAAACTCTAACTTGGTTGTAATAACAGCTGGAACCTTAATATGCCTCCTTATGATAGCTTATAACGCTAAGATTAATAATGCTGAAGATCGACATTGTACTTTAAGTAGATCTTTCAGAATTGCAATTTAAGTAATCTGTAGAATATTTTGAAGAAACAATAGTATTAGCTACTATAGTTCGATAGCGATATCAAAATATAATTTGAAAGCTCATAAATTGCACTGCACTTTGTATATCTTTGATTTTTGTTATGGTGCCGTAAATTAAATGAATACCGCTTGTGAAATTTGGCTTGAAAGGCGAACCTTTACTTCTCCTCCATTGTCTTGACTATGGCGGATCCAGTCAGTGGGAAAAAGTAATTTAATTAATATCAGTAAACCCCATACAGATAACCATTAACTTAATAAACCGATGGAAAACAGACCAATGTGGTCAGATAATAGTTATGTAAATAAAAACGTAATAAACTGCTGAGAAAAAACGTATAAAAATACAATTAACCATAAATTTCATCTCGTGCAACCACTTCAAAAAAATTCTAGATCCGCCCATGTGCCTTGTCAGTGCACCGCTGGTTGGCTGTCGCATATTCGTCCATTTACTGCAATATTTACACCGTTATAACTAAAATCAAAGATACGCAATTTGAAGTTGAATTGATAAACTTTCAAAATATATTTGTATATCATTGATGGACTAGTCTCGTTAATACGGTGGCATGTGCAAAATAGCTCTCTCATTATTTAAAATCCAATCTTTCAAATACTACTGATTCAATACTATTCATAGTGAGCCCATTAAAGTTAACAACATAAACTATCGTTTTGACAATGGTTAATATTCCAGTATTAGTTACCAGAAAGTTATAAATTTTTAAAACATCCGCGTTTGACCAAATTTTCTGGAGTCTACTAGATTAAAAATTAAGATGTAAAGGCTCATTAGGAAAGATTTCTAATTCTCTACAAGTTTTCTGTAGACGGCATTACGATTCCATCATTAGTCTTCATTATATAAGCAAAAAAAAGACATTCGAATTCGAAATTGCGAGTTTTATTATTTGAATAGTTCATTTCTACGAGTTTGCTGTTAAAATCTCAGCAATAATTATCTATAAGCTGATACTGACGTGATGGTAGAAGCGATCTGCTGTTGAATTCTATGTCCAAAAATGAGGTCAATTTTGCTCTATGAACTGGCGTATAGTGTCACTGTCTAGAAAGATAGATATTTCATGGAAACAAATTTTATTTGTGTTTATTAAACTATGATCGAAATTGTATCCAAAATTGTTTAGAAAATTACTATAAACGATTGTTTGACAACGTCGCCAGATTAAAATTGGAGATGATGATATATACAGGTATTTCGAGATGCAAATTTTATCCTGGAAACTAACAAAAAGAAACTACAACTCATTTCTTGTAGATATTCTCATAGAAAGTAATTCTTTAAGAAATCAGCTAGTAGCATGAGCAATTTTCACAAATTATCTCTATTATGGTAGCCACACAAGTAACGACGTAAATACGCAACTTTAGTTTAGAGTGAAGAAATTTAGTCTGTCTACACGTTTCACCACTTCAGCAGTTTGAAACAAAAGTCATAACAAATCACCGTGAGATCTTCATTACTAAATATAAAATAATATATAGTTTATGACAAAAGACATAACCAACAGAGGCCAATAAAAAATTAATTAACAATAAAACATTTTTCAAAAATATATAACCGACTTCTACCTATAACTAAAAAGCTAAAAATAATTATAACAAAATACAACTCTAGCAAATAAATAACACATTCAGTGTTGTAAGGTACCTACCGAAGAAGTAAAAAATGTAAACATTAAAAGGTGCTCATTCTGTACAAATTAATTACCTACCAATCTAGTTTATTTTTGAAGTCGGTGCCAAGCAAATCTAAAATGCTTCATTGCGTACTTATCTACTAATTCATTAAACTTGATTGTTGCTTGGCACCGACTTCAAAAATATACTAGATTGGTAGGTAATTAATTTGTACAGAATGAGCACCTTTTAATGTTTAGATTTTTTACTTTCTCGGTAGGTACCACAACACTGAATGTGTTATTTATTTGCTAGACTTGTATTTTGTTATAATTATTTTTAGCTTTTAAGTTATAGGTACAAGTCGGTTATATATATATATATATATATATATATATATATATATATATATATATATATATTAAATGTTTTATTTTCAACTTTTTAGTTTTTTTGAACTCAGGTAGTTTTCATTCTTTATTTTTTATTTTGTGTGTATAACCTTAATAGACAGAACCAGGTAACATCGAAAGCCTCAACATTACACAATGATACTTTATCATTTAAATTGACAGGTAAATCTTTACGAACAAAATGTACTAGTACGCGTTGACTTAATAAGCCCAAAATATATTTATACCTTATAGACTACGCCATGTAAGCTTTTTTAAACTTTTTTGACAACCCTGTATAACTAGATAATTCCAGTCCAACCTATGTACCAACCATCCTGTACATACGACTGCCCACGGACAAGCATAAATTTGTTAGCTGCCTTCTGTAAACTATAGGACGGAGTACAATCCATCCTATATTTACGGAGTCAAATCCGTCCTATATTTCAACCATAGTATATAACTCCTTGTGGGCTACCCCAAAAATTATTTCCTTTTTAACATTTTATGTTATCGCCCTGTGTAACATTAATTCCTCTCCACACTTTATGCAACTTCTTATGGGCTATAAAAGATAATTTTTTAATAACACTGTATAAATATAATTCAACTCCAGCATATATTTCAACCATCCTGTATATGATTTGCTTATGTCCACATCATATAACAGTTTTTTAATCACCCTATATAATTTTAATTTCACATTTTTTTCAACATTTTTATACCACCAAACGTTCAGTCCACCCTATATTCCAACCATCCTGTATATACGGCTGCCTAAGGACCACTATCATTCTAGTCCGTCCTATATTTCAATTTTCGTATAAATGCAACTCCTTCTGCCATTTGTTTGCTATAACTAAACACCCTGTCTATAGGCCACCAAGTACCAGTTTAAAGTTTGACATGTGTTGTCACGGAATTTTCTATTAGGCCGGGAGAATGTGACAACCGAAAGTACCGTCTTCGCAAAATGACAAAATTTGCATTTAAATAGGTATTTGCCTGGTATACAAACAACACGAGCTTGGTACTCATTGATTTAAGGAGCCGAAAATACTATGCTTTACTACCTATATGCTTGAAATGTACATAGAAAATTTTCAAGTTCACAATTAAAACTTCCAGTGTCTAAAATTGCCGCACTATTACGTTGGAATTAAAATATTTATGAGGAAATGTCTGTTATGTCATTTCGATGAAATTTTTGATAAGAATTTTGGAATGTTCGGCGATTATCTGCAAAACTGCAAGTTGCACGTCCCAGAAAAGTATATGAGATCACCTAAGGATCTTCCTCAATAGATTAAACGTTAAAAAACTATACACATCCATAAGGAGTTATCGAAAAATCGACTAAAATATTAGGGATATTGGTCGATTTCCATGCGCGCATGTGTTCATTCACAAATTTTATCACTTTACCAATAGAATTCTTTTCCAAATTTGAAGTTTCACCAATCCGGATATATACTCTATTAAACAAGACCATATTCATTCAAAACGGTGCACCACAGGAGAAGAAATCAGGTAACATACATACAAAAAAAAAGCGAAAAAATACGCTAGTAAAGTATCTTTTACAATAGGCATTTGCGCCATCTCGTGTTTTTTTTGTGGAACGCCTGTTCTGTCAAGGCCATAATTTATGTTTGCTGTGTTATAGATTAAAATTTAGTTATCCGAAAGTGCGGTGTAGTTGATTTTAAAATACATCAAGGAAACTTAAAAAAAAATACAATTCTACCGTTTTCCTCGATTTCTACAGCAATCAGGGAGGAAGGAAAAAATGGATTACAGCAGTTCGTCGTCAAGGGCAATTAAATTAAATTTCCACCTTTTTAGTCATTACTAAATACATAAAATTAATCACAATTGTTGTTCTCTTAACAAAAATAAGATTCAATAACTCTTGTAATCAGAAAAGTTAATCATGTAAATATTTTTCTTTCCAAAATAAATTGATATTTAAGGTTAACATAATTTTTATTTTTTTAATTAATAATATTTTCTTTTAGGAATAAAGAAAAAAAGTAACTTTTTGTTACAGGAGGGATGAAATGCCATGGCAACTAGGAACATATTCAAGGATCTGCTGTGCTCATTTCGATGGAGCAGAAAAATCAAACAATGTAGATACATAACAAAGTTTACAATTCAACTATCTTTCCTGTAATATATCAATATTTATACTCTTTTAAATAAATAAAACTTTTTATTCTCATTATTCTTATTTTTTATGAGCGCTTCTTTATTATTAGTTATTACAAAAGCTATAAATAATATATTATCAATATTCATTTCCTTGTGAATTAACATGTATATTTGCATCTGTTGTTGCTTAATTATCCTTGTTCCAACAAATTTTTATCTTGATCCATTAAAACTTCATCGTCAGTGAAATCTACCAATAAATTAAATATAATGAATAAATTTAATTTGTTTTTTTCTTATATATATTTACTCACTATTGTTAATCTCAATTGGAGCTTCATCTACTCCTGAAGATACAGCTTTTTCTTGTTGTAGGTACTCATAATCTTTCAGCCCACAAACGAGCATGAAGGTTTTGCTTTTATATATACATATTCCAGGAAATATAGTTGGATTGATTTTGTTATGTGTATTGTTTACTTTTTTCCCAAACAATTTGACCACTGCAAATCATTGAATTTGTCTCTGGTTGAGATGGATTGCCCCACTGTTGTAATTATAAAATCACAGTTTTGTTAATAGAACAATAATTATGATTAATTTTATATACCGCACTTTCGGTTTGATGTATTTCTTTTCATTTTATGGGATAACTAAATTTTAATCTATAACACAACAAACATAAATTACGGCCTTTGCAGAACCAGCGTTCCACAAATAAAACACGAGATGACGCAAATGTCTGTTGTCAAAGATACTTTCTTACCGTATACGCGACGAATTGTTAACCTCCTCCTTTTTGGAAGTCGGTTAAAAATAACATACATAAAAAAATGAATAAAAAACGAATCATGATACAAAATAAGTATAAGATCTTAATGTTTTAAATGTTTTCCGGTGTATTTTTTACCACTAAACACAAATATTAGTACATATCAATTCTAAGCAACTCGCTGAAGAAGCTTCAGTAAACTAAAGCCGAAAATTGTGTAGTGTGATATCAAACCGATACTTGCTAGAGCAAAACTAACCATAGATTTGTGTTAAACGACCAAAAGTACCATTTATCGCTTGTCTGGGCATAGTAATATTTTTGTGAGAATGTGCAATTAATGACCTTTATTTCTGGTGAAAAAGCTCCGCAACTCAATACTGAAGACAGTTTCAGAAACAGAACATTCGCCCAACCTGAACTCCCACATCATTTTAAATAATACATTATCCTTATCTATTGCAAATGTACAGGCAATATAAGTTAAATGTCATTTCTAAATACAAGCGTATCAACCAACTAACTGATTCATGACATTTTATGTTATTTTACTCTAATCAGCATTGCAACTGAAAAAAATAGTTAACTAAACAGTTTCAACAACTTTCTACTGAACAATTATTGGAATATAACTACAACTTTTGTAACTCTTTTGAAACGATTTTTCCTATGTTTTGAATGTACCGTTTAAATCACAATTTAAGATTTGCTGCTTTAAATACTTTAGTATATGTAAATCACATTTAAAATTCAAATATGAACCCCTATTTCTTTTTGCCGATACAACTCACTAAACTCATAAATTTTATGAATTTTAATACTCGGTGACAAAAAGTACGAGATAAATCACGTGCGAGATACCTAAACAAACTCATTTTGGTGTTTAGTAGGCATGTAAGTGTGTTTAAATTTAAACTAAATATGGAGTTATCCGACCACCATCCCGTTTGATTTATGGGAAGTGAAATATGTGAAATACGCCGAACAGAATGTATGCCGTATGCCTACATTATGAATTCACAAGTTGTGGACACAACCCGATCGCTAAATATTATGTTGATTTTATTTTGTTTTCCAGTTCGAATAGTTTTTCAAAGTTTCGTGAATTCAACAGAATGCCAAATGTAATGAATAATTAAACTTTCAATTTCACGGAATGCACAATGCAGTTCAAATATTTTGACAAGCAGAATGAAATTCTAAACAAAACGCAGATAGTGTATACTGTTTCGGGAAACCATATAGATATGTTTTGTTTGTCGGTAGAATATTGTATAGAAGTTTTTGTGAGATATAAATACTCTAGTATTTTACAAATTAATCTTTACCTACTATTTCTGAGAACAAAAAAATTATCCCACCCACCAAAAAAAAATCCTGCTACGGCCTTGGTTGCCTTAGGAATGTTCCAGTTTCACTACATTCTTTACCCTTCTATTATGTTTTTGTCATTATGTGGTTATACGTAAGAAAATTACTAGATAACGAAAAAAAAGCTTTCGAAGTTTAGTACAAAACAAAATGCTATATATCATTTTTAATTTTAAGATTATTTAGAATAATACTAAATAAAAACAATTTTTAACCTCTGACATAAAATCCATGCATTTCCAAATTGATTATGGTTTATCTAACAACCAACAATATATTGTGGCTACGTCTTGAAAACCAGTGCCATAACTCATTTCCCTTAATTTTAATTAATTAATCAATAACTCCTTTAGTGAGTTAACTTTTTTGTTTTTGTCGCCAAGAAACAGCAAATAATTTTTGTTTATAAATTATCGTTTTGTTATAAATTCTGAAATCACTTAATATTTCCAAAACAGTTGAAGATAGGTGTGAGACATTGATCATGAATTATGTCTAGAATTATATGGAGAATCCAAAAAAAAAGAATAATATACAGGGGCCATATATTTTTTTTGTTGAAAAAATGCGCATTATAAAATACAAATCGACGTATCCAAGCGTTTTTCCGAACACGCCCTCCTTTATTCATTATCGTATTTGTTCTATTTGTCTGTTCCACACTGTATTAAGCCTACACCAATATAGTTTGAAAGTGGTTCCAGTGTTTTACTAAAGCATATACAAATCGACTTATACCAAGTTCTTTTGAGATTTTAACCGGATTTACTCAAAACTCGTTAACTGCCTTTGATGTAAATAAGGTAAGGTTCTGTCAATTCGCTGCGATTTATCTAATGCTTGTCACAAGAAACAGTTCCAAGCTTTTAACATCTACAGCACGGTAATTCTAAAATATTTTACTGTTTTTATAATCACACTAGGGTTCAGTTAAGTTCTTGGATTTATTCAAAAGTCCAGCTCACTATAATTTATTTGCACTACTTTAATTTATATTCACAGAACTATTTATGATTTATCTTGAACACCTGACCTTTACTATGCGGCAATCAATCAATGTATAAATCCTTCGGTCAGCTCTCCGTATTTATATATTTCTTCTCCGAATTCTCCAGAAGGTCAAAGAGCCGCCAAGAAATTTTCTTCATGCACACTAAAATTCTTGGAGAACTTAAACAAAGCCTCCCGCCAACTTTGACGTGCGAGGCGAACATTTCGGATTCTACGAAATACCGTATGAATGCCGATTCCATGAATTACTGGATGAATTCCCGTCATGATATTCATCCCTAAAAATGCATATGGATATAAACATAGCTCATAATTTTTAAATTAAAATTCTTCTATCTCTCTCTCTTTGTCTATCAATTTCTTTAGATAAAGAAATTTGTCACAGGTAAAAAGACTAAACTGGCATATCAAATCTATGTAAACAAGAAACATATGTACATTAGTTTATTTCTAATCCGATTCAATTTAATAATGCAGCTTCAAAAGCAACAATTACAATCCAATGAACGAAGATAATACATTATTTGTGGACGAAAATTTCCATCAGCTGATTGAAATGAATGAATATAACATTTTTACGTGAAGTGACTATCAACTTTAGGGGGTTTCAGGGAACGCTAACTCACAAAGGCTCCAAACGAGAGGGATGATCATTACCTTGTCAAAAATTTCCATATGATGTTTTCAAGTTTCTTGGCATTTGCTGTTGGTGGAATGTATTTAATATTATTTAACCGACTTTTAACCTGATTTCTTCTCCTGTGGTGCACCGTTTTGAATTAATATGGTCTTGTTTAATAGAGTATATATCCGGATTGGTGAAACTTCAAATTTTGGAAAAGAATTCTATTGGTAAAGTGATAAATTTTCTGAATGAACACATGCGTGCATGAAAATCGACCAATATACCTAAATTTTAGTCGATTTTTCGATAACTCCTTATGGATTTGTATAGTTTTTTAACGTTTAATCTATTAAGGAAGATCCTTAGGTGACCTCATATACTTTTCTGCGACGTGCAACTTCCAGTTTTGCAGAAAATCGCCGAAAATTCCAAAATTCTTATCAAAAATTTCATCGAAATGACATAACGGACATTTCCTCATAAATATTTTAATTCCAACGTAATAGTGCGGTAATTTTAGACACAGGAAGTTTTAATTGCGAATTTGAAAATTTTCTGTGCTCAAGCATATAGATAGTAAAGCATAGTATGTTCGGCTCCTTAAATCAATGAGTACCAAGCTCGTGTTGTTTGTATACCAGGCAAATACCTATTTAAATGCAAATTTTTCCATTTTGCGAAGACGGTGCTTTTGGTTGTCAGATTCTCCCAGCCTAATAGAAAATTCAGTGACAACACATGTCAAGCTTTAAACTGCTATTTGGTGGGTTTATAGACAGGGTGTTTAGTTATAGCAAACAAAATCACAAAGTAAAGTGGTAGAAGGAGTTGCATTTATATGAAGGTTGAAATATAGGACGGACTAAAATGATAGTGGTCCGTAGGCAGCCGTATATACAGGATTGTTGGAATATACGGTTGACTGGACATTTGGTGGTAAAAAAATGTTGGAAAAAATGTGAAATTAAAATTATATAGGGTGATTAAAAAACTGTTATATGATGTGGACATAAGCAAATCATATACAGGATGGTTGAAATATATGCTGGAGTTGAATTATATTTATACAGTGTGATTAAAAAATTATTTCTTTTATAGCCCATAAGAAGTTGCATAAATTGTGGAGAGGAATTAATGTTACACAGGGCGATAATATAAAATGTTAAAAATGAAATTATTTATGGGGTAGCCCACAAGGAGTTATATACTATGGATGAAATATAGGACGGATTTGACTCCGTAAATATGGGATGGATTTTACTCCGTCCTATACTTTACAGAAGGCAGCTAACAAATTTATGCCTGTCCGTGGGCAGTCGTATGTACAGGATGGTTTGTACATGGTTGGAGTGGAATTATCTATAGTTATACAGGGTTGTCAAAAAAGTTGAAAAAAGGTTGCATGGCGTAGTCCCTAAGGCATATATACATTTTGGGCTCATTACGTCAACGCGTACTAGTACATTTTGTTCGTAAAGATTTACGATTGTGAAATGTTAAGGCTTTCAATGTTACCTGGTTCTGTCTATTAAGGTAATACATACAAAATAAAAAATTAAGAATGAAAACTACCTGAGTTCAAAATAAAACATTTAAAAAAATATATAACCTACTTCTATCTATAACTAAAAAGCTAAAAATAATTATAACAAAATACAATTCTACTAAATAATTAACACATTTACTGTTGTTAGGTACCTACCCAGGAAGTAAAAAATGTAAACATTAAAAGGTACTCATTCTGTACAAATTAATTACCTACCATTCAAGTATATTTTTGAAGTCGGTGCCAAGCAACAATCAAGTTTGATGAATTAGTAGATAAGTACGCAATGAAGGATTTTAGATTTGCTTGGCACCGGCTTCAAAATATACTAGATTGGTAGGTAATTAATTTGTACAGAATGAGCACCTTTTAATGTTTACATCTTTTACTTCCTGGGTAGGTACCTAAGAACGTTGAATGTGTTATGTATTTGTTAGAATTGTATTTTGTTATAATTATTTTTAGCTTTTTAGTTATAGGTAGAAGTCGGTTATATATTTTTTTAATGTTTTATTGATTTATTGAAATCTCACCCTAAAAGTATTCCTATTGAAATAACTTTTACTTTTGGGCCATTAGCTGATATAATACCTACCCTCAGATAAAAATTACAAGAAATATCTCTTGTTTGGAGTGATAGTAAATATTTTATAGGTAGTTCCTAGTACGACTTTCCAACTCACCTCTACTCGATTAGAGGTAATCAATCAATCCTCTATCGAGCAACTAACACAGTAACGATGTATTTATATTTACTGTAATTAGATAAGAAATATGTATGGCAACGTCTCCAGCATGAAACAAAGATGTGTCATTTTGTACAATTTGGAATGTACATCGTTTATGGACACCTAAAATAGATAATTTCCGAAATAAAAATTTAATAATTTGCGTTAAAATTTAATTTATTGTTGAAATAATGTTTTTTCTGAAATAACAGCAATGATATAGAACGGCTCCAGATTCGGAATCCTCTGTTTTCCCCTAAACTAAACTATACTAAACGAAAAGATCGTCTCCTATCCCATGGCAATGCTACGGCTATGACGAAAAGGTGGTTCCTTCTACTAATAAACTGCAGGGGCTCTGTGTGTCTAATTCCTCTTGCACTCCTCACGTTGGATATTCTAGTGTGTTTTTGCTTGCAGATTTTTTAAAAATGGTTTGACACTTTGCTGTATCGAATTGTAATAGTTATCAAAAAATAATCCAGATAATTCCAGCCATACTGAATTTGTATTTTTACTGGTTTGGATTCAATCTGTATTGCCCAGAAAACTGGGATCACTTTTTGTTTGTGGTATGAGTTTCTAAACTATGTGATAAAATAACTACTTACAGTATATCATATAAACTGTATTTGATATTATAATGTTATTTTTCTGCATTGAATTATGAACATCGGGCCAAATCTAAAATCCTTAATTGCGTACTTATCTACTTCTTCATCAAACTTGATTGTTGCTTGGTACCGACTTCAAAAATATACTAGATTGGTAGGTAGTTAATTTTTACAGAATGGACACCTTTTAATGTTTACATTTTTTACTTCCTGGGTAGGTACCTAACAACATTGAATGTGTTATTTGTTTGCTAGAGTTGTATTTTGTTATAATTACTTTTACCTCTTTAGTTATAGGTGGAAGTCGGTTATATATATTTTTAAATGTTTTATTCTTATTGTAGAAATGATACCCATTTTTGATGCCGCGAACGTCGCTATTTTACATTTCTTTCTAGAATTTTGTTGTTTTGGGCTCGTTTACCCATTTATAAAACCGAGGGATACAATAGCCCAAACTCCATTTTCACTTTGAGGCCAGTTAGTAATAATTAATTTATATATTCATATATTACAAGTAACATCAATGCAGACACACATGTTTTTATGGAAATCATGTTTTATTTGATGTAATGAATATGTTAAAGCGTTAAATTAAAAATATATTTTATTCCAATAGGAGATTACAAACCTGAATTAATCAACTCATTGATATCAAATAGGGAATGTCATTATTTTATAGCAAATTTCAAAATCCGCATTTATTTACAACGTAAAATATGAGAGATATTAATTACAAATCTGTTTATGTTTTTTTAAGTAAATATATTAATAATTGGTTGAATTCGCGAAATGCTATATTTATTGCGAAATAGCAATCCACCATTTTTTAATACATCAAAGAAAAATAGTTTATTGGAAAAGCTTGCCTAACATTTTACCAATTTTTGTTACACCATCTCTTTTTAAAAGGACCAGTCTACAAGTATTACTACACTACCAACGCAGGTCTAGTTCTTAAGTAAAATATTTGTATTATTAGAGATTAGTCGTCCCTATTCGAAAATAGACTTTATTATTGACATGGAATTAAATGACAATAGTATGCCTGTTTCAGTTATATAAAGATAATACACAAACTTATTGTGTTGTTCATTCTTCCTTATTCCAATTCGCATTAAAGAACACAGCATGACGACTACTTACAAAAATTGAATTGAATTGGTTTACACAGATTCAGTTTAATATTTAAAAACAAGATGGGAATATGAGTCATTATTATAAAAGCAATTAATATAAGAGAGAGTGTTCAATAGATAAACTTAAAGCTACTTCTTGTCGTGGAATGTTGGATATTTAGGACCACGGTGTATTAAAGTGGTGAAATGATGGACGCAGTTTAAGAATTCAAGGAGTTCGTAATAATAAACTACATTTTGCAAGAGACCTACAACTGTCTTGTCTGATCCCTTAATAACCACGGGAATAAAATTTTTCATGTTATAAATAGTATTACATAACTCTTAAACTCTGAACAAATTTAAGCTTACATTATTAATGTATAGAAAGTATATAAGGTGTATGTATAAAAACAATTTTTCAGATACCCAAATTTGACAGCGTGTATATACGAGATTAATTGGTGATTTATTTTATGTTTTTATTCAATTTTAGAATAAGGCAAACCCATTGATGTAATAATTAAAATATATAATTAAATTTGATAAGCGGGAAAAAAGCAGTTTTGAAGCATTATTTTGAATAGGTAATTAATTACTCAATGATTTAACCCGAAAAACTAAATTTTAAATATTAATAAATACTAATTCAGGCGATTTAAAACAGCAGATCAATTTAATAATGGTTTATAAATTAGGTAAGTTTTAATCTTAATAAAGAGGATTTATGCATTTGGGTGTCAGAAGATTGAAATGTTCATAATTCAATGCAGAAAAATAATATTATAATACCAAATACAGTTTATATGATATACTGTAAGTATTGTCTTCTAAACGTTGTTTGTGGCATATTCTTGATTACTTTTATGTTTTTTTGGGCAATAACACCACAATAGAAATAAAACGACGTATATTGCAGGAATACCATACGTTTGGCTGGAATTATCTGGATTATTTTTTGATAACTATTACAATTCGATACCGCAAAGAGCCAAGCCATTTTTAAAAAATCTGCAAGCAAAAACAATATCCAATGTGCGGAGTGCAAGAGGAACTAAAAACACAGAGCCCCTGCAGTTTATTAGTATATATTTAGATTATAAGTCGAATGCAGTATCGAACGTCCTCGTCGATCATTGTGATAACTGCATCGATGTTTAGAGTTGAATATTTGATTATATTTCATTCGAAAACTTTGATTTCATAATCTGATACTCGAGTGATTTTCATAATAGAATGATAGATTATATTTCATTCGAAGGATCCCATCACTAGTTAATAGAACTGAGAATAATAAGATTTCGCTGTATTTTGAATTTAAAAAAATCCTATCCTACTTTTTAAGTAGAAAATTTTAATATCGTAGACCTTTCTTTTCTACACTGAACTATTGTGACTGTTACTTGATGTAAATCTATTATGAGAAAAACAAAAAACGAAAACACACTTCGAGATTTACACTTTATTTTTACAAACGACATGTGTTTCGGCATACAAGTATTTTTGTGTAACTTGATAAAGGGATTGTAAAAATAAAGCGTAAATCTGGATATGTATTTTCGTTATTTGTTTTTCATTTTCTTTCTAATTTATTCAGTCAAATCTTTGCGTGAAACTAACATATATGAGTAATATCGTAAAAAAGTCGCATTAAAATCGATCAATTAAGAAAGAGCTTAGAGTGATGGCGTCAGTTGAAGTAGACCACACTGAATGTACAAAGCATTCATAACTTATTGGATAAGTTAAATAAAAGTTATATTGGGAGTTAAATCAACGCTGTTTTGTTTTTCTTATAAAGTTCTTTAAAGGCGAACTCACATGTTTTCTTACAGAATTAAATAACATTGTACATACGGTAATAGTAAATATGATCAATTATTGAGTAAGGAAGACAATTCTTTTTCTAGGAAAGCGCTGACCGTTATTCATCATTGGCTATAATGTTACTAGTCATACTGGCTATGTTTGTCTATTCGCCAGCTTGGAACAATTGAATTTATTTCTCCCGTGATCGATGGAAAAACGACGTCCTTTCGGCAGAGTTACCACTGCCATCTTAAGGTCGATTGGCATATTTTTCGTCCCCGTCTTCTAAGGCTTCTGGTTACTCCAGTATAAACATGTTATGCCTCTACCATTTGCACTACCGTAGTGCGTCAGCAATGGTGTGACGAAAGGCCGCACCACTATCAACAAGGGTACCAGAGATGTTCACATAAATTGATAATACACTTTTTGAAGACCATCATGTCTCTTAGAAGACGATAAGGTGCTTTTATACCATTGAAGTTACTAAAATTGCGTTCCAATTATATATGAGTTTGGTATTTAGCGCAAACTCAGTTATTTGATGGGAACCTTGATGGACTCTTTTAAAGGTGAGTGAGATATTTAGAATACTGATAATTTAAAAAAAAGTTCTTAGGCACTTCTTTGGTCCTTTAGAAAAGCTGCAATATCTCTTAGAGGCAGGGACATATTTTAGAGGAAACATTACTAAGTGTACCAAAGTTAAAACTTGAAGACTTCCTATATTTATAAGGCTTTTTACAGCTAAGACGATACATCAGTTGCAATACAATCAGAAGGACGAAATATTAAAAAAAACATTTACGTTCATCGAATACATGAATAAATATGTAAATGTGAATTAAATATGATTAAAGGAGCGAGAAATTTGATACCCCAAGTAATGAGTTCTGTGCAACCTTCTAATAGTGGGATTTCTGCAACAGAAGTTCCTCGAGATAAATTCGAATGTTGAGTAAACTGTTCAAAGACTACACTTTATATCTCTTCAAGGTGCAATCCTACATTATTTACACTATTGTAAATGGACCTTGAAGAAAAATGGGCGTGTTATTTATCCGGCTCGAACCAGGCCTTGTTTACATAAGGGTGTGCAGTAAAATCAGGGCCATGCTTACGTCAGGGTTTCTCCGGCTCAAGTAAAGATATGAATGCGGTTAGAATCTGACCTTGTTTACATGAGGGAAGTACTGATTTACTCTGAAGTTTGATAGTACAGTCATTAGAAAACCACTATTTTTTGGAAAATCGTGAGTATAAAGGATGTAATTTCTAAATAAAACAAAATTTTGGACACTCTTCGCCATATAGTATTTAATTTAAATATTCCACTTTCCTATCATCCAATAATTTTCTACCTACAAATGTTATTCTAGCATTTTCCGAATTTCAATGGCGACGGAATTTATGTAATAATAGTGCAGATACTAAATTTGGAAGGATATTCCTAGATCATGAATAATTAAATCAGTTGTCTTCTAAACGTTGTTTGTGACATATTCTTGATTACTTTTATGTTTTTTTTTGGGCAATAACACCACAATCGAAATAAAACGACGCATAATAAAGGAAAACCAAACGTTTCAAAGTATATTCTGATTTCGGTGTCAATGGCTTTATATTTATTGATGTAAATTGCAAAATGATTTGTTTTTTTTTGCAATTTACATCATTAAATATAAAGCCATTGACAACGAAGTCAGAATAGACTTTGAAACGTTTGATTTTCCTTCAATATACGTCCTTTTATTTCGATTGTGGTGGTATTGCCCCAAAAAACATAAAAGTAATTAAATCAGGATGCAACAATTTCAAAACAACAAGACTACTATCGTTAACAAAATAGCAGTTGACGACTGATTTTCCCAATACAACAGAAAAACACGCTAGAGGATTCTACAGATAAGCTTCACGAAACAATTGGTGACACACAATTTTTATTCAAAATGTTAATATTGGCAAAACTGAAGATATTGTGACCGGAATTCATCCGATAATCCGTGGAATCGGCATTCATCCCATATATATCGGGGAATCCGAAATGTTGTTCGTCTAGCGTATCGAGGTCGGCGGCTGGCTTTGATCAAGATCATTTATTCTGTATTTGATTGCCGTATAGTAAAGATCAGGTGTTTAAAATAAATTGTAAATAGTTCTGTGAATATAAATTAAAGTAGTGCAAATAAATTATAGTGAGTTGGACTGTGTTTTTGAATAAATCCAAGAACTTAACGTAACCCGAGTGTGAACATAAAAACAGTAAAATATTTTAGAAATACCGTGCTGTGATGTTAAAAGGTTGGTAATGTTTCTTGTGACAAAGAATTAGATAAATCACAGCGAATTGACAGAACCTTACCTTATTTACATCAAAGGCAGTAACGAGTTTTGAGTAAATCCGGTTAAAATCTCAAAAGAACTTGGTATAAGTTGATTTATATATGCTTTAGTAAAACAATGGAACCACTTTCAAACTATAATGGTGTAGGCATAATACAGTGTGGAACAACCAAATGGAACAAATACGATAATCAATAAAGGAGGGCGTGGTCGGAAAAACGCTTGGATACGTCGATTTGTATTTTATAATGCGCATTATTTCAACAAAAAATATATATGGGGTGTGTCATGTGACAGTGGCCAATACCAAGTTTCTGATTTTAAATGCAAGCCCCTGTATATTATTCATTTTTTGGATTCTCCAGATAATTCTAGACATAATTCATGACCAACGTCCTACACATATCTTCAACTGTTTTGGAAATATTAAGTGTTTTCAGAATTTATAACAAAACGATAATTTATAAACAAAAATTATTTGCTGTTTATAGGCGACAAAAACAATAAAGTTAACTCATTGAAAGAATTAATGATTAATTAATTAAAATTAAGGGAAATGAGTTTTCAAAACTTAGCCACAATATATTGTTGGTTGTTAGACAAACCATAATCAATTTGGAGATGCAAGAACTGAACGGAACTCGAGTGTAAAAACATGCAATATTCTCCTAAATGCTTTTATTACTGATGAATAAACTTTCTATTTCTGAATAATCTTTAAATTCAAATGCATTTTTATGAAATTGTATATCTATACTTTGATTATTTGCTTGTCGTTATCTTTTATACAGATAATTCAAAACAAGAAGAACGATGTAGCAAATCATTTACTTATTCAAGCTGTTTGAGAGCAAAGTAAACGTCAAATGTTTTATTTTCGCAATCGGAATACAATAATTCCCCGGAAGATGCCATTTTTTATGGAAAATCCTTCAAAGCTCTCAAAACTCTTTTGTTTCACCCCAACATCACTTTCGAAGAGTCTATTGACTTGAAATGAACGTCTTGCGAAGAGGAACAAGCGAGAAGGAATTGACCGAGTTTTTATACGAGACGATTTTCTATTCAAGAAACGTCTAGCTAGGACATGTATGGAATACAGGGGCTCGTGTATTAAAAAGGAAAGACGGATATATATCCTTGTTAGGTGCGTGAAATTCCCTTCTCGCCTCCTGTGGAACTGAGTTGAAGGATAATGTCAAATGTTACGTGTATTCGGTTGGAAATGACTCTATTCAATAGTTTTCCATAGACAGTGATGACATACTCGTATAAATGATATTGTGACATTGGAATAAGTACAGTAGTTTAATAGAGCTTATATAATCACAGCAAATTTAATACAGAATGACTGAGGGGGCAAATATCAATTTAGATTGTTCGCAAGGCTTTTCTCTTTTCTTTTAACGATTTCTAAAAAACAAATAAGATAAATAATTGAAAATCCAAGTGCACTAGGGGCAATTTGTGGAAATTGACCGGAACACTAGTTGGTTTCTTATAGAAAAACACTCTCGTATGATTAACTTACAGAAAGCATATTTATGGATTTCTCAACTATTTTTCCTGTGTAATATATGCGCGAAATATTTCAACAGACTGTTTCGATTTGACGTTTCGATTCTTTCTAAGAAATCGTCGAACAATATTCTGCTGAAGCAATTTGTCATATTCAGGTTGAGCATGAATACTCGATACTGGTTGATACTTTGTATGTTTTGTTCTTGACTAATTGATTTTGAAGTTTCGTATTTGATTTCATTAGATAGAATATCTTGCTAGATTATATCTACCTCTCCAGACGGAGTACAAGCTTCTTCGTTGTTTAACAACATGCAAAGACTTTGGTTGACTGAAATTATGCAATCAAACAACAATCAACGAAATTTTTATGAAAGAGTTATGCTTTCATGAGGAAGTTTTACAACCAAAGGAATGTTTCAGATAGATTATAAACAAAACAGTTAATCAAATTAACGAAAAATAAAGATACCAACAAAAAACACCAAATACTTCTAATATTTTAGCGGTTCTACTACATTTTTCTTAATTTTATGCTCGATATTAGGTATACTACTCAATTAATCAAATTAACGAAAAATAAAGATACCAACAAAAAACACCAAATACTTCTAATTATAATAACAATATAATATGCAAAATACTTTGAAAAAATAAATATACCAAACGTTTCGGGTTTATCGGAAGAAAATTGACCTTATAGAAAAAACGGTCTTTAAAACAACCAATATATACACCGAGATCGATTTTTAAAAAACCAATACGGTACAACACTACTCAAAGTTCGAAAAATTATGTTTTCAGTGTACCTTGTGATTGCGGAAAAACATATAGTTACGTCGAAATTGGTAAACCTTGCATTAAGTCAAAATGATGTATTCAAAATCAAAAAGAGTTTTTCTATGATGTTAAACAATAAAGAAATTGGAAGGTAGATGTAATCTGGCAAAAGAATGAACATCATAAAGGAAACTTCAAATTCAAACATAATATTACCTAAGTTCTTCGTCAAATCCTACTTCCACTACGAATACCAAGAAGAATTGCCCTTAATACACTTTGTTATTTGATTATTTACGTTATCTGTTTCTCAGAAATCGTTGTAAAAAGGCAAAGCCTTATGAACAATCAAATTAAATTTATTAGTTTTGTTCTCGTATTAAGGTATTTATAGACGTAAAAATATCAGTAGTACCATGGATATCTATTGTTAAATTTAACTATCGTAAACTAAATCTATGTAGTTCATATTTAAACTGGATAGTTTTCTAATTCCACTAAGGGGTAGTTCATAAAATACGTTCCCATGCCAGGGGGGTCCAATTAGTGTGAAGGGATTTGACAAGGGGAATGGGGAGGTCTAAGGAGATGTTACGTTCGCAATGCATGAAACATTTCTATTTTACTTTTTTCCTCGACTTTCATTATTTCATGTTTCTGTTATGGTAGAACGTCATATGTTTCTTGTAATGTGATAAATATTTGTACGTATATATTTTAGTCACAACAGCTTATTACT
This sequence comes from Octodonta nipae, assembly GCA_034190945.1. Lineage (NCBI taxonomy): Eukaryota > Metazoa > Arthropoda > Insecta > Coleoptera > Chrysomelidae > Octodonta > Octodonta nipae. The sequence goes on along the minus strand of CM067216.1, from coordinate 160,444,606 downwards.
TGGTTGATTTACTTATGTTTAATTTTCCGATATCGACACTAGCGTTGACGACTATCACAATCGGTTCCTGTATACATCTAATATTATAAAAAAGCGCTTCCACGTATTCTGCTCTCTCCATTAAAAAAATGCATCTATAACAGTGTTATTAGACACTTAATTATTCGTAAACAAAGAATTTTGTTAACTCGAATTTCCAGGGAAGTGCTAAACTGTGAGCATTGGTCGAAGTCTATTTTTTTAAGACAAAACTTCACAACCATAGAGATAATACTTCAATATAGAGTACGTTATTTCCCGAGCAGACCGTAAAACACGTGACAAAAACTTAAAATGAAGTGTTTGCGTCGGTCTAGTGACGTGTAGCTGTTGCTTGCAGCCCTAGACAGACAAATCCGTCTGTCCACTCGATTTCCTTTTCCTCTTATTCAACGTTTTCATTCCACTTGTACAGGCTCCCATACCTCAAGCACTCTGTCTTTAGATATTATATTTAAATAAACAATATTTTATATCCTAAGCCCCACCGCTCTGATGCAGATCGGGATCGTTTCTGATGTGACAGGATAACACAAAATTCATAAAACTGATACAGTTCAGACTCATGACAGGTCAGACAAATATAATCTGCAAAAAATTGTTGACAGCAAATTGAAACGCAGCAATCGTTATAAACTACACCAAATTATAGGAGCAACTGTGAAAAAAGAAAATCAGGGTATATATAGCATTGCGTGTGAAACCTAAAACAAAACAAAAGGATAAACGAACAGGAGAATCTCTGCTAGATTAGAGTAGCATAAATAAGCTCTCGGAAACAAACAACGTCAGCTCTATTTTAAAACCAGTAACAAAACGGGTCACAAAATCGTTAATCGTGGCTGCAATCAAATCGCCAATACAACAATTTATAAAACAACAATGGAGACAATAGAAATAGTAAAAACCCCAGAACTAAATAACCAAACTCACATTCTGCATTCCTCGAATACCTGGGAACCTATAATTAATATCTGACCAGCAACACAGCTAACTGGTTACCACTGGCTACCTGATCTAAACGACCGTTTTAGGGGGGAAGGGAGAATTCCAAACAATCAGTGTTGCAACAACCTCCGACGAAGGTTTGTCAATACATAGCTTGGACACAACAACTCTCAGCCAACCTTCCAACAAATTGATAATGCCAATTCAACCATACATCAAAATAAAGAGTAATTTCGAAAAACTCTACGCCTAGAAATTCTGCTTGACAAAAGAATCAATTAACAATATAAGCATTTGCAATTTGATCAACAGGGTATTAATAAATGAGGTACAATAGGAAGTGTTATAAAACAAAATTGTTTATAAATAAACAATAAGTCTAAACACTAATTTTAAAAAGAAAATTCGAAGAACTTAAACATTTCTACCTCCCACCTCCACACCCTTTTGCCCTAATCTAATAATTTACCACCGGGATAATTATACATACATACTTAAACAACTTAATATGCTAGAATTCTGATATCGAAAAAAAATTTCAAAAATCTTAATGAGAAAAGAGCGTATTTATTTAATATATTGTTACAATATTGCAAATGTATCTATCATATCAATACGCTATAGATCTCTTCCATGGAAAATTTTTTAATACGCTTTATTATAATTTATTTATAAAATTCAATGAAACCGGGACAGTGATGAATGTGAAAATATCTAAGGAAACACGACTAAAATGACCCCGTAACACTATTAGTAACAGGCTTAGTTTAATGATAACTCGAAATTATCTTTAAGGAAACCTGCACAACTATTGGATTTAAACAAATGTAGGTTGCAAATAATTTTCCAAAGCCAACGCTGCAGCATGCTCTTGAACCTGGAGATAAAGAGAAACGTTTAGAATGTTGTTCATGGATAGATGGAAACAAACTTGAAAACTTGATAAACTTTTCATATTATTTTTTTTTATCGATGAATCTACATTTTGCACATATGGGCACATAACTTCCCAAAAATTGCCATCATTACGCCTTCGACAATCCTAATTTCGCTATCAACAAGCAAAGCTAGCGTTATAAAAAGTTAATGTATATTGTGGAATTTTGTTGATCAAATCATATTAAAACCTGAACGTGTATTTAAACATGGTGGAAACAAGTATGTGATAAGGTAATTTGGATTCTGCGCATTCCACCGCATTGGTCAGACAATCAATTTCAAAATTTGTATTTGCACTTTATATTAGCTTATTAACAACTTCGGTTCAAAACATTTTTGATAAAAGTAATAAATAATAATACTTCTCTCTTGAGGCATTTTACATTTCTTCTAATTTAGTAACACCCTATACATTTGATTGAAAATTTTTATATAGTAAATAGATTTTCTCGACAAACAAAACTTTTAATAAACAATGTGAATTTTTTCCTCTCGTGTATTCCATCCGCAGACACTATGTATATACAAAAACAGAATCTCACTATTTCAGAATAAATTCACTTGTCTTAAGGACAGATAATAATAAAATACAAGGAAGGCTCATATCCATAAACGTCATGTGCTACCACTAGATAATATCGTTCCATCAACATATTATATGGGATATTTTTTTTTCTATTGATCAGCACAAGTAAACAACTGTAAGATAGGAGAGATGCTGATAAAAGAACACCGTTTTAGAAGAAAAATGAGGCTGAGTTGTCTCAAAAGGGAGAAATCAATGCCTTAGATCGCCTACGAACGCTTTTTCATTATATTATTATCCACAATACAGGTGTTTTTGATAATTCTATAGAGTCTGTTACAATTTGAGAGAGTATATCAGACAAATGTATATATAGATAATTGTTTAATTACAACTAGGCGAGGTGTGTTTATATACTGGAGTAAAAAGCTGCTTTTCGATGACAAACTTCAAATTTGTACAACGATACAATGTGTTTCTATTTTCGACAGACAGTGGTGTAATCTAGAATGTCCTCGATAAGTGATGAATAGAAGCATGATGCCTTAAAGTACTTAGTTGCCGATATATATGGTGTTATATTTGAAGTGGAAAATAATCTAAATAATTTGGTCAAGTGCGAGTTGGACTCACATACTTAGGGTTCCGTACCACCTTCAAGATTCTAATATTCCAGTTTCAGACAATCAGGGAATGAGTGCATTTTCTTATATTTACCCTTATATCTTTTAAAGGAAGCGTTTTAAATTTATAAAAAATATACACTTTGATTTTCCACATATAGACTTTTCATTTTATCTGCTTCAGGATTCGCTTGAAATTTATCAGAATATATATGCATTTAATTTTCTAATTTGGCCCCAAAAAATTAACATTAGAGTTTGATTTTATTAATAAACTTTCAGAGAAGTCTTTTATAATCTACTGTCTGAGTTTGAGGCTCTGTAGATTGGAAGATAACGGGCAAAATAGGTCAAGTTTTAAATTATAAATCTGTTATAAAAATTATTAAAAAATACAAATAAAATATATTTAAAAAAATTTAAATAGTGTAATTTCTAAAGTGGGAATTATGTCGATGTTTAATATTTTTGTTAATATCTTTTAAACAAATGATTTAGAAATATGATATATTTGTAATTCACATAATGAGCCTTTTATCTGATATATTACATGATGCGTTTGAAAATTGAATATTTATTTTCCATTTAATTGTATAATTTGTCCCTAAAATTACTATGGGGGGTTTTCTAATAATTTATTTTCCGTTTAATTCTATTATTGGGGGGCCAAATAATAGAATTAGGGATTTTTTTCATATTTTTCCTATAAACAAAAAAATCGAGGTCTTATAGTTTGGGAAATAACGGGGAGAATGGGTAATTTTTTAAAAATATTGTTTTAATATATTTTAAAATATTCATTTAAAAAAAATAAAAAAACATATTTGTATTCGTCATAATGAGCCCTGTGATTTAATATATTACATGATCCGTTAGAAACAATTATTTTTTTTATTTTCCATTTAATTCTATAATTCGCCCCCCAAAATGAATATTAGGGGTTTTTTCTTATTTTTCCAGTCAGGTTCAGGTGAGGGGCTATACTTAATTTTTTTTTTAATTTTTCAGCTTATGGTTTCGGAGATAAGGGGTGGAATGTGTAATTTTTTTTTTATATTTTTGTTAATATCTTTTAATTAATTTATTTTAAAAATATAAAAAATTACATTTATTTTCGTCATAATGCGCCCTTTCATTTGATATATAACATCATGGGTTAGAAACAATTTTAATTTTATATTTTCGATTTAATTCTGTAATTTGCCCCCCAAATTTAAAAGTAGAGGTTTCTCCTTATTTTTCCAGTAAACTTTAGGTCAGAGCCTATACCTCTATTTTTTTCATAACTTTACGTTTTAAGTTTCAGAGATAAAAGGACGGGGGAATTGTTAAATTTTGGTATATTTTCGTTAATATCTTTTTAAATATATTTTTTAAAATATGAAAATAATATATTTGTGTTCCTCAGAATGAGACCTTTCATTTGATATATTACATGATGCATTTGATTTTTTTTTATTTTTAAATTTTTATTTAATTCTATACCTTGCTCCTCAAAATTAATATTAATGGTTTGTCCTTATTTTTCCTGTAAAGTTCGAGCAACGTTCTATATTTCCTATTTTTTTCAAAATTTTAAGCTCAGTAGTTTCGGAGATCATGGGGGGAACGGTCAATTTTTTTAGTTTTCCCCCCCAGAAGTACTCCTAAAATAAAAATTTCTTCATTTACGATATGTACTCCTGATCGGGTCACCAAACTATACATTGATACCAAATTTCAACCTCTTCCGTCCAGTAGTTTAGGAGGAAATTGCTGTGATGTGATAGAGGCAGAAATCCTGAGTGATATTGTAAGGGCATCCGTATATTGTATATACTGAACCCTAAAAACTATTAGACCGATATGCTTTTTAAAAATTTATTTTTTTTGAGATGAACAAAAACAAAAAAAAATAACTCATGACGCTCTATCCCCGATAGTGGTAGCTCTTCTCACTGCAGAAATTAATATTTCTTTTACTTTATTTTTTAAATCAGGCAATTTAAAAAATCTTTAGTAGTTACAAAAATAATAAACCTGATACGTCTGCTTATACGTACATCGTTTATACATTATAATTAGTATATACTACAATTTTCCCTACCAGCGTTTGATGACGTATTTCCTTTTAACCATACCAGAAATACGAGTTAATCATGGGCATAGTTTCTGAGACTAGTTTAAGCATATAGAAATATTGGAATAGAGGACAACTAATCAAAGATATGTATGTGACATCAATAAGAAATTTTGATATTAACCTCCAAACGAATCTGTTTCACTTACGAGATTGTTTAAAAAAAAATGTATGTTTACTTGCAAGTACAATCGACATTGGTTTCTCATTGAAAAATTCCGAACTACAGGATATACCGATTACGTGAATTTGTAACATTAACAATTTCCTCTTTAAATCAAAGCCATTGCGCATGCGTCGGATGCACGTGTTCTCAACCACCGCTTCAAACAATAGTTGGTATCACCTAATAAATACTTCAAAAGAAATGTATTTTTTTCTCAAAATGACAAATTTAAAAACTATAAAAAAATACAAATTTTAGAATTATAAAAATATTATATTTAAGTTCCATTGAAATTTTACTTAAGGTTTGTGTTTAATAATAACATTAGCGAAAACTTTTTGAATGATGCTTTATCAAAGTCCAGTACATTGCATTTTTGTCAAACAGAAAACACGCCTTCATCTTCATCAAATTTTATTTCATTCCAAAACAGCGTGATTTTTAACTTAGACGATTTGCGTGATGCATGCGGTACGCTGCGTGACAGTCACAACTACAAACTATGAAACACATAAAAGCATTCATGGTGTCCTCACTGGGTATTAAATTAATGGGATTGTCACGATTTTATGTTGTCGCATCGCTCAGTTGGTATATTTTCGCCCGCAGTTTCAACTTTGCGATGTTACGTGTTGGCTCTACCTTAGATATTTATCACCTTTAACAGCCGGCAACCTCTATTTGCAGCCAGATTTAATTAGGCAACCGTACATCATAATAAACAGAAAAAAATAGGTTTAATTTGATATATAAATAATGTACGTTATGAGTTTATAAATGCAACAAACTCTGTGTACACCTGGCTGCGATGAGGTACTGCCAAGTGCGCAAAGGCAACCGTGATTTTTCAGTTTTTATATATATGCCCTGATGTGGAAGATATTTTATTGAAAAATGAAGTCAGTGGAATTTTTTACGAAAAACCAATTAATTGTAATTTAATTATATATACTAGCGGCCACAGTATGAAAGGCAGCCTGGTAGCTATATATTCTTCTAATCATAAATATGAGTAAAAAATTGGTTTTTAGCAAAGACTCGATGGGTGCACTAATTCTGCAGTCGGATTTTAGATTTCGAAAGCTAGAAATCATATACGTTAGCCAGAAAAAAATATTATGAGAACACTCGAGAGTAACTGGGATGGGGAATAACTGCGGCCGCACAGTAGGATTAGCTGATATGCGTTTAACTGATCTCTCTTAGTCTAAGGCAAGTAGTGTGTTATGATTTGTGAATAATTTTTGGTTTGGAAATAAAGAAAACTATTTTCTGTTTTTGAACCAACAGAAAATTTATAACAGTAATGTAGGAAGTGGAATTAAGTGGAACGTATAATCTAAATTTGCGCTGGACGAGACCAGTAAGGAAATGTTCAAAAGTATAGCGAAACATTAAATAAAATATGGTAAAAACGGGAGAAAAAAAATGCAGATTCGAGAAAAAAATCAACAAATGATACCGTCAGCTTTTGATAAGAAAAAAAATTAATTGGAAATCTTGTAACCACAATAGACAAAAAACAACCAACCACCACGCAAAGTGAACAGAAGAATCCAATTGAAATATTAGAATACGAACGGCAAGATGAACTTACAACATTGGAATTAAAATAACAAAATGATGAAATTTCAAAAAGACCACTTTGAACAAGTAATGCACTCGATAATACAAATCAATAAGGTAGTTAATCAGATAAAAGCGTATTAAAAATACAGCTTACGGAATCTGATATAAACGGGATAAATGACGAATTAAAGATTCTAAAAAGTCCAGTGGTTAGTCTCGAGAACAAGGTCAAGTATGTCATCAATTCAATTCAAAGCAAAGTGCAATGTGATCTTATCAATATCCAAAATCAAATGGGAAATGCAATTAAAAAAATCGAACAAGAGATGCAACAGAAACAGATCAGAACACCGTAAGTACCACAGGTTCCTTTATCAAACGAATTGAATATTGTGATAACCAAGAGAAGCCTACCTTTCTTTTAATTTCTTTTAGAACTTCTACCGTGCATTCGAGTGGATGAACAAGGTAAATTCGAAAACACGAGTTCAGTGTTAGACAAGAGATATAACAATTATCACTGAGTCAAGTACGCCAATTGCACATGAGATGGAATACACAAAAATCTGGATAGAGTTTACAAAATTGTATCAGTAGTATTAGAGATATTTTGCCTGTTCATTGGGTTTTCTCTCCTGAATTTTTTTTCCAGATAAGTATTTGAAAATGGTATATAGAGAACAGTGTAGTAAAACAATTTCACAAAATTGCCCGGATTACTGGCTCTCTGTACAGAAATTCTTCTTCGCAGTTATTCTGTCTACAAAATGATCAACCAGTGTCTCTGTATAAGTAATGTATTGTTGTATATTGTGTTATACTTATCTGTGTTTGGAGACCATCTCCGACTCTGGAGTCGTCAATCGTTTAGTATGGTATTTCTTCAGTTCGACTTTTTATTCTGATGAAGACAGAAACATGCTGCAAAAATATTGTGAATAGTAAATAAATCACAGATTGTTGAAGAGAGGTTGGGGAAGCAATGATGACAGCGAAGCGAAGTCTCAACTGATAGTCCCAAAGTACCCGTCGTCCTGACCGAAGTACATAATGGCATTACTCGACATGATCAAAACTATAGACAAAATTCGCCAACGATATTGCTGGGTAAATTACTTCGAAGACGTCAGGACTTCGAGCCGAAAATACGAGTATAAAACCTGGGGCATTTCACGTGAAGCGTGCAACGAAAATAATGTCGTATCTTTGATTTTGTTTAACTTTGGATTAACTGTTCTTCTAAATGACCTGAATAAATGAACACAAATATTTTATTTTTATAAGGCCTTGTTATTTATAAGCATTTAAATAATTGAAGAATGTATTTTTGGAAAGCTATTGCTGCTATATCCAAAATAAATAGAAACTAAAGTAAATTAGTGTTTTTTGAGAAAACTTAATGTTCCTTTTAGCTGTTATTACAAAGTTGAATATTTGTACGTGCAGAAAACCGGAAGTAAACATTTCATATAGAATATAGTTCTACCATAAAATGTAGATTGTAGTCCATCAATAATATGAGTAAAGTTGTAAAATGGAATCTGCATTTGTTTTGGAAATAGATAAATTAACGTGGGAAGGTTTAAAGAACGAGGCAGTGTCAATATAAATGGGTTTGATAACTATGCTTATTTAGTTGGTTAATACAGCAAAGCAACTTTTAACTTATAATGTTATCCGGTTATACCGGAAGTAGAAAACAACTTTCTGATGTCAAATAGAATACCTTGAATGTTATTGGATACGTGGATACTACGTTAAATTCTAGATAAATTTTATTAAATACATTTAACCATTCTCAAGATATTTGCATTTTTATGTCAAAATTGACAGATTGACAAATGCAGTATTAAAACGTTGTTTTGGCATGTCTTATTGGAAGACTTAAGCCAGCAAGCAGCGCTAAAAAAACTAGCCACATTTCTCCAGTGTGATCTTATTAAAAAAAATGAAAATGATATTCACAGAATGTTTAAATCTCAAAATGTTCGTAGGGAAACTCTGATTTTTTTGTCGGGATCTTATTCACCACTAAATTTGAAGTTAACTTTGTATTACGTTCCCTATATTTAAACCTCATAACCTGCTAAAACTGCGCATTAGTATCTTAATTCTCATCGAAAACCATTATTAGTAGATCATGAAATACATATAATCCAGGACAAGAAACTTTCAATTGGACCTAATTATATTTCCAATAAATTGTAAATTGTTGTAGGGTTTGAACACTTATTCCCTTGTAGGCATTCCTTGTAAGAGAGATGGTACATGTTGACTGCTGTAGTAGGTGAATAAATATGTCCTCCACTCAACACAAATTTGAAATTCTGGCGAGTCGTACAATTTAAAAATAGATTTAACTTTAAAAATCTATAGTACTGTAAAGACGATTTTGATATCGTCACATAGGTACGGGCGCTGCCTTAGTCATGGTGGGAAGCTTAAAGGTATAGCAACCTGTCCAAGTTTACGGTTGCAAATAGAGCAATCACAAACCCAGAAAAGTTATATGATTGGCAAAATCAGGTTTTGCCGAAGCGATGCTATATGGAAGACATTCAACGACACCGAGTTTGTCTGCAAGAACATTTTGATTGTCCCAGGATTATTCCTGGAAACCCCAAAAAGCTTTCAAACCAACAAGATGTGGCGACTAAACGAACAAGCTATCGTGCGAATTGCAAAATTATAAAAATTTCAAAATAAACCTTCCTTTTTAACTACATAATGTTTATTATTATAATTATATTATAACTTAATTTAAGTTAATTATAATAATAAGCTCTATAAGCATATTTATAAAAATCCGTTTAAATTGACGTTGCAACGTTTTTTGAAACTCTTGGCTTGTAAAAGGGTCAACCTAATAAATCGTTCAGTGCGGCACCTTCGGACTATTATTCATCTCTCCCCAAAACAAATGCAGATTCCGTTTTTAAACTTTACAGGTATTACATATGGACTATAAGCTACATTTTTACATACACATAAAAAATAGTAAATAATATGACTTAAATCCAATAAGGAGGTAACCACTATGACAACGGTGCTGGTGCGATGGAATTTCATTCAGACCAAGGGCATAACCTTGAATCCAACGTATTCCACACAGTCTGTACGATGTTGGGCATCGAGAAAACGGTAATCACTCCGTTGCATCCTCAAGAACGACATTTATCCAAAGTCGTCAGCGGAACCAGCGAGATTGGGATAAAGAAATTCCCCTTTTGTTGGCTCAGCCTCACACAACAGCACAGGAAAGGAGCTGAGACTACATTTGATTTGGCAATTGGCTTACCAGAAGAACCGCCCAATGAAATTAACATTTAAGCTGATCAACTGCGAGAAAGCATGCTGACCCCATACGAACTAGCCCGGGAGCAGATGTTGGCACTAGCGATCGAATGAAGAAACGTTACGATCTCATGGCAAATTTAGTCGAGTTTCAAGAAGGGGATAAGTTCTGCCTATACAACCCCAAGTGGAGTTAGAGCAAGTCTCAAAGTTAAAACCAGCTTAAGATGGGCCGTATGAAGTAGTAATAGGGATTAACGACTTGCTCTATCGCATTCGCCGGAATCCGAGAGCCAAGATGAAGATTGTTCATTTGGATCGACTGGCTCCCTATCGTTGTGTCTCAAAGATTCCAGTTAGGTAGACATGTGGAAAAAAAGAACGCATATATCCTAGAGTTAATGACACTATATACAATAAAAGATTGCAAGTAAATTAAAATAAATTGAAGAAGTAAAAATCACATAATATTGCTGCTAAAATCAATTCTTGTAATAGTTTGTTTACGTTAAAAAAACCAAATCTAACTAGTAAAAATAAATGAACTATTATTATTATTATATTCACCAGGTTGACTGAATTAATATGTGATTATCACAAGAAAGTTCATATGGTGCACATAAAGCTATCAAAGATTGTAATATGTTAGTACTTACTTGTATTTTCTTACTAGATGCTATTAAGGTAAATCGACTAATACACATAAAATTAAATTAATTTATTAAATAATTCTTTAAGAAGCTTTTATAGAAATTACAGTTAGTGCTTTGAAATATGGAAGAAAATATAAAACTATATTCACAATATTTACATTCATAATATTAATAGGAATCTTGAATTTAATAAAAATGAATAAATATCTATTTAATAAATCTATTAATATCGCTGTATTTGTCAGCATACTATGTCTATAAATATCGTTGTGAGATACTGAATCCTGCTCAATAAGTAATGACTTAAAACAATCACAACCTTCTTTACACATTTTTATATAAAAAAACATATTTTAAAACAATATTCATATATAAATTACTGGTGTGAATTTCAATTGCACCTTGATATAGAAAATGCGGAAATGTGGGGGCAATGTTTCTCCCTAAATTTATATATATATATATATATATATATATATATATATATATATATACGTATATAAATATATATACCTATATACGTCTTAGAAAAGACAGTTTGACGTTTCGATGAGATCTCACTTATCTCCTTCGGAATATTCGATGTAACAGACTAAGCGTAGTACAAAATGGGCCGATGGTGCTGTGCCTCTTAATTTTATGCTATTGGCCGGAGGGGGCGTGGTCTTGTTTGCTTTGGCCAATCAGAGTTCTCGCTCTGTGATGGGTAATCGCTCATTGCGCTATTGTCTGACCTGGGAGTTATATTGGCATTATTTGGCGTTTTATCTGGAGATTTTTGTAATTCAACGGTCTGCTAGTGCGGTTTTCCATGTGGGTGGGAGGCCTTGCGTATTGTCCTCTTTGTTAAGATTTATTTTCCGATGCGCAACGCCTCCCATTCACATGGAGAACCGCACTAGGAGATCGTTACGTTAACATGAAATCTACAGATAAAAAGCCAAATAATGCCAATATACCTCCCAGGCCAAAGAATAACGCAATGACCATCGGACCGATAACCCGTCACAGAGCGAGAGCTCTGACTGGCCAAAGCAAACAAGATTGCGCCTCCTCCGGCCGATAGCATAAAACTAAGACGCACAGCATCATTGACTCATTTTGTACTACGCTTATTGAGTAACAACATCGCGTATTCCAAAGAAGATGAGTGAGATCTCATCGAAACGTCAAACTGTCTTTCCTTCACTCTACGTGTCGGCTAAAACATTCCAAATAAATAATAAGCCACTTTTTTAAAACAATTTGGAATACATGTTATATTAGAATATTTGGAGGAACACCTACAAAGTTCAACATTGAGAAGAGGTACAAAATAATTCATATCTGCCATCCTCAATAATCACATGACCGTAGATCCTCCTGCATCTTAACGTCAATGATAAGACGTTGTGATTTTTATACAAGAACTAGAGATCAGAGTAGCTAGATCAGGTGCTTTTTGTACAAATTCCCAAAGTTTTGGGATGTAGTAACGTTGAGTAAGACAGATAGTGTAGTGTTCTAGGAATTAAGAACTATCGAGAAAGAGATTAGTAATTTCGAAAAGATTGTTTAGGAGGTCTTGAATTATTTTGTCTATTCATGGGTTTTCTCTCCTCCAAATTTTTTACTCTGTGTATGGAGACGTTTCAACTCCGAGTCTGGAAATTTTTTGACAAACAATAAATTCAAAATCAAAGCGAAATTTTTTAGAAAAAAAACCTCGAAAACAACACTAAACGATTGACAACGACTCCAGACTCGGAGTTGAAACGTCTCCATACACAGAGGAAAAAATTTGGAGGAGAGAAAACCCATGAATAGACAAAATAAAGAGATTAGTATCAACATATTGGAAACTGCTTAATCGAAGAGCAGTTAAATCAAGATTAAAATTGTTCATGATATTTTTTTTGCAATAGCAATAAAATGCGTCTATTTTTTATACAGGGAACTGTAAAAAGATTCTGTAGTAATTTGTTACAGTTCACATAAGAAATCCGTATACGTCAGGTAAGTATAAAATAAATAAATGATAATTCAAATGCGAACAAATATGATCAGGATAAAAAAAATTTCAAAGGCAAATTAAATTAGATAACAGTCTTGTCCGAATACCTGGTATTAATTTATTTCATAACTGTTAAAATTACTGTTTTCGTTTGAATGTAGTTATGAATATTGATTTTAAAAATATGTTTTTATTTGTTTTAATTTCATTCTCAAAACTTGAAGCCAATCAATTTATTTCAATTTTTCATATAATAGCGTTAGGAACGAAGAATATTTACAATTTTTACACTTATAAATAGTAAGCTCATAAAGCGCGTTATACAGAAAACTTTGATATCGAATCCGAATTCTATAAATTTTCTCATATACATAAATTTCTTTATATTTAATCAGTACATTTGAGTTTTATTAAATGAATAACAATTTTCTCTTTATACAATACAAACAATATCAATATCAATAGCTAAAAATTGAGTTATTTGAAATTATGTACAAATATCACAATCAAAAACCAACTACTTTAGTAGAACACTGTTGGTCGACCTTCAGTCCGTCTTGTTGTTTGAGTTCGCCTGATCCCTCTGTTGTATCTTGGCAAACTGAAACACAATAAATCATTATTAATATTTGATAATATATTCAATATTTTACTACATAAATCTTTGTATAATTATTTTAAAAAAACTACAAATTCTTAAATTGATATTATCAATGATATTGCGTTACAATTAATGACTATAATAATTAAGATGTAAAATGTACACAAGAGTCAGTAACCTGACCAATGTCTCTTATAAAATGATTTGCAAAATGAACAATTTTACAATGATTTAATTCTTTAATTTAAATATACTCGTATTACAAATACATCAATACAAAAGTTTAAAAACATTTCCGATAGTGAATATCAAGACACCAAATAACGCTGAAGTATAGTAAAAGATTCCTATAATTGATACGATACTATGAAGCTTTTTTGCAAACATACTGCTTTAGAGTTTGAGTTCTTTTATATTTGCCATTGTATTATATTTGCCAACAATTTTTCCTTGTATATAATATTTTACAGCTTTAGCTATAAAAATATAGTACTCTTCAATAAAATATATTATATCGTGGAATGGGAAAACACTATACCTGTTACATATTTATTTTAATAAAACCTATATTTTTTACACTTATTGCATATTTAAAAAAATGTTTGTCTATTCAATTTTTCAATTATTCCTGGTTGGTTAACAAGATGCTCGCTCTCTATTTCTCTTCTCGTCATTTTAAGCTCATATTGATACTTCGCTCATATATTCTTAAAAAGTCAAAAGTAATACTAATTCGGTTATACCAACACCAAATAAAATCTCGCGTTTAAATTTTATTCCGGGATTTTGAGTAACAAGATCAGATAATCAATCTATTTTTAAATTCTCCAGACGTTTATCAACGAATACTAGGGCATTCTTTTAATTTTATCACATTTTGTCCGGAAATTTGCCTTCAGATATTTCTTATAAATAAATATTATAATTATTATTTAAATTTACAAGGTAGTCAAGCATGGTTTAATAAACTAAACAACTTTGGATTATTTCTTTGGAAGTTCAAATGCTTAATAACCATACTTTATCTACCACATCCACTCAGCACTGCGAAACTGAGAAAACTTTATCCGCCAGAACAATATCGCCTTCTTCCACAGAAATCAAAAAAAAAACTAGATTCTATACTAATTTATGTGTCATTTTTTCAAGCTGTTCCCTTAAACTTGAAGGAGATGAACATATCAGGTGTGATTCCTGGTTAAAGTTTTCTCGTAAACTTTTTTTATAAATTAAATGACACAGAAGTTTATCATATAAACTTCATGGGACCTCCATTTTAATCGCTGTACCTATAATCAATTGTAACTCTTGTGGGAAGTCTATAGACAGTATATTTTTAATTTAAGTAGCTAGCGGTTATCTTTACGTGCTCAGTTGTTAATAAATTATTATTAGGTGATTAGTAATTACCTTACAAATTAAAAATAGTTTTTATTTTGACTTGTTATTCACAAGTCAATTTACTTTATAATTTAAAGTTAGTCAGCCCACAAATGTGATGGCAACGGTAGAGTTGCCCACTTGTGTGGTATGTCAGGTCCTTAATTCAAAATATTTGAAACAGGAATGTTTATTAGAACGAAATGCAATTCTTTTCCAAGTATTGTGTATACTACAAACGAAAAGACTCTTAATATATAACCTGGTTGCTGTTTCTTAAACAGAAAACTAAATTGTGTGGGTTTTTTGACGTAGGCAATGAAATGCACTTTTGGATTTCACTACCATTTTACTACCAATTATAATCAATTATAAAATTTTTACACGCACTACAAACGTCATTATTGACCAAAACAAACTCACAATATTTACAAGCAACTATGACTTATATTCAAACAGATGTGCTATACGTTGCCATCCACTAAACTGGTTCCTTCCCATAAATCGATTGCGTTTATATAGGTATGGTCGTCAGTTCGAGAATTTGCTGTTCCCAAGACCAAGACCTAGTCTAAGACGGCCAACGTGTTGGCAAAGTAAGCTACTTAAGTTCTTCAAGCTAAGAATATAAGCTTCCAGTATAAGGAGGTGATCTTTCGTTTTATAGCGCGGTAGGTCTAACCTTAATACCATTGCTTTTGAACAATGCCCATTAGTCAACTTTCTGGATTTTGGGCAGCATAATTATTTAAAAATAACAAAACGCAAAAAATATATATTATCAAACATTTCTAGCGAAGAATTATTAACAAGTAACAACATGTATTATCTGTAATTCATTTTGCTTGCAACATATACATAGTGCAAACTTAAAGACGAAAGTGAGTTAATAAATGTACCATTATGTTAAAATACTTACTGTATTGATTTCAAATACAAACAAATCTAATAGTATATTACAAAATATTGTTTTGTATTATTATTCTTTCTTGGGAAGAAATTCAAAATTTTTGTTCTAAATTCATTATAAATCCAATCCAATATTTCACCACTATTCGACGTCAGGTGTTTATCTCAATACTGTAAAATCTGATAAAGAAGAAATGGATTGTATTCTCTGTTCTCAGACTAAATGCTTTTGCCTAAAATTTCATCCTTTTCTACAAAAATTTCCCATACGCTCGAATAATTAAAAAAACGAACATAACATTTTTCACTCACTGGCATAATTAATTTTCGATTACAGTAAAAATATGAAACAACACTCAGCTTTGTTTCCTCGCAACTCATTGTGCAGGAATCCAAGACGAATTAGTCGAAACAATAGAAGGCAAAACGAATCTTTCGTCTCACTCTGGCTCTTGTATAGCTCAGAAGTTCTATTATGACCGGGTCTAATTAAATTTCTCATAAATTTTAACCCTAAATTTCGCATATTGAGTAGTAAAGAGAGGGAGCAATAATTAAACTTGCCAAGGAAAAGGAACATAAAGGTAATAGAACAAGAACCAGACGAAGGCGTTTCTCCTTGCAAGGTGTAATATCTTATTCCATTCGAACTCTAACAGATTTACACATTTTGGACTCTGCAAAGGCGGACACTTTTTAGGATGCAAATTGGCGCCAGCAAGGTAATTATTTTCGAGTTTGTTGAATAAATGTGCTTCATTGGAAGAGCCCTTTTACATTTTTTTTATTGAATTACAATACTGGGATCTGTACATTACGATTATTGAAATTTTCAGTCTTGCTTCTATAACATAACAATAGTTTCGTTTAAATTTTAATCATTAGTCAACTTCCCGCAGACCTTGCAGTCAATTTTTAAGACATTACAATGCCACAACTATCAATTTCAACACTTCTTTGTAGAAATCAGAGGATTCTCTCTTTTACCCTGATCAAGTTTACAGAACTAAGTTTGAAGCCATTTTGACACAATCACTATATTCTGTTGACCGTGACAATTCACATTATAACATTATTTGCAAAATTTGTCCAATACTTTTAAGTTTCTTGTATGTCTCTATTAGCCCTCTATTATTAATTTATATAACATGATTGTTAATGTTACATTTTATGGGTTTAAATCTGCGATTTTTTAAGTTTGTCTTATAAGGTTGCTACACTCTATATATGTCGTCCTTGTCAATAAGTAAAGGTATAAACACTTTTAAGTTATCAGTACACTCTGAAAATAGAAATAATGATTGTTAAGCCATTGTCGACTATGTTGGTAAATATATTTTTCTTGTTGTCCTCTCACAGGCTAGTCAATTTTCAAGGTTAAAAAGAAGTTTCAATGAAATTTTGATTCGCAAAAAGATTTATGGAGGATTTAGTTTGATATATATGTTCTCTCTAGGTACCTGTTCGTACTATAAGCGTTTAATTTTCTTTCATTTTCGCAGGAGCCGACATTGTTTGCTCTTGGAAGATTGTCAGTGGCATTAAGTAGAGATTTTGTTGATTTCATTGGGTGTATTTTAATGCCCGAATTTGTTTTATTTATTGTATATTCTGTATGTAGTATAACCAAATTCGTCAATCTTAAGTTTAGTATGTGTGAATTTGGCTCTTTAATCGACATAAGTGATTATTGAGATTTGTGATAGCAAATTACCTTGAGCTTATTTGACTATAACTGGCTTAATTTGTTTTATTAACCAAACTAAGGTCAGTGGTTTCTTATCGATAGTAAACTCGTACTATAATTCTTCATACGTTTCAAGTTCTTGAAGCAGAAGCTATGCTTGTACCCGAACATACATAGAGAGAAAACCGCTCCGATCGCAGTCACTAGCACCTGTTAGTATAAATGATATTTTAGAGCCTGGATATCGTAAGGTGAGTTCGTGTGTTAGAAGATATTTCAGAAGTTAAGAAATTAAATAAATTTTTCGTCATGTTTTACCACTGTGCGCTTTTTCAACGTAAAGTAAGAAGTCTAGTAATTTTATCAAAACTAAAATATTCGAGAAAACCCCAATAGTACTAGAAAACTTTAATTCCTTATCCTGTTAGAGACAGCGAATTGTCCATAAACGGCTTTCACCATTCCGGGATTTGGTTATACTTACTTTTTGGCAACATTGCAATTTTCTTTACCGCAGAGATAAAACTTCTTCAGCGAGATCTTTCAACTTACACATTATCGTTAATAAATAATTTATTCTTAGCAAAATTGGCATTATTTCGAAACGTGCTTATAGCATTATTCAATAAATCCACAGTAGAAATAAATCTACGTAATCAACAAGAATTTCTGTCAAATTCATTTAAAGTATGGAACTATTAAATGTCAAAATTTAGTAAATTAGGAAATTTCTTTCAACTGTCGAAATTGTTGGGTTAGCCACAATCTATACTCTTTCATTGCGAAAATTTCTCTGAATTCAAATCTAAAGATCTAAATGAATTCCTACGCCTAACTCAATTTCTGAACTTATATCAAGGTAACGGAAATAATGAGCAAGAATATGGTTCTCATTCGTCCTTCTTTTCTTCGCTCAAAAATTATGTAGGTTGTCTCTTAAACAATTCTTCACTTTCTCTAGCCCATTTTTAATTATGAGAATTGGTTGCCATTTTTCGAATTCACTTTTAGGATCGTCCTCGGTAACGAATGAAAATTTAAGATTTTTGATGAAGAAACCGTAGAGTAACCTACAGTTGTGCGCCAATTGCGTATTTTCAATTAACAGAATCGGTTTTACAGAAGTAATGAAATGCCAGATTTTATTTAATATTATGTTTAGAATAACGACTTATTTATTTTCCCCAGTTTTTGTAGGACTGAATATAGTGCGTAATAAAAGATTTAATGGGTTTAACTCGTAATCGATTTGGAAAGAATACAGATTGAATCTTCAATTTGATTGAACAGTTTTTAGAGAACAGTCAAAAAAACATAAAATGTCAGTTCTAAAAAACGGTAAGATTCACCTCACAAAATAATAATAAAAATTTGAAAGAATTGAGAACCTGTTGCTTTCTTTGAAATGGATTAAAAAAAGTATTTTTCTTTAAATCCACCTTTCATTTAGTTAGTTGCAAAATAATAAAACTTTAATATCTGATTACTCTAATAGAATGTAATTTATTTCATAATACGTGTTTGTTCGTCGAGAAAATCATTGTCAAATTCATTACATGTTAACATTGTCAAGTATTCCAATAAAAACGAGGTTAGAGTGAGACCCTGAAACATTTGGGGTTTTAAATATACAGTTCCTGTTATTAAGTCTGAGGATACTGCCCAAATATCCATAAAAATAAACTATAAGATGTCTCAGATAACCTCTAGGAAGCAGTAAAACGTGTTGCGAACTTTTTTTTATGTTCACTCTATTTAGTGCTGGGTGAAACTCTATTTTCTTGGCTAAGTCAACACATTTATACAAACAGTATTATATTTTAGATTTAATATTTTATAAACTTCTCAGATGAGCAATGTATAGACGAGAATGCTCATCTGTACTGTGCTGTATGCTTGTGTTGGCACTGAAAGCTGAAAATAAATTTTAATACAGAACTCATTGAGACCAAGCATTAGAAACGTCTAGTTGATTAAAAAATAATAATTTAACCACAAACTCTTAATTGCGTTCATATAACAGAGTTTTTCAAGACAAATTTAGATATGCTTCTAAACTAAACAGGTTTGCCCTAATTATTAGTATACTGGTACATAGGAATAGGTAAAAACTTATAATACTAGACATAACTTGTCACTAATGAATACTAAAAATATCGTTTGCCTAACTGTGAACGTATATATGTTAAAACTTGTAATACATTTTGACCAATAGAACTAATCCTATCAAAAGGTACTTCTTATCAAATTAAAACGAAATCTAATGGCAAGTTTAAAAACTAATGAGCATAGGAAATTTCTGTGACTACTGATCAGTTTACGCACGCATTTTTTTAAAATGAAGAAACAAGAATAACCTACCAAATAACAACTGATGTTAAAATTACGTTCAGCCGTTGGTTAAGATACACAAGTATAAAACAGGTTGCTTTTTTGATGAGTCCAATTTATCAATAAAAATCCACTATATAACAATTTAGAATACCCACCTTGGCATTTTAAAAAGCGGCGTTATTATGTAGTTAAACTTTATTGATAGCACCAGCTGTTACATCTCGTATGTTACATCTCGAATAGACGTTCATAGCAGATAATATCATTATATTTTTAATCACTAATGGAAGAAAAATAAGAAAAAATAAATGGCACCACTATTAGACATTTTAATGTCTCTATTAGCTAAAATGATCATTTAATTCAAGCACATTCCAATAAATATGTCAGACATTGTAGAATTTACAAAATATTTATAATACCATAAAGTATTTAAATGTCTATCAAATTAATAACGTTATTTTTAAATGACATGTGAATTAGAAAAAGTTGTTACGGTTATAAAATAAAATCTCCCTAAGACTTCAAATGCAAAGATCATATCATTTTCAAATCACAATGAGAATAAAAGAGAAGTATAGTGTAAGTGACACCACCATAATACGTCAAAATTTCCCATCTGGCGTTACTAACGAACTAGATTATTATCAGACGTTATCATCTATGAAATCAAAGTTCCCTTATTCCCTTATGTGAGGGTCAATAATACGTATCGGTGGGCTTGCATTTACGCAACACCCCATTCAAAGAGTTTTAATGGATGCGGTCGAAATTGCTTTGTGTCAGATGAAGTGTGGCCCGACCGGAGTGATTTAGTACCTTCGAGTAAATAGTGAAGTTTACTAACTGGTATGTACTAGTTGCGGTTACTATACACATCCCCAAATTAAAGCGAATAGCAAATGGGATTTTGATACGATGGGAAAAATAAATGCGTTGCTAAAAATTTTTCAATAATGCGTTGAAAAGTCGTTTTCTAATTTTGAGACGGTGACTGATTGAAACATCTAGGAATATTACATCATGTTGATTTGAGTAAGAGGCCAGGATTGCAGCGAATTTATCTAAAATAACAAAAATTTAAGTAACTTCAAGAAGATCTAAAAGATTGAGTACAATTAACGTAATAAGTACCTCTAAAGGGAACTAGAAATAAACAGAGTTTTTATGTACCTAAACAAAACAAAAAATACAAGTGCTTCTGCTATACAAAATGGTAAGCTAAGAAAACTAGTGGACCTAAAAACATCATTTAAAGATCTCACATTTGCCTTGAATCGGCCCAAAAATTTCGAAAAGACAAACAAATGTATTTTCTTGATTTTGGGTTGTTCAAATTGATAAAACATGTTCATTTTACATGTTTTATTAATGATTTTTCGGCAATGTTTTTGGCCTTTTTCAAATCTATTCTAAAACTACAGCGTGAGTACTCGTGAAGTTAAATTTCTTATTTTTACATTTCGTATCACTTGAGGATAAAAACTCCTTATATCGTTCTTTGAACCTACCCACATTCATCGTTGTCGTTAGTTTAGTTTGGTGTCATTTTTTTTTAAATCAGATTTTTTTAAAGAGTAATGACCTAGAAACCGTAAAAACCGAGATAAACAAGTGAGTAAAAATCCTTAAAAGTTTATACCAAAGATATTTGTGACTGTAAATGTAAACAATTTATTATTAGTAGTCATTTCGTTGAATACTGACCCTCAAATTTGGACAATGGTTTACTCTTCACAAGAAAGAATTGAAAGAATATTTATTTTTGGGGAAGAACTACGCTGTGAACTCAAAACTGCACATGTTTTTTATCAGAGACATCCGGATAAAAGATCCACAGGTTGAAATTTTAAGTCATTGTGCCATGGATCCTCAAATATCAATACCAAAAGTCTCCAAATTAACAAATATTTCCCTCGGCTCTCTGCATAAAACTTTACGCCTAAATAAATTATTTCTCTACAAAATATAGCTTTTACAACAGGTTACTGAGGAGGATTATTACAGAAGGTCAGGATTTATTTATTTATATTTATTTATATTTATGACTCAAAGGGCAAATGCAGACCCTAATTTTACTAAAAATATTTGTTTTTCTCAGGAAGCAGGATTTTTTTTGAATGGATTTGTCAATAAACATAATTGTAGATACTGAGACAATATCAATACACAAGTTTTTCCGAAAGAGCACAACCTACATCCTCAGAAAATCAACGTGTAAGCCGGAAATAAAATTATGGGTCCTTTATTCATAAAAGAATATTTTACTGTGATATTGTATTAGGACTTATTACAACACGTGATAAATCTCCTTATAACCGAATCTTTAGAAAACCAAATAGATTAAGATGGAACTTAGTTGCTAAACGAAGAAAATCAATTTTTTCAACAGGACAGACCTCAACATTATAGCTTGCCTGTACTAAATTGGTTTAATGACTTTTTTTTATCAAGACATCTAAAAACTGTGGTGAATAGAACTCAACCTTGCGATACTCCTGAAGTTAGACGTAATTTAAAAGTTTAGAATGGCATTAATCTGTAAAAAATAATCTGAAGAGGTATTCAAACTCTTACAATTGATATTCACCCCCGCATACTGAGTCCGTACCACCTTTGGAATTTGATACAATGTAGGTAAATTAAAGTATATATATTTCTAATACTTCTGTTTCAGACTGGCAGGGATTCAGTGGACGTTCTCATAATTCCCTTAATATCTTTGTAAATAGGCATTTTATTTTTTTTTTTAATTCGCACTTTTATTTATCATACATTTTGACTGCCTGATTTTTATAAAAATATTTATTTAATTTTCTAATTTGGTCCCCAAAATTAGAAAATATATTTTTACTTTTATGATGATACCTTTCATTTGATGCATTACGTTACGGCTGCAGTTTAAAAAACATATTTTTATTTTCCATTTATGTTTATAAATTACCAACCCATTAACAAAAGTAAAACAAAAATTCCAGTGTTTTACTTTTCTTAATGGGTTGAATTTAGCATATTCTTACGAAATTTACCTAAGCCGCCCCTAGCTTTATTCCAATAAGTCATCAATTGCTGGGCTTAAAAACAAAAACTGGAATATTTCTAATGTTGAGTTTATCTCGAAATCGCACGGCAGCCGAAAAGTTGACGCTCGATTGTGCGAGAGAATTCGATGGTGATTTTAAAAGGAGCGGTCCATCATCGCAGGAGTTAGATGGCGAAGAGCATATGTTGTGTTATTATTGTGATATTCGAATCAGCTGTTGTGTATATTTGATGTAAATAAAAGTTCTAGATAGTGGTAGTGAATATTAGTTTTTTAATTAAATTAATTAAAATTAATTTTAATTAATTGAACCCACGGAGTTTATAACAATATTTTGTAATAAATTTGTCACAAAGTATTTTAAAAATATGAAAAAATATACTTGTATTCCTCATTCTTCCACTTGATATATTACATGATTTGTTTGATTTTTTTTAAATTTTCATTTAATTCTGTAATTTGGCCCCTAAACTTAATGTGAGGATTTTTTTCTTATTTTTCCAGTAAAGTTGAAGTGAGGCCTTAGTTTTCAGTTTCTGAGATAAAGGGGGGAATAAGTCTTTTAAACAAATGTTTTTAAAAATATGAGAAATTTATATTTGGATTTTGCATAATGAGCCCTTGCATTTGATATATATAGTTGATGCAGTTATAAAAAGGCCAATATTTTATTTTCCGTTTATTCCATAATTTCCCCCAAAATTTAATATTT
Organism: Octodonta nipae; assembly: GCA_034190945.1. Taxonomy (NCBI): domain Eukaryota; kingdom Metazoa; phylum Arthropoda; class Insecta; order Coleoptera; family Chrysomelidae; genus Octodonta; species Octodonta nipae. The sequence goes on along the minus strand of CM067216.1, from coordinate 160,421,071 downwards.
GGAGTTTCTAATCATTTTCCGATAAAGCTATATACATTAAAAACTAAATAGTTCATAAATTTTCGCATAAAAAATGTATTACACTATACGTGTTTCGCCATAACTATTTAGTTTGTAATTTAGTGTAGGACAGATTGTCCTTAATTATCGGCCTCAACGAGTTACATACGCCTAATTTGTCTCAAAATTTTAGGTGTTATAGTTTCGAAAATAAGGAGGGAAATTTGCAAGTTTTATTATATTTTTGTCAATATCCTTTAGATAATTTATTTTAAAAATATGAAAAACATATATTTGTATTCGTCATCATGAACCCTTTGTCTTGATCTATTACATGATGACCTAGAAATAATTTTAATTTTATTACTTCCATTTAATTCGGTAATTTACTCCCCAAAATTAATATTAGAGATTTCTCCTTATTTTTCCAGATACCTTCAGGTGAGGCCGTATATTCCAATTTGAAAATATAAAAAAAATATTTGTATTCCTCAGATTCCTATATTTTAACCATCCTGTATATGGTTCTGTGTTTTGGTCAGCCAATATAACTTACCAGTCATTTTTGAACCACACTGTAAAACATTAATTCAACTCCATAAGATATTGCAACCGCCATTACTTTTCAACCCACCCTATATAAGTATAAAAATCCATTCCACCCTATTTCTTATACTGTTTACCTATAATTTTACTTCACCTCATATTTCAAGTATTCCATATGCGCAACTGCTAAATTCTAGCCTGTTTAACAATTTATTTCACATTTTTGAACGACCTTGTATAAGTATATTTTTTTCTCTATCCTTTCTTTCAACCACGCTCTACATGTACCTACTTCTAACAGTTTTTGAAACCATCTTAATAACGATAATTATACTCCGCCCTTTAATTCAAATATCCTAACTGTTTTAACATTTTTTATCCACTCTGTATGAGTGTAATTTTACTCCGACCTATATTTCACGAACAACACATACACCTACAGCCGTAAAACGTCTAGAAAAAGTCGCCGGCATAATATTTTTTCGTTTCGATACACTAATTGAATATTTTCTGCCTTTTCGCTCTACTGCAAGTACTGATTAAGAACTTCATTTCAAAAACAATCTGACTTCAAATTAATCAAAATAAAAACCGTCTCAAACACCCTGTACGATATGTTTTTATGACATAACTTGCAGTTTAAGATTTATACAGGTTGATTCTAAAATAAGGTTCCAAACTTTTGTTGTGTATATATCTCATTAAAATAAGCCAAAAAGTTCCTATTAACATGTGTCCTAAAATGCACCCTTAGGAAGTACTCACCCTTTAAAGGGCTCAATCAAAACTGTTTTTTTTTGTTTTTGACAAAAAAATATATGGGTCTTATATAACTTTTTACGTTAAATAGCATGTCCTTCTTATAAATTTTTCTACAGATTTATAAAATTGGACAAAGATAATATTTTTTAACTAAAATTGTTAAAGATTCTGTAACTCTGGAGAGAAATTGTAAACAAAAAAACGATGATGAATTGCGAACTTGTAAATTCTACAGCTTGATTCTGACTTTTTCTTATTAGCTGGAAATCTCTTATGTCGATCACCAAACTTATTGCTTCTTTTGTTTGTTTAAGATCTTAGAATTTTTCTGCGATTAGGCACAATTTGATTTGATATAAGTGTAATATATAAAATTATAATGTAATTATGCATACACAAGATATATCCATTAGTTCAGTATTTGTAAATTCAAGGAAATTTTAATATTTTGCATATAGATGCTATGGGGTAAACGGGTAAATGTAGTTTCACTAAATTTGATGTTTTAGCTGTCACCTTGTAAGACTACCATAAAATATGATTGCCCATTCATAGGAATGCCATTTGAGTTCAATTGCCATGAATTTTGATTTACAATATTTCACACTTAATGCTCAATAGATCGATTACGGTTAATATATTATAAATGACAATCGTTTGCTTTGTTCAGTGTATTTTCTTCTCCTGTTTCTACACGTGCTGTATTGTTCATTAGTTATGGAACAACCTGTATAAGTATATGATTTTTGAAACCGATTTTCGTCATAAAGTATGCTTCAAGTTATCTTGCCTGGTTATTGATTATATAATAATTTGTCAGTCGCATTTTTTACAAGATTAGAAGTTGGCAAAATCTGATGCAGAAACTATCAAAATGAATTTTCCAATCTTCTGCATCCTGGCATCGACGTTAACCTCTAGAGGCCACCAGCCACACGGATGCATCTTCTAAGCGTAAATAATTCACGACCAACTTCCGTTTGAAGCTTCCTGTGGGATCTTGGAAAATTGTAAGATTTAATTTAGCAATTTTTTTGCTTGTATAACTTTCTTAATTATTTGGTCATATATGAAGAACTTACAGCGTATTTGTGCTATATAAATAGTATCCCGTATCGTCGTTATGTTCAGATTTTCGGAGTACATTCTCTTTAATTTTAGAGATGGTAATTCCAAGAAAACATTTCCTTAAGATAATAAATAAAAAGTGAATTTACTGAAGACACTTTACAACTAGCCAACCATAAGGATGACACAGATTTCCCTATTTGACGCTTGTTCTTTAGTGTTTGATCGGTAGCATGATGAAAAGGGTGTAATGAGTCTATGGAATTTGAAATTTGCCAGTGGCTAAATCTTTCACGTATTCCCATAAGTTAAAATTTTCAGAGAATGATCCCGAAATGCGACGTTGCACCAACGATGTGATATTACACATTAAGTCTAGTAATCGTAAGCAATTAGGTTAGACCAGAAAATTTCCGGATGGGTATATAACTTAGCGATTTTTTGATCCCCACCAAGATATGTTGTTCAGACTCATAAAATCAATTAACTCTTGAAAACATTGTTTCGTATTTACTGTCTTAATATGCACTTTTTATAATTCTTCAAAAATTATTTGACAATTCAAGTTGCCAATAGATTTGACATGTATTAGATCTCTTGGAAAATTGTCTACTTGCTAAGCGGAGGGGAATTCCCTTCTCGGTCGAAAAGATATTAACATTACCCCGCATTCCCGAAATTGTCCAGTGAATTTACAGAGAGCTCTTTAATCAGGTATGCATCGATTTGGAAGCCAAACGTGTTTCAGTAGTGACAGCCTTGGTTACCATAAATTATATCATTTTTATTACGTGGCCATTATATTCATAGGAATGTCATTTGGAAGAATTAAATACGTATAATTCTTAATGAAAGTCGTTAGTTTGTGATGTAGAGGTCCTCAATCTTTTAGACCTTGCATTGCACACCCACAAAACATTTCTCGATTAATTTTATTGAAACATTGATTTTTGATAGGTACAAGCCCTTAATTTCGGACTACAGCCCTTCAAATTGAATTTTTGTCCATGACAGCAAGATTTATGCATTCTAATTAATTTTTGTGGTTGTGAAAGAATATCAAAACATTTTCAGACTTCGTGCTCATAGTGACTCTTGGTAAACCAGTTAAAATAGCAGAATATGGAAAATAAAGATAAAAGTCCATTCCTTGCTAAGGAGTGCAAAAAGAGTCATATTCAACATTGAAGGAATGCTAAACAGAACCAAGGAATTTCAAACTTTGTGTGTACCCTAAGAGACTTTAGATCAATGCGTCAACACTTTTCAGGCTCTAGAGTTGAACCAAAATTAGCTGAAAAGTATGTTTCATTTCTCAAAGAAACGAAAAAAATCAACTATAAGAGGCTCCACACCAAAAAACTTCCATGTTTGTAACCAGAGAGACTATTGATCACGCATTCAAAACTATTTGTAGGGTTTTTGGTGCTTTTTTTGGATTGGATTTTGTTCCCAGGATTTGAATATAACGATGCAAGACACTACGTATAGACGTCAATTACTCACATTGAAGCACTGTTACAAGCCACCGAGCTTTAAAAATTATTGGAGATAAGATACTGAGAAAACTGAAATATACCAAAATACATGATACAATTTTGCTGAAATTAGGAATTTCAGTACCTTAATCACTTTTAATTTACAGTATATGGTTCAGACGATCTATAATTATTGATGATGTAATTAATTACTTTATTAATACTTTTTTCATCGCTAGTCACCCTAAATACTAAATGTGACCATAATCAAGATGTACATATTTATAAATGTATACAAGGTGATTAAGTGTTTAATTTCCTTAAACCACTTAGAAAATTTATCATTTCCAAAAACAAAAATCAATAAATAATTATAAAAAACGATAAATTACAGCTTCTTATCGGTACAAATATGGTAATGAAAACTGGGGTTTAACTTTAGTTTACAGACTTTTGCCTTTCCTTTAGGACTTTTTAAAATGAACATTTCTAGTAAATCCGTTGCGACTAAACAGACAAACGTTGCTAGAGAATTTATATGCTAGTATTAATAGATCATTTAGATTTTGTTCGTGCGCAACAGAAGTAAAAAATCAAACAACACATCTAGAACAAATACTCGGAGTGGGTGCAATGAGTAAGTGAACAATATCCAAGTATTTAGTTTAGTGAATTTAAATCGGAATTATTCTATATGTTTTTCAAATTGGCCTGTAAGTTAGAGTACACTTGGCTTTTAAGTATCCCATGCATGTCCATGGAGATTAGATCTGTTGACCTAGCAAAGCGATTCAAAATGACCCTGGCGGCAATTGATGAGCAAAGCAAGACCAAAACCAGATTGTGGCCGTCCTGTGGCCCATCCGGTCTTGGTATTGGTCTTTGCAAAATTCTTTGGGTCTTGGTATTGGTCTTGCATATTTAGTCTCGGTTTTGGTCTTGGTATTGATTATTTGAATATTAAGAGTTACCTATCTTTTTATTTGAGTAACGTAACTGGCGGAGTTAAAACTGAAAATTTTGAATGAAAAAAAAATCAACTGAAACTTGTTTTGAATTTCGCTGAGAGTATTTTACAAAATGTTTATAAAATTTATTATAGTTTTTTGTTAGTTAGAAGTTATAGACTATAATATGTAAATGTTATGCTCGCACTCTGTTTAAGTTTATATAATAACACATAAATTACATAAAATATTACATGGTAGTTTAGTTTTAACTGTATATTACTTTAGTCAATCCCAAATTTAGTGGTTTAGGACGTTTATAGTTCAGCAGCTCGAAAAAAATTAATCTGGGAAACAACCACTGACGTTTTTTACATTTTGATTTTTATGAATTGTTGTGGATAACACTTCAATTACTGAAAGTGTGTATAGTTGAAATACTCCAAACGTTTCAAGGTCTAAATAAAATCCCGTTTTCAACGACAATTAAAAACGAACTAACTGAATGTAGAAATGAATGTTCGTAATGACAACTTTAGCATTCAGAATTTGTCATTAAATGTTGGACAAACTTCAAAACAATTATTAAAACCAGAAACAAAAATAAGAATTTTAATTATTATTTTGTAGTGTAAAAATATAAACTAGATATAGTCATAAAATTCAGTAAAGTGTTGTTTCATTACTTTATGACAATATTCATGCCTATACATTGTGCAAACTTCTGCCAAACATAAAATGAAAGACATGGGAACTCTGTGTTATGAAATTTAAATCTTTTGTTCTATATGGTACATTTTTCTACGGGCCTTTGATGTAATTTATTCGATTTTTGGGCAAGTTGAAACCGGTTTCTTGGCAAACATAATATTTTAAAACCTGGAAAGGTTACTGCTTCTAACAAGAAGAATTAGCACTCACACATTAAGTATGTTAAAGAGAAACCAAATCTCTAAGAATATCGAAATACTTTGAAACGATTGTTTTTTTTTGAGTATACAGTATTTTTCTCAATGTGGTGTTATTTACCAAGAAAACCATTAAAATAAATTATAAGATATGCCACAAATAAGCTTCAGAAAACAACTATGACATAATAACTGGATAAAAAAATTATATTTAGAAATTAATAATGAAATGAATAGTGCAATAGTAACTCTAAACAAGTCATTGGCAACACATACAACTCAATATATGTACTAAACATTAATTAATTATAAACAGTTCTGTACATAAAGTGTGTATAAGTAGTGCACATAATTATCATCGCATTACGTTTACAAAACTTATTTGCAATAAACTTGAAGCCAAACAGACGGAAAACAAAAAACTAATTAATATTTTATTAATTTTTTTAGTGCTAACATACTGGAAATTTGTTGCAAAAACCGAGTCCAGACGATAATTGTCATGTGAACAAAATCCTGCAATAATATACTGTAAATTATTATCAGAAATATAAAATAAATATTATTAATTAATAAATCTATGTTACATAAAGTGTGGACGGAATTAGCCTTTTTGAAAATTGTAGGATTATATAAAGATTATTTATGATGTATCAAATAAACTAAAATATATAAATCAACTAAAGGATTGACTGGCAACCCTTCAAGGGGTGCATTTTTTATTAAACAACCATTGTGAATTTAATCCAATTTCACAACATCCGAATAACAAACTGTATTTAATTTAAAAGGGTTGCTGTGTGTGTTGGTACTCCTTTTAATCGTGTTAATAAATTTTATAGAGTTCACCCGGGGAGCGAAATAAAAAATACAAGTACATCCTTAACCGGAGGCAGCTAATATGAAAAGAGGGTTGCTGCATCATTTATTATGCAGTTAGAATATTACGAAATTCTGGGACGACTCTTTTGTTTAACACCTTTGTCGGTGAAAGAAATTTAAATTTACCCCAGCACACAATATTTTACTTTCATTTCACGATACCTCTCACTTATTTCTTCCAAGATAACTGTCAGTTAAGATTTTCAAAAAATGCACACGAATTGTGCCTAATACGAGTAATGCATTAGGTATGGTCATGATATTTACAACCGAACTAGAAAAAAAGAGCAGTTTGATTTACTGGATTTATATTCATGTTCGTCGTGACTATCGGAATATATCAAAGAATTGGATTGTTAACTCTTAAGCAGCACAAAAACCAAATAAGTCAATGTATATTAAATCGCTTCCTTATTGCCGCCAGCAGTAGAACTGTTACCGTATCGGGAATATTTCGTGACCGTAGATTTATATTGATCACAGTATTTTAACTTTTTTGCTTTAGAATTCTTTAGATATGAAGAGAGTATTTCAATCTTGAAAAGGACATGCTTACGTTTTAGAACGTACTGTAAGAACTAAACCGTTATTTGTTCTTAATCTTGTTAGCACTTTCTTTCAAATATCTTTGTTATATTTATGCGCTCGCTACGTTTTGTATTTTAGAAGGATCTTATCTGTGATTAGTACACTGTGTTAATAGATTGATGCGTGTTTTTTCGTTGTCCCAAATATTAAAAGCAGGATACTTTGAGATGGTTATGTTATGTGTTCAATTTGGGCCTTGCGAAAGGGCAATCATCTTTACATTAGAGTAGTAAGTTTGCGAACTAAGGTATACTCGATCTAATCAAAATTGGAGAAGTGTTTAGAAAAGCTTAGAATTTGGGATAGCCTAAAAGGCCTTGCTTAAACACTACAAGGCAAACAACATGTAACAGAAATAGACCTTGAGGACGATGGCCTAAAAATGTTATATTTTTTAAGCATTAAACTAAGAGCAGTATTACAGAGAATGACTCCAAGGGAAACTATCTCAACCGTAATCATTTCAAAAAAGATCCTATGTAAATAAGAACCAGAAAAGCACCAATTTTCATCCAAATTTATACAAACATCTGATCCTAAGATTAAACACCACCTTTTCAGATAATGTGAGCAATGCAATATAATCAATGAACTGAAAAAGCATTCGAATTCCATTATAAGCAGACAATATCTCAGTTTGCTATCTGCAAACATGTTCAACAAGCTTGGCTCCTTCAGATAATGAAACGATATTAAAAATTTAAAATATGCTACATCAACCATTATTTTTAACCGACTTCCAAAAAGGAGGAGGTTATCAATTCGTCGATTTTTTTTTTGTATGTGTATTACCTGATTTCTTCTCCTGTGGTGAACCGTTTTGTGTGAATATGGTCTTGTTTAATAGAGTATATATCCGGATTGGTGTAACTTCAAATTTTGGAAAAGAATTCTATTGGTAAAATGATGAAATTTGTGAATGAACACGTGCGTGCATGGAAATCGACCAATATCCCTAACATATTGGTCGGTTTTTCGAAAACTCCTTATGGATGTGTATAGTTTTTTAACGTTTAATCTATTAAGGAAGATCCCTAGGTGATCTTATATACTGCAACGTGAAACTTGCAGTTTTGTAGAAAATCGCCGAAAACTCCAAAATTCTTATCAAACATTTCATCAAAATGACATACCGGACATTTCCTCATAAATATTTTAATTCCAACGTAATAGTCCGGGAATTCTAAACACTGGAAGTTTTAATTGCGAATTTGAAAATTTTCTATGTACATCTCAAGCATATAGGTAGTAAAGCATAGTATTTTCGGCTTCTTAAATCAATAAGTACCAAGCTCGTTTTGTTTGTATACCGGGCAAATACCTATTTAAATAAAAAAAACTCCCGGCCTAATAGAAAATTCAGTGAGAACACATGTCAAACTGCCCTTTGGTGCGTTTATACACAGGATGTTTAGTTATAGCAAACAAAATCACAAAGTAAAGTGATAGGAGTTGCATTTATATGATGATTCAAATATAGGTAAGTCCCTTTAGCCGTATATACAGGATGGTTGAAATATAGGCTGGAGGGGACGTTTGCTGGTATAAAAATGTTGGAAAATATGTGAAATTAAAATTATATAAGGTGATTAAAAAACTGTTATATGATATGGACGTAAACAAATCATATACAGGATGGTTGAAATATATGTTGAAGTGGAATTATATTTATACGGTGTTATTAAATAAATATTTATTTTATAGCCCATAAGAAGTTGCATAAAGTGTGGAGATGAATTAATGTTACACAGGACGATAATATAAAATGTTAAAAATGAAATAATTTATGGGGTAGACGGATTTGACTCCGTAAATATGGGATGGATTCTACTCCGTCCTATAGTTTACAGAAGGCAGCAAACAAATTTATGCTTGTCCATGGGCAGTCGTATGTACAGGATAGTTGGTACATAGGGTGGAGTGGAATTATCTATAGTTATACAGAGTTGTCAAAAAACGTTGAAAAAAGGTTACATGGCGTGGTCCATAAGGCATAAATATATTTTGGGTTTATTAAGTCAACGCATACTAGTATATTTTGTTCGTAAACATTTACCTGTCAATTTAAATGAAAATGTATCATTGTGTAATGTTGACACTTTCGATGTTACTTGGTCCTTTCTATTAAGGTTATACATAGAACATAAAAAATAATTTGGTCAAGTGCGAGTTGAACTCGCATTGTAAGGGTTCCGTACCACCTTCAAGATTCGCTGTATTTAGTTTTCTAATTTGGCCCCCAAAAATTAACATTAGAGTTTTATTTTACTAATAAACTTTCAGGGAAGCCTTTTATAATCTATTGTCTGAATTTTGAGGCTCTATAGATTGGAAGATAAAGGACAAAATAGCTCAAGTTTTAAATTATAAATTATTAAATCTGTTATTCAAATTATTTAAAAATAAAATATATTTTTCAAAATTTAAATAGTATAGTTTCTAAAATGGGAATTAAGTCGATGTTTAATATCTTTGCTAATATCTTTTAAACAAATGATTTAAAAATATAATATATTTGTAATTCACATAATGAGTTTTTTATTTGATATATTACATGATTCGTTTGAAAATTGAATTTTTATTTTCCATTTAATTGTATAATTTGTCCCTAAAATTACCATGGAGGTTTTCTAATAATTATCCTTATAAATTTCAAGTGAGCCCCAGTAACCTAATTATTTTAAAAATTTTAGGTAGTTTGGTTTCGGAAATAAAGCCAGAAATGAGAATTTTTTATATCTTTATAATATCTTGTAAACAATTAATTTTAAAAATATGAAAAATATATATTTGTATTCCTCATAACGAGCCCCTTCATTTGATATATTGTATGACACGTTAAAAAAATATTTTTTATTTTCCGTTTATTACTATAAATTGCCCCCCATTATTTATATTAAAGATTTCTTCGTATTTTTCCTGTAAATGAAAAAAATTAGGTCTTATATTAATAGTAGTAATAAAGGGGGAATGGGTAAATTTTTTAATATTTTTTTAATATATTTTAAGTATCTATTAATATATATATATATATATATATATATATATATATATATATATATTTGTATTAGTCATAATGAGCCCTGTGATTTGATATATTAAATGATACGTTAGAAACAAGTTTAATTTTTTATTTTCCATTTAATTCTATAATTTGCCCGCCAAAATGAATATTAGGGGTTTCGACTTATTTTTCCAGTAAAGTTCAGGTGAGGTGCTATACCTATATTTTTTTTCAAAATTTTATAGCTTATGGTTTCGGAGATAAGGAGGGGGGAATGGGTAAAATTTTTTATATTTTTGTTAATAACTTTTAATTTATTTATTTTAAAAATATAAAAAAAAATATATTTGTTTTCGTCATAATGAGCCCTTTCATTTGATATATAACATGATGGGTTAGAAACAATTTTAGTTTTATATTTTCCATTTAATTCTATAATTTGCCCCCAAAATAAATATTCGGGGTTTCTCCTTAATTTTCCAGTAAAGTTCAGGTGAGGGGCTATAGCTCAATTTTTTTTCAAAATTTTCCAGCTTATGCTTTTGGAGATAAGGGGGGGGATAGGTAAATTTTTTTATATTTTTGTTAATATCATTTAATTTATTTATTTTAAAGATATTTAAAAAAATTGTTTGTTTTCGCCGTAATGAGCCCTTTCATCTGATATATAACATAATGGGTTAGAAACAATTTTAATTTTATATTTTCCATTTAATTTTGTAATTTGCCCCCCAAAATGAAAAGTAGAGGTTTCTCCTTATTTTTCCAGTAAACTTCAGGTCAGAACCTATAAAACTATGTTTTTTCAAAACTTTACGTTTTATAGTTTCGGAGATAAGGGGGGGGGAATGGGTAAATTTTTGTATATTTTCTTTAATATCTTTTTAATTAATTTTTTTTTAATATGAAAAAAATATATTTGTGTTCCTCAGAATGAGACTTTCTATTTGATATATTACAAGATGAGTTTGAATTATTTTTATTTTTAAATTTTTATTTAATTCTATAATTTGCCCCCCAAAATTAATATTACTGGTTTCTCCTTATTTTTCCTGTAAAGTTTGGGCAACGTTCTATATTTTCTACTTTTTTCAAAATTTTAGGTTCAGTAGTTTCGGAGTTTCGATTTTTTTAGTTTTTTCCTTCCAGAAGTACTCCTAAAATCAAAATTTCTTCTTTTGCGATATGTGCTCCTGATCAGGTCACCAAACTATACCTTCATGCCAAATTTCAACCGCTTCCGTCCAGTAGTTTAGGAGAAAATTTTTGTGATGTGACAGAGGCAGAAATCCTGAGTGATATTATAAGGGTATCAGTATACTGTATATACGGAACCCTAATAAATAATGAAAACTACCTGAGTTCAAAAAAACTAAAAAGTTGAAAATAAAACATTTTTAAAAAAAATATAACCGACTTCAACCTATAACTAAAAAGCTAAAAATAATTATAACAAAATACAAATCTAGCAAATAAATAACACATTCAATGTTGTTAGGTACCTATCTAGGAAGTAAAAAATGTAATCATTAAAAAGTGCTCATTCTTTACAAATTAATTACCTACCAATCTTGTATATTTTGAAGTCGGTGCCAAGCAACAATCAAGTTTGATGAAGTAATAGATCAGTACGCAATGAAGGATTTTAGATTTGCTTGGCACCGACTTCAAAAATATACTAGATTGGTAGGTAATTAATTTGTAGAGAATGAGCACTTTTTAATGATTAAATTTTTTACTTCCTGGATAGGTACCTAACAACATTGAATGTGTTATTTATTTGCTAGAGTTGTATTTTGTTATAATTATTTTTAGCTTCTTAGTTATAGGTTGTAGTCGGTTATATATATATAAATATATATATTTTTAAATGATTTATGTTACTGTCAAAATGCAACCATTGACCTAAACTTCTGTTGCCATCATGGAAAAAAAAGCAGCATCTATAAATATATTTGAAAACAAACTCAATGAATCAATCCAAATGTTTAAAACAAAATTTACTGCTACACATAATCATATTATAGGTAATAGAAAATACGTATGGTCCTAGGTTTGAGTACATGCATCCTAAGTAATGTAATGTAATATAAAAAATCATGCGATTTAGAATTCCTTCGAAAATGCAATCTTAATAGTTAAAATGGCTTTGGGTGTAATACAGGCGGATATGGTGTTAAGGTACAAGACACTGGAATTATATACAAAATATGACTAGAGATTAACTGTTTTGTACCCAAGCCTTTTTAAGCAAATTGTGCATCATTAACTAATTGAACAATTGTAGAATTATTTATCCGGGAAGAGATCCGTACATTACTATGATCCAAAGTATCGCAAACGTTGGGCCAAGGTGCAAGTTGGCGTCCTCAATACCTTGTCACTGTGAACATTTAAAATGTGTTATATACGATAATAATTTTTGTGGGACAGAAGCCTGTACTTTTTGAGATCTTTTTATTTGGAACTCCCACAATATGTACCATAATTATTTTGGGAGGGTATAAACGTTACACGTGGGTAACATACCTGATTTATTTACGTAACAAAATAACTAAACGATGTAAACAAAGGACATATTTTACGTAAGGCGAGCGCTTCTATAAAAGTCTATTTTTATTCGTTGGCAATCCCTACTAAAATATTATAAATGTAAGTGTATCTTACGCTTTCACGCCAAAACTACACAACTGATTATCATGAAACTTTGTACACATATTCTCAAAGGCAATATTACAAAGGACATAGGATACTTTTTGGTTAAAAAAATATAAAAACATATTTTACGACGGGTAAAAAATATTTTGGCACACATGATTGTTTGACAAAAAAATTTAAATTCCAGCAACTTCAACGCCAATAAATTTCATAACCTACGTGCTGTATTACAGACAGTCAAATTAATATCGTATTGACTTTTGTTCTGCCAACGAATATATACCCTTCTACGACACGTAGAGACTATCTTAAAGTATCACAAAATAGAAGTGATGGTTGAGCACGTAAAGAGCTCGGCTGCAAATATTTTGTACTCAGATTCGAAACCCAATAAATATGTTTATTTTGTTTAATTTGTTAAGTTTATGTGGTTATTAATTAAATTTATGTATCAATTTTATATACCATTTTCATTATTTGCATGCATAAATTCCGTTAATATTTACAAAATCAAATCAACGTAAGCGCAAAAAACGCGACAAATCATTAGTTTTTTATTGGAAGTTAACAATACTGCATATCATTACAGTAGATACATATATTGTAAAAACATATAGCCATATAGCAGATATTTAATATTTAGTTAATATACGTTATATTGTGTTCTTATCTGGGTTACGAAAACTATAGAATGAAAAATCCTTGCTTTTTTTCTCTTTTTAAATTCTTAGAATTCAAAACTACTTATTTTTGTTGTTGTGAAATACATATTTACTTTTATTGTAGTAAATTTTGTCAATAAAGCATGTTTTCAGTTTTTGAAACATTATTGTATGTAGTAATTTTTAAACACTGAATCACTTTGATCAGTTCTATTGTAATGTAAATGATCTTTGATATTTATGGGCTTCAACGCGGGCGAAACCGCAGGAACAAGCTCGTAGTTTTATACAAATTGTAATTGAAATCTCTGCCAATATAATTCGTAGCTGTGAAAATTTTCTCATTCATGCTTGAAGACGTGGTACACTAAAGTTAAGTACTTCAAACGAAAATTTAACCGGTTCAAATGTTGTCAAGCCCGTTATAATATCCTTTTCTACAAAATTATATGAGACGATTTTCATGCTTATGCAATATTTATTTTGAAATAGAGAATGATTGACAATATCCAAAGAAAATTAGGTGTGAGGTTTGCATCCGTCTAAAAACTGTTGAAAAGGACACTTGTTGGGGTAAATAAAATAATATTACTGGATTTTTTTATTAATGTCGATCGAACTTTTTAAAAACCAAATCAAATAGATTAAGATCAGATTAGGGAAATATAAAGTTCGGCAGTAGAGAATTGTACATTTTTACAAGGTTGGCACTGCAGAGGCCAGTCAAATTGTTGCTTGGGGTACTTAACCCGTCATGACTCTCCAAGGCATGCAATCTGCCAGCACCTCCCGGTTTTTTACTTAATTTCAATATATGTGCAGATTTTGCGCCTGTTTGGTTATTCCTAATATTTGTGTAACTGTTTCTAAACAGACATATGATTTGGGATAGAAATTAAAAAAATTCTTGAATAAAGAGTTGAAAATAACTTTGATTATGATGGATTTGTTCGTTTAGATGATAAGAACATTTTGATGGGTTCTTAATCATAGATAGAATTTCTTTTTGGAGTTTTACAAAATATTTTCCGGCAATTTTGATGATTTAAGCTGCATTGTATTATGTAATACTACAGAAAGATGCCGTATAATTTTATATAAGGTGAGATTTACGGTTTTCCAAACAATTTGAAAAAATAGTAATTAAAAGACTATATTTTAATGAATTTCAATGAATCTTCACTGTTTTATCTAAAACGGTTGAATTAATTTAAATATTTTAAATAATATTTTACAAAAACATAGTCCAGCTTGAGTTAAAATATTTTCAAAAAAAACGGTTAACATCAATGTAAATGTCATATTTTCATAATGAATATATAACATAAATGTCAAAAATTAGTATATCGTACATGGTGTTTATAACGGTTTTTATGTTGATTCATTTGAAGCCAGTTTCTTTTTGAAACTAATTTCTATTACGGAGCTTACAATCGTGAATCGAGCGAAAATGCAGTAAATATTCCATTAGTTTATAGAAGAAAACATTATGTCTGCGAATTGCAGTTATACAGGTGGATTCAAAAAATCTGGTACAAAAGTAGTTGCATATATAGGATGGTTGAAATATAAAGTGAAATAAAATTATAGTTATACAGGGTGGTTCAAAAAATGTGTATTAGGTGGCACATAAGTAGTTACGTATACAGGGTAGTTGAAATAAGAGTGGAGTGAAACTATATTTATGCAGAGTGGACCAAATAAGGTTATACAAATTGTTAAATAAGCATCTATAATAAAGATGTTTGAGTTATAGGGTGAAGTATAATTACAATTATACAGAAGGAATTATTAGTATTAGATTAGACAACGTGATTTAAAAAAAATTATATACCTAGATTGAAACATAAGTAGTTGCTTATACAAGGTGCTTGAAGTAAGGGTGGCGTAAAATTAAAGTTATTCAGGGTGTTTGAAAAATGTGTTATATAAGCAACGCTGCTAGGATATTTGAATTATTGGTATAATTATAGTTATAGAGTTGGGTTGAAATAAAAGATATAGTATAGTTATATAATGTGGTTCAAAAATGTGCCAAATTTTGTTACAGAGAATAGAGCAGTTGTATAACAAGAATACTTGACATATGGGGCCAAGTAAAATTAAGGTATACAGGGTGGTTCAAATAATATGGGAATAGAAACCGTTGATAGGGTGGAGAGGATTAATATTTATGCAGATCGGATTTAAAAATATTAGTGCGGTTGTAACATCGTGTGGAATTGAATTATAGCTGTACAGGGTGGTTCAGAAAATGACAAATAAGTTATATTGGATGACCAATACACAGAAGCATATACAGGATGGCTGCAATATAAGGTGAATTAGAATTACATTTATAGGAAGTGGTCCAAATAATAATCTATATATAAATAGACAAAATGATTAAGTATCATTTTCTCCTGTTTCTCTCAACCGAATTTTTTCATTTTCGTTTTGTTTAGTAGCTACCGATGACCTTCAGTGCTGAATTCTAATATTAATTTATAATATTGGTTCATTTATTAAATAAAATATAATAAAAAATCATTATTGACGTCCATAATGTCTACGCCAAACAACTGAATGTGTTGCCGCCGCCAGATTCAAAACATTGAGTAATTATATATAGAGAGACCAATGCTGTTATATACTTAGAGCATGTACTTCTGGAAGTGGCATGCAAGCATTGTTATTGTTTAGTGGTAAAGTAATCGTTGTTTATTATAATTATACAGGGCGATTCCAGATATGTTAGAAATAATTTTTTTCGTGGGTGGCACATAAGCAGTTGCATATATAGAGTAGAGTGCAATTATAACTAATAACAAGTTTTATAGGGAAGCCCATTAGCGGTTGAATTTACAGGGTTCTTGGAATAGAAGGTGCAGTGGAATTACAGTTATACAGGGTGGTGCAAAAATTATTATATTATACAGAGATGCATATACAGGGTGACGGAAATGGAAATGCAACATTTCGCAACCCATAAGCAGTTGTATATATAGGGAAGATGAAATATAGGGTGAGAGGAATGACAGATATACAGGATGATGATAAATAATGTTAGAAAAGGAAATGATTTATAGAGTAGCCCACGAAGAGTTCCATATATATGATAATTGAAATTATGAATTATAGTTACAAGATAGTTAAAATTTTCTTAAACAAAAAGAGGCAGTGGCATATACAGAATGGTTTACCGGGTGGTTCAAAAATGTTAAAAAATATTATACCTGGTCCATGAGCAGCTGCATATACAGGGTGGTGGAAATAAATAATGAGATGTAATTATTATAATGAGGATTTTAATAAATATTAGAGAATTGACTGCAATTATAGCCATACAGCGAGGTTAGAAGAAATAAATTTGTAGGCTGGTCCATTAGCGGTTGAATTGTTGTCATATTAAATTAAGAATTACGAATTTGAACACAAATAAAGTCCTATGAATTATATCTGAAAAAAACTTGAATTTCGTTACTTATTTGTAGAAGCGAGATGTAAGAACGACATCTAGGATTTTCGAGGAAACTATCACATAGAAGTTCCGAATCTGGATCCGTTCCGTGTAATTTCTGTTCTTCCTAAAGTCCTAGGATAGAATGTCACGATAAAATTTTCAGGTTACTTAACCTGCTAGAGATATTGACACAATTGGTCGAGTTTCGAACACTGGGCGACAGCTAGTAAATAGAAAAGTGTTAAAAAATATTTTTGTAAAATATTCCCAAAACAGAAAAGACTCATGAAAACACGGCGTTTAGCGATGATTGTTGATATAAAGATCGCATCGCTGGGAAGGCTCAAGGACATACCGAAAAGTCCATATCAGAACTGCTTCGAAGATTTAAAAAAACACTGGCAGAAGTGCATTAAATCTAAGGGGAACTAGTTTGAAGGAGACAAAATAGAAATTGACGAATAATAGATAAATATTTATTTAGTAAAATGAAGTTTCACCTTATTTTTTGAATTTTGGTATCGACAATAAAGTTTCCCGTTGTTTTTTCTTTTGTACATATGTATATTAAATGTAATAGTTATTATTCAATTCAATCGCAGTTGTTAAACGCTGTTTTGAGAGAACCTCTCATTTCTTTGGGTCAAACAAAGATTCCTGTATCTTTATAAGCTGTAAAATATTGTACGGAATTAGTAATGCCCTGTAGACTGAGCGCATGTCATCATATGTATTAGGAGAGAGGACTTTTCTGGTATATATTTATACGAAATATTCTGTAGTAAAACAATATCTACAAAGCATAAACCCTTCCGTGATATAGAAAAATTATATTTGAAGCGTCGTATGAGGTTATGTTAGAGAAATAACCATGCCAAATCCATCAGCAAAATCATTAGAAAAATCGTGCAAACATTGCAAAAAAAAAGTAGTGACTGTTTTACATTGTCAAATTTATAATAGCGCTTACCATAGGAGTTGTGCATTTCAGGCAGGATTTGTGGACTCCGAAGAAAAAGTAAACCGTTGTAAAGGTTGAAAAAGTGAGGTTAACCCTCTTGAAAATAGAACAACAGAAGAAAACAAACTTGAAACAATTGTTGATAAATTGCTTAGTAAGCACTTAGGGGTACTAGTGCAACAAATATCACAGTTGAAAATCTCACAAAAAGAAGAAATAGAGGGCCTCAAAGTGTCAGTACAGTACATGTCTGACAAATTCGATGAAAACCTGGAAGAAACGAAAACGTTATGGAAAGAAATCACGGAAATGAAGGAAGAAAATGTTAAGCTATAGAACAGAGTACAAATGCTGGAAGAAAAATTATATGCTAAGGAGCAAAATGAAAGGAAAAATAACATGATTATTTCTGGTATTGACAAACAAGAAATAACCCTGGAAGAAATTGTTAAACGAATTGGAAATACTATGGAAATTACTATTAAATATTAAAGCGATTAAATAACAGCACAAATGCTCCCAATTAGGTACAGATTAAAACAGAAAATTTCAAAACTGAACTGATGACTAAAATAAGAGCAACTAAAGGACTAATCACAAAAAGAAAAAAAATTAGGATAAAATGAGTCAATTAAGAAATAGTGATGATAAAGAAATAAATGATGCAAAAGAAATAGCAAACGAATTCAATAAACATTTCACAACCATAGAACAAAATTTGTCTTCTAAGATCAAACAGAACAAAAATGTAACATTTCAAGAAGAAGAACTAAATCAAACTATGTTCCTTAGACCGACAGATTTAATAGTGCTCCAGTGCTCCTGAGACAGATAACATAACTAAACAAAATATTCAAGAGATTTTTAGTAGCATTAGCGAGATAATAGTGAGACTTGTGAACCAGGTTTTGGAAAGTTGGAAATTCCCAGAAGAACTGAAAACAGCAAAAGTTCTTCCTGTTCATAAAAAAAGGCCCAACAACTGAGCTGAATAATTATCGTCGGATCACAATTTTAAGTATATTTCCCAAAATCCTAGAGAAGATAATTAAAAGCAGAATGATAAATTACATACAAAAGCATTGTGGCTTTGATAAGTATCAGTATGGTTTTCAAAAGCAAAGTAGTACTTTAAGTGCTAAAGTTGACTTGCTAGAATATATCACTGAAGAACTGGACAAAAACAGATATGTAATAGCTGTATTCATAGATCTACAGAAAGCATTTGATACAGTGGACATACAGCTGCTGCTGGATAAGTTTTATTGAATGGGTATCAGAAGAGTAGGCTATAATTTAATGAAATCTTATACAGAAGAAAGAAAACAGTACACAGTTGTAAACCAAGAAAGTAGTGAAATAGGAATGTTAAAAGTTCGTATTGCCCAGGGATCAATACTGGGACCCGTACAATATTTATTATACGTCCAAAGCATAAAGTATGTTCCTCTAAAATCAAAATACTTCATGTATGCAGATGACACTGTACTGGTTTTGTCAGCATCTTGTCCCAAAGAATTGGAAAATGACATAAATAATGATATTCAACTGTACTACGGATGGCTGTGTTATAATAAATTAAGTATAAATATAAACAAGACTGTCTACATGATAATTAAACAAAAAAAAACAAAAGAAACTGTGACACTGAAGTTAAACTAAATCAAACAAAATTAAATAAAGTAGAAAATACAAGTACTTAGGTCTAACGATAACAAGCACATTAACATGGAACATACATATAAAAAATGTCATATTTAAAATATCACCAATGATAGGAGCTATACGAATATACGAAGATGTACACATCTGTTAAGCTACCCGACGAGAAAACTTCTGTATAATAGTATCATAGAACCTCACCTCAAATATCTAATCCCATGTTGGGGAAATGCATCAAAGTATTTACTACAAAGACTACAACGAGCACAAAACAAGGCTGTAAAAAGTATCTTTATGATGAACCCAAGAACAACTACAGTAGCTTGAATTCAAGCTAGACGTGATGAACACCAGAACGCTGTAAGAAAGCACGAAAAATCAACATCCATTGCGGAACACGCCACCACGATGGCACACCGAATAGACTTTGAGAACACCAGAGTACTGGCAAATATAGAACACCCGAAATCAAGACTCGTAACAGAGGCAATTGAAATAGCGAAGAGACCTCACAGTCTAAACGCACGCAATGAAATTCAGAACTTATCGAATTGTTGGAAAATCCTATTAAACACCGTACCGGCCCGGACCCGTCCAATAACAACTCAACCGGAAATAACAAATCAGCAGGATGGAGCCGTGCCCACTGAGCGCCCTGGGCCAATCACACGCAGCCGTTCACGGTGTCAACCGATAGGCGCCGAGCCGCGACTATATAACAGCGCGCTCGCTTCAGAAAATCTTAGTATTCTTGTAACTAGAAGCGAAAGCAGAAGGCTACGAGAATTATGCGAACCGACCTGAAGAGGGCAGACGTGACTCTGCCGAAACGTCGTCATTTTACCATCGATCCCAGCAGGTATCAGTTATCAACTACGCGGATGAATTCCCGGAAACCACCCAAAACATTTAGTGCCCGCGAAAACTTAAAAACACACACACACACACATATATATATATATATATATATATATATATATACATACATATATATACAATCTCTCAATATATGACTAGTCACGGTAAGAGAATTCTATTGTCGAATATCAGAATACATAACGAAAGATATATCTCATATCAATATTTCTAAATATGTATAAAAATGATTTGGTATGAAAAGTTTATTTCTTGTTCTATTTGCTCATATCTTTAAATAAATGCGTTTGAATTCAGAACACCCAATGTGTTAATTATATTCGACATAAAGCTGTTGCCATATGATTTCATAGAATTGATTAATAAAGGTATTTTTAAATTAATATCTTGTTTAGTTAGTGATTTTATTGTTGCTGCCACACTGCCAACTAGTAAATCGATATATTTAACTGCACGTATTTAGCACTCAACACAGATGCAATGAAATAAATTGTATCTGCATGTCACCTTATTAGC
The DNA here is from genome assembly GCA_034190945.1 of Octodonta nipae. Lineage (NCBI taxonomy): Eukaryota > Metazoa > Arthropoda > Insecta > Coleoptera > Chrysomelidae > Octodonta > Octodonta nipae. Next base: position 160,400,111 of record CM067216.1, on the reverse strand, counting down.
CCGGCCAATTTTGAGAAACCTATACTTAACATTCACCAGGCGGTCCAGGAGCTTAGAATATGGTGAATAATTAATTATACATGATAAATCAACACACTTAAATACATATTTTTTCATATAATCGTATAATATTTCAAAATACTTTATACATAAATATTAACAGCATTAAATATTGGAAAAGCTTAATATAATAAATATTTTAATTCTAATGGGAACTTATTTTTTTAAATTGTATTCTGGATATGAGTCAAGTATTCAATTGTACAATACTATATTAATGTTGCTATAGTTCAAAACGGCTTATTGGTAGAGAATTCTGCGAAGTTCCCATTTGTCTGCAATTAACAAATTTTTGCCCATTGATGATTGTAAACAAGTCAAATTAATAATAAAGAGTTAGTTTATCTATTCAAACAATAAACCCCTTGTGTGAATAACTGAGAGCAACATTTGAAATCTTTTTTTACATTTAATGATATAATAATAACCCTCAATCAATACAGTACTTAGCTGATGAGTGTTTTGTATTCTTATAGCGAAAAAATCCTTTTCACGCCTCTGGTTTTGTTTGTTCCGGAATCGCAATGTAATAAAGTGAAAAGCCCAATTAACACAGCTGCGTGCAAAATGGCGCGTGTTACGAATTTTGATTATTTCCCTAACTGGCACTGTATAAAATAAAATTATGTACTTCCCGTCCCCGAACGATGCCCTAATGAACCCTTCATTCATGACACACAGCAGTTTTCGGAAAGACTTTAAATCCGATTTGACAAACAAAGCTCCGTTAATCTGATTATTTGAGAATTCTCACAATCGACATGGAAGCACGGGCATTCTGATTAAAATTTTATACTATCGATTAAGGTTTAGTTGTGTAACAGAACTCCGAGTTATTGAGGGGTTGCTAAACACCATCCTGTGTTTCGTAAACTACAACATTTCGATACAAACATAGAGACAATTTCAAGGATAAAACAAATATTGATGTTTGTTATTAATAAATTATTAGAGAATATAATAGGTACAAGCTACTTAGTGTAAAGTTGCAACGGATCCTCCTTATATATATAATATCTGGCGTATTGTGAATACGCAAGCCGACTGAAAAGTTACAGTAAAACAACTCGGAATTTAATAAAGCCTGTAGCCTATGGTACTCAGTTGTGCGCAGATTAGCCTCCAGTTTTGTTTGATTCCATACTTTCTGGTGCAGATTATATATCAGACCTAATATTCAGTTGAACTATGCACACATTTTTATTACATTTTTATTATATACAGTAGAAAGTTCTGTAGAAAGTCTAACTAAATTGTATGTTGTGAGAAGTTCTCTCTTATCAACTCAAGATAGACCAGTGGTAGGCAAGACGTAAATTATATCTCTTTTGAGGGGTTTTGCAAAAGGTCAGGAATTGGCCTCAAGTATATACTGAAAGAACCGTTAGAATCCGTGTTAACATTTTGAGAATATTGTATATAGGTACTTTGTTTAGGAAATAGGTCTAAAAAGGTAACAAACTTGTAAATCCAAGCAAAGAGATATTCTCTTCAATCTACGCAAATGCTCATTGTCTACCCTATATAACACAATAACTAAAAAGAAAAGCATATAAAGATAGCTGAGAATTTGTCATACTATGTGGCCACTCAATAGGATTGAAACTGCTGGAATTAAATTGATCCAACAGTACTAATTTTACAGATATAATAAGCGTATTATGGCACACATCGAATTACATAAAAGACACAGACACAAATTAAAACGCTACGTTTGATCCCTCTGCTCAGGTTATCCTCTAAAAGACAGACTGTTCGTATAAGGTCTCTGATTCCATTGTGTCTGTGAAATTTCCTGAAAATTGTTTGACGCCCAAATAAGTCAGTTCGCTGTGCATTACCCAGGGTACATCAGGAGGAGGCGAACTAGCTTAACACCCAACTGTCCTAATAATCTATATTAATAAACTGTACTTAATGTTAAAAAAATATGTGGAGTGTAAACACCAGAACCGGTGCACATATTTGAAAAACACATTCTTAGGGAGGTATGTCCTTCTCTAGCCTATTTTGTACCTTAATTATTGTATTGATAATATCACACACAAATTTTTCATATTATTTTGTACATGTTATCCGACTACCTAGCATATATATTTTGTAATAATTATTTTCGTAAAGTTTAATACACAATTTTTATACATTTTTGTATTTTAACTGATTTGTAGTTATACTATACACATGTTTTTAGCTTTTCAACCAATAAAAGCGAAACGCCGGCAAGCATGCACTGGCCAACTTTAATGTCCTGTTCCGACCATTTTAATACCATATCTATATATAAATAGGCAAAGACAAAACGATTAGGTACCATTTTTTCCTCTGTCTCTCAACCGATTTACTTCATTTTTGATTTGTTTAGTAGCTACTGACAACCTTCAGTGCAGAATCCTAATATTAATTTAAAATATTGGTACATTCATTAAATAAAATATAATAAAAATTCATTATTTACGTACAATTGTCAACGCTAAACATCTGAGAGTGACGCCGCCGCCAGATGGTCAAAATACAAAACATTTATATTACATATTTGGACGGAGCGATCGTTAGAGCATGTACTTCTGGAAGTGGCATGCAAGCTTTGTTATTGTTTAGTGGTAAAATAGTCAATGTAGTACATCAATATTGATTTGTCGGACGCGTTGCAGTAACTTTCATATTAAATATTCTGTTTTTAATGTGAATTTAATTATTTGATTAATATATTATTATCACAACCATCCCGAAGGCGTTGTGTAAAAATTTGTCAGACAGCGGACAATAGAGAATTTATTAAATATTTAAATTCTCCTAGGGTTGTTGGTCCTCTGTTTTATTTAATATTCCTGAACTTGATTGAAACCGCAAATGACAAAAACTTTTAGGTTGGAAAGAACAATCTTCCCATATTATATCGAATATTTTTCCAGGAGCGGTTCCAACCAAAAATTTGTGAGGTCATTCATTTGTCAAAATAATTTCGAATACCGATATTTAATTACATTTTTATTTCAATAGATTTGTCAATATGAGTGAACATTGTTCACTGAACAATTTTGGTCATTACATCTACTTCTCCGATTTCTCCACAACTCTGTTTCTTATCAAAATATACTTTTTACAATTTCATGAAATATGGTCGAATTTCGACCACTGGGCGACCACTAGTTTATATTAAAAACACTGAGGACTTCTGGAAAGAAAAATGAAAAATTTTGTCTGGAGAATGGGAAAATTTGAAAAAAAATTGAGAGTACTTCCAACCATTATTTTCACGATGTCATAGGCCGAGGAAAGTTTTGGAGAGGGAAAATTTTGGAAAATTTGCTGGAAAAATTGGAAAATGAAGGGAAAACTGGAAGTAATTTCTAGGAGATTGCACATGTGTAATTGTTTTTCCTTTTGTTCGTAACGGTCCTGAAAAAAAACACAACACTGTACAAATAAAAATGAATGTGGCACCGACTTCAAAAATATACTAGATACGTAGGTGAAGAATTTATTCTGTTATTTACTTTGTATGTAGGTATCTACTAGTGATAGGTCGTTCACGCTTTTACAGTGAACGAAACGACCGCTTATCGTCGACGATAGACTAGTTTATAAAACAGTTTAAGGTTCGACTAATTTCGTCCATCGACGAAACAACGTCCACGAATGAACTAGTACACATCACATATTCAACCAGTTCATTCCTATATGTATGGTTAAACAACAAACAGAAAAAAGACTATTCAGTTGAGATATTGCTATTGACACGTGCTAATCGTTTACCGTGTAAATTCTACATCCCTTCTTCATGCCAAGAGCGTCTTTCGTTAGTAAGTGTTCAACTAAACCGGCGTAGTCGGTTTGGTTAGTTCATTCGATACGAGTCGACTGCTTTATCGGTAGACTTTAAAATAGACGATCCGTTGATGCTAAATAAACAGTTTAAAAACGTCGACCCCTAGTACCTACAACAGTCAAAGCGTTATTTATTGTATAATGTTATATTTTGTTATTTATTTCAGGAATTACCTGACAACGCATTGATAATTCCAAGTGAGACCTTGGCGAAACGTCTGCAAGATTCAAACATGAATCAAAATAACGAACGGATGTAATCCGGTTGAATACTTCTTCATATTTTTGTATCCGTGAAACTCTACGCCTAGACATTTATATATATATATATATATATATATATATATATATATATATATATATGTGTGTTTTAGGTGGTTTCAAGGAATTCATCCGCGTAGTTTATAACTGATCCCTGCCGGGATCGATGGTAAAATGACGACGTTTCGGCAGAGTCACATCTGCCCTCTTCAGGTCGTTTCGCATAATTCTCGTAGTCTTCTGCTTTCGCTTCTAGTTACCAAGAGAATTATGCGAACCGACCTGAAGAGGGCAGATGTGACTCTGCCGAAACGTCGTCATTTTACCATCGATCCCGGCAGGGATCAGTTATCAACTACGCGGATGAATTCCCGGAAACTACCTAAAAAACTAAGTGCTGGCGAAAACTTAAAAACAAATATATATATATACATATATATATTTATTTATTTATTTAGGGTAATTCCCGCTATCCAAAATGTAATAATACGGCTAAATGAATCGACGATAGATATCTGTTCCTGTCCTAAATATAAGAAACATCTGTGTCGCATTTTAATTGATTCGGTTAGTCGTGATGATCCATGTATAAGCAGTAAACGTCCAGGGATGAGATACTCAAACCCTTCTGTAGTTGCTTCGTAATACTAGGAGAACTTATCGTGATAGCTTTAGCATTGCGATGGGATTACCGTCATTTCACCTTTTTACTCCACCGTTGTAAATAATTTCGTATATTTATTTCAGTTATTAGTCAGAAGTCTTAATGTTAAATACTTTATAACATGAAGCTAGTCAGCACACAAATTTAATGGCAAGTACATTGTCCTTTTTTGTGGTGGTCTTTCTGAGTTCTGACGTCTGTCAGGTCTCTCATTTAATATACCGCTGAAAGAGAACTGGAGTATGTATTAGAACGGAAAGTAAATTATATGTATATCAGTAAGATGTAATATTTGTTTTTTTCTTATAATTTAGTAATTTTCTATAACCAAGCCACTCTTAATAAACTTCTCCGTTTCTTACACAGAGAACTGAGTTGTATGGTTATTTCAAGATCAAGGTAGTGTTTGGTGTTCGAACATGTCGAAACAAATGAAATTTCGAGTTATGCATATCATTCCCATACTGATTTATTTTCATATTGGTTAGTGTGAGTCTCCTTTAAGAAGCTTCCGCTTCAATAATAAAGTGGAACTGTATAAGTAAGAACTCTAATAAAATTAACTAATCTCACCATTGGTTTTTTTTAAGTAAATTCAATTTTATGTCAAATACAAAACACATAATTCAATTCTGACATTAGAATGAGACCTCTTTCAAACAGTCTTTGTATAAACTGTGTAACTTCAAACATACGATTCCATATTTGATTGATTATCAAATTCTCAGATGTTGATATTTCAACCTTCAGCTCGACTAAGGTATCAATTTCTCCCCCATTTAACAGCACTTCTTGGTGCTCCGTACTTTGATAATTAATTAAAGTTGTTAACAAATAGCATTTGTATCTCAACGTGTTTGGAGTACGCCTCTGAAAATCAGTCCATACAATTGTCCATAATGAAAGGTTGATATGCCGGCGCACACAGAGACAAAAGCTATTTCATATCAGAATGTGTTACCCTCCGACCGAACCATATTTACTTTGAAATAGGGGATGATGCGAAGGTTTTACTATGCACACAATGTCTATGTATTTTATACGTCAGCTGGCTGGTAGATGACTGAACCGGGATTTCGGAGGTGTTTGTGCTTGTTTTTGTTCGGCTATTTGGGTTATTTTAACCAGATTACGTTTTTGTCGATTGCAATCACTAAAGCGTAAAAAGTTATATTAGGGTGAGTTGTGAATTATCTGGCGCTCAAGCAGTTGCCGTGTGCAAACACAGGGTTGCACAAATTATAACTCAAGAGTTCAATTTTACTGGAAAAAAACTTAACTTCGAGTTGATTTAAGTTAACAACAGTTAAGAGTTAGTTTGAAGCATTTTATGTAGCTTAGAAACTGTGAATATGCTTTCTGTTAAACAGCAGCGACTAAATTTATTTCTCGTTCAAATCATCATAAATATTCTTATAACATTTTATATATATAACTATTTTTTTAAAATCTGAGTGGAAAATAGGAGAGAATTGATTAGTGGAAAATATAAGAATTGATTATAAAAACCTCTTTTAGACTGCATAAAAAGTTCTATAAGAAATGTCCTTTGAATTGAGAACAAAACTGCGTAGCAATTAATTACTAGTAACAAAAAATAGCTGCAACAAATATTCAACATTAACTGTCAGCGAGTATCGCCGGAGAAATATTACAATATGTAAAGCATCAAAGTTTTTTGAACTTTCCTTGGACTTCCATCGTCATGAAATAATTGATATACAACGTTTCAATAGCTTTGAATCGTCATTATTCACCTGATGACGATAGCAGATTCAAAGTTGCTGAAACTTCGTGAGATCAACCATTCCAATGTCGATGATAAAAATGAAATCTGATAGATAGTGGAGAAAAAGTAATTGAAAAATCTTTATGAGAATTGACGTTATGGTGGAAATTAAAAATTACAACGTTTGACAATATTATTTGATTTATGACTATGAGAAATTTAATTTGAGAATATACAGGGTAGCTCAGAAACTTCTAAAGATCATATAATAATAAAGTTTCTTTCAACTTTTAAGAATTTGAAAGGGTGATCTTCAAAATTTTATGTGTCGCGCCTAGGTGCAACTTTGTTATAACATAGTGCCTTCGCCAAAAATGCGATCAAACAATTTGAAATTGATGTCCTCAATTTTAGTTTCTCTTACTAACCACATAAATCAAATAATATTGTCAAACATTGTAAATTTATATCTTAGAATTGGGCTTTTTTCATAGTTTGTTTGCCATTGACAACGGGGTCTCACCTAGACCCCGAAACGTTTGGAAATATACAGCAATTTCGTGAATTGTGGTGCTATTTCCCAAAAAACAATCACTTTAATTATATGTGAGACCATTAATAGAACATTAGGAATAACGTTAGAATGACACAGTCCTGATATTCTAAAAAACTATAGCTAACTCAAAATTACGGATAAAGAGAGCGGGATAAAACCAACCCAAAGAGAGGAGTAGAATTGCAGAGAAGAATATAAAGTTGCTCTACGTCTGATAAAATCAGATGAGAAAACTTTTGGAAGGGAACTAGGAAAGCAAATTATATTAAATTTCACAAATGGATCAAATTAAAAAGAATATCTATAACTAATAGCATACAGAAAAAAAAAACATGAATTAAAGAGGAAGGCGAACAGGCAAAAACTGACAAATCCTGGAAGTGGAAAAGAAGAGAGAAGAAGAAGAAAAAGTGTTAATGTTGGTAAAAGTAAATGTATTGTGATGGGAAAGCTAAACTTTAGAGAGGAAGCAGAGCTATAGTAACAGATTAACCTTAGAGATTTCCCACTGGAATGGGTTGATAAATAAAAATAACTCAAAAGTGTTATAGACAACAATCTGAATTTCAACTGTTATCAAGTTAGTGACATAAATTTCAAAATACATGATAAATTTAATCTGTTGTATAAGCTCAGGAGAATTCTTTCAAGTACCGGAAAATACATGACAACTTAGATATATTGAAACGGCGTTAAGTGTTTAAAATAAAGGTTTGGTGTTAGGGTGCAAAACTATGTTTTTACATTTGTGACACACCAAATATTCCACAGCATTTCCATTAGTATATTTTATTTTATCTGTTTGAATTTTAATTTTCTTTTTAGTCATAAGAATTTTTTGTATACAGTGCTGAAGATGCTTTTACATCATGCAAACGAAATATGTACACCACTAAACAAAGATACGTCTTTCATGTGGAGAGGTTTTAAGTAATTATTTACCAATGCTGAGTTCAACAAGGGACTGCGAGCAGTATTGAGCTAAGCACGAAATGAAAGCATTCATAATGTGGTGTAAAAATTCAGATATTTCTAAGAAAAAAGTAAATAGTTTTGTTCTTTCGTAGGATGGGTTACTAAGGAAAAGTAAAGATACCATATAGAACCTAACATTCTATATGAGGATGTCCAGAGAAATAAAAAAAGAGGTACCATACATGGGAAGATTCAGTGAAAAAGTGCTAAACTGGGTGGAGAGTTCCTATATGTTGCTAAATTTACCATAAACTAGTTGTTAATGAATAAATAAGCAACTAAATCAACCATAACCTTCTTTCATTCATGAATGAAACATGCCGTGACGAATAATCATAAACAAACTAGGAGCCCAACTAAAATTCTAGTAATTTATTATCTTGGCAATAAAATAATTCAATGAAAGACCCCCTCAGTGTCTAAATGGGAATATTACTAAATCAAAACCAGTTTCTGTAACAATTTCTAATTACAGCAGTTTCTTTTTAAACTCTAGTTATGGTTAATAAACACCATGTTTGTGTATAGAACTCTCAAACAAAAATGAGTTGTTTATTGTCAGAAAATGTACGACAATATCAATACACCAGTTTATAGAGTAAATTTGAATATTCGGACATTTTTCAATGGCAATTCGCTTATATCATCACGTCAGTAACAGTTTATAGAAGAATTGCTAGTAAACTATTTAAGAAATAAACACCAGCTAATATAAAAATTTCTTTTGTTTCTTGCGTATATAATGAAAAATAATGAAGGAATGGTAATACAGTCTACAGAAAAGTTGTAGAAAATCTGAAATACTTTTTAATGAGTGTTTATACATCCTGATTGGATCATTGTTTACCGAGTAAACGCAGAAAAAGTAATCAAAAGTGGATTTTTTCTTAAAAATTTATAACTTTCTGGTAATTAACAAAAAGTAGTTTATGATGTTAAATTTATAGGGGTTCACGATGGATACTATTGAGTAAGTATTTACTGAAGAATTGGAATTTAGATATCCCACCATATTAATGAGACTAGGCTGATCAGATATACTAAAAATATTTTGAAAGTTCATAAATTCCATTTCAATTTGTCTTTTCTTTTCTTTAAACTGCTGGAAAATTAGTTTACAATAATAGTAAATATTGCACTAAATGTACGAATATGCGACAGCCAGTCAGCAGTGCACTGACAATAGCTGGCAAGTCATATGGGCGGATCTAGAATTTTCTTGAGGTGGGGGCAGTAAATTTAAATTTATGGTAAATTGTATTATTATATGTTTTTTTCTCAGCAGTTTGTTAGTATTATGTTTACATAACTATTACCTACTTATATTGGTCTATTAACTTCATGGTTATCTATATACAGTTTACTGTTATTAATTAAATTACTTTTTTCACTGACTGAATTTGCCACTATGAAGACATCGGACAAACAGTATTAATACATTTGACAGCACTATAACAGAAATCCAACATATACGAAGTGAACTGCATTATATGAGCTCTCAAAATATATTATGCATATCGCTATCAAATTATCGTAGTTAATACAATACGTACTGCAAAATTATGTAAGTTGCAATTCTGCGACATCTACTTGACGTACAAAATTCATTTTCAACGTTATTAATCTCAACCTTATAAGCTACCACTAGGAGGTAGATTACGGTTCCAGCTGTTGGTACAACCGACTTTTAAATAAAAAAAAACTCACACTTTATATCGGTTTTTCCCACTTTTCTTAATGAAAAATTCTGCTATCAAAACTTCATTTTGAAGATTTTCAGAATATCTACCATTTTTCTATTGACGCATCATGAACAGACCATTTTTATGTCACTCAAAAATCACTCAAAAATCTCTATTGACTGGTGTACAAACGACTAATTCAATGTCAAATTAGAGATTAAACCTAAAATATTTTGTGGACCGGAACGATATAAAAATGCATATATCTGTAGAGGCAACTGGTCTACTTTTTTCTAGTTTCCTAAATCATCAACAACTGAGGTGATGTACTGTAATGTAAGTTCCATTGTTTGGTATTTGGCAACAAGAAAAGTTTTGTAAGGCTATAAGGACCAACTAAAATCTGAATCAGGTAGTAAAACATAAAAATTTTATTTTCGATTGAAACCAAATCTAGGATAACATCTTGAAGAATTATTAATGTATTTATTTGGGTTGCACATTTTAGTTTTATTAAGCAAAAATCAAGAGACCTTGTATATGGTTTTGTGGATCTCGAATTTTACAATAAACATTGAAATGTGTATGTTATGAATATTCTCCGACTGTTAGTTTCTACAAAAATACCAGCCTTAATTATTTTCTAGAGACATGACAGGCTATACAAGCTATCTACAAGGTGTTTACTTGGGACTAATCATATTTAATGGTGACAGTAATATTAATTTTTAAGGATTATTTCTATTTACTGCTGATTACTATAAATTATCTACATTTTCTTAAAGACATATTTTAATAAACTCAAATGAATGTAATGCTTATATTCACCTAGTTTAAAAAAGTTTTTATAGGACACCGAAACCTCTGTAAAACAAAAGAAGGAAAAATCATTAATTTTGTATTTGTAAAATGTCCATTTCCTGATCTGGCCTCAAATAATAAATTTTTGCGTATTCACAAAAGAGTATAAATAACTGCGAACGGCGTCAGAATGATACATTTTAAAGGTTCACTTTGTGCACTGGTTCATGAGTGTTTATGGTGCGTGTAAACGAATGACATTCCCAGACTCGTTTGAAATTTATCGCCTTTCCAGATGATTTAAAAAAAAACACTCCAATTTGGCTAACTTTGCAATTACCAACAAAATGATAGGAATTTTATTACGTTGTAAGAAGTATTGTATGCTGTTTTCTTCGACCTTATTTATATTATATAAATTAGTTGATTGTATATTTTCTTGATTTTAAGTCGTTACAAATGATAAGACTGTGTTTATTTCATTTCATTAAAACTTATAAAATAAACACAGTCTTATCATTTGTAACGACCTAAAATCAAGAAAATATACAATAAATTAATTTATATATATACCCTATTTACAACAAGGATGACATTAATAATAAAATTTACTTTGTGCTGTTATTAATAGTTCATTGTTTGCATGACATTTGGGCTGTCAACGTTCATTCATCTATCTGTCCACCATAGAACTCATGGAACCGCTTTGAGAGTAAGAAGGCATAGACAACACTCAATTGTTGTACATCTGAGCTTTTATTGATTGGATTATTTTGGTAATTGATATGGATAGTATTCGAGTAACTAGATCACTTTATATATATATATATATATATATTGATCGATTAGAGACTGATAACATCGATAATTCCAAAGAAGATGAATGAGGTCATATTGAAATGTCGAAAAACTGTCTTTTCTGAGACAAATAAATCATACACATAAGAATCCCGAGAGATAGGTATGTATTTACTAACTTAAACCTAATTTCATTCGAATATTGTCGATTCCTAAATTAATAAGAGCCTTAAAGTAGCAACGTACAAGATTTAATACTCTTATTTACTTTTGATGAAATACGTCACGTTTTGATTATTTCCAAGAAAGTTTGTCGGAAAACCAAACAACTATTATTCTTTCAAACAATCCGGGGATCTGGCAACCGTTACGGCTCTTTGTGTACGTCAACTGAAACAAGTTCGAACAAAACAAATTTTGTCATGAATTTCCTCCTGGATAAATCCGGAGCAATAATGGTAAACGCTGACAACGGAGATGACTATGTGTATAGCTGGGTAGCTCCGAAAATTTGCATTTAATTTTAAGACTCGGTCGTATCATTTTTAATGGAGGTTTGGAAATCTTATATATTCAATAAAATTGTAATAATATTATTTCAGTAGTGTTCTCAAAATTTTTAGAACTTTGTGAGTTTCTAAACTGTAGATATTGCACTCCTCTAAAGCTAAACACTACTTAATATTCTAAAGCAATTGGCAGAAAACAAGTGACTGCGAATGTTTCATATCCCCGGCAACAATTAATGAACAAGAATTATGATTATGTAATGACGCTCGAAATTTATTGTCAAGTCTAATGTACATGCAATGAATTTCCGATTGGGCGATTTCCATTTAAATAAATATCATCAAGTGGTTTATACTTTTTCTGTGGAGCTTTTTTAAATAAGAACCTACTGATGAATGCTATAACATTTGCTGTTAGGAACCTCTGTCTAACTTTCCTAAAACATCTAGATGTTGTTTTCTGAATGATAATTGTGGTATCTCTGGTTTCTATTTTTTCTTTTTATTCTTTGGGAATAACACCACATAAACTTGAAAGTCTGTATATTTCAAAAGTCCAAACGTTTCAAGGTCTAAATCAGACCTCTTTTTCAATGTTATGAACACAAATTGAACAAAAAATTAAAAAATTAAGAGGATTCGCAATGACAAATATCGTAATCAAATTGTGATTAAGATATTTGTCATTGAGAATCCTCTTAATTTTATATTTTTTTAATTTTTTTAAACAAGCGAAAGGGTAGGCAATATGTATAAAAAATGACGTGCTATAATCGTTAGCATCATTCTGTAAAAGAATGTAATATTTGGTTGTTACTTAAAACACAGCCATTTTGGCAAGCAAAGTTCATTGTTAGCATGTCAGATCTTGCAGTAAATGCAAATGATATCTACAGGGTCGGTGTTGTCGAATGATCCAAGAAGTATAATGAAAGGGTATTCTAATAGCTATTTTACATAACTGATTGCCTAATGAATAAGCAAGAAGTTTGTTCGGACTATAAAATTTCAACATGTTTATAGGTGAGCTACAATATTTTACGGCTACAGTGAATCTAGAGTAGGCAAAAGATACATTTTTTTTCTTCTTTTATAAATTGACTCTGTATTTCTTCATTGCAATTATCATTATTTACAGATTAATATTTTATTTAAAATTGGCAACTAGGCATACTGTCAAAATTGAGGTTTTCCCCTAGCGGCATAAACTAGCTGAATTTTGCAAAAGATATTTTTTTGAGCGCCCATTTTTGGGAAACTTTCTAGGTAGTAGTTAACTCGTGTTACGAATGTAGTGTGTTCTTTCTTAGATGAACTTTTGCAAAATTATAAGCAACACTAAGGACACCCAATTTTCAAGATGCAATCGCTTTTACAATCCAACTTTTACTTATCAGATTATTGATAATTTTTACACAAAATTTATAAATCTGACAATTTTTTTTTTCGAAAACGCTGAAACATATACATTTGTAGGGCTTCTGCTGACTTGTAAATAAAAAATAAGAACATATATTTATCAACAATTTCTCTTTAAATAGTACGCTGTAATGCCATTTCCGCCATTAGATAGAAATTTTCCTGCCAACAACAACTCTTTTCAATCAGAGGGTTATATAATAATTTGTGAGACCTAAATAAATTTAAAGAGAATGCAAGTCTTTTCCGCAGGCACGTTGTAAATAATCTGTTTTATTTATATCAGTAATTGTCCATTGAGAGGCAAAAATCATCATCTTCATGTACTAATAGAAACTAATTTACAAATTGTAACTAATTGATTAATAATTTTACTACAAATTATTTTGTTTCTATTATTTTCGATTAGTTTTAATTATTTGAGGTTTCCCATACATCGTCTCTTATTTTATTACCTAATATTTTACAATAAAATAGCTAGTTTATGAGAGAGAGAGAGAGTTCGCATAGAAATTTAAATAACGGTGGGTTAAGAACAAAAGTTACGCAGCCATTCAGAATCATGTGCCGCATTAGAGCGAAAGAGCTCCAATATGCAGTACTGTAAGTAGAGTTATCGCAAGATATCACGAAACAAGCGGACTCAAATATTTATCTAGGCGTAGCAGAGCTAAAATGAAATTTCGTCCTTACCCTATTCATGAGCTCGCATATATTCCTGATCGACAGTTATAATAACAAAATTGTCCATACTATTAACAGGAAAATCCTCACTGTGTACAAGCAGCGGTAATCCTCAATAAATCGCTGTTTGGGCAGACGTAGTAAATAACAAATTGGTAGAATTATTTATGTTAATTTGGCAGCTAAGCGATATTTAAATATTCTGTTCTAGATCTCTAAAACCCGCAAAAGTTAAATCACCGATTATTTTCCCAGAAAGGTGGGACAATGCCGCAATAACTAATACAAGAAGGAAGGATTCTGGAAACCACCTTTCATGGAGGATGGATTGGATGAAGTGGGGGGCGCCCAAAACCTCCAGATTTGATCCCAAAGAATTTCTCCTTGGGTAGCCATTCAAAGAACCGAGTATATGTTGACAGAAAAGAAAATTTACCGGATTTGATGTAACGCATTCGACAAGTTGCGAATGTGGCATCTCCCGAAATGATTCAAAATTTGTTTAATGTAGTACACCATCGAGTGAGATGATGTCAAATTGCAACGGGCAACAACTTTAACAACTTTTGTAAAATACTACATGCATACATGATTTATTTTCGGTCACAGAAATGCATTAATTTTTTTTTAATTATGATGTTATTCCCTGGTTCAATTCATTCAATTTTAGTAAAATATGGGTGACGTCATCACTATACCAAATATCAAAAAAAATTGTCCAATGTATGAATTCTATGCAGGAATTTATAACAACCCTGTATACCGGATGTAAGAAGGATAAACTTATATAAGCAAACTGCAAGAGATAATTAAGAGATATATGTAAATCGATCACCGGGATGTGAGTCAAATTTAACTTATAAAATTTGACAACATACCGGGACAAGTTAATGCAAATTAAAGCAAGAAAAATGGTAATTACGGTCCAGTTTTCCACATATGTAAACTGACTTTCGCACCTTGTTGAGCAACTGGCTTCATAAGTGATTCAACAACAATTTACAAAATTTTGAGCACCTAACTACCAAGATTTCCCTTAACCGAACCATCTGTTTGCTATTGTTTTTGTTCAATATAAAAACGTCGTCGATACACTTCCCGGTTTCGAAGATCAGACACCAATTTCCATTGTGTTAACATCACTGAATAATTTTCTAAATCGTTTCGAATTTACAAAGGAATCTTCTCTAGGGAATGTAGCCGAAACACAATATGAGGCAGAAATTCGAGACTGCTTCTAAAAGTTATCGGAAGTTAATGGTGAGGCTTCAAAAGGAGGTTCCTTCTTAACGAAAAAGGTGTTGCCTTGAGGGTGAGATGCATGCTTACATTTCATTTACGTTAAAGGCATCGAAGCAGAAAAACTGAGCTGTTGATGTAAGGTTTCTATAGAAAGGTGATCGAATGTTTCGTCATAATTCTTGATTTCAATAAACATATAGCAGTATATAACACGAAATGATTCTTGTAGTAAAGAATATTTTATTCCGTCGCCAATTAATCTCAAGATTTTTTATTGTTTTGTAAGATGATAATTTATGTTTAAGTTAAAATAAGCTGTTGTCTGTAAATGATAAAAAATCAACACTCGATTATGATATAGGGGGGCATATATTGTTGTAAACAAGAAAAATTTAGTCAGAGAAAGAAAGCGCAATCTAGCAGGTATCAGTAAGATACAATAAGCAATTCAAAAATGATACCGATATCCTAGTTCTATATTATGTTTTATATTTGTTGAAGATTCGTTACCCACGCTTTATGACTAATTGCTTTGAAAATCACAGAAATTTATGGGTTCAATTGACTAAATATATGTCGACCTTGTATGCTCATATAGCTGATCTGATTTGGGTAATATATAATAATAATAATATAAGCAAAAACTGGAATCTTATAACTCATAACTATCTACTTTAACACATTTATATTTTTAGCTTTTCTCGCCCCCACTTTTTAACTATGATCTAAATATACCCCAAAAAACACCATAGGGCGTTCTTCATATCGAACCCCCCCCTTCTTTTATCATCACTCCCTTTGTCTTGTATATGTCCGTCTTCCATAGTTTGTTTCATCCCGTATTTTAATGGAATTTTTATTTAATTTTCCATGCTAATATATAGAATGGTTAGAAACTTTATTTTTTGATTTTAGGGCCTGCTAAGTACAAAAATAACTTTCATTAATATCTTATTTATTCTATATAAAAGAGTAATGATACTGTTTTGGCCTTTATTAAATGAGGATTGTAAAATTATTCATAAATTTAAACCATTAAAGCAACAGGTTAACCTATACAATTGACTTACTTACCGGGGTAAGATCAATTAAAATAATTAACTTGATTCACATAATAATTCATTAACTACAACAGCATTTTTATGTTAAGGTTATGTATAGAATCAATATGGTGTAACGAACAATCTATTTGTACTAAAAGTAACCAAAAATTACATTTTTCAATTTATTAAAAACATTGCCTGTGACTTCATCGAATAAATTACCTGGAATTTGAATTAGATTATTATTGACAATTCAATCCATTCATTATAACAGTATTGTACTTTATGGGTTTCAAGCAACACAATTTTGACAAAGAACAACCTTTTTTGTTGGACTAGCTACATCCACAATTTTTGTCCCGTATATTATAGCAAGTTCAACTTAAATGCCTTCCACCAAAACATTGTCACATACTGGCTTCAGAGAATTGCAGTTCAAATTCTAATTCATGATATTTCGCACCTGACTTCTCAAATATGGTGCGGCTAACTTTGGGAGTAGCATGGATGCTAAACTTTTGCTGTTTTCGCAGAGTCCTCATCTCAGTTGCTTCGGACAAGAGTTTACTGAACACGCCTTTCACCTGACTAGTTGATCTAGGCGTTCTAACAACAACTTCAATTTTCAGATATTGTAGGTTTTTTATTCATATCTAACTCATTGGCTATAGCAACTGAATTTTTCCATGGATCAGGATAAAATGAAACCGAAAGTTGTTGAAGTACCATTTTAGCTTAATTTCACTTTATTTTCTTTAAAACACAATGCATCTACCTCCATTTACATATATGAAAGGCCCCTTTGTTAGATTAACTAAAGCGACAATGTTAGAGTTGACTTATGTACGACCTTAAGAGTACTAACAGAATTGACAATATTCAATCTGGATTGACTAAACTTAATTCGGCTTGCATCGTGATGACAACACAAAAATCAGGTTGTGCCGAATTTTACTTTTACACTTGGTAATGATTTCCAGAATACACGATAAGATGATTGTTGAATAATTAGTTATTAGAATCAGTATAGAATTTCGGGTGCTGGAAACTTTGGTGTGTCCAGACGTATAAATACAAAGTTGTGTACCCTAACACCAAACCTTTATTTTTTCACTTAACGCCGCTTCAACAGCAAAGCTATAATCATTATTAAGTAAATCAAAACTGCTCTTAGATTATAAATGTCCCAAACTTTTGTAGGGTAACAGTACGTCTTGATTGTATGTATTTAATTGCAGAAACGAATAATATGGTTTCTTTGACAATATAAGACAAAATAACTTCTAGAGAAACTGAGAAGTGGAAATAATAAGTAGAAAATACATGTTGGGTTATTAATGATAATTTTGCTAGTAGCCTTAAACACGTTCATATAAAAGTTTATACAATATCTGAATGAGATCAGAGAAAAATATGCTGTTCTATATTTCATAGTGAACTGCTTAGAAATTTTAGGCACACAAGCATACAGAGAAGCCACTGTGGTGGCCATAGGTTACCTACTCATGTTAGAGCGAATACAAAGTCCTTTTCGCTATTGTATCTCTTTTCTTGCCTGCAAGACTATATTTTGTTTCTGGTCAGAGGCAAGAGTCAGGAGCGCTTTTTAACTGGAAAAAAAATTATATAATTTTTTGGGGTATTGTTAACGAAACAACACTTCCCAAAGCCGTAGAAGTTTAGAGAAAATTTTACGATGACATTCTAACCTAGAAGTTATAGGAATAGCAATGACATGCAATGGCTCCAGATTCAGGTCCTCTGTCTGATAGTTCCCCCGAAAATCCTAGATGTTGAACATTACATTTCACGTAAACACATTTAAAGACATGCATCAAGTACAAGTAAACTGCCACTGTGATGAGTTCAGTTCTTCTGCACATTTAATGTATGACTTCAGACATAATATTTCGGAGAATTCCGGAACGCGACAATAGTTAATCCGACTTAAACTATTGAACAAAATATCTAAAATATAATATAAAAATTCCTATTATTTATGAGATAATAAGAAGATTTTTATGATTTATTTTCACATCCTTAGAAGGTCAACGGATTATGCAAAGCAACAAAATGATGTGTTCTATGATCAGTTAATTATTACTTATACTCGAGAGGAGTTTACTGAGTTATTAGAAAATTGTATAAACAGTCACAAAACTTTTATCGTACTATTAGCATTTTATTACACATTACATGTCCAGTTAACAGTAAGTGATAAAAAGGGCTACAATTATTTCACATTGCAGGTAATAACATAATAAGCCTGTAATATTTCCGATACAGTAATTACGTCCCATAAATTATATAAACAGTATATCCTATCAGTGGGCTATGAAAATCACATATTCGTTTGTGTTCACACTAGCATTTAGCTGCGTAACATTCAACCAGTTAGTTAGGATGGAATGCAAAATAAGCTTCACCCAATAATCCCTTTCATGAAAGATTTTATCATCAATCAAAATCTATTCAGATTTCATTAATACAGTTGCGTCAAAATTTTAATATTAATCAGGCTTTCATTAATATTCCTTCAATAGCGTTTATTATTCGTTCCAAAGAAAATTAATATTGATGGTACTTATAAGTACGTCTTCCTTTTTACATTTAGTTCTTTAAACTATGCCGACTAATAAAAAAACAGTTTTTTCATACCTTTACAAAGAACAAACTTCATTAATAAGAAAAATGCAGTTATTGCTCAAAAGCTAATTGATTTTGAAAGGTCATGGTATATAATTAGTTTGGAAAGGTCAAGGATGCAGTCGCCTGTTAATATGGTAATAGGTGTATGCATATTAAGTTAAATATATTACGTCCTGAGGAAACTTTAGCACGTAACGTCAAATATCTGGAAGCAACTGAGGGTTTATTTAGGTTTACCTAAATATATTTCGTAAATGCATTCTGTTATGGGGAGCTTGACAAAATACATAACTTGGATGTACTGAGTCATTAATTTTAGCATCTAAAATATTTATTGCTTGTGGGAATTTCTTTTAGTTATCAGTTTGTAATATGCTGAAAAAGTCATTCTTTTTACAATAATAATAAGAATCAGAACCCGGAGACACAAACTTAAATATTTTGATGGGCCTTTTCTTAAGTCAAAACCGAGGTAGTTCAAAAACATGCTACTGCTATCAGTCGACAAAAAACTTTTTTTGGTCAATTTTCAAGTAAAATATGTTTTTTCGTAGGATTTTAAACTATGTCCGTTTTTTTAAACGAGTTGTTGTTACAGCCTTTAGACTACCTCTTAAGCCAAGGCAGTTTGCAGTTAAATTGTTTTTTTTAATCCATATCATGATTTTTTTTGAATTATGCTAAAAATGCTACCGAACATTCGATCCGCCTAAACTCCCGCACCAAGCCGAGCGAACTGGAAGCTGAGTGACAGTTGGAATTTTGCAGTGCTTTTATTATAATAATACTACCATATGATTGAAAGAGCTCAGCAAATTCGGATTTCATTTCATTAAATCCAGAAGTAATTCCAATCCTTCCTTTGACAAATAAATATCGCCTAAGGCAAAAATGTATAAGACAAAACTTTACAATATTCTTCAACTGTACTGATGTGATATCACAGGTGAAGCAGTCACCATATATTCTATCAAATATTTAAACGTTTTTGATTAACATGATTAATTTCATAACTATTTTGAATCCGTATTGAACATGAATTTTGCAGATGTGGTAACTACATATACAATAAGAAAACTGATATAGGTATGTTGTTTTTCTCAATTATATACCTATATAACGTACATACGGTAACTATAAATTAATGGGAGAGTGTTAAGGTTTTCGATATAATCAAGTTATACTTGCGATTTCAAGCCAATTAAGCTTATGCCGTTAATTGCAAAATGCTATAATTTTCTAGGAAATACATGTCAGTTACAAATAAAAAACTATGAGTGAAATGATGTTGAAAATAATTAATTGCTGCTAGCAGTACCGGAAAATGTAGTAACTAACTTAACGCCAACAGAAACGCAATTTATTTATCTAATTAATATTAATTAATTTTAAAAAAGGATTGAGCTTTGTAGATTTCTTATACTTTTGCTTATAGGGAAGGTATACATACTAAATACTGTCAAGCATGTGACTCTGGACAAAGGCTACAAAATTATCCCTGTTGAATATCTCGAGATAATTGGTAAGTATCTTCTTCTCTCTTCTCTTCTTCTCTTTTCATAGGATCATAAGCCTGTTTATTTCAGCAATATTATCCTCTTGTTGGTACGCTGAGGTCAAAATATCGTACGCCTTGCCATTAATTCGTCTTATATTTTGCTTCCACTGTCAAGTGTTTATTCTTCCAAATTATTTCTCCTGGGAAGAGGCCCGGATTTAAGAGAGAGCAACGTGGGTGCTGCCGAAGAGCCTCCACAAGAAAAGTGCCCCCACAATAGACATTTATTCTACATTTTATGTAAATATTTCTAGTGAATAAATACATGATAGAGGTATATGCACAACTATTTTTAAACTTCTGACAGCACAGCTGAAGAGTAGTTCTTCCACTTAATCCAAAATTGATACATTGTTTGAAAAATTTAGGCCCTCCACTCTTTTGTTTTCCTAGGGCCTCCACACCGTTATATCCGGCACTGTCTGAGAAAACAGTCAGAACTAACACTGCTTCCGTTTTTGTTCCTTCACCTCTTCTTCACATTTTCGTTGCTCTGAAATGTTGGCATTTCATGATTTTGTTCACACTCTGATTGTATATGAACAGTTCGCAATGTCTTGACTATTTAGAAATGGTGAGTGTTTCTGTTTTTTCTTGTGAGATGCTCACGACGAGTTCAACTTTGAGAACCATTCTTTGTAAGTCGAAATCTTTGACTGATATGATAACCACATTATTAGCCTAGCAAAATATTTTTATCATCTTTGCCCACTTAATTCTTCTCATTCATAGCAGGTTTGGCACGTCTCTCAGTATTACTTTGTCGACAGCCATACAAGGTACTGAACTGGATAATTTTCTCTGCGATTTGGCGTAGGATGAAAATTGCGCCCATCGTTCGTCTGTTCTGGCGCAAGCGTTGTTGTTCTTCATTTATTCCTTAATTTTCTATTTCATCCAATAAAATATTTGATAGTAATGTCAGGATTGCGTGGTCATTATCTGGATCCGTTTTCCTGCCGCTTTTAATTAGTGCTACTTTTTCGTTGGTTAGGTATTGGTTGGTTGGTTGGTTTGTGGCCTTCGCCAATAAGCATTTAGCCAGCCTCGAGTTAGAAGAGGTGCATAATTAAATGCGTCTGGGATAACCCATCCTCCTCTATCGTAGCAATTTCAATAAAAAACTAAATAAAAAATAAATCTTCCGGGACAGCCACTCCTGGACTTCCAGGTTAACTAAAATCTTCCTTTTTTCTTTCCCTTCTGCCTCTTAACTAGTGTCTATATATAACTAATTCACTTATACCCTATTTTCACTTCATGAGCGTCTCTCACTTCTAAAAGCGTCTATTCTATATAACTATTCCTGCACGGGACCTTTTGAGGATTTATAATGAAACACTTAACGGACAATCACTGATTTACTATTTCATGTTAAACTTTAATTCTAACTTCTTCAATCATTTTCCCGGAAGTCTTGGTTAGGTATTATTCCTTACAAATTTTTTTGTGTAATATAGTGAGTTCATCGAACAGATCATCTTCATTTACTCAGTTCTTTATTGTTTTCGTCCAAACCTGGTTAATTTCTGTTTTTTAGTTTACCTACTATTCTTTGTATGTGTAACATCATCTTTGTGTAAAATTGGTTATTATTATTACTCAAGGAAATATGAGTTCTCGACCTTAAACTATTTCTTCAATTCTTCTAATCTGATTCATTAATGGTTTTGCTTCTACCGCCAAACGGAAAAAATGTGATAAAGAATAAAGGATAGCTTGTTGGGAAAAACGCTTCGACACGTAGAATTGTATTTTTAAATACGCATTTTTTCAACAAAAGAAAATTATATAGGGTGTGTCATGTGACAGTGGCCAATACTATCTTTCTTATTTTAAATGCAAGCCCTTGTATATTATCTATTTTTTGAATTCTCCAGGAAATTATAGACATAATGTATGTACAAGGTCCTATACCTATATTGAACTGTTTCGGAAATATTAAGTGTTTTCACATTTATTACAAAATTTAACATAAAAAAATATTTTATTTCTCAAATTTGCTACGTTACACTAAAAACCTAATAAGTAATACTGATTATTTCTTAATATTATAAAAAAAACAAAAAAAAACATAATTTCAATGTAGGAAATGTTCAAAATGCTAATAGGTATAGAAATGGCTTCTAACAATTCTAACATTACTCAATATCTCAGGCGTGACTGATCTAATTGCAAGCGTTATTCGTCTTTTGAGGTCATCAAGAAACTTCCATTTGAGCCTGTGTGTTATCTCCATAATTAATCATTTGTAGAATAGTTATTTTGTGCATTTCTGTTAAATGAACCATTTTTCTGATATTATTACTTACAGTTAACAAAATGCAAACGAATAGCACTGACACAGATCACTAGTGTTATGTAGGCAGACAATAAGGTGTTGGCTATGAGTTTTGACAAAAATAAACAAAACTGTTTTTTTTTCAAATCAGTAAAAAGAACGCAGGAATGGTTGTTGCTTACTATATCAATATCAAGAGCTAAATGTAAAGTAAGTAATGAGAGTAAATAATTTTCTTTTTTTTAATGTTAATTTTTGTAATAATTCTGAAAACATTTAAATTTCCGAAACAGTTGAAGATAGGTCTAGAATTTTCTGGAGAATCCAAAAAATATATAAAATACAGGGGCTTGCATTTAAAATAATAAAGTTGGTATTGACCACTGTCACATGACACACCCTATACAATTTCGTTGAAAAAATGCACATGTAAAAATATAAATCGACGTTCCAAGCGGTTTTCCCTATAAGTCCTCCTTTATTCGTTATCGAATTTATTCCACTTGGCTGTTCCACACTGTATTTCTCAACATATTTTGGACCTTTTTCTGTGTACCGCAAATATCATTTTAAATGTCCCATAGTATATTCATTTGATTTTTTGGACTGCGTCGTACGTCCCGTTTCTAACGGCTTTGAAATACTTTGAATTCTTTAGAATTGAGGCTTACTTTTAGATATCATATTACCTTTAATTATCATATTCAATTAACAACTATATTTCAGAATAATTGGATCCTAAGCTTTACACCATATTGAAAAATTTATAAAAGAGTAAATGAAACGATCGCAGTAAACTTCGAATTTAATGGGCAAAACATCAACCCGGGGGTGCGAAGGGTAAATGTTAACCTTACAAAACACGACAGAATTGCTGTCTAGCGGGTACACTCACTTGTACACTGTCTGATTCAAGTCTCACCGCAATATATAGGCTATTGTAAGCAGATCTTTTGGTATTGTTCCCGAGACAGAGACCAACACTAGATGGCCGATAAACTAACGATTTATGGTGCACTTACCGGGCAAACTCAAATAATAAACCCCTTAGTGATCATAAACAATGAAAATACACAAGTCCATCCTTACGGTATAGGATGCAGTTTTTAGTTGTTGAGACCTCCATGAACATTGTATCTACGAGTTTCTAAGTAAAAATATTTTACATTCGAATACAAATTTTCTTCAGGGTAATATAATTCAACAACAAGTTTAAATTATTTTAACTAAAAATTATTGCTCAAGTTTTCAACTATTATTATAAATTTAGCTTGAGTTTTATTTTCATACTGACCACTGACAATGGCAGCTACAAGATAATATTATTAGTATATATTTACAAAACTACAATACAAAAATAAGACGTCGATTTTTCTTCTAAATGGTTTTTCACTGAATTTATTTCACATGTACCTATCAGTGAAAGAGTATTCGAATCATATGTTCTTAATGTATATACAGTGAGTTCTTGCAAAGGCTTAACTGGTGTGGACAGTTTTAACAGTATTCTATAAACTTAAATCCTGAGATTTTAGAGGACCAACAAAAAGAAGTTTGATTTCAAGGAAACGGCGTAACCGATATGAGACACCTGAAATAAATGAAATTAACTAATTTATTAATTTGCTAAAACTAACTTCAGAACGGTACACAATTTTACGCAGACTATGTCTAATTAGAGAATATTTAGATTTCACAACTATGATTAAACTGTTGAAATATGCCTCCCGCGAAGTTGCGTTTTAATAGTGCTGTTGTTGAATTCAGTTAATTTTTTTTGAGATATGAATTTCGCTGATTCATTACACTTCTACAAAGAATTCATATTGTACTGTTTCTTTTAATCTAGATATAGTTAATGGAAGAAATGAAATAAATGTAATAATTATGTTTATTTCTTCCTGTCTTAACTCTTTTACTACTATTTAGGAAGACATAATAAAAATTGGGGATTAATTCGTTGTCCTTCAGTTTCATTAGCTCTAGTTTTCATGTGATCGCAAAGAAGCAAGATGAGACAACAAACTATATACGATAAGGAGCAATCCACCGGTTATAATTTGTTGTGAATGGTTCAAACCAATCACATTCTAACGGTTTTAGTTAATACCAATAACATCACGAAAATGTCACAAATGAGCCCTTTGTTACGTCATTATTTGAAATATTTCCAACCGGTAATAACCCAAAGAAGAAATTGTTTTTGATAGTCTGTCTCTTTCTTAAACGAGATTTATATATAAGGAAATTGATATTAATTTATAAACATTGTTAAAATACCTATTACAATTGTAATTGAAAATGTAAATTGCAAAATGAAAGTTTGATTTATGACATTTAAGTTGACATAAATAAAACTTCAATTTGCAATTTACATTTTCAATACATATAAAGTTATTGACAAAATCAGAATTGACTTTAAAACGTTTTTGGTTTTTTCTTTCAATATACAATTTTTTATTTCAATTGTGGTGTAATTCCCAAGAAAACATCAAAATAATCATTATTATTGGTAATAACAATCGATGTTAGCGTTATAAATTATTATAGATACTGTATTTCATTGAAGATATTGTTGAATATTGGTATATATTGTATTGTCATTAAACAATATTTAATATGAGGAAACTAATTCTAAACTTAACATAGTTTGCTTATTAATACTAAGATCCTATAATTTTTGTTCCCTCTCCTGTATTCTGCGGTTCTGATAATAAACAATTCAATCTGAATTTCTATCCTACATAGCGACAAAACTTCATTACTCGAATAGATGGTACAGCGTAACTGATCATCAACCAATCTTACCCAAATTTCATTGTTGCTGTAAACATGCTTAAGAACCATATCTCAAAACAATTGCACGGCCTGCACGAAGTATCAGTAGACATGACAATGTTTTGAGTGCAGTATAGTATAATTGATATGTATGCATGCTAAGAACTTAATATCTCGTCCTGGCGTTAATTTTTTGTTTTAAAAGTTTAATATTTAAAACCCATTTTTAAATATAATCTTACAAAAACAATATAGCCTCTATATTACACTCGTTTACTAACATTTTACTCTCAGTTGGGATAAAAATGCAATTTATTATTGAAATTATTATCCATATCTCTACTGTTCAGAAAAAACAGCTAATATGAATTGGTGTTCTAATATATTCAGTAACTGCAAAATAATGGCTTGAGAACTATTTACATTAATAATTCTGAAATCAAATCCACTCCCCTTTCCTATCAAATAACTCACAAATTTTGTATATTTTTATCGTAATTTTGAAGTCGCCCCTCTTGCATTGACCGCTTTAAGGCTTTTATATTTATTACTGTTCTAGGAGTATTTTGTTATCATCCAATAACATCTTAATTTTTGAATTTAGGTTATATATAATCAGATTTCAGAAAATTCTTAGTGTCTTTAGTGTCAGTAAGCCCAAGAGACTAGTCGGAATAGGACAATCAAAATAAACAGGTTGTTAAATGCTTGCCAACGTTTCGCTTTATTATATTCAAAGCTTCATCAGGGCTTGCATTTGTTAATGTTTGCCTTGAAAAAAAAAACATCACTGGCATTTACAAAAACGTATAAATGACGCATACAGAAAATCTTGAGTTTATTTCAAATATAATAATTTGTTTCCTTATTTTAAAAAGAACAAGTCAAACTCTTATCAGGCCATACCACGATTTCTACTTTATTTGACAATTTTTTTTTATATATATTTAATTTAATAACATACATTTTCATTACTCTTTTCACATTGTTATAAGTGAGAAAAACTGGAAATTAATAGATCTGATTCCTCACAATTCACCTAATATAAGCATTACCTATTCTCGAAATAGATGTGCCTAATTCTGTAATATCGATTTTTGGAGGTCTAGAAATAATAGTAATTTATTCCCATCCAAAACGGTTTACGACATTATTTCCCAAATCGTAACATTAAACATTGGAAAGCTCCAAATCAATGAATATAAGAAATGCACCTATTAATAACAGTACTCCTAAACATAATGTTAAAAAAACTTAAAACTTCATCGGGTCAATGAATGGTAAATATATATTTTTAATCATTTCAACTCATCTTTGCGTTCCTGCTAAAATACATTAATCACCAAAGTTAATATACTTTTTAATTAAATGTCAATCGATAACATGTAAATTATTGAAAGCAGATTTCCATTTAAAAAATTCGTTCCCTCTCCAAAGGGTCTAATTGAAATACTAAATAGAGGGTGAGTTTTGCGGCAATCGGATACAGTGAAAAGACTCATAACGACCGTGTCTCCTAATTTAATTAAAACTTGATTTTTTTTGGTGAAAATTTTTTAACTGTTGCATGTTAATGCATTATTTTCGGGTATTTCGAGATATTTCGTAACAAGTTTACTTCTGTACCATTATTTTTACACATTGCATAAATTGTATGGCATTACGATCACAGCGAACTACAATAATCTTCTTAATATTTCCAGATATTCGGAAAGAATTTTTGGAAAAACCAGAAAATATTGACAACTAAATAGGCACATATGTATTCTATAGGGATGGGTTGGAAAACAATGAAAAAATGTAATGAAGCTCCAATAGTAGGCGTATTCCTCATATATCGAACAACTAATTAACGATATTGGCAAGACTGAATTTTACTATAGAAGTGTTTTGCATTTTTTTACTAACATCGTCTAACTCGTCAATAAGTGAAATGCCTCATAATATGTTATTGCCTAAATAAATAATTAATAATATATGCCATTAACAAAAACATAATGCATAATTTAATTATTAACACAGATCTCCAAATAACTTTCTTCTAATAAATTTGGTACGTTCGCTCATGGTGATTCTATTCAAAGTCAACTTCCACGAAGAGATACGTTTTTATGAATAGAATCACTACAAATTTACATTTCACATTAAATCTTATTTTCGGCTTGGATATTCGGCTTATTTCCAGTTTACCTATCTTTTTCTCAGATTTTTGGATTCACTACCGTGCCACTCCCAAGTCAAGTACATCTGTGCCGCCGATTTCTGGAAGCCACGCACTCTCCACCACCATGCAACTTCATGGTGGATTTCACTGACCAAGAGCACATACTAAAACTAGCTATAATGCCAAATTACGAAATATTTAAGCCTATAATTTATGAACTATTTCCGGTAAAATTTCTTTATTTTGTCATTGGCAGGCCTTTACGCAAATTCGATGAAAAACCCTTACACACACACACACACACACACACACACACACACACACACACACACACACTCACACATATGCTTCAATAAAAGTAGCCTCTGTAGCAAGGACCTCACCACCGAAGGCCTCGCCTTCAGTAGCCTCATCAAGTAAGGCACCACCACTTAAAACTCTTAAACCGGTGCCAGCTAGCAAGCTAAAGCCCGGTAAAGAAGGTTGCCAGAACATCGGGCAAACCACCCAGGCAACAACAAGTAGGGTGGTCAATTCAGAAGCGGAGAGAAACAATGGATTAAAATCCAAGTTTAAACCGCAGACCAAAAACCAACCTTCAAACCAGTTGACTGACTGGCAAGTGGTAAAGAGGAAAAAGGCCCCGAGGACCAATAAGCAAAAACCAGCGCCACATTGTACGCTGCTTATAAAGAAAGGCGAGAAGAGCTCCCATGCAGATATCTTGCGAGATATCAAAAATGATCCCACCTTGCAGGATATAGGCAAAAAAGTCAATAAAATCCGACGAACAGCTAAGGGAGATCTCCTGTTTTTATTCGCGAAGGCAGACGCTCAGGAGATGGAGCGCTACTGTAACGCCATCAAGAATAAGCTCCCAAGTGGGGCCACTGTACAATCTCGAATACCGCAAATCGAGATTGAAATTAAAGACCTGGATGAGATCAGTACAAAGGAAGACGTGGTAAAGCTGCTCAAAGATAATATCGACGGCCTGGCAGAGATCACTGAGGAGGCAGTGAAATCACTTCGACGGGCATATAGATCAACACAAACGGCAGTTGTTTGTCTCCCAGAGGTCCAGGCCAAGAAATCCATCGCACTTGGAAAGCTGAAACTTGCGTGGGGCACAGTACGTGTTCGCGAGAGGATCAGCCTTCGACGGTGCTTCAAATGCTGGCACTTTGGGCACAACGCCCAGGCGTGCAGAGGCAAGACTGACCGAAGCAGTTGTTGTCACAGATGTGGAGGCGCTGGTCACAATGCCTCGGCTTGTCAACAACCTGCCAAGTGCTTACTCTGCAAAGAGAAAGATAGTAGGTCAGACTGCCGGCACGTTGCGGGTAGTTGGAAATGTCCGATCTACCAACAGGCGATGAGAGCAGCACAAGCCCGTAAATGAAAGTACTGCAACTCAACCTCAACCATTGCGAAGCAGCCCAAGACCTACTGGTACAGCGGGTGCGGGAATTGGATTGCGACGTAGCCATAATCTGCGAGCAGTACAAAAACTTCGACACCCTGTCCTGGGTAAATGACACAACGGACAGAGCAGCGATATGGGCTTGCGGTAAACTTCCGTTCCAACAACTCCCAAATACCCCCGAACCATGGCTTGTGAGAGCCAAAGTGGGAGGGGTCCACTTCTATAGCTGCTATGCACCTCCTAGTGCACAGCTCGAGGAGTTCGAGTTATTCTTGGACACCTTGGCGGAGGATGTACGGAAGCGTGAATCGGTCGCCATCGCAGGAGATTTCAACGCCTGGGCAATGGACTGGGGATGTCGGGAAACGAGCGCGAGAGGACGAGCTCTCCTTGAGACCATGTCTTCGCTCAACCTGGTACTCCTCAACACAGGAGCCGTAAGCACATATCGCAAAGGCACAGCCAGCTCCATTATCGACGTAACATTCGTTAGCAGCAACCTAATTAAAGGGGGCTGTGAGTGGCGGGTCGATGAGGAGTTTACTAATAGCGACCACCAAGCTATTATTTGGGAAATCAACACCACTCCCAAACGAAGATTGTGTGTCAGTCGTGCGAGGTCACAGCCAGTCGGCTGGAACAAAAATGCTTTCGATGCTGATTCATTCGCCTTGATTATGGAGCAGGAACCATTGTCAATAGCAACAAGCGCAGAAGCCACTGCCAAAGAGGTAATGACAAGCGTTGTCAAGTCCTGCGATGCTTCCATGCCAAGGAGACGGCAGAACAACAGCCGCCCACCAGTTTACTGGTGGAACGACACGATCTCACAACACCGACGAGAGTGTCTCAAAGCACGAAGGCTGCATCAACGAGCACAGAGACGCGACAGGGTCACAACAGAAGAACTAAGGCTCGACTATGAGATCAAAAGACAACAACTACGAAGAGCCATTCTCTCAAGCAAGAGATCCTACTGGAAGGAGTTGTGTGACGAAGTTAATCAAGATCCATGGGGAAAACCGTATAAAATCGTGATGCATAAAATTAAGGCCCCTCACATGACATCAACGAACTGCCCCGAATCATTGCACCGCATTGTCACTCACTTGTTTCCTGCAAAGCCTGAGCTACCCGCTAATCCTTCGTGGCAGGTGAGGGACGAAGATATACCATCAGTGACTATGAGTGAGCTGATGGGCGCGTGCAACCGGCTCCAAAACGGTAAGGCTCCCGGTCCAGATGGCATACCTAACATCGCGCTAAAATGCGCCATAGCCAATAGGCCTGACATGTTTCTACACATGTATGAGACCTGCCTAAAGCAGGGGGTTTTCCCGACTAAGTGGAAAAAGCAGAGGCTTGTGCTGCTCCCTAAAGGGGGAAAGAAACCTCCCGACGAACCGTCATCATATCGTCCCCTCTGTATGTTGGACTCTGCGGGAAAACTCCTTGAAAGGATAATAGCAGATAGGCTGGAGCCCGACGTTGAGCCGAAACTTTCCACCAACCAATTCGGGTTCAGAAAGGGGAGATCAACCATCGATGCCGTGACACTCGTTACCAACATCGCCAGAGAGGCTATCTCGGGAAAGAGATGGAGAAGAGGTGGAAAAAAGTACTGTCTAATAGCCACCCTGGATATCAAGAACGCCTTTAACTCGGCCCGCTGGGACCGCATTTTGGAGGCTCTTGTCAGTATGGAAGTTCCGCAGTACTTGCGCAGAATGGTTTCAGCGTATTTCAAGGACCGCATCATGTTGTACCAAACTGAAAATGGGCAAGTAGACTATAAGATCACAGGAGGTGTACCTCAGGGCTCTGTTCTTGGCCCCCTCTTATGGAACGTAATGTACAACGACCTGCTTCTGCTCGGTCTGCCTGAGGGCGTCAGGCTAGTGGCATTCGCCGATGATGTGGCATTGATCATAGTGCGCAAGCACATAGAGGAGATACAAACAACCTTCTCATTCGCTATAGCCACAATTCAGCATTGGATGCTCGCAGCGGACTTGAGTTTAGCAGAACAAAAGACCGAAACACTTCTTGTTAGCAGTCGAAAGGCAAGGGAAACCATCACCCTCAAAATAGGCGACTCCTACATACAGTCGCAGCCCTTCATCAGCTATTTGGGGGTGCTCCTGGACACACGGCTCAACTTCAAAGAGCACATAATCGCGGCCAGCAAGAAAGCAGCTGGGGTACAGGGGGCATTATCTAGAATAATGCCGAATGTCGGAGGCCCTAGACAGATAAGAAGACAGCTACTGGCAACAGTAACTACTTCTGTTTTGTTGTACGGGGCACCAGTATGGGAGAAATCGCTCGAGCTACCATCGTACCGCCGGAAAATGAAATCAGTCCAGCGGCTCTCAGCGATTCGAGTGGCATCATCCTACCGCACTGTGTCTTACGAGGCGGTGAGTGTGATTACCTCTACCCTACCAATCGACATCCTGGCTGCAGAAAGGGGACGGCTTTATCGCAGAAAGTTAGAGAGTTAGACTAATATCGTTCCAGAACAAATAGTAGAAGCCATGCTGAAGGGCCCCCAAGCCTGGAACTTGGTATCAGATTACGCGGAGACTATCCTCAAAGAACTCCGCAATACGTTCGAGGAGTAGGCTTTAGAGGCTTTCAATGTAAGAGCAGTAAACATGCAATGAACCACCCTTGCGAAGTAGTATTGACTAAGAGTGCCGCAGGGGACCATGGTTGTAGGAGAAAGAGGTTAGGGTTTTAGCGGGTATACGGTATACTGGTTTCAATGCAACGATTTACTCTTGCTTTGAAGTCATTGCACCGGGAGTCCCGCACGACGGCCAGCACGTGCTAGCTAAGTACGCAATGTATTTCCCACCTCTTCGGATAAAAAAAAAAAAAAAAAAACACACACACACACACATATATATATATATATATATATATATATATATATATATATATATGTTCAGTTACCTAGTGACTCTTGGGGAGTAGGCAGATTGAGGCCCCGAGTTCGATCTAGACTCTGAAACTCTTTTTCACTTTTGTCTCTTGATAATGGCTCCGAAGCAGGAGTCGAAACGTCGAGTATTCAATAAATTCAGACGCGGTTCTCACCCGGAACCTAGCTTAGTTCATATATATATATATATATATATATATATATATATATATATTTGTTTTTAACTTTTCGCGGGCACTAAATGTAGTTGACAACCTTTTATGGAGAACTTTGAGGAGTTGGCACTAAGAACAACAACCCTTAAACCCAAATTATGGTTGCGATATGTGGATGATACATTTGTGATTTGGCCTCATGGGAGGGAACACCTCTATACTTTTTTAGACCATCTTAATGGCATCCATCATGGAGGTTGAAGCCAACAATTAACTGCCATTTCTTGATGTTCTCATAAATAGGAAGGAAGATGGAACCCTTGGCCATATACAGTATATAGGAAAGCAACTCACACCAGCAGATACCTTCATGCTAATTCTCATCACCACCCAGCCCAACAACAAGCTGTCGTCAAGACTTTAGTAGCCAGATCACAAAGACTAGCTGACCAGGATAACATCAAACAGGAAATGGACAGTTTAAAAACACCTCTGAGACAAAACGGATTTACAGACCGAAATATACAAAGAGCCCTAAAGTCAAAACCGAGACATACAGACGAGGAGCATGAGACGTCAATAACCAAGGCTTTTTAACCGTATGTCAAGGGGACCACGGACAGTATTGCAAGAATTCTACGGAGACACAATATCGATACTATACATACAATTTATATATACAATACAGATAGAAAAATAAGCACGGTCTTGAGGATTCCGAAGACGAGGATCCCTTTAGAACAACACTTGTTAGTGATAGTAAACAAAGTAATTAGTTTCATTTAATCATCATGATTGATTATCACAAAGTAACGGCTTCCATAATCGATTTTTTAATAGAACAATTCAAGCTAGACGTGATGAACACCAGAACGCTGTAAGAAAGCAGGAAAGAACAACATCCATTGCGGAACACGCCACCACGATGTCACACAAAATAGACTTTGAGAACACCAGAGTACTAGCAAATATAGAACACCTAAAATCAACACTCGTAAGAGAGGCAATTGAAATAGCGAAGAGGCCTCACAGTCTAAACGCACGCAATGAAATTCAGAACTTATCGAATTGTTGGAAAATTTTATTAAACACCCTACCGGCCCGGACCCGTCCAATAACAACTCAACCGGAAATAACAAATCAGCAGGCGGGAGGCGTGGCCACTGAGCGCCAAGGGCCAATCACACGCAGCCGTTCATGGTGCCAACCAACAGGCGCGGAGCCGCGACTATATAACAGCGCGAGCTCTTCTGAAAATCTTAGTATTCCAGTAACTAGAAGCGAAAGCAGAGGCTACGAGAATTATGCGAACCGACCTGAAGAGGGCAGATGTGACTCTGCCGAAACGTCGTTATTTTACCATCGATCTCGGCAGGGATCAGTTATCAACTACGCGGATGAATTCCCGGAAACCACCTAAAACATATATATATATATATATATATATATATATATATATATATATAAATTCTGAGCTCGTTAAATATTTAAACATTGAAGGAAGGACAAATTGATGATTTACATGTCCACATATATCAGGTAAAAATTACACTGGTAACAAAATAAATATTTTGAAAATTTTCCCCTGATGATAAGGTAGATTTAAGCGCTCATCCTGTTTTATTCGTGACAGCTTCTTATTAGATCATTTCAAATTACCGGCAATTAAAGGTTATGTGCGATTTTTATTTAAAAAGAATCATATCAAGGCTGGTGGGACGGTCATATAATGGCTGAATACTGTTGATGTTTACAAATGGACCAAACTGCTGCTGAACATTCAAGAAAATCATATAACAGGGCATTATATGGGCGTTAATAACATATATAAAAATTATATTTCAAAAAAGAGATACTCGTATTATCATTATAGTATAGTATTAAAAAGTTTTATGTTATAGTGCCGACGAAAACACACAAGGTGCAGAATATGAATGACTTTAAAATTCCGAGCTACAACTCATTTTCAATAAATATTTTAAAGCTATTGACAACAAAGTCAGAATCGACTTTCAAACGTTTGGATTTTTTTTCAATATACAGCTTTTTATTTCGATTGTGGTGTTATTTCCCAAGAAAACACAAAAATAATCAAGAATATGCCACAAATAATATTTAGAAAACAATTGTATAAAAATGTTTTCAATAACTACTGCATGCATAATAATGAGTTTATACAATTAGTATTTACGATTTAAGTTAAATTATCTATGTTTATTTTTTCCGCAGTATTTCTTATAATATTTTTTACTTATATTAAACAGTCTTTATATATGACTCGTAATGTTAGTGAACTGAGGATCTCAAAGTGAAGTATGTAAAGAAATGGGTGCACACACAATATTGAAAATACTATCGCTCACTGAATCTGTTAGCATAAGCAAAAGTAAACAAAGTGTAATGTGTATGTCGAAATTATTTAAAACTATGTTGCTCATATTGTCAATAAATAGATATTAATCTCAAAGGGTACCAAGTATCTCTCTCACTTGTATCCTTTGAGAAAGTCACACATGATTTTGGCGAAACTTCAGTTTTTTCAACAGAAAACAACAGGCAAACGGATGTTACACCGAAATAATTCATACGTAACACAGATGTTTTCTGAAACAAAAAAAAACATTTTATAAGCATGTATGGCGATCTGAAATATTAATCTGCATTTTTTACGTTGCCGTATCATGAATTTAAAAAAGTTGATTTATAGACTATACATAATTCATAGAATATTAACTTGTTAAATATAGGACATAGTGACTCACTGAACTACATATATATTATTAATATAAATTACTGCCCATATTATTCAGTATTGTTAAGGCGATTACTGTGCTGCAAAGAAAAAAACATAAAATCTTTTTTTTGTTGAATTTTGCAGAGAATGTGCATAAAGATTTACCTCTGAAAATAAAACATCCATATTACTTAAGTCAAGCCATCCGAATCTAGCCGGGAGCAATTTTGAAAGCTTTTTTCATAATTAAAGCCTGTAAATATTAATTGCAGCCTAATTATTGAGGCCACCATTTCGAACTCATACTTCATCCGTAAACACTCATCCGGTGGATTTTAAAAAGCACTCCGCTGCGTTTTTTTCTAATCAACGAATCCGGAGTGGTACTCCTTGATGGCGAAATATAAAAACAAACCACTTAAAATTCATCTAGTCTACTATTTCATTCCTAACGAGCGACTAATCCTAATTTAAACTGTCATTCTGACACGCCCCCGTATTTAAATGTACCTGTTGGTGTGGCGCGATAATATGAGGAACTAGTTTTATCTGATGGAGACGCGGTAATGATTAAGAAAACAGCAGACCGCTTACTCGTTATGAATACCTGAAGAAGCGACAACGATATGTCTGTCGTTAAGTTTTTAGTACGCTTAGACGATGTATTGAAATAACGATTAAACTGTCGATGGTAGATTAAAATAGAGATGTGATTTTCACACAATAATAGACATAATGTATACAAGTATATAACAAATGGGCAATGTTGCTATTGATAAATTAACAAAAAATATATGGTTCATAAAGTATTTGGGTACGAATATTTCAACCGATTTAAGTAACTTTAAGCATTTTTTGCAGACTGAGGGCGAGATCTATGTGTTCTTGATAATTATTTATAAACTTATTTATTTACTAATAATCAGTTTTCTTGTTTGTTTTCTATAAATTTGTCTATATGCATAAAATTAATTCTAATTAAATCAAGTCTCGGATAAATACAGATTATTGATAAGAGTTAATTATTCAAGGAGCAGGTTTTCATCGGTTCCCTAGGTGAGCAATAATTCGTTAACAATAAAAATTGCAGGTACTGCCAAATTTAAAAGTAATAAAAATGAAATTACAATATCTATATCTCCAGATTTTTTTATATTATTGAACTGCTTTTACATGACCCTGAATTTGCAATTTGTAGAATCCTCCTATAAAACATAAAAAGTTGGAGTCGAACTTACAAGTTAGCTGCTTCGAATGAAAAGAACAAAAAATAGTGAGTTATTGATTTATTAATGACCAGGAGGCGACAAAATGTAACATGAGTGAGCTAGTCTGAAATCAACTGTAGTTCAGGGGCGAATCTAGGAGTTTAATATACTGACAATAGGTAATTACCTTGTTTTTATTTAGAACTGAGGGCATAAGACTTCCTGCCTACTAACGAACAATAACTCTTGGTTTATTAGGTTACTTGTCTAATGTTGACTGCCTATAATTATTTTCCCATTATTACTAAGCTTCAGGGAGAAGGCGCGCCCCCGCGCCTCCTGAGTCACCCCATGCCTTAAATTTATATGGTGGTAAGGAATGACTGCCTGAGGAAACTTGTATCAATCTCAAATTTCATACTTAACATCTGTATTCTCCCAAATCAACCGATTTGTTCACATGTTCACACTAAACTACTTATAAAAATCAACATAAAACTTTAACAAGCATATATTAGGCATAAATGCGGTAAACACTAATATTCAAAAAACATTTTTAAAAAAATATAACCGACTTCTACCTATAACTAAAAAGCTAAAAATAATTATAACAAAATACAACTCTAGCAAATAAATAACACATTCAATGTTGTTAGGTACCTACCCAGGAAGTAAAAAATGTAAACATTAAAAGGTGCTCATTCTGTACAAATTAATTACCTACCAATCTAGTATATTTTTGAAGTCGGTGCCAAGCAACAATCAAGTTTGATGAAGTAGTAGATAAGTAGGCAATGAAGGATTTTAGATTTGCTTGGCACCGGCTTCAAAATATACTAGATTGGTAGGTAATTAATTTGTACAGAAAGAGCACCTTTTAATGTTTACATTTTTTACTTCCTGGGTAGGTACCTAACATCATTGAATGTATTATTTATTTACTAGAGTTGCATATTGTTATAATTATTTTTAGCTTTTTAGTAATAGGTAGAAGTCGGTTATTTTTTTTTTAAAATATTTTATTTTCAACTTTTTAGTTTTTTTTGAACTCAGGTAGTTTTCATTCTTTATTTTTTATTTTGTATGTATAACCTTAATAGACAGAACCAGGTAACATCGAAAGCATTAACATTACACAATGATACTTTCTCATTTAAATTGACACGTAAATCTTTACGAACAAAATGTACTATACGCGTTGACTTAAGCCCAAAATATATTTATGCCTTATGGGCTACGCCATGTAACCTTTTTTCAACTTTTTTTGACAACCCTGTATAACTATAGATAATAACTATAGGACGGAATAGAATCCATCCCATATTTAGGGTGTCAAATCCGTCCTATATTTCAACCATAGCATATAACTCCTTGTAGGCTATCCTATAAATTATTTCATTTTTAACATTTTATATTATCGCCCTGTGTAACATTAATTCCTCTCCACACTTTATGCAACTTCTTATGGGCTATAAAATAAATAATTTTTTAATCACACTGTATAAATATAATTCAATTCCAGCATATATTTCAATCATCCTGTATGTGATTTGGTTATGTCCACGTCAAATAACAGTTTTTTAATCACCCTATATAATTTTAATTTCACATTTTTCCAACATATTTATGCCACCAAACGTCCAGTCCACCCTATATTCCAACTATCCTATATAAACGGCTGCCTGCGGACATTTTCTTTCTAGTCCGTCCAATATTTTAATCCTAATATAAATACAACTCCTTCTATCACTTTACTTTGTGATTTTGTTTGCTATAACTAAATAGCCTGTCTATAAACGCACCAAATAGCAGTTTGAAGTTTGACATGTTGTCACTGAATTTTCTATTAGGCCGGGAGAATGTGACAACCAAAAGCACCGTCTTCGCAAAATGGAAAAATTTCCATCTAAATAGGTATTTGCCTGGTATACAAACAAAACGAGCTTGGTACTCATTGATTTAAGGAGCCGAAACTACTATGCTTTACTATCTATATGCTTGAGATGTACATACAAAATTTTCAAATTCGCAATTAAAACTTCCACTGCCTAAAATTACTGCACTATTACGTTGGAATTAAAATATTTATGAGGAAATCTCCGTTATGTCATTTCGATGAAATTTTTAATAAGAATTTTGGAATTTTCGCTGATTTTCTGCAAAACTGCGAGTTGCACGTCACAGAAAAGTATATGAGATCACCTAAGGATTTTCCTTAATAGATTAAACGTTAAAAAACTATACACATCCATAAGGAGTTATCGAAAAATCGACTAAAATATTAGGGATATTGGTCGATTTCCATGCACGCATGTGTTCATTCATAAATGTTATCACTTTACCAATAGAATTTTTTTCCAAAATTTGAAGTTTCACCAATCCGGATATATACTCTATTAAACAAGACCATATTCATTCAAAGCGATGCTCCACAGGAGAAGAAATCAGGTAACATACTTACAAAAAAGCGAAAAA
Organism: Octodonta nipae; assembly: GCA_034190945.1. Taxonomy (NCBI): domain Eukaryota; kingdom Metazoa; phylum Arthropoda; class Insecta; order Coleoptera; family Chrysomelidae; genus Octodonta; species Octodonta nipae. The sequence continues at coordinate 160,361,485 of CM067216.1, read as the reverse complement.
AAATACGCAACGAATTGATAACCTCCTCCTTTTTGGAAGTCGGTTAATTAGTAGCATATAATGTAGGTTTGCCATTTGTCCAACGACCCGACTAGATCTTAAATGGTTTGACATTTGTTGCAAAACTGACAAAAGCGTATAAAATAATTAACCATCAGCAATTTTTTAAAGCACTGGATTGTGTGAAAAAGCCTGCTTCTTTACCTTTATTTTGATGTGAAAATAAAATACAGGCAATTTACTACTCTCATTAAGCATAATTTGGTACCTAAAAAGGACAAAGTCTGATCAAACAGATTTTAAGAAACAATTTGAAGAGGGGGTAGTAAAATTTTACAACGTTGTTATCGATTAGATTGTCAAATGGACTTCACAGATGGATCATGTCAAATTGTTCGACTGGATGACTTTGACCAAAGTTCCAAAGACTAAAGGAGAGCATTTCACTCTTGAATGAGAAGACACGCAGCACACAGGTAATATTTAGTTCAAGAAAATGTTGGAATATGTTTTCAGTATTTCGGGCCATAACGCAAGGGTAGATATCGTGTTTTTACTGATGTCTTCACAGTGCCCAGATTAAAGAAGCAGTTCGAAGTGGATATCCTGGGGGCTGTTTTTCAACTTGAAGGAAACATGAGTTATTAAGGGTTTTAAAAAGTTAAACGTGAGTTGTTGTCTCAGGTAAAGTCGTCAGGTAAAGTCGTCACTTAACTTAACTTAACTTAAAGTGTTAAAAATTCAATATACTAAAAAAATCTGTCACATGTTTTATTAATTAAATATTTCCGTACACATATGTGTCCCCACCAACCATCGCGAAAACAAGACAACCATAAATTATAGTTTCTACGACAAAGTGAAGAGAAATTTTCGGGGCAGTTCAAGCTCAAATCGTAAAAGAGCTAAGAGATATGATGAAAGGAAAGTGCGGAGTAATTATAAAGACCAAATTCTATAACCAAACATTTCTGATGCATTCATATATAATGACAATATAAAGCAAGTGAAATAGTCAGACGATGGTATAATGGGAAGAAGGTCACATCACTTGCGATTTACGTGAAAGAAATTCATAGAAGAATTACTTAGGAGCATCCCAATAGAACAACAGTGTGATTTGGAGAAAATTGATTGGAACAAACAAATTTAAGTAAGGGTCACTTTGAAAAAACCATAGTTCAATAAACCTAAAAGAGTGGAAACGATTGAACTTTCCTTTTTAGTGGGATATCACCTGAACTCACTCACAAAAATTGGAATGTAAGTTTTTTTGAGATCGTATCCTTCCGATATTCCGATATATTTTTGATATTATATGGTACTCAAAATTGAAAAGTAGCTTTATATTATTTTTCTTGCAGTAGCCGATGCTCGAAGTCCGATATTTCAATCAACTACCAGGAAATACTAAAAACTGTTAAATATTCAGATAGTATACGCCTATCAGCAATTCGTTCAATAATTCTGCAAATATCACCTGTCTCTCATATATTCAGAAGATACTGAATACTGATCAGATTGAAAAATAAGGACTAGCATAAAACTGAAGAAAGTTTCATATTAGAGATCTCTTATTAGGTCTATCTATATAATCCGTTAATGTTTGGCTATAGGTCTCTCCAATCTGCTTCTATCGTTAGCGAGGTTCATCCTTGATCCCGCATGCTGTTTATATGGTTGCATTAGTGATCTTCCGGTACCTTTTTAATTTCCTCCCGTCGCCAGTGGATTACTTGTTTATTCCATCTTTCATCTTTTTGTCTAATATTCTGGTCAACGAATCTCCACTTTCGTTGTTCTTCTTTCTTGTGCCCTAACTTCTTTAGCTATAATATATTTATAATCCTCTCGATTATTTCTTGTCTCTTGAAATTTACATATAGCAGTTTGTCTTTCGATCGCTCTCTGCTTTACAAAAATTGTTTCCATATTTTTGCTTCTGTTATTGTCGTTGGTGAGGAGGCGTATGTGAAAATCTGAAGTATACAGTGCCTGAATAATTTCGTTTTAAGAAACCTCGAGATCTTTTGTTCTTTTGTATATAGTTTAGCTTTCCTACAGCTACAGAAGTTAGTCTCATACGTCGTTTTATTTCTGATGTTTGGTTTCCTTCACTAAGCTTTATAATTTGTCCCAAATATATGTATTCGTTTACCAGTTCCATTATTTCTTGTGGCATGTGTATTGTGGCGCCAGCATCTGTACTTATCTTAATTTTTATTTTTGAATAATATATGTTAAAGTTTGTTCTATTTCTTTTTAAATTTAGCTCTTTAAACATACTAGTTAATTCCATTTGATCATGAGGGATTAGCAATATATCATTCGCGTATCTCAAATTTGATCAGAAATTGTCAGGATATTTTACTACCTCCTTCTAAGTCTTAAAAACATCTTTCAGTGCTTGAGTAAATAGTTTTGGCCAGATCCGGGCTCCCAATCAAACAACTATTTATATTGGAAATGTATTTAAACCGTCTATTAACATTTCTACTGTTACTTGGTCTTTTCCTTGTGATTTGTTAATCTCTTATCTCTGATTTACCTCTTTCTGCTTGTAGTTCCGAACTTTTTGTTTGTAGTACTATCTTTATATTTTCATACTATTTTCTACTATTTTCTCATTATTACGGATGTGTATACGGTACACGACTTTAATTGCGGTAATATCATATTTGCCTAGTTTCTTCTCTCCTATACATATTTATATGGGTGCTCCTTTAATTGTTTTACGTATGGCTGTATAAATTCTAATGAATTATTTTCTCTCTTCATTCAGTCATTAGGTATTACAAGAAACACAAATTCAAGGTCAAATAGCAGTAATCAACATTTTTTATGTTTTTTAAAATATTAGACATATATGTGTACAAGCACACTGCTAATAGTGGCCAGTAAGAGCCAGTTACTTTTGGATAGGTGACACTGGATAAACTAGTAACCCCTATTCAATCTGGTCATACTTTTTAGATACATAAATCTTGTACTATAGTGGGTCATATTGAATCGTATGGAGCCAAGTTTGTTTGAAATGTATTAACTAGAATGAAAGTTCTGTACTAGAATTACTGGTTGCAATAGTTGTGATCTCTAGTTCGTAGACCGATTATGGACAAATCTGCATAGAGATGCGTTTTCTTTTACGACAACTTTTGCGTAAATGTTTTGCGTTATCTGAATAAGAATAACTTCGGTTATCTGTGTATTTGACATAACTTGATACTGTACTATTATATGCACTGACATGAAACATGTATCCACCATATATATCAAATAAACGGCTTGCAATAACTAATCAATAAACGAACCCGATATCATGAATTTAATGATCACGCAGGTGCTCTAAAACATGAAAGATTATAGAAAAGAACTAACAAATAAGCCAGTTTTTGCGATGCCGTCGAGTTTTCTTTTATTAGACAGCAAATGGCTTCTACATGGTTTTTCCTAACTGGAGGAAATGAGGATAGGGGAGACTGAGAGAATAATAAATTAAATTGAACAGACAGAATGAGGTAACCGGAAAGTTTTATATCTGGTTGAAAAAAGTTCAGTGTACTTTCCCGCCTTGTGGACAGATGCATGGTAGGGATGTTATTCCGCAGGAACCCTTTTGTGACATTATTAAGAGAAAGAATTCAGAAAGAATTTTATCTTGCTCACAGTGTCGTATGTCATTCGAAATAGCAGAGTAAGCGCCAGATATTTTTCAGACGTTTTTACGTACGGATGTCAAGGGGATTCTATCAATTTTACTACAGTCCTTCCTTTTAGAGTTATTTCGATAAGAGATGCTACTCAATAGAATTCGAACAACATCTATTAATCAGAATAGTTTAAGATATTAATTTTAGATACGCTATCCGTTGGAGACCTTCATTACAATAAAATCGATAAATGACTTTAAAGATAATACCCAGCATTTCGGCTTTATTTTCACGTGGATATTTAATTTAAGTCTCAGGATCAAACCGTTCTTTTATAGAGTTGCCCTCATTTACATACACACACACACACTTACACACACAACAAAAAAATGTGACACAATTACGGGGGTACAATCGTCTCAGATGTAAACGGCAAGAATCAGGGAAATCGACATTTACCCCTTACCATTCCGCACTGAGGCAGCGTGGTAAGGTTTGCCTCATATCCCCGGTAAAATTCCAAAAAATATTCTTCATGTTCTCAATACTTACAGACAATTCTTCTCACAAAAAGACCTTAAGCTGTTCACCTGTTCCTTCAAGACATTAATTGTCTCCGTTCAGCACTTCAGCTTTTCTCTTAATTAATACATGTCGTCACGCGTTTGTTTATTAAAAGGCCAATTCCTCTACCTCTAGCCTTGAGTTACCGTTAAAATTTGGCAAAAAATATGTTCTTCTACTCAGTCCTTCGAGCCAGTTCTTCAATTATTCAATCCTACACTTCTTCTTTTTCTTCATTTCAGTTAGTAAAAAAAAAGATAATTTGTCCACCTATCTTTAATTCTCTCCTTCGCACAGATCTTAAGCTCTTCGTCTTCCTTTCTTCTCAAGAAATCAAGTTCTCCATTTCCACAGCACTTCAAGTTCCTCTGCAATCTTTCAATTCTTATGAACAATAGGTTGAATATATATATATATATATATATATATATATATATATATATATATGCTACTTAATCTCACAATATCAACTTGACTATCAGGAACGTTGTTGAACAAGAACAAGGATAACGACCGCAGTCAATGTTGCGCTGGGTCCGCAGCTAACGCTCATGGGAAAAACACTATTTAATAATACCAGTTAACGAAATATTTTAACCGTACTATCGAACAAGTACTGGGCACTAATAACAGCCATTTCAGATTCATACTGGGTGACATTAATCCCCGAAACTGTTGAAGTATAGAATTACCAAAACTACTCGTGGAAGAAGTGCAGTCAGCAATCGAGAAAAATACAGGAAATGACGTAATAGCGAGTAAATTGCGAAAATATAATGAGGAACATGAGACCGTTAGCCAAGATATGTACTCACTGTCTAAGAATAAAACGCATAAAAGATGAATGGATTAGCGCCCTTATAATAATAATTAACGAAAAAGGTAAATAAGAAGAAATTTGAAATTACAGACCTACAAATTTCCTTCAGATTATGTAATAAGACCATTCAAAATAGAACACAAAGTAGATTACAAATGGTCATGTAAATAGTCTATATTGAGGACAAGAGTTAAAGTAAAAATGAAAGCTGATAGCCAGTTTGTCCAATGTGTCGAACTCTGGAAAACAACTAGAAAAAAATTTGCCATCAATTATTAATAAATATGGTGTTTCCTCATTCAATGGTGAAACATATTTCCGCTTGTTCTTAAATACGAAATAGACTAGACTGCTGGAGTCATTAAAACTATGCAGGCTCTCTACGGGTACGGACACAGCTTCCCGCTCACCGTTTTTCCGCATCAAGTTCACAACTGGGAAAAAAGTAGTGAAGACTTATTGGGGCGAATATATTTGATCTTCCTACTTCTCGTAGGAATGATTTATTATTCCTTTTTCTAGCTATAACCGCGTAGAGGTCAGGGAGATTATAATTAAAACATGATTTTGGGCAAGAGTAACCGATAAGGAATGTCTTGTTATTACATCTCAGGTCTATTTTAGTGAGGAACTGATGTTTTGTAACCAAAATGTATGTTTTTAAATCCCTATTATTGTATTAAATTATGAAATGTGATGTGTAATTAATGTTTCAAAATGCATTATAGCCAAAATTTAATATTGCAGGCGATTATTACGTTTTATTATAGAAATTATTATAAATTTCACAGTTCTCAACCAACCTAACACAACATCAAACTCGACCAAAGACGTGACACATCCAAAATAAGGAAATGTATGAAATTGGTTTCGACACCTTCTTTCGCTACCCCAATCGATATCTTTGCTTCAATACTACTACTAATACGGGTATCGATACTTTTATTTCGAGGCCTCTTGTCATACCAGTATTGATTTTATTGGTATCGCAGCATCCCTAACTATAGATTCCACCTGATTTTATTCTTTGCTCAAGGAAATGTAGCACTTCATCCCAAGTCGTTATTTTTCGGGAAGATTCCCTCCCAATCAGTTCGGTGTTACCGCTTTCATATAGGTAAACAATAGTTCTTGAAAAATGCAAAGTGTAGATGACAATAGTAGCTAAAATGCTTATTTATTCTTTTAAAACTATTATTACATACTCTTATTCAAAATTATTAAACTGCCATTTTTTTGAATACATGTACACGAAACTATCGAATTATTATTCATAAATACCATAAGACCTGGTTCTGGATGAATATTTTATTGATGAAAGTTACAACAGCATAATGAAATTTGGTATCCCATTTTGTTAAAGATGTAATTGAATTTGGTTTCTCCATTCCAAAAAAGATAAGCTTTGCGTAATAGGAACAAAGTATACTATTCACTTATATAAAAGTACTATTTTATTGTATTAAGAGGTAACTCTAAGATGACAATTGACAGAATTACATTTACCTATCGGTCTACTTTGGCTAGCGGTGCACTATGTCATTACCAGTCTCGCTAGAAACCGGGTTCAGCTTGTCCACTCCAAGCAGACAGAAATGCTGTTGATCAGTGGAAATGAAAATTCACGACATTATTGCTTGTGTTGTATTGGTCATTATCGCGGTTAAAAAATAAGGAAATCACTCATTTTTTGTTCCACTATATACTTTTCGATATTAAATTTATTGGCTACTTCCATCAAGGCAATTGGTATCTCATTGATATATCCAATAACCTTTTTTTTTCGACAACGCATGGAAACCAGTAGACATGTCGATCCACAAATTTTGGTGATCGATCAAGTCGATTACTGCGTACACAAAGTCGGCCGTGTCGATAGACAGAGTCGATCGACATCTCGACTCACTGCGAAGGCGGCTTAAGGTATGTCGACAGCATTTGCCATTACCTCGTCTCTCAAAAAATGCTCTATGAGTATTTGGATTTTAAACGCGGTCGAACAACCATCAAAGAGACGGAGCACCCAGGCCGACCAATTGAGCTTCTAGGACAGAAAAAAAATTGAAAAAAATGTGTAGGTAGCCAACATCCTAAAGATATCTAAAGGTCAAAATTGTGCATGAAAATTTGGATATTAATTTCTTTTTTTGCCAAGTGGAAACCGCGTTTGCTTCCCGTGGAGTGAAAACAATAAAGAATTGATTGATTGAGAAGAGCGTTGTATGATAATATTTACGCGTAAAAAATGTTTTTTTTGTAGGAACATATAACAATGGATGAAACATGAATTCCTCACTATAAGTCGAAAACAATATCAGCCGAGTGGAGAGCAGAGGGAGAAAGCCGGCCAAACTTTCAGAAGACACTTCGGTCTGCACACAAAATGATGGCCTCTATAATTTGGGTCACCAAGACACACAAGTCGATGAAAACAATGGTGAATAATTTATGAAAATTACTTCCAAACCCCCCATATCCCTAGATTTGGTCCCATCTGATTTCCACATGTACGCAGATCTCCAATGATGAGTTTTTAATCACAACAGACGTCTATTTTGATGCAAAAGTAAAATCGTTTTACAACAATAACACCGAAAATTAAGAAAAACGTTGAAATAATGTGTCGCTAAGGTAGAAGACTACGTTGAAAAATGAAGTCGTATACTGCAAAAGGTGTTTTTATTAGTTAGTCCCGAGACCTTAATATGCATGTGTTAAGTTTCTAAATAGTAATACACCTTCAAAATTAAATTAAAAAATCATTCATTGTGGTGCACATTTTAGAAATTTACGCACAAAAGTTTTATAAGGTCATGTTTTTTGCTCCGTGATGTTGCCATTTTGAAGATTTAGTTTGAAATGAAATGGACCGGATATGTACTGCTCTATAAGAATTTTTTCCTTTATTTTTTTCATGAAGTTGGCATCGCCAGTATGGGCTTTCGATTCAAATTCAAATGTGCCAAAATGTGTTCGACATGTGTTGTATAATTTATATACGGTTTCTATTTATTCAATAAGATATCAAATGTGAAAGACGGGGTCCAAAAATTGATGGAAATTTTCAAGTACACAATATCTCAGCTTTTAATGAGTCGCAACAGTAACATTAAATCAGTTTTAAATCAGTTTGATTGTTACTCTACGACCACTCTTTGATAATAAAAGATAATTTAAATACTAAGTTTGCAAGTTCTTGTACGAAATGTGTGCACTTTTAAATTAAATTTAGAATTATTGAGAAGTTTTTAGAGTTTACCGAAAACGCAATTGACAAGAGAAACACTTTCGCAAAATTAGGTATTCTTGACTTTTACTTAATGGTACTTAGTGAGATACATGCAAACAATTCATAAAGATAGACTATATGATTTAGTTTGCTCCAGAGAAAAGCACTTCTTTGAGACCTGATGTCCAAACATTTATTTTAAAGTGCACAAAACATTATGTATTGGTGTTTATGTGCTTGTATGTTACACACCAAAAATTCTCGGTTTTCATCCGAAGTTACTTATAATTTATGTGCAATTTGAACAGTATTTATACTTAATTGTTCGTTACTGAATCAACAAAACAGATTTGAATATCTGGGAACATGGTAATTACCGAATAGCATTTGAAAGAAGACACAATTTCCTCAACCATGAAACCAATATAATTTGTTGATTCACAGTTTCACAATATATGGTACTGTAACATAAAACACCAACAGCTATACCCGTTCAGAGTTGGGTACACTAAGATTTAAAGTTTTCTAGAGCTTATTATTTTCGGTAAATATCTTATAAACATAAATGCAAATTGTAAAACGTGCACATTTTAATAACTATCTAAGGGGCATTGTTAGTGGTAATAAATTTGGAATAAGGATAAATATTATTTATCGAGCTGGAACAGTGAATAAAACAAAATATTTATAAATAAAAAATTGTAAATGCTAATGGCATGTCTTCGATGACACATTACATATAATATCCAAAAAAAATTATGAATTAGATGTTGCGGTTTTAGTTCAATGCTGGTTCAATGCAAGTATATAATTGACGAAGGACCTTTAGCGGAACAATCAATAAACACGTGCCATCGCGTAAATGAATCACCAAATAAAAGTTAATCACTAACCTTTTACGTCGAAGCTCTGCAAATGGTGTTTTCTTGGTTCTTCTTTCTTCAGAGGCTAGTCCCGCAACAGCAGAAACAGTTTTTAGAGCTTCGTCTGGACAACACGTTACACAAAAAATAGCGACGTACTGTTCATTGATTGAGCAAACAAAAGTGCGGGTTTAACAACAAATGACGCGCTTTTGTAAACACAAAAGAAACAAAATGAAAACGGTTTAGCGGTTGTTACGACCGGAACTAATAACTCGCGGAATCGTAACACAATAACAACCAAAGCGGCCGTCTCTTCAGAGGGAATCAAAAGTGTCGAATAGTTTGGCATACAAAACAGGAATCACGAATACTTTCTATATTTTACACGCAAAAAACACTTAAAATTAGCATTAGCGCGACGGAAGGTTTTGGAAAAGGTGCAGAAGTTTAAAAATCAATGAAGTAATTCAATCAAATTTGAACAATACACTAAAAAATTGCGGGAACGCACCAGCTAATATAGGGTAAAATTATAATATTGTACTAAATCTCGTGGGTTCTAAATTAAATTTACACCGATATTCTCGTTCAGTTTAGATTACTATATTTTTTCAAAATAAATCCACTATCTACTACAACTGATTTCTATCAATATAATTCACACGGCAATATTATTTTATAATCAATTTAGAAAAGACTCGAATTTCAGAATTATTCGTTTATTGTAGGAGCGTTCTTCAAGAAATTTCTTGACGTCGATGCTTTTTGTGCCCATCGAAAATTCAGGGTAGTCCTCTTTTTTATTACCTCAGCCTATGGTATGTTTATGTTTTGTTTTTGTCGAAATGATCAATTTAGAATGGTTGTTAATTTTTCCATTGGCGGCGTAAAATTGAATTTTATTACAATATATCTGATACCATATTTTCCAACTTTTACACTATATTCTATCAACTCCAAAGTCTACATAACTTGATATTTCGTACATATAACCTAAAAGTTTAACGTGAAATGAATATTGGCATCTAGGAGTTTTATTTATAATTAAAATATAAAATACTTGTTTAACAAATGTAATGTAAGAAATCACACAATTTACATACTGTGAACTAATTGAGTTTTTAACGAATTTTTTTCATAGTTAAAGTAAGTGTCAAAGCTATTATATTACCAAACTAATGAGGTAATTTCTAACTAAAAAAACTGCTTTAAAGCCGCAATAACCGTAGAAAATTAGACGACTTCCTAAAAAAATGGTTTTTATGTTCTAATGAGGAGCCGCCATACACAAGGACTAACGCAGACTAAATGGACTGAGAGGAGAACGATACTAACAAGCGGATAGAGGAAGTTAAAGATTATTTCGGTAATTTCTACGTCAGACAACATTAACAGTCCGACCTGGGGCCGCAAATGTTCTTCTCACGTTGACATGAAAACACGACATGTGTGTTATTAAACAATTATTTTTTATGATATTGAGAAATTTTTGACATTATTTAGACACTTCTTGGACAACATTTCACAAAGGAATTGGAACTATTTTAATTATGTTTCGACGACTGCTTTATATAACCGTTGAGTTTGTTTATGAGTAATATTTTTCATTCTGAATTGTATTTATAAATATTTATAAGTTATGTTTGTGTCTATTCTCACAGCCATTATTATTTCGCAGTGATTTCCATTTTCTCTATTCGGAACTAACAGAATATTCCGCGATTATTTTGTTAACTTGAGTTAATACAAAAAAAAAAGACTTTGGATGACTGAATATTTTTAATTTTTTGTTCCACTATAAACTTTTCGATATTAAATTTATTGGCAACTTACATCAAGGTTTTTGGTATCCCATAGATTTGTCCTATAACCTTTTCTTTTTCGACAACACATGGAAAACCAGTAGACATGTCACTCGACAAATTTTGGTCATCGACCAAGTCGATTACTGCGTACATAGAGTCGACCGTGTCGATAGACAGAGTCGACCGATAATGTCGACTCACTGCGAACCCGGCTTAAGGTATGTCGACTGCATTTGCCAGTAGCTCGTCGCTATAAAAAAAAACACTAATACTCCATGAGAAAAATTCTCACCCAGTTTAGAAACTCAAAATATCTAATTTATACGCAATTACTCGATAAACCTTGGAATTAATCAACAATATGTAGGTATTAGAAATTTTATGAAACTTTTTGTGTGTAATAGATTGATGAATAAACAGAATGTTTTTATTCTCGCAAGAAACTTAACGCCTGACGACGCGAGATGTAAAGACCGACTTCTAGGATTTGCGTACAAAAGAATGACACCTCGAAGAGAGTATTCAATATCTCTGACAGGTGAAGTTAACCTGAAAAATTTATAGTGACATTATAACCTAGGAGTTACGGGTAACAGCAATTACATGGAACGGCTCCAGATTCAGAACCTCTATGTGCTAGTTTCCCCGAAAATCCTAGATGTCGGTCTTCACATCTCGAGTCTTCAAATTAAAGATATGTATTAAATACATAAAGAAGTGTTCGAGAGGGCATTCAATTTTGGGAAGCGCAACTGATGAAGGTTCCCTAACCAGAAACAATATATATTATATATATTGTCTTGCGTACAAAAGAATGACACCTCAAAGAGAGTATTCAATATCTCTGACAGGTGAAGTTAACCTGAAAAATTTCATCGTGACATTCTAACATAGGAATTACGGGTAACAGCAATTACATGGAACGGCTCCAGATTCAGAACCTCTATGTGCTAGTTTTCCCGAAAATCCTAGATGTCGGTCTTTACATCTCGCGCCTTCAAATTTACCGATATGTATTAAATACATAAAGAAGTGTTCGAGAGGACATTCAATTCTGGGAAGCGCAACTGATGAAGGTTCCCTAACCAGAAACAATATATATTATATATATTGTCTTGCGTACAAAAGAATGACACCTCGAAGAGAGTATTCAAACTTAACGCTGTTTCAACATAAGGTTAGGTTTATTCTTCACAGAGTTGAGCAAACCTGAATCTGCTGACACTTTTCGTTTTAATCTGTATATCTTTAAGTATATAAGAAATCAATAACCAATACGCATTTAAAATACAATAATCTTCATAGATAACATTTTGTTCTAGATACGGAATATAACTTTATAACAACAATGCACATAAATTTACATTGAAACAATTTCGACATTAAAATATTATTTCGCATTACTTCAAAAAACTCTTCTCTGTAACTAGTTTGATTATTTATTTATTAAAATATTAGGGAAACAAAGTGAATATTTTTATAAAAAATCAAAATAATGGGTAAAAACCATTACACAAAATGAATTATTAACAAATTAAATAAAAAGAAGAAAAGACTTTCAACATACAAAAGGCTATATATATATATATATATATATATATATATATATATATATATATTTATATATTCACTTTGATTCAATTCACTTTTTAAAAAAAATTATTTATTTAGAAACATACAATATTAAAAGTAAACAATTTAAATAGTTAAAGTACTTGAATAACTTAATGCTATAAATGATATTATTTGAATGACAACACGAGAACGTTTCCAGTTGCTTTTATAACATTGCCAAAAGTGCTGATGCAAGTCAGCGTTTTTACTGGTTAAACGGACTCGTGTAGGTTTCCGGGAAGTTGTTTGCATATAATTCAAGATGTAATTTGATATCCCTGAGAAGTCACGTACGCTTTAAATTCCGTTGACTTCTCGACTGTGTGAACTAAGTGCTGATATATTTTGCATATAACAACTCCCCTTACATATCAAAAGTTGATGCTATAACATCAACTTTTAGGAACAGAACATGAAATAATATAAAATGATGTTTAAATGGTATGAATAATAAGTAATAAGTGTATAAAATATGAATAAAATAAAGTAATAGGTAAAAATCAAATTAATATTTGTAAAATAAAATCAAAATATGTTAAAATAAATGAGCAATAAAATAATACGAGTAATAATTAAATGCTTAACCTAAACATATCAAAATAAAATATAAAGTAAAAGGAAATGTAAATAAAAATAATGTGTAAAAAAAATAAAAAGGTTAATGATATAAATCAATGTTAAAAATGGTGTTTTTAGAGAACATAAAGTGTATACCTAAACTTGCGTCTCTAAGCTTTGTTCTGTTTTCAAAACAGGCCTAAGCTTGGGGAAGAATTTGAGTCTTGGCTGAGGCACTGAAGTCTGGTCAGGATTGCAGTCCTTTGGAGGTTTTACCATCCTCTTTTTGACAGCTTGGAAGGTGATGAGTGCTGCTATGATCATGAGAGCAGCTATGGTTGTATAGGTAAACCAAGAGATATTTTTGGTTACAAACGGCTGGTTTATGAGACCATCGAGGTCTCTGGAATATTGTTCCAATTTGTGATTTGCTACGTCTAATTCTTCTACGTTAAGCGTGTTCAGCTTCAGGGGCTGAAGTTCAGGAATTATAATTTTTTCTGGCACTGCGTCGCAACAGTTGAACGGCACTGTTACTGGTTGGAAGGTTTCTAGAACATCGGTTTGTTTACCAGATTCGGCTTGAACTTTTGTAATTCCTATAAACGCACTACACTCTGATTGAAGAGTCAATATGGAGTTGAGGGAGATTGTAAGAGTTTTTGGGTTTGTTTGAGCGCAATTCACTGTAACACTTATGGGTTCAGAAGTAATTATGAGCCATGTATTGGGTTCTAGTTTTTGAACGTTGTATCCTTGAGTGAATATTAGTGAGCTTTTACAGTTGTCGGGTACCTTCTGGACATTCTTTAGAAGTTGAGCTTCACATAACGCGTTTGTGTCAATAGGGTATGCGTAAAGTTCAGAACACAGTTTCTTACGAGTGGATAACGGTTTACACGCACTTAAGTCTTTGATCGGAATAAACATTAAAGAATCATCATTCTTTGCAAGATATTTTTGAGTGAAGGATAGCATATGATGTAAACCTGTTCTTTCATCGTATATAGGGATAGGATATAAATGAAAGACTGTGTAAGGATGTTGTTCGACTAAAGGGATTCTTAACACAAATATAAGATCGGTATATGTTTGAAATGCCTCTAGTTCAATAATTTCCAGATATTGTGCGATGCTCGAGTACTTTACAGCCAATGGAAGGTTACTTTTGACTAAATTTTGCGATATTTCCTGTAATGAGGTAATAAGATGTTCTGGTGTTAAAATTGAAGAGTGAATTATTTTCAGACGCGCGAATGTGATAGAATTTAAAACATCATTTAAATTATCTTCTAAGTAGAGATAATTCTCCATAAGTTTTTCGCACATTTCAAGTAATGTGAGTTTAGATTCGACGTAGGCGACCTTATCATTGATTTTTCCGATAGTGTTTTCCAGCTTTTTCATGTTATCGTTAAATAGTTTCTCGTCAATTCTAAGATTTTGGATAGTTTCGTTGAAGTTTTTAATTACGGATGTGGTGACACTTATTTGGTTTTTTTGTAAGTTCTCAATTTGAAGTTGGCCTTGATTTAAGCGGTTTATGCTTTCGGTAAAGTATTTTCCGTCGGCGGCGTCTAAATTGCCGGTGATTGCCTTAAAAAGGGTACCTGCCCCATCAAGTATACCTCGTTTGTGTCTTTTAGTGTCCATGTGAATGTCAGTAAATTTCTGTTTGATTGAGTTAGAAATTTGATTGAGAAGATTAATGTGGGTTTGTACGTCTGCGCGAAAGTAGTTCATAGCAAAAGAATTGAAGTTAACAGTTTTTACAAGAGTTTGTAATATTCTGTTATTTGTTGTAAATACTTGTTCTAGTGTAGAAATGTTTCTGTGTACTAAAAGTGTCCATTTATCATTGGATACAGTTATTTCTGCTTCGTTATGGAAGTAGATACCTAAAGTATTGTTTATTGGTTGTATTTGAAATTGGGGTACTGCTGACCCGAACAGCAGGCAAAACCTGAAACAGAAATTAACTTTCTGAGAACGGTTTCATTCGGTCGAAATTTACTTTTGATTTTTGGTTAGTTTTAGGGTTTAGTACTGTTGCGGAGTTTCTGTGAATCTCCAGGATTTCGAAAGGACCATTGAATTTATTTTGGAGTTTGTCCTTGATCTGGGATTCTTTAATATAGACTTTATCGCCTATTTGATAGTTAGGGAGATTTTCAGAAACGTGTTCATCAAATCTGACTTTCGCTTTATGTTTTTGGATTTCCGTTCTTTCGCGAGCAATTTTATAATAGTGAGAGATACGATTATTGAGATCTCTGATGTACTTAGTTATCAGGGCTTGTTGGTTGTAGAGAGTTTCTGGAGTCCTACTCGAAGTATGTCCATAAACAAGTTCGTAAGGGGTGAATCCATGAGTTTTGTTTACAGAATTGTTATATGCAATGATTGCATAAGGGAGGATGTTAAAAGGGTGTTCGTCAGGATTTTCTAGTTTATGGATTCTAATCATCTCTAATAAGGTCGAGTGGAATCGTTCTAATGAACCATTTGACTGGGGATGTCCCACACTAGAATAAGATAGTTTGATGTCAAATAGTTTACACAAATCTCTCATTAGTGTGTTGTCGAATTCCCTGCCATAATCACAATGTATCCGTAATGGAGTACCGAAGTGTTGGAAATAAAGTAGTAAGGTACTAACAACGGTTTTTGCGGATTTGTCGGTTATGGGGTAGGCCTGAGAGAATTTTGTTAGTTCGTCCCGGATAGTTAATGCGTAGTTTTTTGTCGGGACTTCTAGAATATCGATGTTGACGCGTTCAAAGGGTGTCCGTGGGGTTTCAGTAATGACAAGTGGGCTGTCGAGATTTTTCCGGTAAACTTTTGCTCTCTGGCAAGATTGACAGTTTTTGATAAAATTGTCAACGTCCTTAGTCAGTCCTTGCCAATTGTATTTTTCTTTTATTCTGCGGATAGTTTCATTGATACCTCGGTGTATATTATTTTTGCCGTTATGGAATTGGTCAAGAATGATGGGTATTTGGTCTTTCTCAACCGTTTGGACGATATTTTGGCAAACTTTCCATTTGATGTCGATTTCGGAAAAGATAAACGAAAGCATTTCCAAAATGGGCAGTTCAATGTTATTCTCAACACAGAATACTTCATTTTCAGTAAACACATCTCTACTATTATACAGAGATGCGAAAAGAATCTCGTTGACTATTTCTGGGTCAGAAGGAAGAGGGACGATGTAATAGCGTCTTTTTCTGACACTTTTGCTTGCAAAGACATTTACTCTAGGGGTACGGAAATCAGCATTTTCCTCAAAAATGTCTTCGATGATGTCATGGTGAAAATTTTTCATGAGAGAGCCTTGGGGAAATACTAGGATGTTTTTGTTTCCTCGGTCTAGGAGTTGGCAATTAGAAAATTGAATTTTGTCGTAATCTATGAGAGAGACGGTTTGATATCGCTCGACAAAAGTTTTAAATTCTTCGGAGATTTGTTGGAGATTAATAGGACTTCTCGTTTGGGGTTCTTGTGAGTCATCGTCAGTTTCGTTTGTTGGGAGTACTGGAAATGGTGTTAGATGATTGTTTGCTTGAAATGATATGTATTCATTAAAGTTGTTAACTTTAATGCGAGAGAGCGCGTCGGCGTTTTTATTTACTTTGCCGGGTTTGTAAATTATTTGATAGTCGTACTCCTCGAGCTTAAGGCGCCATCTTGCAAGTCTACTTCCAGGATCCTTTATAGAAAACAGCCAAGTTAACGGGCGGTGATCGGTCAGCAGTAAAAACTTACGGCCAAAAATTATCGGACGAAAGTGTTTAACCGCCCACACTATTGCAAGGAGTTCTCGTTCTATGGTTGAATACTTAGTTTCAGCATTGCAGAGAGTTCTGGAGGCATAGGCTACGGGTAAATCTTTACCCACGGGGCCTTGAGAGAGCACTGCGCCGATAGCAAATGAACTGGCGTCGGTTGTAAGAATAAATGGCTCTTCAAAATTAGGGTATATGAGTATGGGAGTAGAAGTAAGGGCTCTTTTTAATTCGTCAAAAGATTTGACACATTCTGAATCAAATTGGAAAGGTGTGTCTTTTTGAAGTAATCTTGTCAAAGGTTTTGAAATCTTGGCGAAATTGGGGATGAATCGCCTGTAATAACCAGCTAACCCTAAGAAGGACTTGATATCTTTTGGGTTTTTTGGTTGGGGAAAATTTAAGATACAATCTACCTTTGAGGAGTTAGGCTTCACGCCTTCGGGAGTTATAAGGTGGCCAAGATACGCGACCTCTTTGCGAAGAAATTCGCATTTGTCGGGTTGGATTTTTAGATTGGCTTTTCGCAATCGTTTGAAAACTTCAGAAAGTCGGGTTATGTGCTCATGTATAGTCGGAGAATAAACGATAATGTCGTCCATATAGACTAAACATCTCTCGTTTTGAACACCTAAAAGAATATTATCCATTACCCTTTGGAAGGTGGATGGAGCGTTTTTAAGACCGAAGGGCATTCTAACAAATTCGAAATGGCCATTATCAACTGTGAATGCTGTTTTTTGGATGTCTTTAGTATCGATTTCGATTTGGTGAAACCCGGAAGCTAAGTCGAGGGTGGTGAAGTATTGGCATTTGCCAAGTTGGTCAAGTAAATCCGAAATGTTCTGTAGGGGATATTTGTCGTCAACAGTAAGTTCATTTAATTTACGATAATCGACGACGACACGCCATTTTTGGGTACCAGATGCGTCTAGTTTTTTGGGAACTACCCAAACCGGGGATGACCATGGCGAATTAGACGGACGTATAATGCCTTGGTCAAGCATCTTTGATATCTGAATTTTTACCTCTTGTTTGTGTATTTGGGGGTACCGATATGACTTTGTGAAAGAGGGTTTTGCGTTATTAGTGTCTATCGAATGTTTGATTTCGTTTGTAAAGGTCAGTTGGTCACCTTCTAAATAGAATATGTCGGAATATTCGAGGCAAAGTTGAGAAATAAGTTCGGCTTCCTCCTCGTTCAGATGTTCTAACCGAAGTTGTTCCATAATTGTAGTTTGTCTATCAGGCTGGGTCAAGTTTTGAGAGTAATTTTCAGAAAGAATGTTTACAGAAAAATTGTTTATCGGTTCGAGTTCCAAATTGTCGAAATTAACAGTCTTGGGGATAGCATTTGCATTTAAAACTGAAGTAAGGAATTCGCCTTTTTCATTAATTTTAACAAGGGCACGGGGAAGATAAACTTTTTCTATTTCGGCAGATGATAGGAAAGCATCAGTATTTTTGAGGTTACATTTTAATTTGCATATTTGTTCTGTTCGGGGTTCTAAACAGATTGTATTAACCGGGATGCAGTTATTGAAAGTTGGAGGGTTCTGAGTACGCATGACAGTATCATCCGTAACTTTGTACAGAGGTAAAGTTTTAAAATTAGTGACAAGTTGTTTGCTGTTAAAGTCTATAACGCAGTTATAGTGTTCAAGGAAATCTGAACCCAGTAATCCGTCGAATTCAATGTCGATGTCGCAAATATATACCTTGTGTGGGTCGGCGACATTGAAAGGTACAAGGGTGGATTCGTTGATTAAGATTTTCTGATCGGTGATTCCTTGGATGACTACGTTTTCGGGAAATCGTTGTTTGAAGCGTTGGCAGGTTTCAGGTTTAAAAATTGAAAGTCCTGCACCCGTATCGATAAGAAGTTTATAGGTGTTTGAAGAGTCAGTAATATAATAAAGATTCTTTGAGTTGACGGAAAGAAGGGGTCTTACAGAAAGTTCTGTTCTGGGAAGTTGACATTGGGGCTGAAGTCGTCCAGATTCATTGTCTGAATTTGGGTTTGAATTTCTGAAATTTCTTGGTCTGGGGGTTCTGACTGAGTGGGGGTCAAATGAAAATTTGCTTGAGAAGAATCAGGTTCGTCAGAATAAGATTCGTATAACTGTTCAGTATTGAAATATTCTGGTTCATTGTTTTGTTCGAAATCATTAGGGTGATAATCTTGTACGTTTCCGTACTCATCGGGTAAAGAGGTGTAATGATTTTCGTTTTGAGAGTAGTTATAGTCATTGTGATATGGTCCGAATTGCAGATTGTTCAAGTGATGAGTCTTTGGTTGTTGGCGTTGTTGATGTTTAAAGAAACTCGGGTTCGGTCTGTAATTGCCAGACATTTGGGGTTGTCTACTGGTAGATGGACAAAATTGTTGCTGTGAAAATTGTTGACTGGGATTAACATTTGTAGATTGATTTGCAGGTTGATTGGAAAAATGAGGGCGGTAATTCGAATAGTTCTGATTAGAATTCGGGTTGTGTTGAAATTGTCTCATTCTCAATAAGCATTCGTTGCTTAAATGGCCCATGCGTTTACAAAAAGATTTTCTAGGAGGGTTTGAATTTCAGCTAATTGACTAGGGTTTCGCGAATTAATTAATTCAGCCGCTCTACCGCGTAACTTATTTTTTATATGGAGAATTAGCAGTACTTGCTGATTATCCGTTGCCATGCTGTAAGCAGTATTACAGGAGCATATGAAAGTGTTTAAAAATATCGGATTACCATCATATTCGGGAATTATGGCAAATATTTCAGATAACTTATATGGTTCTACGGTTGGTGTAGCTGCTTGTCTAGTAGTGACCATTTTTATAATTGTATAGATTCGCACAATAAATAAAAATTAAATGTTGAGGTTTTAAATGTAAATTAATATCTAGTTTATCAAAATCTAATATCGAGCAATGTTTAATAGAGTAATAACAAATTTGAAATAGGAATGTATAAATGGTAGATGAATAATAAACTTGAAATAATGTTTCAAATACTTCGAAATATGTAAGTCAAAGTAATGGAAATAAAATAATATGGTTATGTAAAATATATAGTTTCAAAATTATTTAGGAATGTAAGGTTATGAGGAATAAAATATTATATAAATGAAAGAACTGGTGGTCATTCAAAAAAAATAAAAAATAGTTACTTTATGTGATTCTTACGTTATTATTCCTCGCATCGGACTGTTCTCCGCGTCACTTAGCACTGGTTAGCCTGGTTGCGTGTTCCCTTGCTAGTACTTGGTAGTTGTTGTCCTTTTCAAGTAGGTTTTGTCCACAATGATTTACAAATCTCCACAGTTAGTTAGTATTCACGTGTTCTAACTGTGTTGGACAATCCTACTGACTGCGCCAATTTTATATTCACTTTGATTCAATTCACTTTTTAAAAAAAATTATTTATTTAGAAACATACAATATTAAAAGTAAACAATTTAAATAGTTAAAGTACTTGAATAACTTAATGCTATAAATGATATTATTTGAATGACAACACGAGAACGTTTCCAGTTGCTTTTATAACATTGCCAAAAGTGCTGATGCAAGTCAGCGTTTTTACTGGTTAAACGGACTCGTGTAGGTTTCCGGGAAGTTGTTTGCATATAATTCAAGATGTAATTTGATATCCCTGAGAAGTCACGTACGCTTTAAATTCCGTTGACTTCTCGACTGTGTGAACTAAGTGCTGATATATTTTGCATATAACATATATATATATATATATATATATATATATATATATATATATATATATATTAGTTTAAACTACAGAAAAACAAACTATCGATTTCTCTAAAACTAATAATTTGAAAATCAATCTTCTTTTGCCTGTCCTTCTGTCAATCGAATTACATTGCCAAATTAAGTGTTAGTATTAATTATTACTAATATTTCTGATAACTTATTTGAACTATGTTTACATAAATAAACACTGGTTTCACTTTAAGATAAATATGTAATGCCAAAAAGGTATTGCAACACATTTATAATTTTATATCATGAATTTTATATTTCATATCTAAAACTATATTTACTTTGTTACTAATTTACTTTTTTAGTTTTTGTTAAATGTTTCTGTATTTTCTTCTTATAGCTTCATATATTCTGTCAAATAGTTTTACCTATATGTATTTTATTAAAAAGTAATTTGAATAACAAAAATGTATGCCAGTGAATACACCTATTTTGTCAGGAATTTATCCCACATAAAATGAATATTAATTATTAATATTATTAATATTAATAATGAATTCGGCAAGTTTGCATTGAGTCATTTGTTTAAATCTATTATGGTAGGTAACAAACCACCTCCGTAAATTCATAAATTTGTGAAAAAGATAAAGGCTTTGAAATCAGAAATGGTTTCATTGATTGCGATTTTTCTGCTATGGTAAGTTTGAATAGTAAGAAAATGGAGTGCCTAACGAAAAGTGTACAAAATGTCACAATAGAAATAATTTCACTCCTCAGAACTTAACTGTAAGTATTTATGTCATCCAAATACAAATAGTGGTACGCAGCTATTGCAGGAAATAATAATTTCCAAATGCCCAAACAAGAAATTTGTGTTTGAATAATTCAGATCTAAAATAAATAATAACTACATTTTTTAACTACAGTAGTAATATTGTGTCCGTATAAATCCATAATGTTACATCCTCATAATCACGAAAATGTGTTTTTTAAACTACTAAACAGTTTGTCAGTTGGGAACATTCAACGTTAAAGTTTTGTTAGTCTACATCGCACTTTTCTTCCTATAAAATTTTCTGGCTTTATAGATGAGACAAATTCAACCAAAAATGACCGATAAAATATTTTAAAAATATTTTTTTAGTAGGCTAGAAGTGAATCTAATATTACAGGGTGATTTGAAATCTGAGCTAAATAGTAAGGTATTCTGCCATTCTTTCACTAAATTCCTTATTCTCAACATTCTCGTGTTAAAGTAAACAAGTCGCAAACGTGTCCTAATAATATTAAACCAATATTACACTACGAATATTATTCTGAAACCGCTTTTTAATTAAAAAAAAATAAGACAGTAATAGACCATGTTTTATGAAATATTAATAAAATTTAGCGTATTACACTGTCATATTAATGATAAAATGTGTTGATCAAATAACTTTCATAGTGTAAGGATAGCCTTAAGGACTTATGGGCTTTCTCATAATCTAAAGATGTCATTTATTCCTTCAACACGTAATACGAAATAAATGTAACGTAACTTTTCTAGGACTAAATTTATGTTAAAAAAAGACAGAGAGAATTTTTTTTTTTTTTCTAAAACCAGATGACCAAATATTAGTGACCTTTAAGGAGTACATAAGAAAATTTTAACAAATAATATTGTGAAAAACTAAATGTTATAATTCTTCGTTCTGGACGAATGTAGTTTCAGAAGGAAATGTCAATAATTACATAGAGCTATCTTATTTTTCATATATATACTTACAGTATATTAATTTAATAATGAACAAAATAGGTAGAAGTTTGAAGCCACATGGACGTAATATTACATCCAGCCAAATCAATGAAAGATAGAAAATATAATAACTCTAATAATTATTAATATTATGCAACTTATAAAAAATGTATTAAGTAATAAACAAGTGATGCAATTCAAATTAGCTACAACCAAAATGAACTTACAAATACACTAGCTAAGTGTATTATTGTGATAATTCATTGAATTTCAGATTTTTGAGGTAAAATAGCATAAAATTTATTTTATTCAACTACTCCTAATTAAGCTATTTACAAAAGGTTGTCAAAAATTTAATGTCAAATTGTAAATCCTAATTGTTTTATGGCCAACATTTGAAATTTTTAGTTCTTTATTCTTTATTGTTTGTGTGTAAATTTTTTATTGCCATTGTCTGAATTAGATACTGAAACGTTTGAAGTATTTGAAATATACAGACTTTCCAAACATAGTGCTGTTATTCCCAAGAAAACATAAAGATACAAACTACAGATGCCAAAATTATCTTTCAGAAAACAACCACAAGTATCGTTCAGAAAATATATAGTTTGTATTGTTATATATAATGTTATTGGCAATTAAGGAGGTTATTTATACCAAAACTCACTGCTTCTTTAAGATTTAGGTACCTATGTAATCCAACTGAATTTGGATCACATAGGTACCTGATCCAAATTCAGTTCGAATATCAACATTCTGTAAATGAGAGTTTTATTTATTATATTCATATAATACAGGATGCACTACACAATTTATCGAAAATTTGTAAAAACCAAATCTTTCCATTCTAATGGCACTTGGCAGGTACTCCCGACTAACAACTGACTAATCCCATTAGTAGTATATTATTATTAGCGTAAAAGCATATTACGTAAAATACTTGCTGAGCAGAATGAACTCGAAGTGTATCGATAATTTTAATATGCATGCCACAAGGAAGGAGCAGAAGTGCTAATAATCGAGAATGTTCTGTATTCACATAACTTTCTTGAAAGACAAGCCCGAGTAATATAGTTAGAAACTTTCTTGAACGAAAATTACGTTTTGTTAATATTAGATGTAGTTTCTTAGTGCACGAGATCCGGTCTTATTTTAATATACCTCGACAATGCATCATTTTGATAGTTGGGAAGATATCAACCTTGACTTGAATTACAATTGCGATGTCTCCGACCAACTACTGTATAAGATTTATTAGATCTATATGACAAGGGTGACATTATTTAATTATTTCTATTTGATAATAATTTTAAATAAAATATCATCCCATTATGAGGTTTTTTTTGGAAAACTACTCAGAATTACTAATTTCAATAAGAAAATGATATTTTTTTTACTTTAGAGCTAAATGAGAAGTGACGAGATCGAGAATTTGATGGACTTCGTCTAAATCTGGAACAACAACAAAAACTTAAAATTGGTTTCGGTCTCGACTCGATCTCGAGAAAATCTAGACCAAATTGGTTGTCACAAATAAAAGTACATGATTTTTTCACATCATTTGACAGAAGTAAAGAAAAAATTCTTTGAGTCGATCTTCTTCTGTTGGGAATAAAAATAAGGGTTCTGATTACGAAGGAAATACAAATAGGACATTTATTTTGATTTTACTTAAAAGACGGAGTTTTTATTATTGTATCTGTAAATTTTACAAGTAAAAAACCCTATAAACACAACTACATAAACAAAGCTAATACATACCACTGGACTCAGCAGACATTTGATGGCAGCACACAGTAATAAAATTGAGAATTGATAACAAATCCACCAATAGTAATTTAGACAACAAACAAAGAATACTGTCAGGCATGGCAACTCAAGTAAAACTGACTTTTCTTGGTAATTACTAGTTAACAATAAATGTGCGATTATTTTTGTTGCATTAAAACACATAGGCATTCATTCATTAATCATTGGCTTAAAACCTGCAGATATCGCTAATATAATAAAAAAGATTTATTACATATCGGTAAATTTTCTACTCGGTACCTTATTAGAGTTTGAAGACGCGAGATGTAAGACCGACATCTACTAACTAATTGCTGTTCTCCCTTAACTCCTAGGACAGAATATCACGATAAAATTTTCAGGTTACTTCACCTGTCAGAGATATTGAATACTATCTTCGAGGTGTCATTCCTTTGTATGCAAGACAATATATATTATATATAAATATAATATATATTGTTTCTGGTTAGGGAACCTTCATCAGTTGCGCTTCCCACAATTGAATGTCCTCTCGAACACTTCTTTATGCATTTGATGAATTTCGTTAAATTTGAAGACGCGAGATGTAAGACCGACATCTAGGATTTTCGAGAGAATCAGCACGGTTCAGGATGTTCATCTTTAATGTCGAAGTTTCGAGGCAGTTTTGGTAATACGATACAATACCCCGGCTTATTAGTTAGTAGCTTTTTCATATTAAAATGTGTTGTTCGTGCCTGCTGTATCTTACAATGTACTTCCGTATTTGGGTCCAAGATTTCCTCTACCTAGCATAGCTTAGCTAGGTATATAATTTGGAAACCTGTTGAATCGGTTTACCGTTCAGGGAGATGTTGGATTGTGTAGCTGACGATCCGCCCTTTTGTTTTATCTGTGTCTATTTTTCTGACAACCAGCGTTTGTAGGGTTTCCTGATTATCTTCTATAGTAACGGTATGTATCTTCAACATAATATACGTTATTAATTGTCTTCTTTGTGAATCAGTGCTCGGTTTAATAGGCCATCTGAAATTCAGTTATAGACTAGCGGTAAAAAACACATCATATTTTTAGAATTTTTAACCGACCTCCAAAAGGAAGGGTTATCAATTCGTCACGTATTTTTTTTTGTATGTATGTTACCTAATTTCTTCTCCTGTTGTGAACCGGTTTGAATGATAATTGTCTTGTTCAAAAGACTATATATCTGTATTGGTGAAACTTCAAATCTGGGAAAAGAATTCTATTAGTAAAATGATCAAATTTGTGAATGAACACATGCGTACAGGGAAATCGACCAATATCCCTAACATATTGGTCGATTTTTCAAAAAAAATTATGGATGTGTATACTTTTTTAACGTTTAATCTATTAAGAAACATAAACTTTCCTGCAACGTGAAACTTGCAGTTTTGCAGAAAATGGTCGAAAATTCCAATATTCTTATGAAAAATTTCAAGTGTCGTAACGGACATTTCCTCATAAATATTTCAATTCCAAGGTAATAGTGTAATTGTAGGCACTGCAAGTTTTGATTACCAATTTGAATATTTTCTATGTATATCTCAAGCATATAGGTAATAAAACACAGTATTTTCGGCTCCTTAAATTAATGAGTATCAAGCTCCTTTTGTTTGTATACTAGAAAAATACCTATTTAAATAAAAAATTTTACGTTTTGCTAAGACGGTGCTTTTGATGTCACATTCTCCCGGTCTAATAGAAAATTCAGTGACAACACATGTGAAACTCTAAACTGCTATTTGGTGGGATTATATACAGGGTGTTTAGTTATAGCAAACAAATTCACAATGTAAAGTGTTATAATGAGTTGCATATATATGATGATTGAAATATAGGATAGAGTAGAATAATGGTTACAGAAGGCAGCTATAAACAATATAGTGGTCCATAAGCAGCCGTATATACAGGATGGTTGGAATCTAGGGTGGAGCGGACGTTTGGTGGTATAAAAATGTTGGAAAAAATGTGGAATTAAAATTATATATTAAAAAACTGTTATATGATGTAGACATAAACAAATCATATACTCGACTCCAAAAATATACTAGATTGGTAGGTAATTAATTTCTACAGAATGAGCACCTTTTAATGTTTACATTTTTTTCATTTCTGGGTAAGTACCTAACAATATTGAATGTGTTACTTATTTGCTAGAGTTGTATTTCTTTATAATTATTTTTAGCTTTTTAGTTCTAGGTGGAAGTCGGTTATGTTTATTTTTAATAATTTATCTAGCTAGCATTTATTTATTTCGTACTCTTGATTATAATTTGACATTAAAATATCCTAGTGTACACTGAGGTTTCCTGTAATTTTAAATAAAATTTTATTACATTAGTTTTTTGTTTCTGCATTTATACAAATACAATATACAATATATATTTCCATAGTTTGGAATCGTATGGAAAGCTTTTTAGTTTTAATTTTAGGAAAATTTTTGGTTATAAAAAGTTCTGCATATTCTAAAATTTACAATACAATCATAGGATATCAAATTTCTTTAGTCGTATCTTTAACATATACAAAATCCAAAATGTTTTTTAAAAAAAGTTGATAAGAACTAAAAACTACGTTAAAATACGTAATTATTTTCACTTTCATTGAATTTCTTCCTACCCTAACATTGCAAGTTTAACTGTAATTGCATATAATTTAGTACACATTCACTGACATTCAAATCATATGTTGATAGTAACAAGTGTTTTACTGTGTTGTAAAAGCGCCTCACACAAATTGCAATGAAAATAGAAATTGTTCGGATTTTGAAACCAGATTATAAATCTCATACTGAAGCAGATCTTATTTATAGTAAAAGACATACAATAAACATATTAAGCATTTAACAGAACGAATATAATTAATAAAAGAGTACTGGGATATCATCAATGGTTGCGAACTAGAATACTCACTTTTATGAAATACTGTTTCTTGTAGCTCCTAAAACTCCTAAAACTCCTAAAATGACATTGTGCAAAAGGAAGCCGTTAGTGCAATAAAGTGTAAGTAAATATACAGCAGCAAGCATTTTATATCTAAATAAATACTGACCAATCAGACCAAAAATAGTTCTCACATTGAATTTTGTACTCCCATCCTAGGACTGTTAAAAGAGGAATCGGTTTTTATGAGTCGTATAATTTTTCGGAAGATGCAGCAATTTCGTTAAATAGAAATGTCGCGTCACAACATTGTCGATGGTGGTCTTATGAAAACCGAAATATTGTAATAAAATCTTGAGGTGTGGGAGTTATGAGACAGATTAATTAATAGTCATGAAAAATTGCTGTATATTTCAAACGTTTCGGGGTCTAGGTTATACTCCGTTGTCAATGGTTAAGAAACTATGAATAAAAAAGGCACAATTCTAAAAGGTAAAATTTATTATTTACAGTGTTTACTAACGAACATCAATCAGTTCATGAACGAACTACCTTCCAAGAATACATATCTTTTAATTTTTTTTGGCTGCTACATCTCCTGACCTAACCTCTTCAGATGGGGTTGTTGAATTAAAAGTGTACCAGAAAGGGCCGTTTCAGAATATTGACCACTTGGAAGGAATAATTTTGGAAACATGACAGGAATTTTACACAACAAATTAAGGAATTTATTACGTGAATTTGACAGTAGAACGAATAAATATATTGAACCTGAGGATGGATATGTCAAGGCATTAGTGGTAAGAGTGAAAGTTAGATATTGGTATTTATTTTCTTCGAGTTGCATAATTCTTAGGATACATTAGGGAACGAAAAGGTTTATCATGTGTTTAATATTCATATGATATAATTGTCCATTCAAACCGATAAAAGTGGCAAAAAATTGCAAATTTTTATAAACAACAATTTTTTTCCTACATTTAGTAATAACAAAACCTTTCCGTATAATTCCAACTTTGGTAGACAAATGGTATAAAATATAAACTAGTATGAATTATTATTGTTTTGAACAAAAACATTTTATTAATAAATATTGTTATTTTCAATTGCCAAGACCCCTTGACATTAATAGCAAACATCTATTTGGTAAATGATCTAAGCCTGATTTATTTCGTAAATTTGAGGGGATACTGATGCTTACACAGTGAATAGCAATGTAATAAATTTTTGACTATAATACAGGTGTAATAAAAAAAGTATAATTTAGTTTTATTACCGTTAATTTGTATCTGCCTTATTTTCAAAATCCAGAAACAAATTTTGCAGCTATTAATCAAATGTAATTTGGCACGTATTGCCTTATTTCAAAGACAAATCCCACTTGGGATTTAGCAGAAGAATTTTTTTACATACACACACATAATATTTCATCTATTGTATGTCATCTTTAAGCCATATTTCTTTAAAGGCTGGTATTAGGGCACTCTCTACATCCACAAAGCCATTTCCCTCGACGAATTTCAAACGTTTTGATTTCGATAACGTTTTAAAACTTTTCCATTTCCTTTTGTCTGGTTTACACGATAACTCGATGGCATTCAGCTCCCAACCTTTCGTGTTCCAGTGAATAAATCTACGAGAATATTTTTTTATTATGGCATAATATTTCTGTATTCGGTGTGCGTATTCGAGAACTCGACGAGAAAGAGTTTGGATATGCCTTTTTTAAAAAGACATGGAGCATATATTTATTTGTAGTGGCGCCGGCATTAAATCCCCAAGTAAATCCAGGACCGTAACAGCTGAAACATCAAAAAGTTATTATTTCGGGGTGACAGATTTATTAGCGTTATATTATGTGAGGATCTTCTTCTGCGAGGGTGAAAGCTCACTCTACGACTTGCCTTAAGAAGGTGACATCAAAAAGTTGAATCGTTTAACAAAACCAGATAGTCGTTTTGAATAAAATTATGTTTAAGGCTTTTGTTTTACTAGTAAATACTTGTGATATGTTTACTTTGCTAATACCTTATTCATAGCGATATGCGGGACTGGGTAGATAAGCCTTATAAACTGAGGAGAAAAGTATCGCTGTGAAAATCAGTAAATAGTGAAGAATATTTATTTAATTAATATATTAGATAAAGATGCTAATTTACATGGCACTTTTATTATAGGACTGAAACATTCAAGAGTGAAATACTTGCGCAACTCGCAGCTGATAAAGGACAATAAACTTCATTACCTAAAGGGAAAAAATATCCAACAGTCGATTTCATTAGAAATCTGCCAACCAATAATTTCAGAAATTACGATTATTTTATTCAACATCTCAACAAGCCATTGTATTCTGGGTAAATTTAAAATAACTATTTTCCAAATTGTGTAAAAATTAATTAACAAAGGAGTAGTTATCAATTATGTGTAGAATAATTAGTGTGAATTGTATTCTAATGATAGTAAAAAGTCAGTGGAAAATATATTATCCAATTCATGTTGAAATGAACAAATAATTTAATAATTTTAGCATAAAATTATTGATTTAAATGGAACAAAGAAATAAGTGCAAAAATTGTTAAACCTCTGGAATTCATCTTAAGTTCCACAGCATGTCCTATTTTAACTTCCATTTCAAACGTTTTATATGTGTATTTATGACACGCGTATGAAAAAAACTTTAAACGAGTTATGTCTTATTACTTGCATAAATATTTGCTTCTATAAGTTTTTAAGTCAATTTCAATACTTTATTTAACATTTTGATACAGAATTTAGTACAAAATCATTTTATGTTACTGATAATACAACGATTTATTCAAATTTTGAATACACCTATCCCAACATAATGTTACTATACACGGTGTTTTGTAGAAGGTAGCCCATATAACATCTAGATATCTCACCCTGCAGTTTGAATATCACTTCTACAAGTTTAAATACAAAGGGTCATACCTCATTTTAAAGGTCACTTTTTTGTCGATCTTTTGAGATATCATTTTTTTAAATTTAAATTTTTGAAAATTGTTGCCAATTAAACCAAAATTGGTTTAGGGTGGTTTTTAGGGTTTCCGATCACGAATCCGAGGTCAGATTTGAATAATTCAAAATAGCGTGTCCAAGATGGCTAATGAAAATATAAAAAATCAGCCGTTTTGCACCAGACTTTTTGAATTTTGTAAATTCGGGACACATGATTAGAGACCCCAAAAACCCTTATATACCAATTTTGGACTATATCGGTTCATTTTAAAAGTTTTCACCCGCTGTCTTGGATCCATCTTTTTAAATTTTGCAAATCTGACCTCGGATTTGTGATTGGAGACCTTAAAAAACCACTCTAAAACAATTTTGATGTAACTGGCAATTATTTTCAAACATTTAATTTAAGGGTTTCTAGGTCCTTAGCCAGTAAAAAAGAATCTAAATTAAAAAAATGATGTGTTAAAAAATTGAGAAAAACAGACTCTGCCAAAATGTTAACCATTTCTACTGGTATCAGACCTGCAAAATCTTTTTTGGTTGATCGATTGTTATGCGACTTTTCTAAATTAGTGCTTGCAAATGTCTTATTTCTGCATAGATATGGATGTTTAAATCTGAAAGGATAGGCCTGCTAGATTAAATTTTCTAACCTAAAATTTTAAATAGTATACTAGGAAGATTAAGTTAGGTCAGGCTGCTCATTTAATTCGGAAATAAAAGTGTTCTAGTAAGACAAGTTAGAGGAACTCAAAAAACAATCAACATCAATAACCTTATTATCGATCGAACAAGGAAGCGTTTACATTCAACACAGGAATTATTTTTTTGCAAAAGTAGTGCCTACTCTAAAATATTGACACACGACTCAAGACACATATGCCTAGCCTTTGCCGACAAAACTGTGCTGATGGCCACATGCAATATTGAAGTAGTACGAACATTCACACTGTAACAGAAAGATGCCACCGATTACTGCACAGTACTCACTGAAACTAAAATTTAATACATAGATCTGCCAGCTGATCGAGTCAGTATAAGAAATATACGTCATGAAAATGGAGCACATCGATTAATTAGTAGTATCCAAAACTTATAAAGGAGAAAGTATTTGAAAATCCTTTTCCGAAAAGAAGCACAGCCGCAGCTAATTAATTATCTTTTGAAGGATTTAAAAAGTGGACAATGACAAACAAGGCGGAGAAATCTAGAAGTTTAAGAATTGATAATATATGAAGGAACTAAAGAAAGACTAAATGTCAGGACGAAAATTAAAGAACTTTATAAGACATATTGTTGTTCACCTTAACGGAACGGACACATAGCCAGATTGTTCAACAAACAGTTGGGCAAAATTAATATTTTTACTTTGCAGATACACAAATAACATTTTAAAACTATTTTAATTTGATAGTGCAATGGTGTAAAATGATATAATAATTTATTTAAAAAAAGAGTCGACTTGTTATAAATGAAAATAAAAAATGTTACAATCATCTTCTGTGATCAATAATTATATATCTTAACACTTAGATTTAGAAATTTGTATAGAAAATTAGATGTGGCGGATAAATATGGAGAAAAACGTAATCTATTCACATTGGTATACTTTTGTTGTCACAAAATGCCTAGATTGATCCTATATTATCTTCGTTCTATAGTATAATAGGCACACAACGTTTTACTACAATCTGCTTAACCAAATTGGTAGAAGACTTATAAGATACGTTCAAAGTGGCTTTTCACTTTCAATCTCATATAAAGAGTTTAACCATTCACTTTCCAGATGCTTTAAAATACACAGCTCTTACTGTGTATGTCCGGACGTTTCTAGCGATCCAGTCAGTCGTCTAGTTTCCATCCATGCTTTAACCAATTCTACAAAGAGCGGCAATATACAATGGAATCCAATGCTTTTCATTAGCCTGAACAATTTTCAGTCATCTCTTTCGTTTTGCGAGCAAAGGCATCTGTCAAGATGTCGATTTACATGAGAAAGCCGTTCTTTATTAGCGGCCTTTTGTAAGCGGGTGCGGTTGTAAACATACCAAAACCTCAAGGATTATTTATGTAACTGAAAATCTGTGAATGTTAGTTAAGCTAGAATACGCTAGGTTGTGCTGTAATCAAGTTATTAACAAATTATATATCATATATACAGGGTTTACTGTTATGGAGGAAAGATTTTGGGGATCAATACCTCAGTTAAAAAGAAATCAAAGAGTTTTATATCTTTTTCAAAAATAAATTATAATTTTGCCAAAGAAAAATAAAACAGTTAGAAGTTACGTTGTTGTTACAGTTAATAATAGACTATTTCCACCTTCAATATGCTTGTAATTCTAAATATATAAATAAATAGTTTATACACCTTTAATAACTGCATTAACAAAGGAAATTATTATTTAAACTCAAAATATTTTGTTATAATTGGCCGTACGTTTCTCCGAACAGATGTGGCAACATGGTATATAAACATCGCTACCTTAGTACGTTTTACTATAACAATAGCAGACTCTTACGATTGTTTTTTGTCGTATCGGTTCTTGTGAGAAAATTAGTATATAATTAAAAGTGCTTTGCGTGATATTTGATGTAGACTTCGTGAGTTGATTTTCATTTAAAAATTTATATGGGAAAAACAAGTAAAATCGGTATTAATTTGTGACAAATAGTGGCAGATTATACAATTAGGGAAAGACCTGATATTAATTTATGGGGAAAACAGATGTAATAGCAAGAATGTTGCTGAGCTATATCATGATGACATAACCTGTAAGTACATAGGTATTTATATAATATTAATTTAATGAGTAATAATGATTTTTCGAATTATTTAGCAGATACAAGAACCATATATAAGACATGTTTTCTTAAATACACATTGTATTGAATTATTTCTATATCATATATACACAACTTTGCATCATCTCTTCTTCAAATTGATGCATAAAATAAATTGCCAAATATAAATATTCATTTCAATACATGGTTAGTATACATTTTGAAAATAATATCTTATAAACTATAGGTCATAGTATTTTTATATTATAAGAGTTTTTTTGTTTTATTTGGTGTAAATTATCTTCACCTAAAATATATACACTCTAATTATTTACGCCTTATATATATATATATATATATATATATATATATATATATATATATATATATATATATATATATATATATATATATATATATATATATAGCTTCTATTAATTTTAGTAATAAAATTTTATAGGATTTCAATTTTATTTGTTCAATTCTTTAGTTAATATATGCTAACTTTTTATTTTATTATCTCTGAGATTTATATATATATATATATATATATATATATATATATATATATATATATATATATATATATATATATTTGTTTGTTTGTTTGTTTGTTTGTTTGTGTGGGTTCATTTGTGCATTATATTTTATTTTACTTTATTCATCCGGCTATTTAATTTGAAACAGACAGGCTTTTGCAAATATTAGATTCTATTATACATATTTAAATCAAGATAAACATTTTTAAAATTCAAATGCAACAAAATCAACACCAAATCAATTCACTTACAATAAAAAAAAATCTTTGTACTTCCTGTTATATTTCTCATTTAGCTACGGCAGTTTTTTCCCAGAAAACCCTCTCATTATCTTACCTTTCTCAGTCTTTTTTCCTATTTCAAATTTTCTTAAACCTTTTTATTTATCTAATTTTCAATTTTTACTCAACTTTAATTAATGCGTTCTTTGAACTGTACTTATTTAATCTCATTATTTCTTTCTTTAAAGATTCTGTAGTTTCTAATCAAACTTCTTAAAATAAATTCATTTTTCAAAAGAGCAATTTAACATACCTTATTAATAAATATTTTTAAAATCAAATTAATTCTCCAGTCTTATTTAATCTTTCTATTCTACTATTATTTTTGAGAATTCTCTTTCTTTATCTATATAAGCTATAATTCCGTAACTAAATTTCTAAACAAAACATTCATTATCTTTTTTATAACAACATACAAGTTTTAGATATTATTACGAGAATTCATCCGACAGCTGGTGCAATCGGCCATCAACCAATTCATGGAAGGGACATTATTCCGATAAATTCTGGGAACCCGAAATGTTTGTCTTTCAACAGGCGGACCGCTGCCGTTACTGGGAATTCCCTTAAAGCTTCCAGAACATGAAAGAGTGTCCCGATCGTTCGTGGACCTACAAGACAATTCCAAGATAAATATATAAATAAGAAGAGCTGGCGATAGGAGGCATTCTGTTTTCGTCGGTCGTATTGTACAGTTAAGATAAAATGTAAATAGTAGTTTCTGTGAATATAAATTTGTGTAAAAGTAGTGGAAATAAATTAGAGTGAGTTGGACTGTGTTTTAAAATAAATCCAAGAACTGAACAGAACCCGAGTGTGAAAATAAAAACATTACAGTGGTGTCAGGTGTGAGGAGTATTTGTGGAACTTTAAAAGTGGAAAATAAATAGACTGACAATGTTTAAAAACGTGAATTTGGACCAATTGAAAGTGACGGAGTTAAAAAACTTGAGTAAAGGGATTTCGAAATTAGTGAAAAGAAAAGTGAATTAGTACAATGGCTACGAGATGCTCTAATAAATGAAGGTAACGATCCTGCTACTTATTTGTTTGAGATTTCTGGTACTGGGGACATGAGCATGCTATTAAAACAAATGGAAGAAAATTCTAAAAATTTGAAAGAGGCCTTAGAAGATAAACTACAAACATTACAAGATAATTCTCAGATCATGAAAGAGGCGTTTGAAGACAAACTACTAGAAAATTCAAAAACCCTAGAAACCCTACAAGAAAATACTAAAACACTGGAAGACAAACTACTAGAAAATTCTAAAAGCCTAGAAGACAAATTACTGGAGTATGCTAAATCCCTAGAAGAAAATTTGAAAAGCATGGTACAGAAAAATTCAGAAATGCTAGAAAATAAAATAGTGGAGAAGGAAGCTCGGATGGAAGAGCTAAAGCAGACAATGGTCGAAAACGAAGCCCGGATGGAAGATCTGAGGGTGAGATCAGCAAAATGAAAGAACAGGTAGTCACTATACAAAGGGGAGAAACTCAATCAAAAACCGTAAGCAGAAACAGTCCAGAAGTATTGGATTCAAAAATTGGCCTCGAAGGATCAAGACAAAAAATGAAACCTCCACAATTTGATGGGAAATCGTAATGGACTAATTATAGGCGCCAATTCGAGGCTGCAGCAAAGTTAAATGGATGGTCGGCAGAGGAGAAGGCAATAGCATTAACGCTAGCCTTAGGAGGAGATTCTACAGATAGCATACAAACGTTGAATACCTCGGAGCAAGAAGACTACGAACAACTGGTCAAACATTTAGAACTATGGTATGGGCAAACTTATTCGGAGCACGTTTATCACTCCCAATATACCTGTAGAGATCAGGGCAGAGAAAGAGAATCAGAGGATGGCGGAAATGTTGAAGTCGCTGTGAGGAAGATAGTAGAGGAAGTTCTTACAAAACAAAGACTAATGAGAAGTCGGAAGTGTCGTAAGGTAGGCCATAACCAGAGTCGTTGCAAGGAGAGCGACGGAGTACCGACTTCGTCGTCAGAACATCGCGTTGGAACGAGCTATAAGAACGCTGATGTGTTATCCAAGAGACCAAGCCCTGATAATTGTAAACATGGTGAGCGAACCGAAGGCAAAAGAGCTGCTCACTGTAGAACTACCGCCGGCTATTTGAGGAGATCCGGAAAGACCAGAGATTAGATCCAGATTTGAAAGAGGTTATCCGGTGGAAGGAAGAAGCCCGCAAACCTACGTGGCAGGAGATTTCCCGATACTCACCAACCATAAAGTCGTACTGGGCTCAGTGGAACTCCCTCATCATGGAGAATGGACTTCTGAAGCGCGTCCTGGAGACTCCAAAGGGGGGAAACGACAGAAAACAGATTGTAGTTCCCAGATATAGGAGACAAGAGGTTTTGCGATAACTACTATGATGGTACAACTGGAGGACATCTGGGAGTGACGTAAACCCTGGGGAAGTTAAGAGAACGGTTCTATTGGGTGAACTGCCACGCAGATGTTGAGGATTGGTGCCGGAAATGTACAGTTTGTGCAGCAAGTAATGGGCCTCAGAAGCGACTAAAAGCTCCCATAAAGCAATATAACATGGGCAGTCCATTCGAAAGAATAGCCATTGATGTTGCCGGTCCATTTCCTGAATCCGACTCTAGAAATAAATACATTGTGGTGGTGATGGACAATTTTAGTAAATGGGCCGAAGCGTATGCCTTGCCGAATCAAGAAGCCTTGATCGTTGCTGATGTCCTTGTCAAGGAATGGATCAGTCCTTTTGGTGTTCCCTTGGAGTTGCACTCAGACTAAGGTAGAAATTTCGAGTCTAATCTTTTCCAAGACGTCTGCAAGCTCTTGAAGATCAATAAAACACGACGACAGCATTACACCCGCAATCCGATGGAATGGTAGAACGGATGAATAGAACCATTAACCGCCATTTGTCAAAGGTAGTCTCTGACCACCAAAGAGACCGGGACCAGTATCTGCACTTGTTTCTAATGGCATATCGTTCGTCTGTGCTCGAGTCCACGGGTCAGACCCCTGCCAGTATTATCATGGGACGAGAATTAAGACTACCATGCTACTTGAAGTTTGGATATCCCCGCAGGTGAAGACTATGTGGGCCAACTACGTCAAAAAATGAACGACATCCATGAACGAGTCCGGTTAAACATCGAGAATGCCAGTGCCCGAATCAAGGAAGCCTACGACATCAAAGTCGAGGGCGGAGAATTCCAAGTTGATGATCTTGTTCGGTTGTATAACCCGCAACGTCATCGTTGATATTCACCCAAGCTACAGAGATCTTGGGAGGGGTCGTACCGAATTGTGAAGAAAATCAACGATGTTGTCTACAGAATAAAGAAGCTGCCTCGGGGAAAACCAAAGGTCGTACATTTCAACAAGTTAGCCCCATATGCCGGAAGTCATGACAGCGAAGATGACCAAGCCCAAGTCCGCAGCATCCAACCACTCGATGGCGAGATGACCTTCGAAAAGTTTATGGCACTGTACTCTAATGGGCAGAAAGTGCAGCACGACGTGACAACAGAAGAACCCCGAGACCTGTTTGCGGTTCCCATAGAATATTCCCTGGCTCATTGTGTGGCTGGAGATCTCCGCTTGTAGTTACTCGAAAAGAAAAGCGAAAGCAGAAGGCTACGAGAATTATGCGAACCGACCTGAAGAGGATCTGACTCTGCCGAAACGTCGTCATTTTACCATCGATCCCGGCAGGGATCAGTTATCAACTACGCGGATGATTTCCCGCAAACCACCTAAACATTTAGTGCCCGCGAAAACTTAAAAACATATATATATATATATATATATATATATATATATATGCTAGGACATAACAGATCGTACTGTGGAAATTATCCCTCTTTACACAATATCTTCCGTGGTGATAAACTAGTTTTACATGATTGCCTAATGTTTGAATGTTGTGCTTAATTAAACAAATATTTTAAATTGAAATTAAATTTTTAAACCCAGTGATGTTTTTAAATGCACTGCAGCATATTCACGGGTAAAGTTTAGTTGACTTACTTTAGCATATAAAGAAAAGATTAATACCAATAAAATACAGCCTATGTTACTCATCCGGTACTTAAATCTTTTTTCAATATAAATTACAGCCGATGTTCCCCATCGACAGGGTACTTTTGTCTTCACCAAAGAATTGTTAAAATTTGTTCAGTAC
The DNA here is from genome assembly GCA_034190945.1 of Octodonta nipae. Classification (NCBI taxonomy): domain Eukaryota; kingdom Metazoa; phylum Arthropoda; class Insecta; order Coleoptera; family Chrysomelidae; genus Octodonta; species Octodonta nipae. The sequence continues at coordinate 160,323,713 of CM067216.1, read as the reverse complement.
TTCCTACAAACATGCAGATTTTAACCTCTTTTATTAGTAAAGTTTTAGAAATAAAAACTAGGTTTGTACCACCATGAAACTGTCAGTCTGATCATGTCATTTCACCATTTGCCATTCAAGAAGCAATCTCGCACATTATCTTTGTATAAATGGAGTCCTTAAAAAACACATAAAAAGATGCGATAAACATTCTCACCAAAATTAAAGCCACCACTTTGAGATAATTAGCAACAAGAGATTCATTTGCATCATTATTTCGTTCTTCATATTAGCTAGAGTATTTTTTTTTTGAAAATACAACTCAAAACATTTTTTGGTGTTATTTTTTTCTATATTTATCCATTCAGTGGTTTCAAAGGTGTTCAATTATGCTTATGATAGTATTCTAAAAAAGTCATTAAAATACTTTCAGACCACTTGATGCTGATTATTTTAACTATTTCAAGAATGGAAATTTTCAGTATCACATTTCATAAATAAAACACAGGCTTGTGTACCTCGGTCATTTGCAACCTAACTACACACTCGAGAAAAGTTCAGCGAATAGTTCTTGTGTTGCAAAAAAGTTTCAAATTTAGCGCAACTCATCGATGAGTCATCAGCTAAACTATAAAATTTAACCAGCAGTAACTTTTCTGATTTCACTAAAAAGTGGAACAACTTTATGGAAACTGAGCTTCTGTGTATTGATTTCATTCAAGTTTCGTTATTCAATTATCAAAACTTTTCAAGTGATCTTAACTTGTGCGAACGCGCGTTAATGTATTCCATCAAATTACACATCGAATATTTCCGGTGAACGTCGTTTGTAGGAACCGTTGACAATCGGCTATCGTAAAATCGTCATGTGGATTTATATGTAATTATTAATGAATTTTGTGCTAATCGAATATTAAATAATAAAAAATTGGATATTTTTATTTTTCAAAAACCCAATTGTAACTTATATTTTAGTTAACGTATTTTGTATTGTTGTATGTTGTTGTTTAGGTAATATACACAAGTTTGAAGTGGAAAATATCACACTCTTTCTTTTCTTTAAAATTGTAGGACTAATTTTGAAACCACATAAATACGATGGTTAACTAACCTTCAAAGCAATATTGATTGATACCTTCTTTTTTGAATAAAAGGGTTCTTTATAAGGGATGTCACACAATTGCTTTTATGGTTCATTACCCTACGAATTCATATAGTTTGAAATTGTGCCTGTAAATTAAAGGGTAAGATTTTCAAATCGGGCAGAACTCCTTATTTAGAGTCACTGGTGCTCATTGCGCTGAAACTCCTTGACAGTGATTCATACATGGCGTCGGTCATTAAGTACCGGAATTTAATACAGATGGTGCCTTGCCGCTTTTGCTTTTCCTTTGCACCAGCGTTCAAAAAACAAGTGTTATGGACAAAATATTGTTAAAGCTCAGCAATGGCTTGAAAAGTGTTACCAGAAAAAGTGCCAATCAAACTATTTGCCGAAGGTATGCGCATTGTAAACGCTTTCGAACCACCACTAAATAAACGGAGCGCCAAGGTCATCCAGTTGATATAGCTACATCAAAAAATAAAAAAATAATAATATTGATATATCCGATTGTCAAATGATATAGCACGATATGGTTGACATCCTGAAGTTAGCAAAAGGGATTCTGTTTAAAATTGTGCATGTAAATTTGAATATGAAAATACATTTTTCAAGTGAAGAAGAAGAAATTTTTGCCTAGGCATTTAACACTGGACGAAATAGATAGTCGAAAAGAGCATCAGACGAGTGGAGAGGGGAGGGCAAAAGCCGACAAAAGCGTTCGAAAGCACAAAAGTCGGCGACAAGGTGATGGCCTTTGTATTTTGGAATAAACAGGGTATTTTGCTTATCAATTTTCTTACGCAGGGGTCCACCAGCGACCACTATATAACGTTACTGTATCTATTATAAACGCAATTCAGAAAAAAGGCCTTACATCGCGAAGAAAAACCGCGGTATCACCAAACATTGCACTGATCCACAAGTCGGTGACCGTGAACACAAACGATGTTCTATTCCAATTGCTTTTACACCTCAAAACACCAGTCTGTAGAGCAAAAGTGAACTAACTCATTTTCAGACAAATTAACGGCATCTCCCTTATTATGTCATCACGTCAGTTACAGTTTTTTTGAAGAATAATAGATACGATTTTAATAGGAAATTCCTATAAGTAAATTATTTAAAAAATGAAAACTCGCGAAAATAAAAATTTATTGTTTTTTGTTTATATAATAAAGGAATAGTAACCTTCACAGGAAAAGTTGTAAAGGCTCAGAAATCCATCTTAAAGAGCATTTATACATCCAGATTGGATGATTTTTCACTGAAAAACTACTTGTATCAGAATTGTTAACTTGCTGTTAACTAACACTGGAATTTTAATAATTAATATAGCTAAAATGATAGCTTATGATATTAAGTTTCTGTGGCCTCATTTAAAGAGATATTTTACATAGCCCACCATATTAAAAATCAAGCTTTTCCTGTCTGGATGTACTAAATAAAATTTTCAAAGTTCATTACTACAGTTAAATAGACAAATGGACAAGAATGGAATCTATGATTTCCCTTTTACTTCTATGAAATTAGTTTAAAGCAATAGGAAAATTATATAAAAAAAAACTATTATGCGATAGCCAGCCAGCGGGCACTGACAATAGCTTTCAAGGCGCACAGGTTACTTATATTAGTTGTATTTTCTCAGCCATTTAGTTTTAGGTTTCTGTTTACCTATTTTTCATGAATATCAGCGTATATTTTAATTGGTTTATTAGGGTAATGAGTACCTCTATACTGTATACTGTTATTAATTAAATTAATTTTTTCCTATGGCTGGATCTGCCACTGTCAAGACATGTGAGGAAACGTAAGACTGGATCGTTTAAGACAATATTGTGCACATTGGCTTAAACGTTAATATTTTACGCCACTGTGACAAAAATAGAAGATATACAAAGTGAAGTGCATTTTATGAGCTTTCTAAATATATTTTGCATATCCCAATCGAACGATACAAATTATTCAAATTAGAAATCTCCAAGATTTACTTAGTGGTTATTATTGACCTTGAGCCCAGTTAATCTCAACGTTATAAGCTATCATTATGTTTGTTCCTACCCAATGCGAAACAGTTAATGTGAGGATCACCGTCATGAGCATTCAAGAAAACCATTCCAACCAAGTTATGACGGTTCCGTAAACGATGCATCACGGTGTTCCAACCAAATGATGTATCGTTTCTTGCATTGTCATTTCAATCCTTGGTGCAGAGCAAGAATCTTTTGGTGATTCTTATTAACCATGCGCAGTAGAAACTGTCAATAAATTAAGGTTATGGAATGCAGGTCGCAGAGTTCAGATCACAAACTTGTCAGAAAACCGTTCAAACTAATATTTTTTGTGACTATACAATGGTAGTATGTTGAACGGTGCTAAATTCGCAGTTGCGCACAAAACCGATGCAGGTGATTTCGTGACAGTTTCATGGCGGTACGGAAACTGCAGGTAGAAACAAACCTATTAGGAGAATAATTAAGGTTCCAGCTTTTGTTACAACCAAGTTATGATTTATGAAAAAAGCTGTTATCAAACTTATATAAACTCATTTTGAAGATTCTCTTATTCACTACAACTTTGACTTTGACAGCATTATGAACTCATCATCACTTTTCACAAGAGAAAATCGAAAAAAAAATAATATCTTTCTGGTTCTTAATGCTCTAATAATTTACTTCTAAGAGTTTGATGTTAAAATAAAATATTTTAAATAAATATATAAAACCGACTTCCACCTATAACTAAAAAGTAAAAATAATTATAACAAAATACAACTCTAGCAAATAAATAACACATTCAATGTTGTTAGGTACCTACCCAGGAAGTAAAAAATGTAAACAATAAAAGGTACTCATTCAGTACAAATTAATTACCTACCAATCTAGCATATTTTGAAGTCGGTGCCAAGCAAATCTAAAATCCTTCATTGCGTACTTATCTACTACTTCATCAAACTTGATTGTTGCTTGGCAGCGACTTCAAAAATATACTAGACTGGTAGGTAATTAATTTGTACAAAATGAGCACCTTTTAATGTTTACATTTTTTACTTCCTGGGTAGGTACCTAACAACATTGAATGTGTTATTTATTTGCTAGAGTTTTATTTTGTTATAATTATTTTTAGCTTTTTAGTTATAGGTGGAAATCAGTTATATATTTTTATTTTCAACTTTTTAGTTTTTTTGAACTCAGGTAATGTTCATTCTTTATTTTTTATTTTGTATGTATAACCTTAATAGACAGAACCAGGTAACATCGAAAGCCTCAACATTACACAATGATACATTTTCATTTAAATTGACAGGTAAATGTTCACCAACAAATTGTAATAATACACCCAAAATATATGTATGCCTTATGGACCACTCCATGTAACCTTTTTTCAACTTTTTTTGACAACTCTGTCTAACTATAGATAATTCCACTCTGCCCTATGTACCAACCATCCTGTACATACGACTGCCCACGGACAAGCATAAATTTGACAGCTGCCTTCTGTAAACTATAGGACGGAGTAGAATTCATCCCATATTTACAGAGTAAAATCCGACCTATATTTCAACCATAGTATATAACTCCTAGTGGGCTAGCCCATAAATTATTTCATTTTTAAGATTTTATATTATCGCCCTGTGTAACATTAATTCCTCTTCACACTTTATGCAACTTCTTATGGGCTATAAAAGAAATAATCTTTTAACCACACTGTATAAATATAATTCAACTCCAGCATATATTTCAACCATCCTGTATATGATTTGTCCACATCATATAACAGTTATATAATTTTAATTTCACAATTTTTCCAACATTTTTATACCAACAATCGTCCAGTCCACCCTATATTTCAAAAATCCTCTATATACGGCTGACTATGGACCATTATCATTCTACTCCGTCCAATATTTCAATCATCATATAAATGCAACTCCTATCACTTTACTTTGTGATTTTGTTTGCTATAACTACACCCTGTGTATAAACGCACCAAATAGCAGTTTAGAGTTTGACATGTGTTGTCTGAATTTTCTATTAGACCAGGAGAATGTGACAACCAAAAGCACCGTCTTCGCAAAATGGAAAAATTTACAATTAAATAGGTATTTGCCTGGTATACAAACAAAACGATCTTGTTAATCATTAATTTAAGAAACCGAAAATATTATGCTTTACTACCTATATGCTTGAGATGTACATAGAAAATTTTCAAAATCGCAATTAAAAGTTCCAGTTCCTAAAATTACCGCACTATTACGTTGGAATTAAAATATTTATGAGGAAATTTCTGTTATGTCATTTCGACGAAATTTTTGATAAAAATTTTGGAATTTTCGGCGATTTTTTGCAAAACTGCAAGTTGCACATCGCAGAAAAGTATATGAGATCACGTAGGGATCTTCCTTAATAGATTAGACTTTAAAAAAACTATACACATCCATAAGGAGTTTTCGAAAAATCGACCAATATGTTAGGAATATTGGTCGATTTCCATGCACGCATGTGTTCATTCACAAATTTCATCACTTTACGAATAGAATTCTTTTCCAAAATTTGAAGTTTCACCCATTCGGATATATACTTTATTAAACATTCATTCAAAACGGTTCACCACAGAAGAAGAAATCAGGTAACATACATACAAAAAAAAAGCGAAAAAAAAATACGCCACGAATTGATAACCTCCTCCTTTTTGTAAGTCGGTCAATGATTTCAGTTATGGCGTATAAACTATTATTTACGTAATAGCTTTAGCGGTTTGGTGCTGAAGTTTGTCACTTAAAAATCCCTATTGACTGGTGTACAGATTTGTTGCTATTATATTAACAATATAATGAACTATTGACATTGCCATCTATGTATTGTGCCTGTAGCTGTATTGAAGGTTGAAAATGTATGACAGAATTTAGAATCCCGCCTCTGAGTCTACATGTGCAGTTTAATTACAACAGATTTCTTTCAGCCTTCAAAAAAATGCTTTTGGAAAAGAAATTTCGACACAATGGTGAGTTTATAGCCGCTAATGATAACAATTTTACGGCAAACGACAAATTTTTCTATAAGAAAGGTATCGAAACTTATAAAAACGCCGGAGTGACTGTTTGGTTATGAAAGGTGAATTTGTTAAAAAAATTTGTAAAAAAATAGATTTTAGTGTTTTATTTTGTCTTATCCACAACATATCTCAAATATTGTTTGTTTTTTTACTCACAGTTATTTTCAGCAACTCAAAATTTAAGATTGAACCAAATATTAGAAAACATTTGCGTTATGATTATTTTGAAAATTCAATATTTTGAGTATACAGAAATGCGACGATGATCAATAGCTACGAAGCTTTCATTAAATTATAGTCCTAACTAAATAGTAGAACTGAGAAAATTGGGAGATTTTCCAATAAGCCCGTTAATGAAATTCTTCGGGAATATTGTATAAAAACCTAGTTTCACAAAGGCGCACTACTTCAAAGAAGAGGTTTCTAGCGGAATAATAATTTAAAGGAAGTAGTTCGAAAATTACTTTTTCACGCTTTAAAATTCAATTTTAATATAAGACCCTACGTAAAAATATTACTTCCAGGAAGTTATTAAATTGTTGCTTTGATGGAGGGAGAGCGTTCAATATTCCCCGACATGCACAGCGCTCATCAAATAAATTTCGCAAAAACTAAAGTGAGTGTCTGCAAAAGATTTAGTGGACTTATAAATGCATACAAAATCTTATAATCTTATGTATTCTTAGATATTTAAGGAGAGCCTTAAATATATGAAATGTAATATTTTGCGACAAATGTAATAGTGCAAAAAAAAACAGGATAGGTATGTTTTCTTTTGTCTTAAAGTCCAAAATGAATGGTTTTGCAATTATGGTGTTAGTTACAACTAAAATAAATATGATATTTATTTATGTACTATAATCTAAGTGCTGATATACAGAAATCAGCGAAATAGAATTATTCTAAGAACAGCTTAAAAGTATATTAAAACCAAAGATTTAGTACATGGTAAAACAAACTTAAATATACAATCAAATTGTAATGGGTGAGCAACCAGTACATGGTAAAACAAACTAATATCTACGAAATAAAATATAATAGGTGAGGAATTTGTGTTTTTAGTCGAAAGGACAAGGAGTTGACAAACATTCTTATCATTAATACTTCTCTTCATAGCTTCAAAATATTTATTTCTAGAAATATAATTCTAAAATATGCCAAAACATAAAAACGGCCCATAAAATACGGAATAACAGTATTTATCGATTATTTTATTGTTAATTACAATGTGCTGAATCACATAACTCATGTCACAAAAAAAAGTCAAAACTACTTCCTAACTTCGCAGATAATAATTTACGGAAATGAAAAAATATTGGCCTTCACGATTGTTTGTTAAACAGCATCTCCACGATGTTCAATATTTTAAACATAGGAGACTCTGAACCTGTAGATTAGTAACTAAAGAAATCCGTTGTTGATACAGAAACCCATAATCCAAGAATAGAGAAGGTCCAGCTATTTCCAGAGAAGATAATTTCAAGGGACACTATATTGTATCAAACAAATAATCGAAGCAGCAATATAGGACTTTTTGATTTTTGGACTATGGTAATAAAAAAAACAATTTGATATTGTTTAATATGTAAAATAATTACTAATATAGTCCAAGTCTTGATAGATGTGACTTTATTGGAAATATCGAAGAATTTATATTGTCTGTGGATTTCTTCACACAATATCTTCTGCCAGTGGATATTTTGTGGGGTTAGTTTTCACCCTTGATTATCAGCATTAAAGATGCATAAATATTACTATCTTTTCATTCAAAATGTCTGATACAATATTGAGAAATTATTATTGTTATTTTTTTTAAGTAAACCTGTGTTACATTTTTTTTAATCTACGGGGAAAACTGATTCAAACGCTATATTGTACTCATTTCAATATTTAAAGTTTAGCATAAATTAGCCTTTCAATTTCCAGGTTATGATTTCTTTAAAATTGTATTTTTGATTATTTCTGCTATTTTCTTAATTAATTCTATGGTCAACCTTGTTTCTCTAATCCTTCTTTTACATATTTTGCAACTATAATGCGATAGCCAGCCAGCGGGCACTGACAATAGCTTTCAAGGCGCACAGGTTACTTATATTAGTTGTATTTTCTCAGCCATTTAGTTTTAGGTTTCTGTTTACCTATTTTTCATGAATATCAGCGTATATTTTAATTGGTTTATTAGGGTAATGAGTACCTCTATACTGTATACTGTTATTAATTAAATTAATTTTTTCCTATGGCTGGATCTGCCACTGTCAAGACATGTGAGGAAACGTAAGACTGGATCGTTTAAGACAATATTGTGCACATTGGCTTAAACGTTAATATTTTACGCCACTGTGACAAAAATAGAAGATATACAAAGTGAAGTGCATTTTATGAGCTTTCTAAATATATTTTGCATATCCCAATCGAACGATACAAATTATTCAAATTAGAAATCTCCAAGATTTACTTAGTTATTATGACCTTGAGCCCAGTTAATCTCAACGTTATAAGCTATCATTATGTTTGTTCCTACCCAATGCGAAACAGTTAATGTGAGGATCACCGTCATGAGCATTCAAGAAAACCATTCCAACCAAGTTATGACGGTTCCGTAAACGATGCATCACGGTTCCAACCAAATGATGTATCGTTTCTTGCATTGTCATTTCAATCCTTGGTGCAGAGCAAGAATCTTTTGGTGATTCTTATTAACCATGCGCAGTAGAAACTGTCAATAAATTAAGGTTATGGAATGCAGGTCGCAGAGTTCAGATCACAAACTTGTCAGAAAACCGTTCAAACTAATATTTTTTGTGACTATACAATGGTAGTATGTTGAACGGTGCTAAATTCGCAGTTGCGCACAAAACCGATGCAGGTGATTTCGTGACAGTTTCATGGCGGTACGGAAACTGCAGGTAGAAACAAACCTATTAGGAGAATAATTAAGGTTCCAGCTTTTGTTACAACCAAGTTATGATTTATGAAAAAAGCTGTTATCAAACTTATATAAACTCATTTTGAAGATTCTCTTATTCACTACAACTTTGACTTTGACGGCATTATGAACTCATCATCACTTTTCACAAGAGAAAATCGAAAAAAAAAATAATATCTTTCTGGTTCTTAATGCTCTAATAATTTACTTCTAAGAGTTTGATGTTAAAATAAAATATTTTTAAATAAATTATAAAACCGACTTCACCTATAACTAAAAAGTAAAATAATTATAACAAAATACAACTCTAGCAAATAAATAACACATTCAATGTTGTTAGGTACCTACCCAGGAAGTAAAAAATGTAAACAATAAAAGGTACTCATTCTGAACAAATTAATTACCTACCAATCTAGCATATTTTGAAGTCGGTGCCAAGCAAATCTAAAATCTTTCATTAAGTACTTATCTACTACTTCATCAAACTTGATTGTTGCTTGGCAGCGACTTCAAAAATATTCTAGACTGGTAGGTAATTAATTTGTACAAAATGAGCACCTTTTAATGTTTACATTTTTTACTTCCTGGGTAGGTACCTAACAACATTGAATGTGTTATTTATTTGCTAGAGTTTTATTTTGTTATAATTATTTTTAGCTTTTTAGTTATAGGTGGAAATCAGTTATATATTTTTATTTTCAACTTTTTAGTTTTTTTGAACTCAGGTAATGTTCATTCTTTATTTTTTATTTGTATGTATAACCTTAATAGACAGAACCAGGTAACATCGAAAGCCTCAACATTACACAATGGTACATTTTCATTTAAATTGACAGGTAAAAGTTCACCAACAAATTGTAATAATACGCGTTGACTTATTAAACCCAAAATATATGTATGCCTTATGGACCACTCCATGTAACCTTTTTCAACTTTTTTGACAACTCTGTCTAACTATAGATAATTCCACTCTGCCCTATGTACCAACCATCCTGTACATACGACTGCCCACGGACAAGCATAAATTTGACAGCTGCCTTCTGTAAACTATAGGACGGAGTAGAATTCATCCCATATTTACAGAGTAAAATCCGACCTATATTTCAACCATAGTATATAACTCCTAGTGGGCTAGCCCATAAATTATTTCATTTTTAAGATTTTATATTATCGCCCTGTGTAACATTAATTCCTCTTCACACTTTATGCAACTTCTTATGGGCTATAAAAGAAATAATCTTTTAACCACACTGTATAAATATATTTCAACTCCAGCATATATTTCAACCATCCTGTATATGATTTGTCCACATCATATAACAGTTATATAATTTTAATTTCACAATTTTTCCAACATTTTTATACCAACAATCGTCCAGTCCACCCTATATTTCAAAAATCCTCTATATACGGCTGACTATGGACCATTATCATTCTACTCCGTCCAATATTTCAATCATCATATAAATGCAACTCCTATCACTTTACTTTGTGATTTTGTTTGCTATAACTACACCCTGTGTATAAACGCACCAAATAGCAGTTTAGAGTTTGACATGTGTTGTCTGAATTTTCTATTAGACCAGGAGAATGTGACAACCAAAAGCACCGTCTTCGCAAAATGGAAAAATTTACAATTAAATAGGTATTTGCCTGGTATACAAACAAAACGATCTTGTTAATCATTAATTTAAGAAACCGAAAATATTATGCTTTACTACCTATATGCTTGAGATGTACATAGAAAATTTTCAAAATCGCAATTAAAAGTTCCAGTTCCTAAAATTACCGCACTATTACGTTGGAATTAAAATATTTATGAGGAAATTTCTGTTATGTCATTTCGACGAAATTTTTGATAAAAATTTTGGAATTTTCGGCGATTTTTTGCAAAACTGCAAGTTGCACGTCGCAGAAAAGTATATGAGATCACGTAGGGATCTTCCTTAATAGATTAGACTTTAAAAAACTATACACATCCATAAGGAGTTTTCGAAAAATCGACCAATATGTTAGGGATATTGGTCGATTTCCATGCACGCATGTGTTCATTCACAAATTTCATCACTTTACGAATAGAATTCTTTTCCAAAATTTGAAGTTTCACCCATTCGGATATATACTTTATTAAACATTCATTCAAAACGGTTCACCACAGAAGAAGAAATCAGGTAACATACATACAAAAAAAAAGCGAAAAAAAATACGAATTGATAACCTCCTCCTTTTTGGAAGTCGGTCAATGATTTCAGTTATGGCGTATAAACTATTATTTACGTAATAGCTTTAGCGGTTTGGTGCTGAAGTTTGTCACTTAAAAATCCCTATTGACTGGGGTACAGATTTGTTGCTATTATATTAACAATATAATGAACTATTGACATTGCCATCTATGTATTGTGCCTGTAGCTGTATTGAAGGTTGAAAATGTATGACAGAATTTAGAATCCCGCCTCTGAGTCTACATGTGCAGTTTAATTACAACAGATTTCTTTCAGCCTTCAAAAAAATGCTTTTGAAAAGAAATTTCGACACAATGGTGAGTTTATAGCCGCTAATGATAACAATTTTACGGCAAACGACAAATTTTCTATAAGAAAGGTATCGAAACTTATAAAAACGCCGGAGTGACTGTTTAGTTATGAAAGGTGAATTTGTTAAAAAAATTTGTAAAAAAATAGATTTTAGTGTTTTATTTTGTCTTATCCACAACATATCTCAAATATTGTTTGTTTTTTAACTCACAGTTATTTTCAGCAACTCAAAATTTAAGATTGAACCAAATATTAGAAAACATTTGCGTTATGATTATTTTGAAAATTCAATATTTTGAGTATACAGAAATGCGACGATGATCAATAGCTACGGAGCTTTCATTAAATTATAGTCCTAACTAAATAGTAGAACTGAGAAAATTGGGAGATTTTCCAATAAGCCCGTTAATGAAATTCTTCGGGAATATTGTATAAAAACCTAGTTTCACAAAGGCGCACTACTTCAAAGAAGAGGTTTCTAGCGGAATAATAATTTAAAGGAAGTAGTTCGAAAATTACTTTTTCACGCTTTAAAATTCAATTTTAATATAGACCCTACGTAAAAATCTTACTTCCAGGAAGTTATTAAATTGTTGCTTTGATGGAGGGAGAGCGTTCAATATTCCCCGACATGCACAGCGCTCATCAAATAAATTTCGCAAAAACTAAAGTGAGTGTCTGCAAAAGATTTAGTGGACTTATAAATGCATACAAAATCTTATAATCTTATGTATTCTTAGATATTTAAGGAGAGCCTTAAATATATGAAATGTAATATTTTGCGACAAATGTAATAGTGCAAAAAAAACAGGATAGGTATGTTTTCTTTTGTCTTAAAGACCAAAATGAATGGTTTTGCAATTATGGTGTTAGTTACAACTAAAATAAATATGATATATGTACTATAATCTAAGTGCTGATATACAGAAATCAGCGAAATAGAATTATTCTAAGAACAGCTTAAAAGTATATTAAAACCAAAGATTTAGTAAATGGTAAAACAAACTTAAATATACAATCAAATCGTAATGGGTGAGCAACCAGTACATGGTAAAACAAACTAATATCTACGAAATAAAATATAATAGGTGAGGAATTTGTGTTTTTAGTCGAAAGGACAAGGAGTTGACAAACATTCTTATCATTAATACTTCTCTTCATAGCTTCAAAATATTTATTTCTAGAAATATAATTCTAAAATATGCCAAAACATAAAAACGGCCCATAAAATACGGAATAACAGTATTTATCGATTATTTTATTGTTAATTACAATGTGCTGAATCACATAACTCATGTCACAAAAAAAAAGTCAAAACTACTTCCTAACTTCGCAGATAATAATTTACGGAAATGAAAAAATATTGGCCTTCACGATTGTTTGTTAAACAGCATCTCCACGATGTTCAATATTTTAAACATAGGAGACTCTGAACCTGTAGATTAGTAACTAAAGAAATCCGTTGTTGATACAGAAACCCATAATCCAAGAATAGAGAAGGTCCAGCTATTTCCAGAGAAGATAATTTCAAGGGACACTATATTGTATCAAACAAATAATCGAAGCAGCAATATAGGACTTTTTGATTTTTGGACTATGGTAATAAAAAAAACAATTTGATATTGTTTAATATGTAAAATAATTACTAATATAGTCCAAGTCTTGATAGATGTGACTTTATTGGAAATATCGAAGAATTTATATTGTCTGTGGATTTCTTCACACAATATCTTCTGCCAGTGGATATTTTGTGGGGTTAGTTTTCACCCTTGATTATCAGCATTAAAGATGCATAAATATTGCTATCTTTTCATTCAAAATGTCTGATACAATATTGAGAAATTATTATTGTTATTTTTTTTAAGTAAACCTGTGTTACATTTTTTTTAATCTACGGGGAAAACTGATTCAAACGCTATATTGTACTCATTTCAATATTTAAAGTTTAGCATAAATTAGCCTTTCAATTTCCAGGTTATGATTTCTTTAAAATTGTATTTTTGATTATTTCTGCTATTTTCTTAATTAATTCTATGGTCAACCTTGTTTCTCTAATCCTTCTTTTACATATTTTGCAACTATAATCTGTCAAAAACATTTTAAATTTGAAAAATATTATAAGAAATTTTGAAAAATTTTTTATAATGTTTCATTAATTAAACTTTAATAAACTGCTAATTTTGATTAACATTGATTTGTCATGTCTAATTTATTATTATCCTTTAATGCTTTTCTACCAATTCATTCTTTCTCAATTCTAATATGTTCTGTTGGCATGAATATTCTAATATTCTATTAGAAACTTTAGTATTTCATTCAATAATTTTTTGTGTCAGAAATATTGCTATATATATATATATATATATATATATATATATATATATATTTGTTTTTAAGTTTTCGCAGGCACTAAATGTTTTAGGTGGTTTCCGGGAATTCATCCGCGTAGTTGATAACTGATCCCTGCCGAGATCGATGGTAAAATGACGACGTTTCGACAGAGTCACATCTGCCCTCTTCAGGTCGGTTCGCATAATTCTCGTAGCCTTCTGCTTTCGCTTCTAGTTACTCGAATATTCGAGTAACTAGAGTAACGTCGTCATTTTACCAATTACTGTAAGTATTCGAGTAACTAGAAGCGAAAGCAGAAGGCTACGAGAATTATGCGAACCGACCTGAAGAGGGCAGATGTGACTCTGCTGAAACGTCGTCATTTTACCATCGATCCCGGCAGGGATCAGTTATCAACTACGCGGATGAATTCCCGGAAACCACCTAAAACATTTAGTGCCCGCGAAAACTTAAAAACAAATATATATATATATATATATATATATATATATATATATATATATATATATATACAGTAGATAATAACGGGTCTGCGGTATAAATAAGCTGACAATAACACACACATACTATTACGCGGTGAGATTTTTTGCCCGCATTTGTTCTATACCAAATTAATGAAGTGAGTTTAATTACGTTGATTTAAATACAAGTTTAAATTTTTCCATGTAGATTGTTTATTGCATTTGTAAGGTTTACTTTTTTAAGAAACCAATATTCAAATTTGCTGTGGACGAAGACGCGAGTTCAATACACTAATTATTTTCAAAGTTTACAATGTATTATTCACTTACATAAATTTGTTGATATATTTATTACTAAGCATAACGACAGTGTGTCTTTCCATTCTCCAACGAAACATGTCTTCATATATGTTAGTGTAAAATTTGTATAATTGTCTTAATTGGACGACGGTCATAAACTGTATTTTAAGAACAAAAATTATTGGATATTTTATGTGTTTACACATATCTTTGTCCTTGTGAAAATGGTTAACTATATCTAAAGTGACTCAATTATGAAAGGAAAGTGACGAAATAACATAACACTCTTAAATTCATGACACAAAGTATTTTGGTTACAGTTTGTTAAACAAGTTTTGCGGAATTCAGATCAAAGAATTTCCCGATGAACATATTTTAACTTTCAACTTACTTTTGGAAGTATTATATTTTGCATTGAAAAATGCTGTGTGGATATGTGGCTGTTATTCCTAATAAATAGGGAGTTATATACATCAGACGATGTCACAACTATTCATCTGGAAACATTATATAATTATATAATTTGTAAAATTTAAACTACTTTAAATGAACAGTTTTAGTTTCATGTTCTCGCGAGTACGAAATGTATCAGGTGGTTTCCGGGAATTTATACGAAGTTCAGTTATTTAGTGACACTTGAGGAGAAAACACCCTGAGTTCGATTTAGATTTTGAGTCTCTTTTAAATCACTTATTTTGTCTCTTGATAATGGCTGCAAAACAGGAGTGGAAACGTCGAATCATTTTATAAATTTGCAATGATTATTTCTCCTTTACCATATTGTATATGTATTTCAGGAATCTTATGGAAATTTCGAGTCGACCTTGTGTTGATACTTTTTATACACATTCATCGAATTTTCAGGATAGTTGATCTTTTTTTTAGTCGGTTTTTTATGTTTGTCTGTTATTTTTATGGGAAACATCTTATTAAGAAAATTTCGTGATTTTTTTAGCGGCATAAAATGAATAAATATACAGGGTGTCTCACATATTAAGGGATAATATTGCTACCTAAGTAACGGTAAGAGATACGAACATGATCAAATAGAGAAAAAATTGCGTATTTTCGGGCACAAACGACCACTCAAAGAGAAAATACACTTTCACCATTCTCAAGTTATTGAAGGATAAGAAAAAATGTCATTTTTTGGTTTTTGCATTGACCACTTTTATTTACACTATTAAAAATAATTTGGTCAATGCGAGTTGGACTAGCATACTAAGGGTTCCGTACCACCTTCAAGATTCTAATATGCCAGTTTCAGACAAGCAGGGAATGAGGGAATTTTCTTATATTTACCCTAATATCTTATATTTATAAAAAATATACACTTTGATTTTTCACACATAGACTTTTGTTTTATCTGCTTCGGGATTCGCTTGATTTTTATCAGAATACATATGTATTTAATTTCCTAATTTGGCGCCCAAAAATTAACATTAGAGTTTTATTTTACTAATAAACTTTCAGAGAAGCCTTTTATAATCTACTGTCTGAGTTTTGAGGCTCTGTAGATTGGAAGATAAAGGGCAAAATAGGTTAAGTTTTAAATTGTAAATTATTAAATCTGCTATTCAAATTATTTAAGAATACAAATAAAATATATTTTTCAAAATTTAAATAGTGTAGTTTCTAAAGTGGGAATTACGTCGATGTTTAGTTACTAAAATTACTATGGGGGTTTTCTAATAATTTTTCTTATAAATTTCAAGTGAGCCCCAGTACCCTTAATTATTTTCAAAATTTTAGGTAGTATGGTTTCGGAAGTAAACCCGAGAAATGAACATTTTTTATATATTTATGTTAATATCTTAATATTTGGTCCCCAATATTAATATTAGGAATTTCTTCATATTTTTCCTCTAAGCAAAAAAAATTAGGACTTATACTTTGGGGAATAACGGGGGGAATGGGTATTTTTTTAAAATAATTTTTCAATATAATTTAAAATATTCATTTTAAAAAAATTAAAAAAATACATTTGTATTCGTCATAATGAGCCCTGTAATTTGATATATTACATGAAACAATTCTATTTTTTTATTTTCCATTTAATTCTATAATTTGCCCCCCAAAATGAAAGTTAGGGGTTCCTCCTTATTTTTCCAGTAATATTCAGGTGAGGGGCTATACCTCCATTTTTTTTTTTCAAAATTTTCCAACTTATGGTTTCGGAGATAAGCGGGGGAATGGGTAAAATTTTTTATATTTATGTTAATATATTAATTTATTTAAAAAATATGAAAAAAATATATGATGCGTTAGAAACAATTTTAATTTTATATTATCCATTTAATTCTGTAATTTGGCCCCCAAAATGAAAAGTAGAGGTTTCTCCTTATTTTTTCCAGTAAACTTCAGGTCAGACCCTATACCTGTAATTTTTTCAAAACTTTACGTTTTATAGTTTTGGAGAAAAGGGGGGGGAAAAGGGTAAATTTTGGAATATCTTCGTTAATATCTTTTTAACTATTTTCTTTAATATGAAAAAAATATATTTGTATTCCTCAGTTGATGTGTTACATGATGCGTTTGAATTTTTTTTAATTTTTAAATTTTCGTTTAATTCTATAATTTGCCCCCCAAAATTTTTGGTTTTTCCTTATTTTTCCTGTAAAGTTCGGGCAACGTTCTATATTTCCACTTTTTTTCAAAATTTTAGGCTTAGTAGAAGTACCCCTAAAATCAAAACTTCTTCTTTTACAGTATGTAGTCTTGATCAGGTCACCAAACTATACATTGATACCCAATTTCAACCTCTTCCGTCCAGTAGTTTAGGAGAAAATTGTTGTGATGTGACAGAGACAGATATCCGGAGTGATATTATAAAGGTATCCGTATATTGTATATACGGAACCCTAAAAATGGTAAAAAATGTTTTTTTTTACACAAAATTTTACACAAAAAAGAGTTATCAAATCTTCATTAATATGTATCGTTTCTACTGAGCAATCATCAATTATTTCTTTTTAAGTAGGGCCCTGCAGTTTTGGTTAAAATGGCAATAAAGCATTAAACGATCAATACCTATATAATGTTATACAGCGTTTTGGGTGAAAAATTAATCATCAGAGTAAAAAATTTAGTATAGTATGTAGTAGTCCTATTTATAGCCTAAATAGCGTAAATAATAAAATGAATTTTTGCCAAGACAAATTTTTGAAAAGGTTGATTTTTTTAGAGCCCATTCGACCACCTAAAGAAAAAGTACGCTATTTCAAGTTATAGGAGAAAAACCATAAATGTCATTTTTTGTTTTTTGCATATATCACTTTTATTTTAAAAATTGGTAAGACACATAATATTACAAATTACGGTGTCATCAAATCTTCACTGCTACAGTTCGTTTTTTCGGGGCCATTAAGTACTTTGTTTTAAATACGTACCTGTACTTTTTTATTAAAATGTCGATAAAGAATTAAGAGACCAACACATTGATGAATCATATTGCAATAGATTCCGTAGGTTGAATTTCACAAATATTCACACTCATTTTAAACGTCTTTATTTTTATCAAAATAAACTTACTTACAAAACACAATGACAAATAAAATGAGCTGGTGAGCTACACGCTGCTTCGAACTCAAACTGCCACACACCAAGCATTCTTGTCTTATATAGGATACAGGATTCGTTCCTTTAAAGATTTTTTCAGTCGCCTCTGGTCTGCCTATCTAGATGCTATTTGATTTGGCAACACGTCAACCTCAATTTGTTACATAAATCAAATTTTCGGGACTACCGTTGTTAATGCAGTTTTTTTTATTCAGCCGTTTATATTTCGCATTTGCAAAGTTTTCATCAGAATGATTTACTTAAAAGTTTTCTTACTTTTTGGTGGCTTAAAATGAATTTTATAACAATCAGTAAAATTTTCTACACCGTTTTTGAAGAAATCATAGTCAGAGTAAAAAAATTAGTACGGTCTTGCATATAGCTTAAATATTCCAATTAAAAACATTGTCCATGGCAAGAAAACCTGTAAATTTTTAATATACAAAAATATTATAATTAATTTCCTATAAAAATATTATAATTAATGTACTATTGTCCACAGGTGTTAATTATAACAAATAGTTTAGAAGTTATCAACGAGAAACTTTGATCGCTCTGATTTCACCAATTTTTAGTTAATTTTCGAACAAAAGCTGATTTATTTTTACAAATATTAACATATTATATATGAATGTTTATTAATAGGGTTAATATAGTGACAAACGACAAAAGTGGGAATAATAACTCTTTAAAATTCTAAGACATGAAACAAATTGTCTATTAAAAATTACGTATTGTACTGATGCTCTAGCAAATACCTTCATTAAAGGGAATTACGACCAACAAAATTTCTATCACGATCCTAATAATAAGGAAGTTAACGAAAGAATATTTATGTGGTCGGTCCTATTAAAGCATTAAAACGGAGAAAATAAACGACTTCCTTGAATTGGAAATTGTGAAATTTTAGTATTCAGCTTTTGTTTATCTACAAAAATATTTCTAAAGTTTGTAGATAGAATTTTAATGTTATTTCGTAACTTACCAAAAGTAACATGATCGTTCTTCCGGCTCAAAGTACAGCACCGTCTTAAATTATAACTTTATGATAATACTATACCGCTGGTTCAAAAGCATTCGAAATAAAAGATAACTTCTAATAAGTTAAATATAAAATTACTTAAAAATAGAATAATAGAGAAATATACAAAACAAAGTTTCTTTTTAAATTCTAGAAATAATTTTTCTCATTAGATAAATGATAATTTTACTGTTGCTATTGTTATGACTTGCACCTTTTGAGTTATCATTCTCAAGCATTAACTATATAGTTAAATGTCTATTAAGGTATTGAAAGAAAAGCCAATATCAGATTAAACGCAAGAATATTTTTCTTCAAATGTTGAAGACTTCTACTTACAATGAAATATTAAGTGGTATGATTTACATCGAGTGTATAAAAACTATTGTCATAGATATATATACAGGGTTTTATGAGGTGACTTTTAGGCGGGTTGGAAAGACTACAAATATAGATTTAAAGATTTAGGTGTTATCAGGAACGCTCTTTTTAACTGAAATAATTTAGGCTCTGGGCCCCTTGTGGTTATACCGGAAGTTGACTTGACTAGGTATATATTTTTGAATGGTATACATTTTAGGATGTATTCGTATAAAAATAAAAAAATTTAGGTAAGCTGCAAAATATAAGTTCCGAAAAGGTGACAGATTTGTTAATTGTTGTCATCGGTAGTTTAGGCTAGGGAGTCCTACCTACTATGAGAAAATTTATATTGTTAATTGCTAGAGGGCACTCCGGAAGACCAAGATATGTAAAAGATCATTGCAGAAAATTTAGTTTAGTGAGGATGTTCAGAACCTGCCACAGTAATGACCCTATTTCTTCAAGTTAATAGTATACAATCAAGAAAGATATAAAGGTATACTTTTCGTAAATACAATTTAATATACTTCATTTAACAACCGCAGGAATGTTTCTTTTATTTCCTCTTAGTAGGTGGAATTATGACTTCTTGTGCTAAAAATTAATATACCGGGCACCACAGTGGCACCTAAAATATTATACCGGAAGTTGACTTGACTAGGTATATATTTTTGAATGGTATACATTTTAGGATGTATTCGTATAAAAATAAAAAAATTTAGGTAAGCTGCAAAATATAAGTTCCGAAAAGGTGACAGATTTGTTAATTGTTGTCATCGGTAGTTTAGGCTAGGGAGTCCTACCTACTATGAGAAAATTTATATTGTTAATTGCTAGAGGGCACTCCGGAAGACCAAGATATGTAAAAGATCATTGCAGAAAATTTAGTTTAGTGAGGATGTTCAGAACCTGCCACAGTAATGACCCTATTTCTTCAAGTTAATAGTATACAATCAAGAAAGATATAAAGGTATACTTTTCGTAAATACAATTTAATATACTTCATTTAACAACCGCAGGAATGTTTCTTTTATTTCCTCTTAGTAGGTGGAATTATGACTTCTTGTGCTAAAAATTAATATACCGGGCACCACAGTGGAACCTAAAATATTGGTTTATTTTATAGTAAATAACAGGTATGTAAAATCTGTGTGTTAGGTTTTCAAGTAGAAAAAGTCGGCTCGAGAACATGTATGAAAAATCTTGCAAGTGATATTTCATGCATATGACCGCATTTCTGGAGTAGAAAACTTCATTTTTCTCCAAAACTGCGGCATGAAAGTTACTTGTAGCGAAAGGAAATACGTGCTGGAAATGTGTAATGGATTTCGACTCGCTCTGGATAATGCTGAAATCATGTAAATATGTTTTTTTCATACAACATAGAGGGATTTATATATGAGAATTATTTCCGCAGTCATTTTTCCTGCATGTTTTCTTGACTTTAGGAAATGTGAGTAGTTGAGAAAATTGCTTTTTAGAATTGAGAAGATACTAAAAGCTCTTGCGACAATAAAGTAAAGTAAAATGTTTCCAGCAGCATCAAGAAATCTTCGAGCAAATGATAAATCACCTTTTTTCTTTAAAATTCAACATAATATTTCCTGTCTACGTTCCTATACACTAAATGTATAACAGTCACACAGCGTTAATGTCATATTTCATGTCTAACACTTCCAGCCATTAAAGCAGTAGTAATATTTTCAGTGTTTATGCAATTTATATATATTACTTATATTACTTTATACTACAATTAGTATGCATGCTATTAGTTATTACAAACCATTAATATAAAAATGGCGTCATTATTGCATAGAGATTATATATATATTTATGTTGAAAGGGAACAATTGTTTTATCTTTCCAAATGGTTCTTCTTCAGTCAAGTTTAATATCGAGGTTAGAAAATTATTAAAAAGGTTCTCATTGCAAGTAATGTAAATTGTGTAATGCGTTTTGAACAAACATTACAGACATATTTCAACAATTGAATAAAACATTATTGTAACCGGATCACACACACATTGAATACAATTTTTAAGATTAAAACAGTTGTTTTAATCTTAAAAAAAATAAATCAAACAGGAAAACTAACGTCGTATTGGGACTGAACGGCCCAAAAACTTAGGGTATAGTAAGTTTGAAAGATTGAAATAATTTTGTGTGTGTAAGGGTGTGTGTGTGCGTGCCAAATTCATGACTCCAATACTATTATTCTGCTTTAATCCTTGTTTATTACAAATATTCATGAAATCACAATATAGAAGAACAAATGTTAGTACCTACTTTGTCGGTACATTAGAGTATTCTCTCCTCAATTTGTAAATGGAGTAAAAAGTGTAGCAAGGCAATAATTTCGAAAAATTTCCGGGATTACAGAGATTCTGACAGAACAATATGATCAACCAGTATTCCTTTACAAAAATAACTGTTTTATGTACGTCTGTATGCTTGCAGGGCCAGTTTCAATGGATTCCCTATAGTATTCCTTATTATTTTGCGCTGGTCAAAGTGAATACCTAGAATGCTTGTCCGTTACGGTCGCGCCGCTGAAGATCTCTGGCGCAACTGCTGACGAAACCTTAGAGAGAATTTCCACTAGGTCACGGCGAAAGAGCCACAGCAACACTTTTATTTCATTAGGGTAAATGTGAGTTATGTGATTCAGCCAGCTCCTCCCAACTAATTTCAGCCGAAACATTTAAAATAACCATATTGAGCGCTACTCGTATTACAGTTGTAGTATAGTAAGCCAGTCGAAGACTTAAAGAAGAAAATTATTGTAACTTGTAAACCTAATTAGGAATCTTTTGGTCCTTAGTTGTAGGAAATTCTGTTTATCTGGCAACATTTTAGGCAAGCGCGTCTGTCATTCTGGATGTTTGACAGCCCACGACCACTGACTCAGGTTCAACGACTCCCAGAACCCACACATAAAGTTTGTCAGATTTTTTTGTCAAATTGTACCAATTTGACCTTGAACAGCTTTTGAACGAGATCTCCTAGTCGTATTACAGTTGTATTATAGTTTGCCACTCAGACTCCAAGAAAAAATTGTAGTTTCTTAATTTTTTCCTCAGATGAATTTTTTATATTCAACCACTGTAGTCCAAGAAAATTCATTGCGTCAATAAATTAGTTTTGTTAAGATTTTTCTTACACATTAAGTACTTATTGAAAGTTTAATTTGTTTCTCCACGAGGCTATTTATTTTACTGAACGATTTGTTATATACCCGAAAACAATCATTTCTTGTTTTAAACCGTACTCTATTTATAGGGTATTGAGTTTCTTATTCATGGCAGTATGTTACGTCAGTCGTAAATTTTGAAATTTATTTAGCACCTGACTGTTTCTTTAAAATACACATACCATCCCATATTTATTTTGTAGTTCATTTTCAAACTCACTTTATTTAATTAGCCAATAAGAGATAACTTTATATTGTAGGCAAACCCTTCATCGTAGTAATATTTTAAATTATTCTACAATGAATGCAATTGTAAAATATAACCCAACTCTCGACGAAATCCTTTACCAGAAAAGACAAATAAATTTCACCAGCTTATGATCATTTTTCCTTAATATCTTTTTCATTATGACAAATGAATAAGAGAACTTTACAGAATAACTTCCAAATGAAAGTAGTTTGTCTCCTTGACAGATCTCCACAATCAGGAGATTATCCACAGCAAATTTCAGTTTCATTTGAAAAGATTAAACTTCCGCTGAGAATAATTGAATTCTGAAATAGAAGTTTTCAAGTCTTTTAATTAATACTCGACTAATTACATCAAAATGCGCTTAGAGTTTACTTCCGTTTCAGATCGATTTCATTAACTAATTCTTCTCTTGTTGAGTCGGAAGATTGAAAAGAAGAAAACTGAATCGACAGTTAGTCCAAAATGTTATGGCGGTCAAAAAGGCAAATTTTAATAACTACTAAATTAGTTATGATGAAAATTGTGTTATTTATTTTGTGTTATGTATTTTCTCTTTCTATAAAGATGTATCGCAAATATTGATTGCTAATATTTATCTTTAACTATCGCTTATAAAGGATATTATGCCAAGAAATAGATGTAAAAGGTTTTCTAAAAATCGAAAAATTACTTCTGATATTTACTCTCATAAAAACATTTTTTCATAAATTTAGACTGAAATAATGGTTTTTCCGGTTTTGTAAAAAATCATTAGAATCTAGAGAATCTAGAAGAAATCTAGAAGAAGACTTTCTTCAGACGAATTGTGCCTCACGAATATATATATATATATATATATATATATATATATATATATATTCGGAAGTGAGTGTTGATTTAGGCTTGTTAAAAGTTAAAAACCATCGGGCACTAAATGTTGAAATCAAATAACATAAAAAATCACCTAAACATCAAAAAACGCCAAGAATGTCTATAGTAAATCAAATATAGAATACCAAATTTATAAAAAAATTGAAAATGTTTTAATGTTTGATTAAAATTGAATAATAAAATTCCACGTTTCAAGTCAAACCGATTTTTCTTTTGATTTTGTTTAATTGAGCGTTACTTTTTCTTTTTAGCCTCCAGGTTTATCTATTTCCGATCAACATTTTGAAATCCCACGTGTTTAAAATAATATTTTTTAATTATCCACAGAATTAAGTTTATTGAGTTATAGTTTCCTTATCCTGAAGAACATTGCTATATTACTAACACAATTCACCTCAAAATGCAATTTCCCACAAAATGTCATTGAATACGACTGCATTTGAATTGGAAGAGTGTACTTTGATGCAATGTTAAATAATCTTTGAGACGATTTAATTTCTTCATAAGTTCGAAACCAGAATTACGTAATATGCATTCCAAAGCAGAACTTATGTTGATCAATTTATTACACCTTACTATTACTGTGAAGCTTTTTTTCACACGAACACAGTAAAAGTCCATTGGCACTACAATCCAAGGCAAACTGTAGATTATTAAAGTTCCATACTCTATTGACATCAATGTTCCCATAACGATAAAAGTAGTTTAGTGACATCAGTGACGCCTTTTTTTTGCCTGCCTCAAATGCCACAAGTTTTTAAATAATTAAATCATCCATTCAGTGGCTCGAACTATTGCAGTGATTGAAATATTTATACTGTTAATGACCGTATTGCGTATAGTGTCTAGCTGTCCACTTGTCACAGTTGGTCTCTAATACTAAATAAAAATTTTCCAGCACATGAGCATTTTGATTTGCAAAGAAATATCTACCCTGAGGACGCATGGGTTGGAACAAATTCATTGAAAATTCAGGTGTTGTTTTTTTGGAAAAACGCTCGGACACCTCGGTTTTTATATTGGACTGCGGTTTTTCAGATGATAAACTCATTTATACAGGATGGGCCAGAAATAAATTGCGACTATCAACTTTATTTTTTCAAATGGAAATATTTGAATTTTATTTTATTTTTGAAATCTGCATTGACTTCTAAGTATTTTTCATGTACAATGTCCTATACCGAAAATTAACAGTTATTAAAAAAATTAAATTTCTTTCTAAAGTTAAGAAAACAACGGTAAAAATAAGGTTGGTTTGAGCCTATTTAATGGAAACCCTTTTTTAATGCTGGAGTTTTTAACACTTGTTTATTTCCATAGAAACTGTACTATAATTTTAATTCAAATAAGTAGTTGTCAATTGCAGTTGCAAAGTTTAAAAGTATAGCCCGTTTAACTGAAAAGCAGCGAATAGAAATTTTAACGATGGTAGGACATGGCGACAGAACTCGAACGCAAGCTGAAGTTTGCGAATTGTTTAATATGAAGTACCCGGAGCAGCCAATTACTCAATCGCAAGTTAGCCAAATAAAAAAAAACAGTTTCTAGAATTTGGCCACGTAATAGATAATTTCAAAACCAAACATTTTCCAGAAGATGCACAATTAAATGTTTTACTCGATTTACAAGAAAATCCTCAGAAATCCAATAGACAAATAGCCGCAGAGCAGTCAATAAATAAATGGCACCCGTACAAAGTTCATTTAATTCAGGAACTTACTCAAGATGATTTGAACCGGAGAGTAGAATTTTACGAAATAATGATGGATAGATGCAATGCCAACCCGTACTTCTCAAGTAAGATAGTTTTTTCTGTCAATATTTTGTTTAAATGGTTCTCTCAACAAAAATTTTCGATTTTCGGTATCAGAATACTCAGATTCGGTATGGTTCCATGTTGACAATATTTTCCCAAATAGATGGATCCGAAAGAAAGGTTTCCAGATCTAAGCCCGTTAGATTTTTATCTTTGGGGTTACGTGAAATCGAAAGTCAACTTCAATAAGCAGGAAAATATCGAGGAATTAAAGAATAGAATTAGGGCCGAAATACAAGGAATCCTGTCACACACGCAAAATGAAGTGTTCCGAGAATTTGAAACCCGTCTTAAATATTGTGAGGAAGTTAACGGTCTACAATTTGAACATTTAATTTGATATGTTGATGGTTTTTTTCTTCAGTTCTGAAATAAATGTAATATTTGTTAATTTTCGGTATGAAAAATACTTAGAATTCAATGCAGAATTCAAAAATAAAATAAAAAACAAATGTTTACGTCTGAAAAAATGAAGGTGATGGTCGCAATTTATTTCTGGCCCACCCTGTATAAATGAGTTTATCATCACAAAAACCGCAGTCCCAAAAAACCGATATGTCCGAGCGTTTCTCCAAAAAACCAACACCGGAATTTTTAATGAATTTGTTCCAACCCAGGGGGCCTCACTGTATATGTAGAAATTATATTATATAAAGACATCATGGTATGACCCCACAATATGTCTACATAAATAAATGCCGGCGCAAGTCAGGATATTCAAAAATTAATAGTTATAATTACTTCACCTTGCATAATTTTAAAACAGTTTTTTTAGAATAAAGTTTGCCCTAAAAGTTTTCAATATTTTGAATAATTTTACAATCTGACAAAATGTACAAAGTTAGTTCTCTAACACACTAAAACAATTCAAATGACCAGCAATAAACTATTGCTTTTGTAGACCAGGTACTTGTAAATGTCACCCGTTAAATATATCAGTTTAATTTTTCGTGTAGAGGCATCCCAATCCACCTCTGTTCATAGAATTTTACCCCGAAGATAACCACTGTCATACTATGTTTTTATTAGATCTTTTTAGGACATTTCTATTTACGTTTTTATAGCCAACTTTATGTGGAGTTAAAAATATAAGTACTACTATTTCTTGTGGGATGTCAACAACAAAAGCATATCAGTGGAAATCATTTTGATTTAGTACCCCATGATGCTTTTATGTAACGAATTAAATTGTAGGAACGGAAAATGTGTTGACTAAAAGATAACATCTAGGGTCTTTGTATAATAGTGAATCTGAATTTAATTTTTAACAACTCTTCCTGCATAAAGTTCATCGCTGTAGATAATACAATTAAACTAAATTAAAACAAAAATTGATAGATATTTGTGAAAGTTATGAGGAGGAGTAGAAAACATGTTATACGATTGAGGGTATTATGATAGATGTAGTAATATTTTGTCAGCACCAAAATAGTTAAGGTTTTAAAATGATGCGTAAATCGGTCAGATATTTTTTCCTAGAATTTGTAACTGTCTTATCAGGAACACGAAGTGGCGAATTAATTGAGATAAAAAAATATCGATAATGTGATTCTCGTAAGAAACAAAACCGTTTGGTGTTACGAATTACACGCTTTCCAGAATAAGGACGTTTTGGTGACAAAATTATTAGCAAAATGTCGTGTTCAGTGGATAAAATGAATGATTTGGAACAAGATCTATTTGTGAAGCAATTTTTGAAATTCAGCCCTTACAAAAAAAGAGATTATATCTTATTTCCAGGTAATTTAAACACAAAACAAAGCAATAAATTTTTTATTTAAATTATTATAAATTGCATATTTGCAGATGCAAAACTTTCTTATTTTTCAACAATAGATCTGCTCATACCCCATTTTAGCAGTAAAAGTAGACACTGTAATACTGTAACATTAGAAGTTTTTGTTAAATAACAATTTAACTAGACTACAGCTTTTCTAAAAGACCATATTAACTCAGAGGATAAACCTAACATCATTCAGTAAACATACCCGGAAAGTTCAGACTTCCGTAATCTCATATATTGTATCAGTTTTCTCATAATTTTTAGTAGACACAAACATTGAGACCACTATCAGAAGAGGCAGAAGAGCCAAATCACGACATTTTTGAAAGACCAATACTAATTCAAATTCTACCTCTATAATATTAGCACACAATATAATGTTGTGTTTGTACTATATTTTAAACGTTATTTATCTCAATTATAATGAATTAATATAATTCTAAATTATAATCAAGTTTTGTTCTATTATTTGTATTAGTGCTTACTGTTTATGCATTTATATATAATATATAAATACCTATAAGTATGCAGTTGAGTTGTATGTAATAAATATCAAAAATGTTATAAACAAAAATATAAAATACACAAATTTGTAACTGTTCACATTTAAGAACGACGTAAAATAAAAATTAATTGGTAGGTAATTATTGTTTAATTATAAATAATTTACCTATGACAATATTTTAAGAAACATATTCACTTTAAGTAGGTTTGAAACTACAATTACAGTGCAAAGAGGTATCAAAATTTTAAATAGAACTTTATCAATTGAACTAAGCTAAACAATTGATAATTTAAAACAATATGTTGAATTGGTTTCTCGAGGCCACTCAAAATCCGAGATGAGATGCGGTTTGTTTAACACATCTCCTTTCCAACGCTTCTTTCTAAATTTGAGTAGATAATTAATCTAAATTATGACACTAATAATTTTGTCATAAGCTACGTTTATGTGATATTGGATATATGCTAAAAACAAAAGCATATTTTAAAAATCCATAACAGTAAAGATAATACAACGATAGCAAAATCGGTAACAA
The DNA here is from genome assembly GCA_034190945.1 of Octodonta nipae. Taxonomy (NCBI): domain Eukaryota; kingdom Metazoa; phylum Arthropoda; class Insecta; order Coleoptera; family Chrysomelidae; genus Octodonta; species Octodonta nipae. The sequence goes on along the minus strand of CM067216.1, from coordinate 160,295,110 downwards.
TAACAATATCAAAGAAGTGTCATATAATAATCCACATTTGTAATATAGAGACAATAATGAAAAAAGATGTTTCAAGTATCTTAGTCAGAAATTAGCAGAGTTGAGGTCAGATGTCATGTAAAATACCAGGAACCAAACGAGAGCAAATTTTTGAGGTCATGGTAGGTACTGAGAAATAAAAATAAGTAAAACGTTATTATATATTTCATATAAACATCTCAAGATGGTAGAAATTTCTAAAAATTCACGTTGTAGCTTGCTCACCTTGTCTGTATAAGTTATAAGACATAAAATTTAGAAGTTGTTTCAATTTTCTGCACGTATCTGTAGACCACCCAAAAACCGTACCTAATGGTAATGTGATGCAGAGTGACCTTCAGAATTTATTATATCAACTTTTGATGACGTTTCTTGACCTTGCTTTAGTGTGCGTATTGAGTATGAACTGTTCTATAAAAATTCAGTGTCCTCTATCAAAATTTCAATGGTGCTTTAGTCACACTTATATGCAAACCTTTATCGTTATTTGAAACCTCCAAAAGTTCCTCAAATGCCTGATGCTGTGGAATTCGCTAACCATTATAAGACACGTTATAATAAAATACGAAGGCATATGGTTAGATAGATACTTACTGTGAGCTCCATTAAAAAAAAACTTATAACTGTTTAAGTTTTCTAGAATACTACCAATGCAGCACACTCCTAATATTTAAAATATGCAAGTAAAAGCAAAAAAAAAAGAAATAAATTGAAGGGTACAAATTTGTAATGAGTTCTCAGTTACATTGTTTCTTTATAGCAATATTTTCTGAGAAATGTTCAGCTTCCTAACACATGAGGGGTTTGACAAATGAAACTCAGCTCTGCCCACGAACTCTACTTTCATTTTCCTCTAGGCGCAATTTTTGGATGTGCATTATGTTGCAGAAGAGAATGAATGACAAGCGAGTAAAATGATTGTGTATTAAATCAGAATTGGGTTAGCTAAATGTGGAAGGCCCTTACTAAAATCTCCCTGATACTCGTGGTTGAGGAGTTTTGGCTTAGTTCTCGTTCTAAAATGAAAAACACCCTGTTACCCTGTGTGTTAAGGATTGATGTCCCCGTAAATGAAAGCGAGATAGAAAATGGTTGAAAATTTTTGGAAACATGAATACACAGCTTTGTCTAGAAAAGTTAATTGAAATTACGTACGGATTAAAACGCAACAATTAGAAATAATATCTTTGACAACAATGTAAAAAATATATCTCTGCGTATGCAAAACAATTATATCAATGTATATATTTAGAGGAAATAAGCCTAAGGAATAAAGTCACAGGCCAGGATTTTATAAACAAGAATATCATTAGAATAAATATGAACATCTTACAGCATTAAACTTCAAAAAGTTGGGCGGCTAGAGGCTAATTAGGTGCGCAAAGGTACTGCTATTACAAATTACCTACATAAGATATGAAGGGAACCTTTCAGTTTTACTAATTACTTTTTTCAGTTTGTCAGTGATTACCCTGCTCTTTGATTCATTACATTTTAAAATTCACTTTCACTGTTAATTAATCAGATAAATAAATAAAAGCACGTTCTAGAATTGTACTCTATTGTTATTGAGAAGTTTTCGTAAAAAATGAGCATATTCAAGATAAATTTAAAGTCACCTAATATTTCGAATTCTTTCACATTTCAGAATTACACGGACAATTATTTAATGCTAAGGCATATACCAAATTTCAACGGACTGAAATTTATGTAACCATTGTGTCAAAGAATCTCATTTAATAACGTCCATACTTTGTTACACAGCGAACACGACTTGAGACATATTCAAAATACTTGTCTCCACTTTGTATTGCTATATTTTTCAACAGTTGCTTCTTTAAATAACTTTGAATTGATTGTTGTTGTAATTGTCTCGAATTTGTTCTGCTAATGTTTATTTTTATTCTCGGTAATTAATGGCAGCCATTAAGCTGAGCCGCATTTTCGTTCAAGGCAATATAAACAGCATTTTGTAATGGCGTGAATCCGCACTCATACGAGAAGGTTATTGGCAGTTCGGTGAAAGATTTTCCTTGCATTTGTTTGTAATTAAGAGGTCAATCAAAATAAACATAGGATATATCGTAGACTAATTGTAAAACGGTAGCTGTATTGAGATCATAAATCAACTTCACCAGTATACAATTTAAAATAGCTATGTCTTCCCTTAGGAATATATGTGCATAAGTAACAATGTTTCAAAATTAGATTTTGTAGAATTTATTACACACCATTGTACAATAAACGAAATGTTAATATTGCGAAGAGTTTGCATATATGTATAAATTCAGAAAATAAACCACTGCAAGAAACAATAAAAATGTGAAAATAATTGACAAAAATATTTTAAGAATGTAAAGAGGTCTATTAGGAAAGTATATTGAATATTTCATTTTGGTGTTAGTACCGCGGTCGTGAAATTTCTAATTTTTGTTCTAGTTTCGTTTCTATTGAAGTTGTACTACGTTGCAGGCTCAATTTTGAGTATATTAAAAGATCAATAGCACACAGAACATTAATTTTAAAGCATTTTTGATTTAAACAAATGTTTATTTGTAAAAATCACAGTTATCTAAAAATCACCCACATGCTGAGTAATAACATTTACAGTTGCTTGGTAACTACACACAAACCAATAAATATAATCAACAAACAGTGCCTTGTTATGTACAGATTATATGTCTACCTATCAAATACATTTTTCAAGTAAGTGCCAATCGATTATCAAGTCTAATAGCTTGTTAGATATATAAACAATAAAGTAAATTGTGTTTGCTTGCAGTGACTTCAAAAACAAAATATAATACTACACAACAAGTAATAATCGCGCATTTACAGTTGCTTAGTACCTACACACAAAGCAATAAATGGAATCAAAAAATAATGCTTGTTATGTACAAATTAATTATCTACCTATCAAGTACATTTTTCAAGTAGGTGACAATCGATAATCAAGTCTAATAGTTTGGTAGATATATAAACAATACAGTAAATTGTGATTGCTTACAGCGACTTCAAGAACAAAATATAATACTACACAATGAGTAATAATCGCACATTTATAGTTGGTTGGTACCTACACACAAAGCAATAAATGGAATCAAAAAATAATGCTTGTTATGTACAAATTAATTAGCTACCTATCAAGTACATTTTTCAAGTAGGTGACAATCGATAATCAAGTCTAATAGTTTGGTAGATATATAAACAATACAGTAAATTGTGATTGCTTACAGCGACTTCAAGAACAAAATATAATACTACACAATGAGTAATAATCGCACATTTATAGTTGCTTGGTACCTACACACAAAGCAATAAATGGAATCAAAAAATAATGCTTGTTATGTACAAATTAATTATCTACCTATCAAGTACATTTTTCAAGTAGGTGACAATCGATAATCAAGTCTAATAGTTTGGTAGATATATAAACAATACAGTAAATTGTGTTTGCTTGCAGTGACTTCAAAAACAAAATATAATACTACAAAATAAGTAATAATCGCACATTTACAGTTGATTCGTACCTACACACAAATCAATAAATAGAATCAACAAACAGTGCGTTGTTACGTACAAATTAATTGTCTACCTATCGAGTAAATTTTTCAAGTTATTGCCAATTGATAATCAAATTCAAAGCTTGGTAGATGTATGAACAATACAGGAAATTGGGTTTGCTTGCAGCGACTTAAAAAATAAACTGATTACTAGGTAACCACCTAATTTGATCACGTAAAGCACCTTTTAATATTAGTCTTAAAACTTTGGGTGAAGATACCTAACAAACGCGAAATTATTTCTGTGAGTCAAAACGTTAAATTTTAATTAATTTTCACTTCAAACTTTTTAGTGACCACTGCCATACTATCAAAACCTACACTAACACTAGGAGCAAAAAGAGCACTTGTGTCAAACCACGCCGTAAAACATTTCTATATATAACTGCAATTTTAGGAGGTGAAAAAATTTTGCGTGTCACGGGTGATATCAGGTTTATAAAAATGAAAGGCAGTTAAAATGTGCTTCTTGGAGTCATTTAAGCGACGTGTAGCTATTGCTAGCAACGTTGTTCAGAAATAGATACGTCCACTCGGTTTTCTTTCTCTTCAGCCTTAAAATTCCACTTGAACTGGCGTCCATACATGCAAATTTGTCATAATTGTTATATGTCATGATATCACATTTTTTCTACCCTATCGCTCTGAAGCAGATAGGGCTCGTTTCTGTTATTACAAGTATTAAGTATATGAATACAACACAACAGAAGCCCATTGGACATTACTGATATAAACAGGACAATACCAAACGCTAGAAACCGATAGCGTTTTGACGCTTCATGTCAGACAAATATAAATCCACCTTGACGACACCTTACAATTTTATTCCATAAGTTGTTAGCACACTGAATATATATCAGACCCTAGCGTTGTCTCCCCACCCTTCATTATTATTTATTTGTGGTGAATATAATGCAGGTTCCAAAAATCCTTTTATAGCGGATGCTTACGTTAATAAATAAACATTTATTGCAAACTTCGGCTCTATAGACGTATGGGTTTACCTTGACAGATCAGTCAGACAGGAAAAAGAATAATATGTTGTGTTCAAGACCACCCGTACAACCCCAACAACACTTACTTTTTTAAAAATCTGACAACGTTTCCCTAGGTAAAAGGGGTCTATATGATCATCAATTGGAGGCGAACTAATCTTTAGGCCGAAAGTGGCTTAAACAGACCGGAAGTTGATTTTCGTAAACGGTACATGCATATTTTTATAGCGGATTCAGATTCTACTTTAAAAAATTGACAGCATTTGTTAAAAATACTTTTTGAAAAAGTGCGTTATTAGTCTTCTGAAGTACTTTTAAAAAGAAGATCCGAATAAAAAAGTTTTATATGCAAAACAAACAATATACGATTTTAACCAAGATTGTGAACTCTTGGTTGGAGAATACTTTAATACGTTTTTCTTGAGCGAGATATTTAATTTCTAATTTTGGATTCGGACTCTTTGTAGAGGTAACCGTAGCAAGGCAGACTACTCACTTCCGGTACTAACCGGAAGTGGAAAATTGGTTCCGGGAGTTCGTTTTCTCAAACTCAAATAATATAAGATTTTTAGAGTATTCGGCCTTACCAACCTTACTTTTAAATAGTTCGAATCCAAGTTTACAATGTACATTTATCGTTCAAGAAAAAAGTACTTCCGGTTAGAATCTGCCAATTTCGAAAGGAACCGGAAGTGATTGTTCTAGTTAAAAAATTCTCGGCTGAAAGAGTTCGTACTCTTGTTTAAAGCCTGATATTGTTTGTTTTGCATATAAAGCTGTCTTATTAGTATCTTTTTTAGCGTACCTACTTCAGAGGACTAAAAATGCCTTAGAAAAATTCTAACAAAAGAAGTATATTTTTCAACGTAGAATCCGAAACCGCCATACAATTCTTTAGTTTGAAAAAATTAACTTTTTTTCTGTTTAAGCCACTTCCGGTTTAAACCAGAAGTTTACTTTGCGTCCTATCGATAGAGCATATCCCTTTTACCCTTTTGCATGCAGCGGTTCGTGTCGTCTTATTGGGGGTATACAGGTGCTTTTGGTTTGGTAGATATTTAAAACAAGATAAGAAATTTGGGTATTAACATTAAACACACTTGGAAACTAATTAGTTAATCAAAACGGAATACTGTGCAAATTTTAATTGCTTTGGTAAGGATTTAAATTTCAAATTCAAAAATTTCAATCTGACAAAAGCTTGTTATTCTGGTGTAAACCACATTTTTCACTTGTTCACCTGGTGCCTCGCATACAAACAACAAGCATTCATGGTGAATTTAATCTGATATCGACATATTAAATTTTTATTCAAAACGCATACATTTTTCCTTGATCTGATAAATAAATTAGACGAAAAACGTAATTCAATTCAAACACAAGTTTGGAGTGGGCCAATTTCTGTGCTTGCATATATAATACTAAAACGTTTTCAACGTACTAGACAATGAATATCATCTAAACTGCCGATTTCGAAGTTCCCATCGTTATATATTGATCTATGAGTTCTATAACTCATCATCTATATCATGAATACATCCGTTTATTGACCTTTTCTTAAGACAAGTTTAATTAAAGATAAGGATTATACCGACTGGCGGTATTCATCGGGCTTCAATAAGAAGAGCACGGTTCAGTAATAAAAGTACAAATGATTAATTACAGTGCAGAAACAGATGCATACAAAGAATCAACTGTTATTCTTATTTTGGGTTCAGTTTAAATTTCTCGACATTGAGTCCACAGTTGTTAACAAGATTATCGTTCAAAGATCTCGTTTTATATGTAATAATAAAACTGTTTATTAAATAAAACCCACTTAAGTTTAACGTATTGAATTGCAGTTAAAAATGGGGTACTTAAAAACTTATCTTTTCTTGAACCATTATATTTAGGATCAACGCTTAAGAATAAAATTTTGCTATTGTCTGGCATCGTTGAATTTATTATAAGCAACATTGTGCTGAAAATTCAGTTTTTCCCATGACTGATGAAACAGTGGACTATAGCAAAAAATTATGCAAAAAATTATACATAGGCTAATTGCAGAATATACGAAATCTGCACAATGGTATTATTGTTAGTAATTTGGAAAGCATAAATAAGTTGCAATATAATATTTGATTATGTTAACGTTGTGTAATTTAAATATGTGTAATTGTTTTGTAAGTTTCGTGATTGTTGTCAAACATAAATCTATGATATATACATACATATTTTACTAGTAGGGCCATTTCAAGTCATATCAAGTTCATCTCTATCTTATTATATAAGGGTAAAATCCCTGGCGAAAAAAAAGTAAAAAGTTCCATTCGTTCCAGTATTTTTCTGAACTCCAAGGTTTGTTTGTCCAAACCTTTGGATTGTGAGTAAGAATTAATGTTAATTTCTCATCATACCAGGATCTAATTTTTGTCTGAAAGAAATAACTAATAACTTATGAGAAAGTTTTATAGTATGGAAAATTGTAAAGATCATGAACTATTTAAATTATGAATTATGTAGTGTTAGCATAATCCAGCTAAACATTAGAAGTACAAGAAAAAATATTAGTGAACTGGAGCTCTTTATCAGTTCTTTTGTTAATAAACCACAAATAGTGCAAAAAATGCAGTGTTGGATTCACCGACTTGGATGAATATTTTCCGTATAACAATGACAGCCAAATCAACCACAAAGATGGAGTGGTCATATATGTCGAAGAATATGTTCAACATTCAGCTGAAGTTTAAATTTTATTATATATATATATATATATATATATATATATATATATATATATGACAAATTTAATTTAAAACTATAGATGTTTCGAATATTAAGCTAATGAGTTTAGTAATGACAAGGGTAACTTCTTATTAGAAAACAGGCTAAATGCTCACCATCTAGTAATATGTGACTCTAATGTAAATACTATGGAGTTTGATGAAATTAACATGAAATATTTAGATAGCTTTATGGAGCATGAATATATATTAATACTATAACAAGACCTAACCTATTTAATGACAGTGGTACTTACATTGATCACATAATGGTAAAAACGAATAAGTTTATGTTAGCTTGTAAGTGCTTCATAAAATAACTGATCATTATCCAGTTCTTGTTACTTTAAGTGAAAGAACTGTAAAGTTATAAAATAATTTGGGCAAGATAAATTACAATTTGTAAACTAATTTATGTACAATAGAAAACTGGTCTTTAATAATAATGAGCATATGAACTTAATCGTTGAAAAACTAATAAGCAAAATCAATTTTTTATGCGGTAAAGCTGATTTTAAATATTAGAAGAAAACTCAACTAAAATGATATTAACTTAAAAAATAGAAATTTTGATTGATCAGTTATCAACTACGCGGATGAATTCCCGGAAACCATCTAATACACACACACACACACACACACACACACACACACACACATATATATATATATATATATATATATATATATATATATGTATTGTAAATATGTATGTGTGTATGATTATTTATGTATGCAGGTATATGCACGTGCACTCAGTTATGTATATATATGTTATTTATGATTGTGTATTTATGTATACAAGCTGTCGCCCAGTGGTCGAAATTCGACCAATTGTGTCAATATCTCTGGCAGGTTAAGTAACCTGAAAATTTTATCGAGACATTCTATCCTAGGACTTTAGGGAGAACAGCAATTACACAGAACGGATCCAGATTCGGCACCTCTGTGTGATAGTTTCCTCGAAAATCCTAGATGTCGGTCTTACATCTCGCTTCTACAAATAAGTAACGAAATTCAAGTTTTTTTCAGATATAATTCATAGAACTTTATTTGTGTTCAAATTCGTAAGTCTTAATTTAATGACAACAATTCAACTGCTAATGGGCTACCCTACATATTTATTTTTGCTAACCCCCCTGCATAGCTATAATTGCACTCAATTCTCTAACATTTATTAAAATCCTCATTATAATAATTCCATCTCATTATATATTTCCACCACCCTGTATATGCAACTGCTTATGGACCACGCATAATATTTTTTAGCATTTTTCAACCACCGGGTAAACCATTCTGTATATGTCACTGCCTATGACCCACCATATTTACTCTTTTTGTTTATGAAATTTTTAATTATCTTCTGTAACTATAATTCTACTCCGACCTATATTTCAATCATTATATATATGGAACTCTTCGTGATCTACTCTATAAATAATTTCCTTTTCTAACATTTTTTATCACCATCCTGTATATTTATAATTCCTCTTACCCTATATTTCATCTTAACTATATATACAACTGTTTATGGGTTACGAAATGTTACAATTCCATTTCCGCCACCCTGTATATGCATCTATGTATAACATTTTTTGCACCACCCTGTATAACTGTAATTTTACTGCACCTTCTATTCCAAGAACCCTGTAAATTCAACCGCTAATAGGGTTCCCTATATAATTATTTTATTAGTTATAATTGCACTCTACTCTATATTTTAAACACCCTAAATATGCAACTGCTTATGTGCCACCCATTAAAAAAATGATTTCTAACATATCTGGAATCGCCCTGTATAATTATGATATTCAACGATTACTTTACCCACTAAACAATATCAACGCTTGCATGCCACTTCCAGAAGTACATGCTCTAAGTATATTACAGCATTGGTCTGTCTATATATAATTACTCAATGGTTTGAGTCTGGCGGCGGCGGCACGCGGCACATTCATTTGTTTGGCATTGACATTATTGACGTAAATAATGAATTTATATTTTATTTAATGAATGAACCAATATTATAAATTAAGATTAGCATTCTGCACTGAAGGTCGTCAGTAGCTACTAAACAAAACAAAAATGAAGAAAATCGGTTGAGAAACAGAGGAGAAAATGGTACCTAATCGTTTTGTCTTTGCCTATTTATATATAGATTTTTAGTTAATAGTTTAAGTTACTGCCACCTACGCCACGGTTACTTTGAATCCCCTGTAGGTACATACATGAGTTATATAACAAATATAAATAATATAAAAGGAAATTTACAGTTTTCTTATATATACTCCCTATGATATGTAAAAGATTGTAACACTTATGTATAAATATTGGTAATAATTAATTGATTAATTAATGGGTTGCGGCAATTCTAGTTTGTATTTTTGCATTTTTCTGGAATAACGCCACAACTGCTGGATGTCTATATATTTCAAATATGTCAAACGTTTCAGTAGTTCTGTTGAATGGAAGAGATCTATAATATTGGTGACGCAGATTTGACTAATATTTACTATTTGTTTTATGTGTAGATATAACATTATTCTTCGTTAGCTTATAGCCCTTAAGCTTATTAAATTTTTGTGCACTTTTTCTGTCTTTTACACTGACTCCTTCCTTGGCTATTTGTTCAATGTTTACACCTGAGTGGTATGTTTTATTTCTTCAGCTAAGTTTATTCCTTTATCAAGTTTTTAGGATTGTCCTTGCAGAAACTTCTTTATAAAGATTGAATTTTTTTAATTAAATTTTTGTAACCCTGTATTGAAATTAAAGAAAATTTTCTATAGAATATCTTTAAAATAGTTGACGTGGTCGTTAAAAAATAATAGTTAATAATGTTGTGTTTTTTTTCTATTTCAGACATCAGTTTAAATGCGCGCTAAAGAATAAAATCCCAAAAATTATTATCATTACAGCAAAATCAATACATCTTAGAAACATTCTAAATATTTTACGAAATATGCACGAAAATCCAATCAACCAGTAAACGTCAAAACAGCTATATAAAATGTCATGGTTTAAATTATTGTATATTAATCAATTCATTCCCATGGGTAAACAAAATTTCTTAGTTAAAGCAAAACCTTTCTCCTTTGTTTGATCGCATTCACTCCAGTCCCTGAAACCGGCAATGGCAATACCAGCATACACAGCTCCACCTATCATTTTAACCACAATAGGCGACATCAGTTATAGAAGCCAAAAATTCCCGTCCACTTTTCACGATTTACTGAACACAATAAAATGCGGATGACAAGACTTTTGAAACCTTAGATCATGTGTGCCACTTGATTGTCACAGCGACATTTCTATCGTTTCGTTTTTCAAATGGTAATTTTAGATTTTGTTGAAGAGGTCAGCTTACATCGGAAACTGCTGCTAGGGACAAAAGGCCCGGCTCGATTGTATAACTGAACGTAAATAGCAATTATCTGTCCCTACTAAAGCATAATTGGGGTGGAGGATGGATCTTTTGAACGCAACGAACCCGTTCTATTAAATTACCGGATTGAACGACAAACGATGAAAAGCAAGCAAGTTGTTGTCTAACAGAGAATTGGAAAAAATGGTTGTTTAGAATATTGATGGGAATATTGCTATAGATAATTCGATACGCTTTTATGTATAAAATGTACTCATAACAACTGATTTAAGCTATTTAATAGGTTTAAAGTCAAAATGGGCAAAGGTTTGTATGTACTGGCAATTTTGAAGCTAACCTAAACATAGTTATAATTATAACTCTGAGCTAACTAAAAAGAACGTGAATAGGAAATTTTAAATAGAAAGATCAAATAATTATTTTTTCACATTTATTAATTTTGGTATAGGAGTTTTGATAAACCAAATAAATTTTTCAAGATCTGTACACAGGTAAATTGGACACACTTTAACTCAAAATATTGTTTTCACAATTTAATTTTCGGAGAATTTTACCTACATAAACAAATTGGGTCAGATTATCAGAGGTTTTCTCTGTCAAATATATATATATATATATATATATATATGTATATATATATATATATATATATATATATATTATAATGGAATTATAATAGCCACAAATCAAAATGAAATGCAATCTATAAATCAGATTCAAAAAGTAGACTGTATATTAGAAGTATATTGGTAATGAACATGTTGGTTGCCTAACGATCAGTAACATTTAATGGAAAAAAAGAAATTAACACTAGTAAAGCAACTATACTTGAAATATTTATGTTAACGGTTGAAAAGAATCACCTGAGATTCAGGTGTTATATAATATAAAAGGCTTAGCAAAACCATTTACTAAATAAAAAGCCAGCACAACTATTGAATTTCAATCTCGATAAACATGCCATTCCAACGTGCCAGCAAAAAGGAGCAATACATTGTAAGTAAAGCTCTCTGAACATTGGAAAAGGGAATATATGTGTAATACGTAATGTAATTAAGATGATTTTAATAATAATTAAACTGTAAATACTCACAATTATTTATAAAAGGTAATTGAAAAACTTTGGATATCCACCTTGTAACGAGTATGCATATTTTGTGATATAGATCCATAGGAATCATTGTAAATTGTCAGGAAAACATAAAAAATCCATGCTAGACATTTAAAACAATATTAATTAGTAAAAACACATGCAATTACAACAGTACAAAATAAATTAGAAAGCAAATCATATAGATAGATATCAGAAAAATTAAAATGTCAATATTTTTCAAAATTATGAACAAAAATAAAAGAAAATTCTTCCATGAACATTAGAGATGATAAGGAAAAGATTATTATAACTTAAATTTCAATCAATAAAGAATTTGAGGTAAAGTTGTTTAAATCATAATGAAAGTTGAATGACCTTGAAAAAAGAATGACGATTTGAAAACAAACAAAGCATTTAAACAAAATTATACAAGAATTAAAAAGTTCTTAAAATAAAATAAGCTATCAGAAAAATATCATTTCATAAGGGAAAAAGAAATTTTTTATTTCTTATGAGAAAACACATGGGCTAAGTAAAATGAGTGACAGTAATATAACGCACCAAAACAATTGAAAAGCATACATTTTGAGTGAACGGGAAAGATAAACACAGTTTTTCAGTCATTTGTTTTAAAATTATTGCAATTGCGATTGCAATCCCTGGGTGTCCGCAGAGCTCAGTTGTTCCTGAATGGTGATAGTGATTAAGGATGGGATACCTGGTTAGGGTATGGAGCATAAGGTTTGTGTGATATTATAAATCGTACAAGGGTCCGAAAGTAACTTCTTTAACTTCAAACATTTTTCAGTGAGCGTTGTTATTTATCAGATCTCAAGAATGATTTTGTGCTAACCTTTTTCTATCAAATAACATTTGATCCTGTTTGGTTACATCACATCAAATTTTCAAACACTTCAATATTTTCAATTGAAAACGGTTGGAGTTTTTTTCAAATTTGCACACTATTCAAGAAGTATGGTGGCTTTATGAAATCGATAAGTGTATGTTAAAACATAACTCAACTACCGCTCAGAAAGCAAAAAGAAAATAAAAATGCAGGCAACAGTATTTTTAAAAATAGTTAAAAAAAATGAAAATCTATAAGTAGTTGATTGATTCCTTTTTTTTTCTCCGTTGTCAAACTCATTACACAGCTGATTATTGAATTATGAAATCTATACTGTTCGGTCAGTCGATGTGCATAATAGTGTCAAATTTTAAAACAAAAGGGTATCTGCAATCTACTTTTTCAATATCTCTTTCTCTTTCCCTCTATTTATTAACCGACTTCCAAGAAGGAGGAGGTTATCAATTCGTCGCGTTTTTTTTTTCGCTTTTTTTTGTATGTATGTTACCTGATTTCTTCTCCTGTGGTGCACCGTTTTGAATGAATATGGTCTTGTTTTATAAAGTATATATCCGGACTGGTGAAACTTCAAACTTTGGAACAGAATTCTATTGGTAAAGTGATAAAATTTGTGAATGAACACATGCGTGCATGGAAATCGACCAATATCCCTAATATTTTAGTCGATTTTTCGATAACTCCTTATGGATGTGTATAGTTTTTTTAACGTTTAATCTATTAACGAAGATCCTTAGGTGATCTCATATACTTGTCTGCGACTTGCAACTTGCAGTTTTGCAGAAAATCGCCGAAAATTCCAAAATTCTTATCAAAAATTTCATCGAAACGACATAACGGACATTTCCTTAGAAATATTTTAATTCCAACATAATAGTGCGGTGATTTTAGGTAATGGAAGTTTTAATTGCGAATTTGAAAATTTTCTATGTATATCTCAAACATATAGGTAGAATTTGCGGCTCCTTAAATCAATGAGTACCAAGCTCGTTTTGTTTGTATACCAGGCAAATACCTATTTAAATGCAAATTTTTCTCCGTTGTCAAACTCATTACACAGCTGATTATTGAATTATGAAATCTATACTGCTCGGTCAGTCGATGTGCATAATAGTGTCAAATTTTATAACAAAAGGGTATCTGCAATCTACTTTTTCAATATCTCTTTCTCTTTCCCTTTATTTATTAACCGACTTCCAAGAAGGAGGAGGTTATCAATTCGTCGCGTTCTTTTTTTCGCTTTTCTTTGTATGTATGTTACCTGATTTCTTCTCCTGTGGTGCACCGTTTTGAATGAATATGGTCTTGTTTAATAGAGTATATATCCGGATTTGTGAAACTTCAAACTTTGGAAAAGAATTCTATTGGTAAAGTGATAAAATTTGCAAATTAACACATGCGTACATGGAAATCGACCAATATCCCTAATATTTTAGTCTATTTTTCGATAACTCCTTATGGATGTGTATAGTTTTTTTAAAGTTTAATCTATTAACGAAGATCCTTAGGTGATCTCATATACTTTTCTGCGACGTGCAACTTGCAGTTTTGCAGAAAATCGCCGAAAATTCCAAAATTCTTATCAAAAATTTCATCGAAATGTCATAACGGACATTTCCTTAGAAATATTTTAATTCCAACATAATAGTGCGGTAATTTTAGGCAATGGAAGTTTTAATTGCGAATTTGAAAATTTTATATGTACATCTCAAACATATAGGTAGTAAAGCATAGTATTTGCGGCTCCTTAAATCAATGAGTACCAAGCTCGTTTTGTTTGTATACCAGGCAAATACCTATTTAAATGCAAATTTTTCCATTTTGCGAGGACGGTGCTTTTGGTTGTCAGATTCTCCCGGCCTAATAGATGTCAAACTTTAAACTGCTATTTGGTGCGTTTATAGACAGGGTGTTTAGTTATAGCAAACAAAATCACAAAGTAAAGTGATAGAAGGAGTTGTATTTATATGAAGATTGAAATATTGGACGGACTAAAATGATAGTGGTTCGTAGGCAGCCGTATATACAGGATGGTTGGAATATAGGGTGGACTGGACGTTTGGTGGTATAAAAATGTTGGAAAAAATGTGAAATTAAAATTATATAGGGTGATTAAAAAACTGATATATGATGTGGACATAAGCAAATAATATACAGGATGGTTGAAATATATGCTGGAGTTGAATTATATTTATACAGTGTGATTAAAAAATTATTTCTTTTATAGCCCATAAGAAGTTGCATAAAGTGTGGAGAGGAATTAATGTTACACAGGGCGATCATATAAAATATTAAAAATGATATAATTTATGGGCTAGCCCACAAGGAGTTATATACTATTGTAGAAATATAGGATGGATTTGACTCCGTAAATATGGGATGGATTCTACTCCGTCCTATAGTTTACAGAAGGCAGCTAACAAATTCATGCTTGTCCGTGGGCAGCCGGATGTACAGGATGGTGGGTACATAGGTTAGAGTGGAATTATCTAGAGTTATACAGGGTTGTCAAAAAAAATTGAAAAAAGGTTATATGGCGTAGTCCATAAGGCGTAAATATATTTTGGGCTTATTAAGTCAACGCGTACTAGTACATTTTGTTCGTAAAGATTTACCTGTCAATTTAAATGAGAAAGTATCATTGTGTAATGTTGAGGCTTTCGATGTTACCTGGTTCTGTCTATTAAGGTTATACATACAAAACAAAAAATTCAGAATGAAAACTACCTGAGTTCAAAAAAACTAAAAAGTTGAAAATAAAACATTTAAAAAATATATAAAAGTTAAAAATAATTATTACAAAATACAACTCTAGCAAATAAATAACACATTCAATGTTGTTAGGTACCTACCCAGGAAGTAAAAAATGTAAACATTAAAAGGTGCTCATTCTGTACAAATTAATTACCTACTAATCTAGTATATTTTTGAAGTCGGTGTAATAAATTTATTTGTACCCAATATTTCTTTTTGTGACGTCAAATCTTGATCTGGTTAATTTTGATATTAGCAATTACTACAAATTAAGAACTAGGACATGAATGTCCTCCTTTTCCTTCAATAGACCATTATGAGTTAGATAGCGAAAGGGTTCCGTTTACATAATTTATTACCAAAGAGTTTGTTGTACGAAATCTTCTACAACAAAGTACTATAGAACATTATTACGTACAGGGTTACTGTTTAGGAATAAGCATTTCTTCCCAAAACGCTAACCATACTAGTTTACCAAATTATAGAAATCTTTCTCGGTATCATTAACTATATCTGTTCAAGGCGATTTAATAGTGATACCTGTCATAATAGTCTCAAGAGAATCGTTTCCCATTGAAATTATTTTGGTTTGCTTTAATTGTTGATTCAAATACACCAGTTTATAGAGCAAATTTAAACTCAATTTCAGGCTTAAAATTCGCTTATTCCCTCCCGTCAATATCAGTTTATAGATAAATTATTGCAAAGATTTTAACCGTAAAGTCGTAAAAGTAGACTTGGTAAATAATAAAAACCCACAAAAAAATCGAATTACTTTTGTTTTTTGCTTATATAGTGAAAAGTAAGGAAGAAAACGTAATGCCGTCTAGGTACATAAAAGTTGTAGAAAATCAGAAATCCTTCTTAATGAGCGTTTATACATTCTGATTACATAATTTCCTAAGTAAACTGGTCAAAAGTAGATATTTGGATAATTATAACCTTCTGGTAACTAATACTGGAATATCAATAATCGGCTAAACGATAGCTTATGATGTTAAGTTTATATGGGCTTACGTTGGATAGTACTGAATGGTTATTTTTATGTTTCTTTGGGGAATAACACCACAATATAAAATAAAATAAAATTAAAATATAAAGCCATTGACAACGAAGTCAGAATAGAGTTTGAAACGTTTGGTATTCCTGCAATATACGTAGTTTTATTTCTATTGTGGTGTTATTCCCCAAAGAAACATAAAAATAATCAAGAATATGCCACAAACAACGTTTAGAAGACAGTACTGAATGGGTTTTTGAAGAATCGGAATTTATATAATTTAGAGAGATATTTTGAAAGTTTATAAATTCCACTTTTTCTATCTTGGATTTTCGCTATAATGCCGAGAAATTGGTTTAAAATAATAGTAATATTGCATTTAATGTACGAATTTCCTTGCCGTTGGGACAGGATATGAAAATTATGGTAAATTTTATTAATATATGTTTTTTCTCAGCAGTTTATTACGTTTTTATTTACATAAGTATTACCTGCCCATATTGGTCTATTCTTCCATTGTTTTTTTAAGCAGCTTACTGAAATTAAAACATCGGAAGAGAAGTTTAAGCCAAATTTCACAAGCAGTATTAATTTATTTTACGGCACTACAACAAAAATCCAAGATATAGGAAGTGAAGTGCATTTTATGAGCTTTCAAAATATATTTTGCATATCGCTATCGAACTATCGTGGTTAATACGACACATTCTGCAAAATAATTGTACAAGTTATATAAACTGCAATTCTGCAAGTTGTACATAACTTTTAATATCGATTTTCAGCGTTATTAATCTCAACGTTATAAGCTACGATTAAGAGGCATATAGAGGTTGCAGCTGTTATTGCAACCAAGTTATGATTTTTTTTAAATAACTCACTTTATATCGGTTTTTCCAGGTTTTCTTTATGAAAAATGCTGCGATCAAAATTCATTAACACTCATTTTTAAGTTTTTGTGAATGTCTACAACTTTTCTATTTCAATTAAGTTAAGATAAAAAACATTGTTCGCATCTCACATATTTTTACAATATTATGCAAATATCCCAAAACATTCTTGTAAACTATTAAATATTGAATAATTCTCATATTTACTCGAAGAAACTTATCAATATTTGTGTCCTCGTAAGTTTCGTCAATCCGAAGACTCAGTTTGAGTCGAAAAATCCTAATGTTGCACACCGTATTCAACATACATATTTCTGCAATCCTTTCCACGAATAGGGCAAAACACCGAAGCTGGGAGTGTAATATAATATCCAGTGTGCAAGAAACAACCATATAAAACAGAAAATGGGAGAACAAGTGCCACCGGTCCGATATTATATCGGCCTTTTGCCAGTGGTTATAGCTCTGAGTTTACTACAAATATTTACTGCCCTAGAAAACTCAGCGGCGCCGACTAGGAATTCCGTCTGAATATATTTTTTTGAACTTATGGCCATAAGAGTTTATCTAGGTACTTTTTAAACGGTTTTATATAGCTTAACCCGTTTATTTATTTGTTTGTTGACAGACTGTTCTGATATTTGGTGCACAAATTTAGTCTGATGACTATTTAATATACTTAGTACCATTGTAAATC
Source organism: Octodonta nipae (assembly GCA_034190945.1). Classification (NCBI taxonomy): domain Eukaryota; kingdom Metazoa; phylum Arthropoda; class Insecta; order Coleoptera; family Chrysomelidae; genus Octodonta; species Octodonta nipae. The sequence continues at coordinate 160,277,067 of CM067216.1, read as the reverse complement.
CAATCTGGCCGCCTTTACAAAATGGCGGATTACATATTCTTTCACAACTACCTCAATAGACTTATCAGATGAAAGTGCTATAATAAAAGAAAAAAGTTCTCTATTAAAAAAAGTAAATACTTTATGGCAGCTTTCAAAATTGCGGATTAAGTATATATTTTTTCAAGCTTCTTCAATATGGGTGTCAAATGAAAGAGCTTTGATACAAGCATGAGCTCCCACCCAAGTAAAAATTTTGTACATTGTCGAGAACTATGTGGCGTTATGGTGGCTAAAAATGACACGTCGTTTGTGGTACACTATTCAAGTTAAGGCAAAACGTTTAAACATGCCGAGGACTGTGTGACATTAGGGTGGATAAAAATGATATGTCGTTAGCGTTTACCCCTCAAGACTTGGGCGCATCTTGTATGTAGTCGACCGTTTGATGTCCATTACTCGTGGTAACAACATGGTTACAAATTACAAATAGAAATAATACAAAAACAAACAAGAATAAAACAAAAAACTGCAACACAGCAAACAAGAAGACTTGAAAAGTCTAAAGAAAATATAGAGCACACATGCAAAAGGCAGTAAAAATGAAACTCATAGTCGAATACAGTTAGCATCAGAAATACCTGAGCCACGTAACGCCAGGTTAGCAGGGCAAAGTGAGAGACAACGGCAGCTAGTAGAGTCAGAAACACCTGAGCAAGTCAACCGCTATATAACTATATATGCTATTTAGCTACATATTTACTCAGGTTATGTTACGCCCAAAGATTTTATTTTTTTTCTGATTAATGCTCTAGATTGATGGGGAGAGTGGTGTGATGAGTGGTACCTAGGACCAACCGAATAATTTTTTAGTTTGTAGTAAATTAATATTGTCTTACTTTTAAATAAAACAGTTTAACTCCAAAATCTTTTTTAATTAATTTATTGTCCCCAATTATTGAACATTTATGTGGCGTGTATTCTATTTATTCTATTTCATATCCTAATATATGTATATTTCTGAATCTAATACTATAATACGAGCAATGTATATCATAATCATCATCATCATATGCAGCTAATTTCGACCATTATTTTATGGTGTAGCCTCTCTTACATATTCGTTTCGCAAATCTCTCCGTTGTTCTGTTGTACGCTTTTTGGGACCAGGTTATGCCTGCTATGTTCTTGATGTCATAGTCCCATCTTACATTAGGGCGTTTCCTTGGTCTTTTAACACCCCTAGGATACCATTGTGTGATTTTTGTTGACCACCTATTATCTTGTCTTCTTGCCAAATGCCCTGCCCATTGCCACTTCAGAGATTTCACTCTGTGGATAACATCTATTACCTGGGTTTTGTTCCTTATCCACTCTATTCTCTTCCGATCTCTTCTCGTTATTCCGATCATGCATCTTTCCATAGACCTTTGTGCTACTTGTAGTTTTCTTGTAAGTTCGGTTTTCAGAATCCAGGTTTCACAACCGTATGTCAGTACTGGTAGAACACACTGATCAAATACTTTCTTCTTAAGGCGGAATGCCATTCGTGACTTGAAGATTATGGAGTTTCTTCCAAACGTCATCCATGCAAGTTTGATCCGTCTGTTTATTTCTGGTAGTAGCGAACCTGATATGTGTATTAATTGACCTAGGTATATATATTATTCAACTATTTCCAGAACTGTGTTATCTATTGTGATGTCTTGTGTGTCTATTAGTTCGCTGTACATTATCTTTGTTTTTCCGATATTTATTTTTAATTTATTTTTAGGCCTATTTCCTTGCTTACTCTGCTAAGTTCATTGATTTGATTTTGTAGTTCTCCTGCGTTATTGGCAATTAGGACAATGTCATCGGCGAATCTGAGATGGTTTAGATATTCTCCATCTAGGTTCAGTCCTTTGTGGTCCCAGTCTAATCGTCGAAAGATACTCTCTAATGCCGCTGTGAATAGCTTCGGCGATATTGAGTCACCTTGTCTGACTCCTCTGTTAGTAGGAAATTCAGGGCTGCCTTCGTATATTCTGATTTTGGCTTTGGCTTCCTTGTATATATTAGCCAACGTTTCTATGTATGGCTTATCTACACCTTGTTCACTCAGGGCGTTGATTACCGCCTTCGGATATATAGTGTCGAACGCTTTTTCGAAGTCAATGAAGGCCAAGGCAAGTGGTATTTGATATTCTCTAGTTCGACTGATAACTTCCCTTATAGTGTGTATGTGATCGATTGTGCTGAAGCCACTACGAAATCCGGCTTGTTCTCGGGGTTGAGCGGAATCTAGTGTACTCTGTATTCTGTTTTGTATGATTTTAGTGAATATTTCGTAAACTACCGGCAGGAGACTTATCGGTCTGTAGTTCCGAATGTCTTCTTTATTGCCTTTCTTATGGATTAATACTATGAGGGCGCTATTCCATTTTTCTGGTATGTGTCTGGTACTTAGGCAATTCGAATATATTTTGGCTAGGCGTTTCCATGCTTCTCTACCAGCGTATTTTAGTAGTTCAGCCGTTATTGCGTCGTTACCTGTTGTCTTGCCAATAGCATTTTGTTGACCGCTGATTCCACTTCCTCCACAAGTATTTCAGGTATTTCTTCTTTCGTCAGCTGTATTTCTAGAGATTCGGGGGCTTTGTATAGATCCTTGTAGAATTTCGTGACATGCTCCATTATTTTGTGTCTATCCGTTATTCTGATATTTTCTTCTGTCAATGCGATTACTTGTCTTTTCCCAATTATCAATGCTTTCTTAGCGTTTTTATAACTTTTACAATTTTCAATTGCAGTTTCTACCAATTTTTCGTTGTATTTTTTGATGTCCTCTGCAATTTTCTTTCTTATTGTCTTGCATAGTTCACTGTATTCTATGCGTTGGATGTCTGTTGTCCTTTTCAGTTCTCTTCTTTTCTGAAGCAACGCCTTTGTTTCCGAACTAAGCTTTTTGTGTTCGTTTCGTTGTTGGCTTCCGCCTATTTCTTTAGCACAGGTCAGTATTGTATTCATTAGTTGTGTGATGTCTTGTTGTTCCCGGAGCTTTTCTTCTATCAGCGTCTGATATTTTTCAGAATTTTCTTTTAGGTTGTTAATGTCTATGCTAGTAGCGGGCGTCTTCCTAGTAAGTTTAAATCTCTCCAGTTTCGTATTAAGTACAATCCTTGCTCTGACAAGTCTGTGATCGCTTCCTGTCCTGAGTTTATTTAGCGTGCTTACATCTTTGATGGTATTAATCTTGTTTGTCAGGACAAAGTCAATTTCATTTTTGACTGACGCATTTGGAGCTTCCCAAGTCCATTTCCTATTAGAATTTTTCTTGAAGAAGGAGTTTGATATGTACATGTTCTGATAGTGTGCGAACTGTACTAATCTCTCTCCTCTTTCATTTCGTTCACCGAACCCGAAGTTCCCCACTGATCCTTCTAGGTCTTGTTTTTTCCCTATTTTCGCGTTGAAGTCGCCGATAATGTATTTGAAATGGCTGTTGTTGGTATCTAAGGCCTCTTTGATTTCGCTGTATAGTTGTTCGATTTCTTCGTCAGAATGGCTAATTGTTGGGGCGTAAACTTGTATTATTTGAATAGAGTACCTTTTCGAAAGCGACAATGTTAGACTTGCGACTCTGTCTGATGTTCCCGACACGCCTATAATTTTATCGGTCCATCTCTTATGGATGAGGAATCCAACACCACTAGTTCTTCCTGTTGGTGTTCCTCGGTGGTATAGGAGGTTGCCTGATTCAAGTGTTATTAGCTCTTCGTTTTTCCTCCTAACTTCACTTATGCCAATGATATCCCACTTGATTTTTACTGCTTCTTGTTCTAATTCTACATTTCTAGCTTGGTTCGAGAGTGTTCGGCAGTTATATGTTACTAGATGTAGTGTAGTCGAATGTTTGCCTCCCCCAGAATCCTTGAGGCAGACCGGTTTCCCGGTGTGGGATTGCTTACCCACCTGGGGTACAATTCCGTGAGTTTTGTAATTCGACATGTTTTGAGGTTCTGAGGCATACCTTACCACGCTGCCTCAATGCGGGTTGGTAAGGAGCAATGATTCTCTTTCTCATGGATTTTGCCAGTTACCAGAGACGACCGTACCCCCGAGATGACGTCACGACTTTTTTTTTATAAATTAAAAGCCGTGGCATGGCTGGGATTCGAACCCGGGTACGAGACTCGGTTCAGCCTCCGAATTAGTGGAATTTTGGAGGTTCGAGCACATTCCCTCTGCGCTACCGGGGGTCTCTGAGCAATGTATATATATATATATATATATATATATATATATATATATATGTGTGTGTGTGTGTGTGTGTGTGTGTGTGTGTGTTCGGTGGTTTCCGGGAATTCAACCGCGTAGTTGATAACTGATCCCTGCCGGGATCGATGATACAGTGACGAGGTTTCGGCAGAGTCACATCTGCTTTTTTCAGGTCGGTTCGCATAATTCTCGTAGCCTTCTACTTTCGATTCTAGTTACTCGGAGTATTCGAGCGGTAAATTTATACAATTTAGTAACAAATGTTAAACGAAAATATTATATTATAAAATTTGCACACACAAACACACAAAAATATGGTACATACCTTTCGGTATTATTAAACTACGTTCTAAATAATTTTCAGAAAGCTGGCGAGAAGGGAGATTTTCGCTTCTGGAAGTAATTATTCTGTGCTATAACCTTAATAGACAAGGAGCATCTCATACCGAAAGCCAAGTCATCAGATCATAAATTTTGTTGGTATTTTTGATATTTCGTTTTTCTCGGGGATTTTCTGAAACCTAAAAGTTACAGGTCTTAGAAAAATATATGAGATCATCTCAGGATCTTTTTTAATAAAATGTAATTTTAAAAACTATACAAACCGGTAAGGTATTTTAGAGAAATCGGCCAATATACCTAAAACCATGGAAGTATGTGTTCAATCACAAACTCCATCGTTTAAGGAATAGAAATCTTTTTCTTAACCTGAAATTTTACCGGAATAGTTGAATTTGAATTTAACCAATAACAACATGTTTTGGCAAAACAAATCATACAATACTGACTCAAAAACACACAAAGAGTCATACATTCCAAATTTGTAAGATTTCTGTGTTATATATAACAGCAGTTCTACATTCCTAAGCATAATCTAGTTTCGTTAGAAAAACATCCATGTTCACCATTCCTGTAATTTTGCTACCACTAAATAGTTAATTTCAAAGCTAAAAATTAATGAGAGCATTAAATAAGAAGTGACTGTGCAACCAGAAAACCTAGTACCAGGGTGCATTAATGATAGGCATTTTGTCATACCCTAAAAGAAACCACTTTTCTTCATATTGAGTACTTAACAAATTCATCCGAGAACTAAATTTTGGAATTCGTTATACGTAAAAGGTTTCGTTATAAAATTCGACAGAATAACGAATGTGATTATTCCGAACAAAACCAAAGTGACATCCTTCGGTGATATATAATTTACTTTTTCCTTTAAAATCATTGGGGTAAAAAGTTATTAATGTTTTGTAATTCCGTATCTATGATTATGTCATGAGATTTGGCCCTGAAATATTTGATTTGAAAGTGACATATGAAATTGTGCATCTGCAAATATTTTAGAAATATAAAAAGTACCGATATCAGGGGTTTTAAAAATATTAACAGAACACATTATATAATGTTATGAACAAAACAAAAATAAGATATAGGTAATTATGTCGGTTTAAATTAACAAAAGTTGCAATGATTTTAATATATCTTTTTAGTCCTCGACTGAATATCTGACAACCAATATTTAATCAAGTTTAGTTAGTTCATGTCAATAGGCGAACACACAAATCTGGGTCAGAATGGAATGTAGCTCTCTTGCGGACTTTGGTAAGCGACTCTGTTAGGAATATATCCACTTCGAGAGTACGAGTAGTCTTCTTAGACCCAGCGGACGCAGAAAGAACCTACCTAATGAAAGCCATGTTTCTCGAGTCCTTTTCCGAGATTACAAAATGTATCTGGCTCGACAACATAAAAACTGCAACCTTGGTACCGCAATTGTGAAGTGAGTTACAACAATTCCTGGTGATGCTGTATTCACCGCTAATCTCAGAATTTTGAGTCCACCTGAAACCAAATCAATTCCTGCCAATATTACCCGTTAGTCCATGTGGCTAGAGATAAGGATTGTGTTGAGGAAAAAAATAAAGATATTAGGCGCGACAATCGGTAGAAAAACAGCTGCTAACGTTACAGTCTCTTCAATCGTCACGTAATAAAGTACATGCAAATTTATGCCAGGAAGAAGAATACATTAAGAGAAATTGGGAGTACCAGTCTACACGTCAGAAGATCATAACTTCCAAGGAAATTTTCAGAAAGAATCCATTCTATGGGAATCTCATCCTGAATACAACTTTCTAACTAATTCACGACGGTACAAAGAGACTATAGCAAAGAAAGAGGGGCAACCCCCGGTTTCAGGATCAACGTGCTGAAGTGGAGAGGATTCTGGAGACTAATATCGTTCCAGAACAAATAGTAGAAGCCATGCTGAAGGGCCCCCAAGCCTGGAACTTGGTATCAGATTACGCGGAGACTATCCTCAAAGAACTCCGCAATACGTTCGAGGAGTAGGCTTTAGAGGCTTCCAATGTAAAAGCAGTAAACATCTGCAATGAACCACCCTTGCGAAGTAGTATTGAGTAAGAGTGCCGCAAGGGACCATGGTTGTAGGAGAAAGAGGTTAGGGTTTTAGCGGGTATACGGTATACTGGTTTCAATGCAACGATCTACTCTTGCTTTGAAGTCATTGCATCGGGAGTCCCGCACGACGGCCAGCACGTGCTAGCTAAGTACGCAATGTATTTCCCCCCTCTTCGGATAAAAAAAAAAAAAACAGTTTGGGGTCTCCATACCAGAAAGAAGACTTTGAGGATCAAAATAAAATGAGTGGTAGTGTTCAGGCTAGCAATGCTTGGCCATGCCACTGATTGTAAGGACAATGTGAATTTCCTGAACATTCCAGAAATTGTAGATAAAGTCAGTCGAACAAATATTGATGATGATTGTTTCAGTCTTCACTTGATGAAAATTTGTAAGATTACTTAAAAACACCCAGCCCACTTCCTCCGAAATTCCCCAGAATTAAAACCTCTTAATTATTTTATTACTTTACCTGTAGTTTCTTTGTAAGAAATATAAATTTGGCATTCATTGTATTTCCAATTTCTGATGAAGCCTGACTTGGCGAAACATATGTCAAATTTACAGAAATAAAAAGTGAAAATTTAAACAAGTGTTGTTGTTTTTAAGTAATCCTAAATATTGATGAGTTTGGCATTTATGTTTTTAATAAATATTAATTACTCGTTCATTAAGTTGAGTAATAGTGAAATTTAAGGCGTTACTCGTTAATTCACTGGATTATTAAATCTATAAATAATATATGTCCAAACAGTCCGTTATCAAAAATGTTTGAACTGTGGCAGACCAATGATTTGAAGAACTGGTGTTTTAAAATAGGTTTGTAGATGCAACGGGATCATTGAGACGTTTTACATATTATATGCGTGAAAAGCAAACAAACTCGAGATCACATTAGCCAGATGAGATTGTCGTCGGGTACACAAAAGAATAATGGCATCTGTCTCCTTAAAATGATTACAGCTAACTCAGGTAGAATGCATGTCTTTCATGTCATCCGGTCTTTCAGATTCAGCTCAGTTTCGACAAATACACAATTTGCAGTATCAAGCCAGGTGAACTCGTACGGACAGTTTAACAAAGGACAAATAAGTATCCCTAGAAAATGTCTTTGATATTTTTGAAAAGAACCATTGTAGTATTTGAGACGATGTGGTCGCCATTGTCAGCTTTATATTTTTGTTCTTTTTTGTGGAGTAGACCTATAAGATAGATGAATTACAAAGACTGCAACCATTTAATTTATTTAAGACGTCCCAATAAATCTTTGTAGTCGAATTGATTTTTCTCCAGAAAGCATTAGTTGAAATTCTTTTGAGGAAACGATATACGACTAGCTGATTTCCGGAACGAGGAAGTGAATGGCTATACAAACAATATAGACCAAAAATAGTAAACATCGGCAGACGCAGGACTCGTACTTTTGAATTATGTTGACAGAGGGTATATTAAGATATTTATTTTCGGTCATTCAAATGCTGACGTGCAGAAAATTTAATTTTATAAATTGAATTATTTAACTTATAAGGACTCATCAACATGGTTATCAGTTATAGGTTTACTTTTATTGAAGTTTTTTCAGCATTATTAAAATATGTGAAATAAAACAATTGTTCATTCATAGTTTACCAAAATCCCATTTGTAGAGGAACACACATTTATAGCAACTATTTTGCCAAAATATGTAATCACATATGAATACCTTAATTAATTTATTACCGCCGAATATGTAGAGGTACATAAAAAATTTTAAAACTAATCAAGCATATAAAATACAACTCCTATACTGACTACACTTGGTTTTTAATTTGGATATGTTAAATATATTGTCCTAGTAAAATCAATTTAAAAGTTATATTGCTGAATTAATGCCATCATTTGCCAAAATGACATTATTTACCATTGCTACATGATAAGACTTTCTGCAGTAGCTGTTAACGGCTCAATAAAATGGAAGGGTACGTTTTCCCGAATCCCTTATGTATTAATTTTAGTACTGACTGACACAGTCGGCAGTTCATCATATAACTTGAAGCTAATTTATTAAACTACCAAGCGGTCAAGGTGCTTATTATGAGAAGCCGGTGAGGTAATTAACATTGTTCTATAAATATACAGGGAAGCATTTTGAATGTTACGTTTGTTTATGCATTATTAGTTGGGCATTATAATGCTATTCTATAAGAATTTTTCCACTAAAGGTTTATACACTTAATGCACTTTATCCTACTGTACCCAAGTGTACTTGTTAATAACCATTAAAATTCATTTAAGAACAGTTTTTTAAACAAGATGATTGTTATTTTATTTGTTAAAAAATTCTTTACCAAATATAGATAAAAATTTAAAAAACAATTTAAGCATATTTTTAAAATGCATTCGTTTTCATATCTGTAATTATTACAAATATTATTTGGAAAATTTTAAACTTCCATTTGTCTAAAAAGCTGTTGTTTAAACAATTTAGATGGTACAGTAGAGTATAGTAGGTTAAAGAGCAATAAGGGTATTCATCATATTTGATCTTCTTTACTCGCGAGATAGCACACTAAAAATAATAAATAAAATTCGTTCTTTAGAAGCGGAGATAATGTTTTTTTTAGTAGCTCTTGGTTATTCTAAATTCTTGACTTCCGTTTCAGTACGAAAACTCTCCCCCGAAGTGCAGGTGATAACAATTTCGTTTTTAACCTAAGTTGTCAGCAAAGTCTGAAAGAAATGTATTTTGTCTTATTGTGTACATTAATGCAAAAATACAAAATATGAACGCACCTGTGTAGGCATATCGCAATTGTTGTAATTTAAGTTATTCTAAAGATATTTCAGCACAAATTAGAGTACCCTTCTCAAAAGTCATCCCAAAACAGACGTGCCCTGGATTACTGTAGAAATAAAAACCTAGTTTACACTGATTTAAAACCAATATGAATTATCATAATAAATTAAATAATAGACTAAAAACTGTGCAGATGCACTGTAAGGGTGTAAGTCTAGCTTGACAAAGTCTTTCGACAATTTTCAATTATTATCCATAAAATCTATACCCAATTTCGCAATATAGCTAAGTTAAAATGTGTTATTAGCGGAAAAGGACGGTAACCTACAGAAATTATTAATGAAATTCAACAAGTTATTCAAGCTTAGGAAGATAACAATAAAAAATAAAATATGAAATCTTTGGCGACTTTCGCAATACCTACAAGACGCAAATTAGTAGCCGCTAAAATAATAAAATCAAACCAGGAATGTAATTCAAAATATGCCGGTGTTGACATAGAGATTGAGATTAGAGAACAGGACGTTAAAGCAAGCAAAGCAGCAGCTTGTTTTGGTACTGATGGAGAAATATTACTGATTAAAAAAAAACAGTGTAGTATCACCCGAACCATTAATAGAGATAAAGATGAAGCCAATAGTTTGTTATTAAAGACGTTTTGAAGTTAAATACATGGACGTGTGTAAATTCCAAACCTAAGATCAATTATATTTGTTTTGTTTTCGCGGCTGGTTATTTAGAATAGTACACAAGATTATGAATTCCAGATGGAAATGGTACTTTCGCTTGCAATGGTACAATTCCTAGTAAGCAGATTTCAGAAGTAAGGTTGTGTTAAAATGAAATTTCGAATTATTTATATTATGTAATGTCGATAATGTTTAAGTTCTCAGATATAAATTGAAGAAAATATATTAATTAATATCGTATCAGGAAATAACAATTACTTAGAAGTGTTTCACAGATATGCGCTATAAATGCACATGAAGTCAAAAAAGTAGAACTTTAGTTTGTCCCAAAAAAAATTTTACCTGACAAATCCACAACATGCACACTTGTTGCACCAAAAAGATATAACAATTTTGGTAAAGTCGCCCAATTTATTCTCGGTTAATGCACACTGGGCAGTTTCATATTATGAAATGCCATTAAGTTAAGCCATTTCACTGTTACAAACCGCAACATTATTATATTATAGAAAAACAACAAATCCAATTTCATTCTTGAAACGAATTTCCTCAGTTCGAAAGGAAAAGCACCTTACGCCAATTCCCTTACATTTCAATGACCGCATTTGACCGTTCCCTACTATTTTCCTTTTTCCTTTGCCAATTTTCGACATCGCGGCACGATTCGAACACAAATCCCAGAATCGAATGGAATGGCGTTGATTTCGTCAACCGGAGTTTTTTTATTGGAACGACCGTCGACACGAAGTCTATTTCCTCCAGAAAAGCGGAAGTGACCAACGAGATAGTGAAATGATCAGTTTCTCTAACGATCGTCATTGTACCAGGGATGGTATTGTTGCTGCAATTGACGAAATTCAGGAGCGGCTTCAGTAGAAATGTTGAAAGCACAAAAATAATGATTGAACGACTTTTTTGTTTTTAATTATAATGAATGAAAATTTGAATATGAACATGGCTATTACTTGAAAAGTATTATTAAACTTTGGTTAAAGCATAAATTACAAATGTCTTTCTGAATATTATTTGTGGCATCTTCTAGTTTCTTTTTAGGTTTTTTTCGAAAAAAAATACTATACTTAACAGTATAGAAGTTTTGTTCTAAAATCTATATTAACGACAATCTGATAGACTCTTGTGTTTCTTACTGCTTAACCTACCAACCACAGCACAAAATACGATAGTCAAATAGATAAACAATACCAATTTTAATCAGCAATACGTTCTCAAAACAAATTGCATAAATAGCTGAACGGGCGAAAGGTGCCACTTAGTGTATTTTTCACGAATAGTATCATCGTAAAAATCTAGCGAAATATTAAACAGCTATCACCGTTCGATTGCTTTTTGAATACTATCTAATTTATTAAAGTAAGTGTTAATACAAAAACTCGAGACTCCTATCGAATCATCAAGGAGTAAATTTGTAAATATTAGTAATGCACTGACGCTTTTTAATACGAACATAAGTTTGGCTGGTAAACGTACCATTATATTAGTTCGGAAAATTTGTGGTTTATTCTCAAACGGTTCGATAGGTTTGTTGAATATTTACAGAATTTTAGTGAGATAAACTGACTGTCGGTTCGACTATCAAAAACAGAAACTTTTAATTTTTAAATAGCTGTTACGGACATGATTGTCGAAAGATAAATAAATATCTCACCAGCTAACTGTAAAATTGATTACTGAATAATGTATCTTGGAATAATTTCAGATGTAGCATAAGTATATTTTGTTTTTATTAGTTTGTATAAAGAAATTATTAGTTATACAATATTGATCTTCACTCCTGGTAGGTAGGTACTCAATAAAATGAAGATGTGGATGATTTTTGTATTCAAAAATTTTTCATTAATTTAAAAATTATAGTTGCAAATCGCGGGCATCTGTACCAGATTATTACAATTAATTGCCTTTATTATTGAAGGTATAGGCATTTCGACACTATACGAAGGCTGCCTTTTATATTTCGGGATTGGACAACCCTAGTGTTGCAATCTGACAACTGACAGCTCTATCGTAAAGTTTGACATTTTTGAGGTTATACGTACTCAGAACGTTTTGACATACGAGCGCTATGTGTTGTTTACAGTAACTGAAAGGATTCATCTTGGCCAAAAAATAGAATTAAATCGTAAACATTTTGGTATGATTATTTTTTACAACTTTCGACGTGGATTAAGTCAGCAAGAGTGCATTGATGAACTTAATTTAATTTTTGGCGATGAAACTCCATCAAGGACCACTGTTTTTCGATGGTATGGTGAATTCAATCGAGGTCGTAGTTCACTCCAAGACGAATTTCGTGAAGGTCGTCCAAAAAAAGTTGTTGTTCCGGAAACCACTGATGCTGTGTGCGAACTGATATTGTCAGATCGTCATGTGACCAATCGTGAGATTGAATCAACCTTACACATTAGTGGGACCAGCATTCATTCAATATTGCATAAACATTTGAATGTCTAAATAATTTGTTCGCGTTCGATCCCACACAATTTGTCAATCGTTCAAAAAAAGGCTCGTGTCGATTGGTCGAAAGAAAAGCTCAAGAAATACGATCGCGGTGCTTCAAAACACGTTTATGACATAGTGACAGGTGATGAATCGTGGATTTACGCGTATGAGCCCGAAAGTAAACAGCAGTCGACTGTATGGGTGTTTCAAGATGAGCCGGATCCAACAAGAGTTGTTCGCTCACGAAGCACTTCCAAGCAAATGATCGCCTGTTTTTTCGGAAAAACTGGACATGTCGCAACCGTACCACTAGAACAACGCAGAACAGCCATTTCTGAGTGGTAGACAACCATTTGTGTGCCAGTTGTCTTTCAATAAATGAAGAAAACCAACCGCCGAAGACGGATCACTATTCACCACGACAATGCGAGCTCAAACAACTGCATTTTTGACCACTCAAAACATCGATTTGATGAGTCATCCGCCCTATAGTCATGACTTGTCACCAAATGATTTCTTTTTATTCCCGTACGTAAAAAACAAACTGGGAGGTCAACGTTTTTGGACAGCTGAAGAAGCGGTTGCTACGTTTAGAATGCATGTTTTGGAGATACCTCAATCAGAGTGGAAAAAGTGCTTCGACAATTCGTTCAAACGCATGCAAAAGTGTACAGATCTTCATGAGGAATATATTGAAAAACAATAAACCGATTTTCGATGATTAATATTTATTTTTGTTCTCTTATCCCGAAATATAAAAGGCACACCTCGTAGAAGCTTTTCAACGCAAGACAACCTCTCTTCAACTTGATGATTTGTGCTGCTCCCATAAGACCGAAATCTCGAAAAAAAAAGTTTATTATGTTTAAATGTTGATCATAAACGTGAATTAAATAACACCATCTGATCCAAAGACTAATAACTAATTATTCGAATTTGTGTCGCCTTATTTCTAATCTAGAAATCATCGGGTAAAAACATTACACTAGCAACGCAGCCGATTTGAGAGTATCTAGTGATTCGTTTCCCTGAAACTTGTAGGTACCGTTCTTTAATTCGCGTTTAAACATCTAATCATATCAATCGTATGTTTGAAGTACGTATATGCTTTTCGTGCTCGGTCATTTAATGAAGGTTCCCGACTAGAAACGATTTATTGTCTGGCGTTCCAAAGTATGTGGGGGGTATAAAAGATAGTTTAAGTTTAGTAAACTCTAAATTTGCATCGCGAAATTTTTGAATTAGAGATCACAGGGTAACAGCATTACACTTGCTCGAAACCCTTTATGGCAGCCTCAAAAGGCTCGTTTTCCTGAAATTTCAAGATGTTGTTCAATTCGCGTTTAAATATTGGTAGTAAAAACGAAATGTGAGACCAGACTCGAAAATTTAGAAAAATCCAAATAATTTACAAGACCTACAAACCTAAGAAAAACCTCGGAAAAAAAACGAAAACCTTAAAACTCACGTCATAGACTAACAAAAATATTTGTAGTTCATTGTAATGTAGTGTATTACAACATTATTGTATTGTACTGCTGAATTATTGTCAAACCACTTTCAAACTAATATCGGTTGACTAATTAACTCCTAAATCCTTAATTGTTCTTAACTAATAGTAAAATACTATGGAAATACTCATTTGTAACAATTAGGAGACGGACATTGTGATGGCTTGGATCGTGTAATGAGCATCAAGCTTATATTTGTTACGTGGAGGTAGCGTATTATATACCGACCATGTTAACGAATTTGCTTGAACGGGTTAGACCCATATCTCTCACTTTATTGCTGGCGCTAATTAAGTGAACAAGGCAGAACGTAACTCACTCCAGCTAATTCAGTACATGATTTGTATATAGTACGCTACCTGCAGGTAATATAGACTCGATGCTCAAATCACAATTTAAATATCACAATGAATATTGAGGTCTGGAGCCTCACAAGATGAGAGTGGGGTGACATTACTATCCTTGTAATGTTGTGCCTTTTCCGTAACGATTCGGCAGTAGACAATAGTGGAGCACAAATATGCATATGACGCGTTTACCCGAAACGGTGCCAATGGTCAATAGAAAGAGGCCTTTGCACCCTCAGTTTAATATTGGTGGATGGGGGCGTTCCAACTCGCAAACACCATCTCAAAATGAAGCAATAATTTTAAGAATAACTTAAAAAGTAACGAAAAAAGTCAGAAGGTCACAGCGAGTTAGAGTCGTCATCACCCAAAATCTTTCACGTTCTGTTCGAAATCAGAAAAACTCTTATAAGGTAAGTCGCCAAGAAATCATGAATATTTGTCTTGCCATGTTGAAGAGTATTATGAAAAATGAATTGGCACTATCTTGATGAAATTATCTTCCACACTTTATACACATCGTAAATGGTATTGTAAATGCTTTATTCTGATTTCAGTAAAACCGTATTATCTTGAATTCAAAATCGCCCAGTTCCCAATTCTCACCCAAAAATTTGAAATTTTAAATTTGGATTAAGGCACACAATTCAGAACAACTGCGTGTATAAAGAGTGATCATTTTGTCAAAATCATAGGCAGTGTAATAGTGGTTTCTTAACAATTCTTGTACGATTTTATACCAAGTATTACATGAACCAATACTTGCTATGAAATCTATTTGGAATGTAAATAATCAAAGGAATTTCTTTGTGGTCATTACGGTCCACCGTTACTAATATATCAATATATATGTTGTCAATGTTTGGTTATTTTACAAAGGCCATTTAAGTATTTCCCTCACTCACTAGCAAAAGAGCCCATTCGAACTATGATCTGTAATATCGAAAAGCTTACCGACAATGTAAATCAATAATATATGATACTGATTATTTTTTATATTATAATCTCATAAAGTAAGTAAATAAATATTTTCGTTGACTTTTTGAAAGAAAATATTTTATAAATCATTACAAAATTTTGGCAATTGAAAAAAGCGAGTTCGCACTAATTTGTTTTTCTCCGTTCTGTAGTAAAAAACGAGTTGGATCAAATGTATTATTTTTAGCTAGATTGCTAAAAGTCGTATCACAGAGATAAAATAAAATCCGTATGTCAAATGTCAATTACCTCGCAACATACTAAGACCTGATTTACGTTGTACGCCGTAAAAGTTTCCCTGGACATGCATAAATATATAATGAGTATTCGCGCTATTTTTTGAGCATTTTTTCGTGCATTAACAAACATTCTGATATTATCATAGTTGTCAGAATCATTGTGAATGGTAAATAACTTAGATTACTTTGTCACCTAGGCAACTATTATTACAATAGCTTCAATAAACTCCGTTATCACATAATTTAGTCAACTACGTTTGTGTCAGACGACAATACGTCTACTACTACTAAATTAGAACTTATTTAAGTGTTTCGTAAGTTCGACTGTTTCTATGCATATAATATAAACAAATACGAGTATAGCTATAATCCCATTATTCAGACAGGAGACTTTGTTGCAGGTTTTAATCTCAGACATTACAAATTTCCGTATTATATCAACAGTGTTCAGGGCTCCTGTTGCAGATATGTAGGTAGAGGGCGTTTGGAAAACATTTAATTTGCATGCAAAGTTTCAGTCCTTCCCTAATCTGAAGATTTGCATATAATTTAAATCAAAGCTGTTGCGTCATTATAAAGGATTTCAGAATTTTGTTTAGCACAATCCTTGGATAAGTGATATTTCAGCACAGCAGAACTGTTAATGCGCCAATAGTGTAAAATAAATATAAAATGGTAAAGTTTGGAAACTTCATTTCTATAGTAAGAAGTTTACATCCGACAAGTAGACGAATAGGTTGCATTTTTGGAAAACGGAGAAAGAATTTACATATTTTGATGCATTGTTGTTATTCAATCACCGGCTTACGAGATCACTAGAAAAATCACGACTTTAAGGCACGCGCACGACCTCTGGGTGCAAACCCACAAATTTTGTCACCGTTAGATTTCTCGCCTTATATCATTCATAATTTCTTTGCAATACTATGTAAATAACTTATACAGGGTATAACATATTGTAGTGCAAATATTTTGGCAGGTGTTAGTGTTGATCCGAAGAACCAAAAAGTCTTGTCAAATGTGAATGATTCTATATTCTATTTGTCAACATGGGGGGTCGCATTCTATATAGACCAGCATACGTTAACAGAGTGGATTGTGTTGTAGTGGGTCGCGAATTTAAAAACTTTGAGTTCCATATAAGTGGTGATTTAGTCTATAGGTATAGTTTGGGCTCTTGATGATTTTGATACATTAAGCTATAAGATGACATAACACTGTAAACGAATTTTTTCAGAGAAGGAACTAGGTTACGTTAAAACGGTTGACATATTCACATACATTATCAAATTATATCAGACGTTTAGTTCTCAGTCATGTACACTTCTACCAAAAAAGTAAACATACAGAGATCTCCTTTGAAACTAATCTTGAACTCCACCCAATTTAGCAACAGAAGATGACACGCTATCACTTTTTGTGTTTTCTTATACAAACCAGATATGACATCCGTCTACCAAACAGCCCTATCCTACAATATCTGCTGCCTCCGGCAACTTAAATATATCTTCTAAAAGAATGGTATACCTTTTAGATTGGGACAGACCGATTTTAAGTCTTCATTATAGGTAGTGAGCTACACACTGGCCCTCTATCTTGGCAGTTTACTTCCCTGTCAGCAACCTTTGCCAAAACTAAAGAATATATTACTATATAAATACTTCTTTTATTTCAGATAAAAATTCAATAAATTACCCATTAAAATTAAATTTCAGAAAGCAACAAAACCTTACATGTTGTACGTCAAAACCGTGCTTTATGTTTATATGTTTTGAATATACTTACAACAGAAATTGTTAGCCCTAAGCGTAAATAAAAATCTCGTACCGTACTAAACAATTTGAAATGAAGGGTATAATTAAAAACGACATACTTCGGTTCCTCAATTTTCATTTTTTTTAACAGGCATATCGGACAATTTTATGCGTACAGTTTTTTTTTTCATATAGTTTTATGCTGTTTAAAGATGACAACAATTTATATTACTCCTCAATACCTACATTCGTAGTAAAATTAATTAAACGATTTCAAATGAAACATTGCTTATGTAAACAATTGAAATAGGTTCTTTAATCTTGCAATGTGAGAATTATACAGTTGGCACATGTCTCTTTAAGCAAACTTTATCTCGTTAATATCTCACTGAATTAATGTTTGCTTCATGTGGGAGTAATTCAAAATGCTGCGTTGCTGTTTGAGAGTTTCTATTTTTATTTTATTACTTATATGTTGTTATTGCAATATTAGTCCAACGCATGGCTCGGAACTGATATACTATTGGATCTTTCTTTAATTTCTGTATTTGCATAATAGCTTACTTCAGTATAGCTCGTTATTTAATTCGCGTTTAAATTTCTATATAAAGGAAATTTGTGTCATAGAACATGCATTCCTGATTAATATAGAACACTTTTTTAAATTCTTACGGGGGCGGGCATAAATGCCCCCATATCAGATATATTAATGATATGGCTGAACTGAGCTATATTTGCCAAGAGGTGTTTAAAAACAAATTCTAAAGTGAAAATGTTTTCCACATATTCAAATTTTTATTTAGGAGAGGTTTCCCTTTGAATCTGTAAACCAAGAAACTGTTGACAAATGATGAGAACATCCATAATACTTTACCACCTGGGGTGAGGGGAGGAGTCATGCTAAATGCTACATTCAATAACTGTGTAGAGGAGGTGTATAATACTATACTTTAAGGTGTCCAACTTTATATTAAGTTACATTTGAGTTTTCTTCAATCAACAGAGAAATTTTGTCATTGAAACTTTAATAAATTTATTGGTTTTAACAAAAAAATAATGTTATATAAAGGAGAATCACGATAAGTAATTAAGCGATAATTCGATTGGCAGATACGCATGTAACATTAAATATCACAAAATACTACTCTCGATTGAGACACGAATTATCTTCCGAAATTATTGACCTGCTTGCCCATACTTTAAGTTACAATCTGGCAGAAGACACAATCAATAAAATCATGTACATATAGGATTCAAGAATTATGGAAAACAATTTTTATGTATGTATATTTCTTTAGACAGAATAAAACTACACAGACAACAATCCGCCAGAATAAATTGAACACTAGTCGAGCGTTATGACGTGTCAGTAAATAAGTTACGTTTATTTAATAAGAAGAGATGTTAAATTTGTAAATTGTTCCAAACACTTTGACTTTGAACTTGTACTATTTATTGTGCATATTATATAATTGCCTAGTAATCAATGGTATTTCCCCTTCTATAAGAAACAGAAAGTGCATCAAATATTTAAAAATTTGGCACCTCAGTAGTAAAAAGACAAAGTTTGTTCTCAAAAAGATTGAATTTTTTATTGATTTAGACTTCAGACAAGACAATTATTATGCACACAATATTTTAGAATCTATGGAATTAAGTCAAAAGTCATGCCAAAAGATCGTCACAGAAATAAAGGGAAGAATTGATACATAAATATTGGGTCCTGTCGTGCGAGATTAAGCCCCTTATTTGGGATTGTTTTATTGTTTTCTTGTGAAGAACGCTGAACAGGGAATTTTTATTGACTTGTTATGGCACTGCCTGATCATACTACACATATACACTATAAATTTAATCTTTAAATATCTGAATTATTTGATGACCACCTAAAGTTTGAAGTGCTCTTTTATCATACCAAACTTTTATTGAATTTTTACAGAAGTGTGCTTTTTGAAAATATTGGGTACAGTTATCCAAAATTAGTCATCAGGCGTAATTAGTCATTTATTCCAATGAGTGTAGTAGTAATTCAAAACATTGACAGCTATTGCGTTGTGCAAAAAAATAGTGGAAGGAGCAGTGATTGTACCAGTAGAGCTGAACAGAAAATATGCTTTAAAGAAATTATTCAAATTTCTTCATTTATTACGTCATCACAGTATTGTAACTAGTGTAGAGTACACTGATGTTTCCAGCAAGAAAAAAAATTTTGACGCCAGGTGAGATGGACCATTACAGTACAACAACATATAACATCATATCCTTAAGGTAAAAACACCTCCATAATTACATCTAAAGCATACAAATAATTTTTTAGTTCTTAGAAATCGCCCAACATTTTACCAATAATCTCTTTAGAGAATTGAGAGATTGATAATAATAGAAAATATCAAATTTTGATAATTATAGGGAAGTTGAGTTATCATTAACTTCTCAAATTTAACAAAGATTGTAGTCTCTATGATCTTTCCTAGGCCTCACAACGGGTTTAGGTAATTATTTTCAAAACAACATAATCCTAAACTAAGCCGAAAAACTGACTAGGAAATGAAACAGACATGTTTGTGGATAATCCTTAACAGTTAAATTACTTTAAAAACCGATTTAAGACAATCACAGAAATATTGCTGGAAAAATTAAAATGCTTAGCTACAAGATTTTCGCAGTAATGACAATTTCAGAGTAAACTCCAACAGCTGTAAGAAGTTTTTCTGAGCTCTTATAACTTTTATGACATAAGAGCGGCCATCGACCAAGATATAGGTTTTAGGAGTTATAAAAAAAGTTCTTCATTTTGGATATATATCCAACTACTGGTACTTTTCTAGACACCAGTCTTCTAACCGATCAATCGAATTTTAAATTGAAACTATAATTTATTATAATTTGAAAGATTGCATAAATCGTTTATAAATAATAAAAATAATAGTGGTGCTAAATTAGATTATTGGAGAAGTTCACTTGTTGCAAGCTAAATGTCTGTACAACAGCCATTATAAAATATATATTGGATAGGGTGATCCAACTAAGATCTTGTAAGTTCCATATAATTATCACAGAAACCCAAACAAGTTAAGGGTTTCGTAAATGTCTAGACTGACTTTGTTAAAAGCTAACCAGAAGTCCGTATGCATCAAATTAACCTAAATTGCTAACTGTTTATCTAGAGTTCATTAATATATCCTATTGAGTAGATATTATATTTTTAGTTGACTCCTAAGTAATACGGTACAGCCCAGTATCGAGAACTTAAGCAAAATTATACATACAGGCCCATAATTAGTGACAGTTGTATGAGTTTGTGCTTTACATATAGGGCAGACTTTAGCTATCTTCCAAATATCCGTAAAGACCTATGTCCTTAAAATATGATTCATAATAAATATTGGAAATAGTAAGGGATGTGAATTCATTAAATCCAGGATGGTATTTTATTGGGAAGACCTGGAAGAAGGAATATCCAGTTTTATATGGCTAAACTTGTATGCACTGCTTATGGACGTATAAAGTATTGTACCCTAACACCACCTTTCTTTTTTCACTCAACGCACGTTACAACAGCGAAGCTGTCATCATCAGGATTAAATAAAAACAAAAAGTTACGTTGAGTGAAAAAAGAAAGGTTTGGTGTTAGGGTACAAAACTTTGTGTTTATAGGTCTGTAACACACGAAATGTATCCCAGTTTTCCAATTGCACTGCTTATGAAAAATACGCGACTATGCAAAAATGCACTAGTGGTTTCAAAAAAGCAGGTATATTCCGACATGATTGAAATTTATTTACAGAATTAGATTTCGCTCCTGTCATTGTTTATAAAAATGTTCCAATAATTGAAAATGAAAAACACTCCAATAGAAGATTAAGTACAATGTCAATCATGATGTGGTTGGGCACAAGAGTTATAAAGTGATATCGAAAACGATTCTTTTTTATGTTTGTTGCAATACATCATAATCATCTTTATTATTTGGACAAAATATAGATTGAAAAACAATATAGTGAGGTTGTATAATTTGTAATCATTTAAAAATACATCTTTTACATGAGAAAAGTGTTTTTTTATTTATACTTAATAATAGAATACATGGTGTTCCTAAATTGGAGGTACAAACGAAAAGGGGAGATTCCTTGAATAGTTTTAGGAAGAAATAGTCCCATAAACATGGGTCCGCAAACGTTTCGATTTCAAGTGTTAAAATTTCAATTTTTTTTCAAAGTTTTTTCTCATAGTATCTGCACTTCACAAGATATTGAAATGAAATTTGGCATAGATATTACAATTAAGAGTTTACACTTTGTGACATGCCAATTTCGATTGCAAATCTACAGGGTGATATTTTTTCGGGAACACTGTCCACTGTTGTCCTTCAGAAATTTTTTTTGGTAAGCCACTGGTACTTTCAAAAATTGTAAAGAAAAGCTTTGTTGTTATACCAAACTTTATGTTCTCTTGTAGTTTTGTCGTATCTACTACCGGTTTCGAGAAAAAAATTTAAGAAGAACAGTTCTACCAACTGAGTTTTCAAGTCCACGGCATAACTTGCTCAAAAAAAAATCATTTGTGCATCTTCATGAATTACTTTCGAAGCAGGCTCAATTTTTCATCGGGAAAACTTCCTGCAGAAACCCCAGCCCGGAGATCATTTACACACTTTCAAAATGTTCCGCGTCATTTTCAGTTGATCGATTTCCTCCAGGCGTCCAATCAAAAACAATAACAAATTATATATATAACCCTATCAGTCGATATGACCGTATTAAAAACACGGTCGAAAACAGTCGTTAATAATTGTTGGAAGTCTATCATTTAAAACGGAGCGGGGTTAGCACTTAAGTATGACATGCACAAACTAAAATTCGTTTTTTATGCTTTAGTTACTTTAATACGGTGTACAAGGCTGGTGGCGTGACTGAAGTAATTTTCTTCTCTGACTAGGTAATGACATGCCTTAAGCTACCTGCTAATGTCAATATTATGTACGTAAAGCGGTTCATAACATCAAGATGGCGTTTACATACAATACCGCTCTAATTTAAACATATTTGTTAATTAATAATTTCAATTACCTACTAGTACTCAACACTAACAGAATTGCATAAACCCACAACTTCTAAAAAACTTTTTATTCATTTTAGAAAAAAAAAACAGTACCAAAATTATTAGAAGATCTATTACATCTACATCATCACTTTTCGAGATAATTTAAGAACTAAATCTGAACATCGTACTTACTACTTAGGTGATTAGTCCTTGAATCAGAGTTCCATTGTGTATCTTTGAAATCCAAAGCCCAGTACTAATGAAATAAGTTAGAACTTGAGACTTTACTAGAGATTTAGTCAGATTGCAGCATTTTGACAACTCGTATGTTGTGAAAGCGGCAATTTAGGACTTGATGAGCCCTAAGCATCACAAGCAAAAGGAACTTCATAAGAACTAGGTGAAAAATTCACATTTCTTTGTTTTTGCGCTATCTGCCAACTGTATGAATAAATACAGTAGTCAAGGAAGTGGATTAGGAAGTAATATTTTTGCCATTAATGATTTTCATAAACACATAATCAAACATATTGCCACTGAGAGAAATTCTTTGAACACGTTGAATACAGAATTCATGCTGACAGCACAGTTAGTACGTTGTCCTTAGAACACCTTAAGTTTTAAGTCGTAGTTTTGCTTACTATTTCCTAAGTAGTGTTTTGTGACAATTTAACAAAAAAGTATGTACATATTCATTCATGGAAATTGAAAAATATTTCCGAAACTCAAAAATTATTCTAGTTGGTTTTAACTGATTATTGCGGTCTTATAATTTCAGGCTAGAGTAAAGTCGTATAAGACCTAGGTCAAATTAACCAAACGTGTCAGGGTCAGAGTTAGAACTATGAAAATGATAAGACAACTAAAACATTTTAATTTCCAATTATAGTTTTTTATATAAATGCCATTGCGAAAACATTAATATCGACGTTAATCCTGAAATATGAGAAATATATGCAGGTTTTACTCAGGTGTGGTGTTACTCACAAGCAATCAATAAATACAATTGTTTGTTATTTGGTATACAGCTTTAACATGTCACACACAGCTCCTTGATTGTTTAGCAGTTTTCCATAATAAAGAGACTAAGCATATAACTATACTTAAACTTAAATATATAAATTGGCATACCTACAGTCCTTAATTATAGAGTATTTTTTATATACATATTATTGTTAATAATGTATACCTATTCGCTCAATCCTTGAATATGTTTTCATATAAAAACATTTCCCTGAGGGTTTGTATAATATTAGGGAAAAACAAACGGTTCAAAGACTATTGCATAAGATTTACAGCGAATAGCAATTTACTACTTTTATGAGCTTTTTAATATTCGAGTATTTGCTAATGCATCACAAACAAATGATAGCTTAGACTAAACCTTCTATATGCAAAAGATTAAATATAAAAAATAAAATGTAAATCTAGCAATTGCAACTTGTTAAACATCTGTCAGATGTATTATATAAGAATATGTGCAAATTATTTTAATAATAAAACGTTGCAGGGAGATTTTTCCTTACATTCAGATTTTAAATTGAAAGCAAGTTTCTTACAATTCAGATTATAAAAAACACAACACAGTAATTAAATGATCAGTTACAATAACATGTACCTAGTAAATATTTTTTTTGTTAAAGGAAGTTCTTTAGGGAGTTATTTTGAGTAATTCTCCAAACATTATGGAGTACATTGAAGACCATCAAAATTCAGTTATTGTCTTAACTACATAAATAATTATTGAAGCGAAAGCTTCTTAAGACTTACACATATGAAAATAGATAAGCAAGGGAATGAAATGCATAACTTTAAATCGCATTTGTTTCGACCCGACCGACATTACACACTGGCTCGATCTTGAAATGCCCATCCAATTATGTTCCCTGTGTAAGAAACAAGGACCAGGTAATATATTAAGTCCCTTCATTGAAAATCAATAATATATCGAAAATAAACTAATATAAAATACCTGCACAAAATTTGCTTTTCGTTCTAATAAACACTCCAATTCTCTGTTTGTGATAAGCCTCATACGTCAGAAATTAAAAATAATACCTCACAAAAAGGCAGCTTGCTATTAAACTTTCATATTATCGAGGAATATAGACTTACAGGAGGATACACATTACGCAAAACATGTCCTTTGTTTACATCGTTTTGTGATTGTAATAACCAAAGAACTCAATAGAGGTATGATGTATTATGTACATCCAGAGCTTTTATATTTACCAAAGGCAGGCGGTCTAGTATTAAAAGCGCACGGCTCCAGATCCAAAGATGTCAGGTTCGAGACTAAGAATAATTATACATAAAATAAGTAAAACACAATTTAATATTACATGGAATAAGAACTCATAGGTATATAATTTATTGTTTTGTGTAAATGTTACGTGTTTATAATGATTTTAGCTAAGAACAAGACGAACTTTTCTTTGACATCTTGTCTTCAAATACTTATCAGATGAACAATATCATTTGCAAACATTTTCTCAATATATAAACTTATATTTATTTGCAGATATATTTAATTTAAGAATTAAACTAGGATTAATACTTGACTCGTAACACAATAGTGATAATTATTTTAATTCATCTGATATCTATATTCATTACCAAGAGTAACGCAAATAAAGAAAAATAGAGACAGTGAGATATCGAGAAAAGGGAAGTATATTTCGTAAGAAGCTTTCGCTTTCATCGTTCAGTCTCAAATGAATGCCGCTCTTTTCTAGATTTCAATCAGTTAAGGGGAGCGCAACTAGTGAAAGTTCTGGACTAGAAACAATATATTGGCTTGCGTTCAGTGGATTGAAAAATTTTATTGTAATTTTTTGCTAGGTTTTAGGTACCCTACGAATTTTTTTCGTGCGATTTCTATCCTAGGAATTACTGGAAAACGACTTTACACATAGTGCGACTCCCGATTTGGTGTCTCTGTGCGCTAGTTTTTCCTGAAACTCCTAGATGTCGCAATTGATTTCGCATAAATTAACTTCAGTTATATGTACTAAATACATAAATAATTATTTGAGATTTCAATCTGTTCAATGGATTGAAAAATCTCGAAAACCTAGTGTCATTATAATATTGAAAAATACGTCCCAGAAGTTAAAAATTGTCTGAAGCCTTTGAGATTAGATTTTATGGTCGAACAAAAAATTAAAATGTACATCGTTTGTTTGTTTATTAGAAGACGTCTTTAGCTGTATATATAAAAATATGCTACACGTGATTCTTATCAATGATAAGACATTAAAGTAAAAAATTATTTCTAGTAGTTTCCCAATCAACAGATATTATGAATTAGATGATCAAGTTTTTTTATTACCCCTTTGCGGTTGTTACTTAATTCAGGTTTGTATGAATTAAATATTGAAATTTTAACAAGTTAATCGCGACAAGTTTAAAAAGTGAAGAGATTCTGTTTTTAGTTTCCATATAAATATTCCATATGTTTAAAATATGAATAAAATGCTTTCTTTCCGTGTAAGAAAAACTTTATTTTTATATGGTTTTTGGAAACACCACGATGTGCCAGCCCGATTCTGTTAGCACTTATATTTATTCCAAGGAAGCTCTCGCTCTCCATTGCCTCAGTCGCCCTTAGGGCATTCGGCAGTTTTATGACTAGCTCTGAATACGATCTGATAATAAACTAACCGATAAATTAAAGAATATCTCATAAGAAAATCGATTGAATAAAAGTTGATTTTCAAAAATAGCTGACGTGAACTACCAGTTAGGTAGTTTGTTTTAATGACCAGCTCATTTTTTGTATTTAATTTATAACTTCCAATTAACAAATGCTTTAAAAAGTTTTTTCGTGTATAATGTTGGTTTAATTAAATGATTAAGATATATCTTGCTCATAAAATATAAATATATATAAATAAATAGTTTGGTAAATTCTGATTAAAAAATCATTAAAAAGCTACTGTGAGTACAAAAAATTTGATAATCCAAAATTGATAAGGTTTACTAAATGTTGTTATATCAGTTAAAGTGAATGTTAACTATACAACCTTTACAATCCTTATAATACAAAAACCTACACTAAACATTTTGTATACATGTCGTAAGGGTAATTTTGATAATTACTCACACTGAACGAACTAAGATTTGCCACAAATACATTACTGGATTCACCTTAATATGACTTCTAACCGACTAAAGGTCAAGAAAAATTTAACCCTGATATATTTTCTATAACAATTTTTATGGGAAATTAATAGTTAAGAGAAGTTACTATTATTTAATAGTAAAGTCTCAAAATATTTAACGTAAGTTTATTGATATGAGAAAATATTTGACATAATTAGACACAGCGGAACAGTTCAGATAACTAGTGACTCTTGAGGAGTAGGCAAATGGTGAACCTGAGTTTGATCTATATTGGCTTTTTCATTGTTGTCTCTTGATAATGGCTCCAAAGCAGGAGTCGAAACGTATCTAATACATTTAGGCGCGGTTCTCACCCGGAATCCAACTCAGTTAATTATAATGAACTGAGCTGGAAGCCTCTCAGAATATATATATATATATATATATATATATATATATATATGTTTTAGGCGGTTTCCGGGAATTCATCCGCGTAGTTGATAACTGATCCCTGTCGGGATCGATGGTAAAATGACGACGTTTCGGCAGAGTCACATCTGCCCTCTTCAGGTCGGTTTGCATAATTCTCGTAGCCTTCTGCTTTCGCTTCTAGTTACTCGAATGTTACATACAGTATTCGAGTAACTAGAAGCGAAAGCAGAAGGCTACGAGAATTATGCGAACTGACCTGAAGAGGGCAGACGTGACTCTGCCGAAACGTCGTCATTTTACCATCGATCCCGACAGGGATCAGTTATCAACTACGCGGATGAATTCCCGGAAACCGCCTAAAACATTTAGTGCCCGCGAAAACTTAAAAACAAATATATATATATATATATATATATATATATATATATATATATATATATAGGGTGTAAACGGTTTGAGTGCAAAGATTTTGAGGATCAATACTTCAGGTCAAAACAAATCAAAGAGCTTTATAACATTTTCAGAAATAAACTATAGTTTTGCCAAAAAAAAAATGAAAAAGTTAGAAGTTCTGTAGCCTTTATTACAGTGAATAATAGATTATTTCCGGCTTCAAAATGATTGTAAACTAAATATGTAAATACTCAATAGCGTATACACCTTTAATAACTGTATTAACAAAGAAAATTATTATTTAAACTCTAAATATTCTGTTATAATTTGCCCTACGTTTCTCCGATCAGATGTGGCAACATAGCATATACTCAGTACTATAGCTGGCCGCTGCTATGAATGCTTTTTTGCTGCCCGGTTCTTTTAAGAAAGTGAAAGTGATTTTTGCGTGACATTCGACATAGCGTAAGTTACTTGATTTTCATTTTAAAATATAAATTGGAAAAATAAATAAAATCTGTTGTGAATTGTGAGTTCGAGTGTATTATTTTGTAACAAACAGTGATAATCATACAATTAGGTAAAGACCTGACATGCTATTAATTTGTGGGGAAAGCAAATGTAATAACAAGAATTTTGAATTTTGAATATTTACTATAAATAATCCGTTTGCTCGCAAGAGGTCTATCATAATGACATCCTGCAGGTCAAAGGTTTTTATTTGTCTAAGATAAGTAATATTAATTTCTTAGTAACAATTATTTCTCGAAGAATTTAACACATAAAAGAACTACATATAAGAAATTTTTGGTATAATATAGTTTGTATCGCATTATTTTTGTATCATAATGTAAACAACTTTGTATCCTCCCTTCTTCAACTTGATGCATAAAATAAATCGCCAAATATATTTATTCATTTCAATACATAGATATTAAAAGGGTACATTTTGAATATAATATTTCATAAAATTTTATGTACCTAAATAAATCTACCGGCACTCGAAACTATGAAATTATTTAATACAAAAAATTAACAGAAGTTACATACCCACAACTTGCAGTCGAGACAAGAGATAAGAGAACACCTGCCGCCAAGTCAGCATCCCAGCGAATCGACGTCGAGCTAATTCATTTTAACGAGACTTCTGTTTAAACTTTCATGTAGTGTAGACGCATTTTGTAATTTTCAAAATAAAATTGTTTTTAAAAATTGTTTTTCTTGGAGAAAAGACATAAATGGCGCAGTCAGTAGGATGTACGTGGTTTTCGGAAACTTATTGACGGTTTATCAGTAAAATTTCGTAAAAACTTTGATATTTCAATATCTTAAACGTACATCGAACAGTCACGTTAACGTAACCAGTGCCGCGCCCAAGTGAACATTGGACCCCAGGCGAGAGTGTAAACCGTGATACGTGCAAAAACAGTTATTTTGGAAAAACGTGCACAACAAAAGGACTCTACCACTACAGCATTTTGGTCACTGCTACTGCAAATAGCATCCAGAATCCACAGAAGTCAGGGGATTAGGACAGGAAAATCTTCCAAGTAAGTGCCCTTTCTTTTCTTGCCTCTTCCAATAGCCACGGCATATGGAACGTGGAAGAGATATATAGGCGTTGTATTAAACTCTTTAAAGAAGGTAATATAACATTAGTTTTAAGAAGCAACAAATAAAATAAATGCTTATTCGCTCGTAGAAATCAAGCATAAACAAGAAGAAAGAAAAACATTTTGAATTTGAATTTTTGATTTGATTTTTGATTTTAATTTTAGTGTAGTTATAAGAAAAATCAATTTTTGATTTTAACTAAATGACCGATATTGACGATATTTTACTCGATTTTGACAAATTAAAAATATCTAAGAAGACTCTTTCAAAAAATTTTGAGAAAATTCCAGCATTGAAAATGCCACAAAGTAGTAACGTTCAACCTAACCCTAGAACTATAAATTGGGATCTTTTCCGATCAAAGATCGATAATATAAAAACCTATGACGGAGATAGTAGTACCCTAAATAAATTTATTTCTCGCTGCGAAAGTCTGATAGCAAGTTATATTAATTTAGGCGATGCAGAATTAAACAATCATATTTTCGAATGTATTCAGGAAAAACTAGTTGGCAGAGCTGAATACATGGTAGGTAATCGCGCTGAACTAACCGATTGGAATGCATTAAAACAAGCTTTAATTCATTGCTTTGCTGATAGAAGAGACTTAGATTGCTTAGTCCAAGAGTTAACAAGATCTAAACCACTAAAAGGTGAAAATTTATTTAAATTTGGAAGTAGATTACAACTTATTAGGAGTAATGTCACACAAAGAATTAGTAATGATATTTCTTTGCAAGCTGCAGATAAATTATGTAGAATCAATCATTATGACAAAATTGCTTTAGATACTTTTATTGCAGGTTGTACAGGACTTTTAAAAAATAATCTTCATCTCAAAAAACCTTCATCTTTAGAAGAAGCAATGGCGTACGTAAATGAATTTGAAAATTTTGAAAGATTTTATGGTAACTTTGGTAATTATGATAAACAATTTGTAAAACCAATTCCAAATAATAATAATCAATCATACTTTAGAAATCCAAATCAAAATACGTTTAAATTGGACCATCCCTATCAAAATAATTTTACACATCAATATCCAAACCCATTCAATACAAATAATCCAAATAACTTTATTCAACAAAAACCAATCTTTCCTAGCCAACCAATAAATCTTCAACCAATACCTTTACCTCCTAGAAGACTTCCCACCAATAGTGAAGTTTTTGGTAAACCACAAAATGTATTCAAACCAAAACCAATTCCTCCAAATCAATTACCAAAACCTGAACCCATGTCAACAACCTCAAGAGCTACAACCGCTCAATCAAAAAATCAATTTTCACGACAAAACTATCAACAACCATTCCAAAACAGAACTTTCCAAAATTATAATCCAAACTTCCAACCAATCTTTGAAGAACTAAACTATAACGAAGATGAAAATCCAACATACTTTCAAAATGACGAAAATACTAATTATACAGATGATTCAGAAGATCCTAACTTTGAAAATAATTATCCTCGACAAACCCCAGAATATTACCCAACAGATTTCTTAACATACTCAGAAAATTTCGAAGAACCTGTTCAAAATGAAAACTCAAATTTTCAGGCAGTAGCCTCAACCAAGAAATCTCCCTAGCAGAAATAAATATATGTGCAAATAATTCCTTGCCTTACATCACAATAAAAAACCCGAAATTGAATCTATTAATATAGACACAGGCAGTTCACGTTCAATAATTAAACCTTCCATAGTTCAAAAATATTTCCCAAAATCAATGTATAGCTCAAAATCAATAATCAAAACGGCTTTAGGTGCTAAAGAAGTAAAATACTGTGCGCTAATACCGGCCTTCCCAGAATTTAATTCTAATTACAAAATAGACTTCATAGTTTTTGATTTTCATGAATACTTTGACGGTGTTATAGGAATATTTGACTTAATAAAACTGAAACTAAATATGGACTTAACAAATAAAAAATTAACTAATAATTATGTCGAAATTCCAGTTCAATATAAGCAACCTTTCGAAAATGACCTCCCCGTTACTGCTGAAACAAAAAAGGTAAAGCAGAAAATTGAACAAACAAAAGAAACTGATTTATATCCTTTAGAAACAGCCTCTACGGATAACAACCTAGGAGATATCGATGAAGTCATTCAACAAGCCCTTGAACTTCCGGTTTTAGATCCAACAACTGTAAGTGAGATCTTAGGACCAGAAATCACTGAAGAGACCGAAATCGCTATCGAAGAAAGTTCACGACCTTCTGTCGAAAATACAGCACCGGATCAACAAGAAAATAAAGAAGAAGAAGATTTGGAAACAGTCCACACTTCGGAAGAAAACCCAATATTAGAAATTCCGATAACCGATAGATCAATAAACACATATAAAAATCAACTCATTATTACAGTAGGCGACGTTACGCAAACCAGACGTGAAAAACTCTTTGAAAATAACAGAACGTACGTAACTTTATCAAAAACTAATATTCAAGAATCTATAACTAAATTCGTAAAAGACTTCTTAAACCCGAAATCAACTTATGCCATATTTTTCAAAAATTCCGATCTTCCCCCAATATTTGCTTCTACAGTTCAATCATTTTTCAAAAATAATTCTTTCAAACTTATTCAATGTAATAAATTCTTGACAGACATTGAAACCTCAAATGAACAACGTGAAAAACTTGAATATTACCATATTTTTAAAACCTGTCATAGAGGGATGAACGAAATGAAACAATCCCTATCGTCTAGATATTATTGGCCTAAAATGAACGAAGATATCGAACAATTCGTTAACAATTGCGAAACTTGTCAGAAAAATAAATATGATCGAAACCCTCCAATAATTAAATTTAACTTAACGCCTACCAGCTCTAAACCATTTGAACACATTCATATCGATACATTTAAAATCTCGAACGAAAATTATCTGACTATAATAGATACATTTTCTCGGTACGGACAAGCCTATTTCTTAAAAACTCTTACAGGAACTTCAGTTGTAGACAACTTATTAATTTTTGTCAGCCATCATGGTCTACCCCAAAAAATAACAACTGATTGTGGTACCGAATTCAAAAACTTCGATTTAGAAAACTTTTGTAAATTGCATAGAATCGAATTACACTATACTACTCCCAAAAACAGTAACTCGAATTCACCAGTTGAACGCTTTCACTCTACGATCATTGAACTTTATAGATGTTTAAAAGAAGATAATAAAAATTTAACCGCACAACAAATAATGAGACAAGCTGTCTTAGGATATAACAATTCCATCCACACTGTGACTAAATTCACCCCATTTGAAGTAATTAAAGGTCATATAAACAACACAAATACTTTTGACCTTACTGACAATCTCATAATTTCCCACTATGTACAAAATCATAAAGAAACGACAAAAAAACTTTATAATGATATTGAACGACGAAACGCGCAAATCAAAGAACAAATAATCACAAAGCGTAATGAAAATAGAAACGAACCCCCAACTTTGACAAAGAAAAATCGGTATATATACGAACTAAATTTAGAGATAAAAAATTACCTAAATTTAAGAAGGCGAAAATTGTCAAACAAACAGGCAAGAAAGTGATTACAGATCGTGGAACTTATCATAAAAACATTTGCAAAAACCCTAAAGTTCAAAAGAACATTTCTTTGCAGGTACAACAAGATGAAAATATCCATATTCCTCACGATCCTGGCCCTTCTTCATGTGCCACAAACAACGACTCTGGAAGACATACAGATGTCCAGAATTGAAAATCCCATCCTACCAATTATGTTAGGAAACTCTAAACTTATCTATAATAAACATACATTCTTGCACTATTTAGATTTAGAAAGCATCATTAATCAGCTTACTATTTTACAAAGTTCATTTAATTTAGTTAGAAATAACATAAATAAAATAAACGCTACTAACCCCATATCTTATCATGGTTTAGCAGAAGGAATTTTTATAAGAGCAGAATTTCTTATTAATGAAATAGAAAACAAATTTCAAAATCTTTACCCTCACATTAGAACAAAAAGAGGATATTTCGACGGAATCGGAAAAATTAGTAAATGGCTATTTGGTACACTTGACGCCGATGATGAAAAACGATACAATCATGCTATTCAAATTTTAGAGAAAAATCAAGCAAATATTGCTGAACAACTTAATTTACAAATATCTTTGTCTCAAAATCTAATTGATAATTATAATAAAACAATCGAAAAAGTTTTCGATAATCAGGGAAAGCTCAAATATCATTTAGAAAGATTTCAGGCAGCAGTATCTGAAAAGATCACCAATATTTCAGAATTTCTCAGCTTTCAGAGTACAATGTCACAAATAATATTAGATTGTCAAAATATGATAACATTTATTGACAATATTGAAAATGCTGTAACATTCTCGAAATTAAATGCTATGCACAATTCAATAATTTCGACTCACGAACTTTTAGAAATACTAAAATACTTAGAAGAAATTTATGATAAAAATAGTATTCCAAATTTCAAAAACATTTTAAGTTATTATCAGTTCTTAGGAACGCAGGTAACAGTATCAAATTCAAAATTAATATTTGCGATCCACGTTCCAATATTGCGATTAGAAAATCTTTCACTTTATCACCTTTACCCAATAATTCATGAAAACCTTGTATTTGTTCCTAAATATCCCTTCCTGGCACGAGGAAGTAATTCCAAAGTACAGTCGAGAAAGAAGAATGTCCTTCATTGGAAAACACATATTATTGTCCTGAAACATTTCTACCCGAAGACAATTGCACACTTGAACTTTTTAATGGTAAAACTACCAGTAGCTGCCAAGCCCTTGAAGTCCAGACTCAAGAAGCCCTTACAATCCAAGTTACAACGAACACAGTGTTAATTATTCCAAAAATCCGAGACAGAGTGTTTTCAAAATGCAAAGCAGACCAGTATTTCGAAATTGAAAAACCAACCCTCATTAAATTCCCTGAAAAATGTGAAGTAATCATCAATAACAAGAAATTCATTAATGATAAGCATACAATAAATGGAAAAGTAATGATTTTACCCAAAATCAAAATTACCAATTTTGGAAAATTGAAAACTTCGAAAATTGCAACCTTATCAAGACTGGACTTTGAAGAAATCCAAAAAATGAGTGAAATTGCAAAACAAACACAGCCAATCCATCTAGAAGATCCACAGGGAAATGTATCAACCCCAATATTTGGAACATTTATTACTTTGATTATTGTTTCAACCCTCATATTTTATATTTTCAAGAGATGTAAACTGTTTGAGAAAATTCGAGCTCTCAGAGGAAGCAGCCAAACCAGAGAACAACCACAAGAGATGGTGGACCAGCCAATCGAAAATAACTCCCTTATTTTCTCATCTTAAGGGTGGAGGAGTTACATACCCACAACTTGCAGTCGAGACAAGAGATAAGAGAACACCTGCCGCCAAGTCAGCATCCCAGCGAATCGACGTCGAGCTAATTCATTTTAACGAGACTTCTGTTTAAACTTTCATGTAGTGTAGACGCATTTTGTAATTTTCAAAATAAAATTGTTTTTAAAAATTGTTTTTCTTGGAGAAAAGACATAAATCAGATGTTCATTTTTTTGTGGTGACTCATTCCTGTATTATTCACGCTACAAGCAAATCTCATTTTTAGCGCGACGTTGCCACATTGACAATAATTTACTTAACATGTATTTCAAAATTTCTTGCTTATTAAGGCCTTTAGACCATAGTGTTATAAGAGTTTTTTGTTTTGTTTGGTGGGTACTATCTACACCTAAAATATATGCAGTCAAACTATTTACACCCTGTATACATACGTAACTTAATATTAAAGTATATTAAAACAAAAATAACACATAAACTTTCTAGTAATTAATAAATCCAAAAATTGTAATTTCTAAATTAGCTCATTTTCGTATTTTCTCATGTAAACTGTTACTAGTCCTTTTTACTACTGATTATATTTCAAATCTGTCTGACGAAATTAATTACATCTACTCTACTTGAAATAATTACTTGTCTGGAATCTTAGTGAAGCATAATGCAAAAATTTGTCAATAAAAGTAACCGTATTATATTATTACCTGATTTATAAATATTATGTTTTTGAAAAACATATGCCCCAGATACTTCGTTAGCGTTCCTTTATATATTGATTAATTTTAATTCTTTTAAACCGAACTAAATATTTTTGTTTTTACAGATGACATGCATTCGTTGACAACATTGTTCAATTAACAAAAAAGAACTTGTTTATATTCTACGTTACCTTAACTACTTCATTCACAACATTAGTTTTACAAAATGTTTTTGCTTTTTTTTGATTACATAAAAGTTAACTTGATATACTTATGTTATCAGTAATATGGATATATTCACAATTGTTGTTTTATTACTATTTTCATTAATAGGCACTCAATATGTAAAAGTTTTAACTTTTTCTTAATCCGTTTTTATTTCCTTTGTTGACTAATAATATTTTAAGTTTTCGTCTCTTTGGATGTTTGGTTTTATTTCGTATATTGTTAATAACTGTACTTTTATATCAAAATGATTTATTTGCCAATTGCTATATTTTTATTTGGATCTTATTAGAAGTTATAAAAAATTACATATGTTTGTGATCTTTTTATCGCTTTTGAAGTCATAGCAATTATTTTTGATTTGAGTATAGATACATATTTTTGTACGTTTTAAAAATATTTGACAATTTTAATAGAAGCTTTACATTTTTTAACACCTACTAAACGTGCTTGTTGTTCTCTCTGCATCCCTTCGTTAAGTTAATTCCATGTAATATGCTTTCGTTTATTTCTTAGAAATTTTTATTTTATCACTTCATTGTTTATTTCTCCTATGTAGTTATATTTTTTCTTCTTTATGTCAGAATAATTAACACCATGTTTTTATAAAACTTTACCGTTTTGTATACAGTTCCTATTATACTAATTTATAGGTTTGGGCATATACTATACATTGCTACTGAATAGTTTATCATAAGTTCTTGGTAAGGTGGCCCTTCATTCTATAACTGTTCTCCTGACAACTTTGCCTTAGCAAATGTTTATCTGTGCGTGTAGAATCTCCATAAGTGCAAATAATTGTAAAATATGGTTAGATGGACCATTTAGAGTGTAATTATTTTTGAATTGTTTAATTTGCTAACTCAATCTTTAAACCGTTCCCTACAAAGCTCTAATTCTAAAGAGATCAGTCATTTCGTTTGATCCCAATACGAAATGAAAAAACAGCAAACAGAAAAACAGCAATGTTCATATTTTAGTATTCCTTGAATAAATAAACACAATCGATTTTGATTTTTCAACTTCCGGTAATCCTCCGTTGATCAATTTTTAAGCAAGCAGAAATGGATGTAGAAAGTAAACAAAGATTAAATGGAGCAATTTAACAAGGTTTTAAATATTCAACCAACCAAGCCCCACTCTCGCATTTCTCATTTGATTCGCACTATCCGAAACGTAAATCACAGAGGCAAACACATAGTTGCTTGGTGATGCAAATTAGAAATTGTCTGTTACAAAATAACGGATATTTACCCATTTCATCTGGATTGTTTTTTTGAGTTTTGTTAGTATTTGATACCGTTTAAAAGAGGCATCAACTAATAAATATATTGTCGAAGAGAACATATATTAATTAATGAATTTAATAAAATGTTTTAATGCTTTAAATAGTATTTCCAATATCTTCCACGAACGCAATTTACTTGTGTTTATCATATTTTTGCATGCAAGAATAATTGATGGTAATTAATTTGTATGTTAATGTTATCTACCAACGATAAAGTACCCGAAAATACATCTGAAACAAAACCTGTACCTATGTATGTTGTTGAAATTGCAAATGAAAACTAAAGAAATTTTAAGTACAAATATGCAAGAATAATAAATCTAGGCCAGATCATTCTAATGTCCAAGTATTCTACAGTAAATCTAGTCTTCTGTTACCAGCGCATAATGGCCCCTGGCTCACCAGGTGTTTACACCACTTATACCCATTTCAGACATGGGCACAAATAAAATGACTTCCATAGGTGTAACAACTCTTAATTTCAAAATATAAGTAATATGCTAATTAAGTTCACCTTGCAAGAAATTGAATCAACATTCTAATATATAATGTTGCTTGATAATAAATTTGAAAACCGGAATATTTCAAAATATAAAAAATACATATTTTTCATTATAGTAAGATAATAATACCCCTAATTAAAAGATGCCTTTACTTAAATGTACTTTTTGGGCATTGACAATAAACAACCAATAAATAGTAGGATTGGAATATATTGTAAGGTTTTTCTAATTTAAGAGTATCTCACATCGCTATGTTAATATTCTTTCAAGGCTATATGCAAATCTGTGACAAACATAACACTAAGTTTTTGGTAGGTACACAGAAAGTAAAAAAGAGAAGTAGTTAAATTGACGGTATTAATGTATATTAAATTTGGGGCTTCATCAATTCATCAAGTAAATATGCTGTTAGCTATTTAATAATAACTCAATTCTCTAGAATATTTTAGTATGTCAAGCCTTTGTTAGGTTAGGTACGTGCATAATATACAACTAGTTTAAAATTTTTAATCAACACGTTTCTGTTGCCAAAATTTTATTAACTCCGTTACGGTTCAGTTAGGTTTATTATGTAGATACTCTTGCAAAATTACCAGTAAATTGGATTTAATTATTGTCAACTATTTTCAGTCTAATTTAGAATACTTCTAAGTGACAAATTGTGAGTTGAGGGTTATCGCCAATTTTGACGAATTCACATATTTTAAGATTAGGTTATTAATTTTGATAAACACTATATTTTTCAAATTTCTCAATTAGTCACAATGCCTAAATATTTACAATGTTAACGTTAAATAATTTTGCACATAGTTTAAAGTCACAGGTTCACACTTAAAAATTATGCAGAGCATACCTATACAATAAGCAATTATCTATCTAATCTGATATTTCTAATATTATTAAATCCAGTTCTCGAAAACGGGTCTACTGATTTAGACAAAATATATGGATCTGGGGGTTCTGCTGCATAGCAAGTAACCGGTCAGGCTGTCATTTATGAGAAATTCGTATAACTAATAGTTAGAGGATATTGTAATGAGAATAATAATATATAATAAGTTGCACAACTAATTTACTATTATTTGTTTGATAATTTTCGGTTTTCTACTGTAGGTACGTTGGTGCAAATATAAAATTATTATTATTTTTTAATTATTATATTTAATAAATAATATATAATAAATTAATCTTTTTTACAGGTTTACCCTAAACCATAATCTACGTATGCTGGATACTTTACAAAAAGAACAATAAATCAATATGTGTCTTGTTTTTTTGTGAGTAAATATCACACCATACTTGAGGTCAACAATTATATACATAAAAATCCTAACGGTTCAGGGATTGGTGCTGACATCGTTTTCAATGGGATCTTTATAATATGTAAACTTGATATTGAATGTTTGGCAGTTTTAACACAGGGTAGCACAAAGACTTTCATATATCATATACAGTAGTCAAACTTGTTTCAATTAGAAGAACTTCAAAGAATTTAAAAATATAAAAGTAAAAATATTTTTATTCAAATGTTTTTACGAATTTAGAATTCAGTTTTCATTATTCCTGAGAACCTGCTATATCTGCCTCTGTTATAATAATACCTAATTTTTTCTTTGGAGTACTTAGAAGTAGCATGTTTCTATTCACTATGACATTAAAACTCCTTATAAATAATTTTTAATGATCCCACGCAAGAAGTTGATGCTTGAGTATAGTACGACAAATCTGAACTATTGGTTGACCAGTTTAAAATTAATAACAATTTCATTATTGAATGATTATCAGTTCATAAACAGCAATTTTATTGACTAATAACCGGAGGTTTTACTTCTGTTAGTTTTTAGTTTATACACATTCATTCATTATAATTTTGATAAATACTTCTCCCACAAT
Organism: Octodonta nipae; assembly: GCA_034190945.1. Lineage (NCBI taxonomy): Eukaryota > Metazoa > Arthropoda > Insecta > Coleoptera > Chrysomelidae > Octodonta > Octodonta nipae. The sequence continues at coordinate 160,238,107 of CM067216.1, read as the reverse complement.
AGTTCATTAAACCAAAAGTGTCCCAGAACTTCTTCTATGTTAATAAGAATATATTCTACGAACGCCGGTATAAATAAATGCATGTCAATCATCGACCACCAAATAAATATTTCATTTAGATATATTCATTCATTTCACATTTATTTGGGTTATTACTCCAAAGAGTCCGTGTTAGCCTTTGCAATAGAAATCTACTTAGCCTTATAGTGACAAAATTCAAATATTACTATTTCTTTTTATAAAACATCTCTCATAGAATACTGACAATAACTAATTAAGTTTTAAATCGAAACAATTCGTTACTCAAGTGAATCTTTATAAAATGTGGACCGCTATGGAATAAAATACTATACAAAAATGAAATAAACAATGAATTCGATGCATTTGTATACTCTGGAAATATAGCTTCAATATCCATTGGCTAAATAATTCATGTATTACATATCAGGTTTAAAAAGGTAATTACATATAAAAAATAATGTACGTTGAATGATTGGTTATATCCATTCGTACATCCTTATTAATACAATTCAGTTCATAAAGGACAAATAAAGTTTTTTTAAATAAATTTACTAAAGTTGCTTGCAGTTGTTCTAACAATAAACATCCTAAAAATAAAATAGAAATAACTAAAACAGAGGTAGAGAGATTTATTTAAGGTAGCTAATTAAGATTGAGTTTCGATTTTTTTGTAATAATTAAGTTTTCAATCGATTATATGAAAGGTTTCTACTTAGTCCTTCATATTTTATAAACAGTAAAATTTAACGTCTGTATATGTGAATATTACTGTCTTTAATCAACATTTAATATAATTGTATTTGTTGTAAAAAAATGAAGGTGTACATCATAGGGGAATAACAAACAAATTGATTAATTTTCAAGAATATATTTACAAAAAATAAACATAATTCTACAAATAAGATAACAATGGAATAATTAAATAATTGAAAACCCTAACTCTAACCCTTATATACAAACTGGCCAGAAATTAGTTTTATATCACAGTCACAATAAATTAAGTCTTTTTAAAAAAATATTTTTGGTGATTTATGCGAGTCATTCCAGACTCGTATCCCTTCCATCCATACAGCTCATACGGATCCACCCTTAGTTATCTGAAATAAAGACAAGAAAATGAAGCAACATAGGTAAAAACTTAAGGTCAAGATACTGTTTAATAATTTAATATATGCTTAACTTTATTCGAGTTTCCAAAATGAAACAAAATATAAAAAATAAATAAAAGTAATTAATCAGTACCACATACACTGAGTGGGACCCTTATCAGTAAAGCAGTTTTTGTGTACCAAATTTGTTTATAACAATGGTAAAGCTATGGAAGGGGGTATTATAACTAATGATGGTTACTTATTGTATTGTAACAGTTGTGTGCTGTTAATTTGATAAATGGTTTAACAACGCTAGGAACGCATAGACCAGCCAAATTTTGTCATTTTCAAATTGATCCATTTAATATTATTGATAGTTATTCAATAAATCGCTATTATCGACTAAAACACAATAACCTTTAGTTTTTTCTAACAGTTTTTTTTTTCTATTCTAAATTCTATTAGGTGAATTTAACAAAAGTTTATCAGCAAATACTATTCCTCTGCCCCATTATAGACCGACAGGTGGTGACAGATTTTTGTCCAGCATTTCTTCGTTTCTGCCTCGAAAATGGTTGAAAATTAAGTTATTTTTGAATACAATGAGGCGACATTTGCGAGAGAACAGCGTGGCAAATATAGGTAAAAAGTCATATTCCCTTTTTCGAAAACTAGAGGTCTGGATTTTTCGCATGATGACGTTGCTTTAAACTTCTGCTTAATTAGCTACTTATACCGGCCAAAAGTAATATATAAACAAAAATGGTTTGCTACAATTTTCTCGTCTGTGTCATATTGACTAAATCCTGTGAAACATAAAAATGATGATAAGTGTTGCATGTGCCTAAGGGTTGAGGTAAGGACGTGATCCTGTAAGGAAACTTAACAATATGCCACGATTTTCTCGCTCTGCCAAGCGAAGATTGAAAGTTGATATCGAGATAAGCCAACAAAATATTTGACATAAGGTTTGCAAATGGCCGAGTAAGATTTAATGACAGGAATCCTTTAAGTTTCCACAATGTTTCCCTTCTTGATTCTTACTTGGCCATTCGTAACCCTTTTGCTCATTTTCTTCTGTACTACTCTCGATATTAACTCATTCTTCCACTTGACACAAGCGAGAAACTCCTGACACATTGTTACGTTTTCTTAGAGGATCACGTCCACATCTCAACCACTTCTTCAAGTGCGACACTTATGCCTATAGTTTTTTGATTTTTTTAAGTTAGAATAGCGCGAGATATCTTCTTTTTTTTCCGAAAATGGTAAAATTCAAATTTAGCCATTTACCTGAATTTGTAAGGGAACGAATAACCGTTGTCATACAAATTTGTTACGCTTGCTAGTAGTTAAATCGAACAACAAAACGTCGCCTTCGAATGTTAGTTTTAAGAGTTCAGTGTACAATATCAGCACAAATTTAAAATCACTGGTATAGTGAAAGTGACACTGGACGTGCACAGTTAGAGTCATATACAGTCTTCGGCATTTTTTCATATTGCTCCTTAGAGCTTCTATCTTCTGGAGATAGCCTGCAATGCACAAATGTCGTGGTAAGACCAATGAATGAGTGGGCAATAAGCTATTTTACTCGACTGGGAGCTGTTTCCAATGAAATACGATCAGCATGTTTTTCATAGACTGCTTCCACCCATCAAGTAAAATAGCCTGTTACCGTCTCTATTGCCCTCTCTTTCTAGCCTTGCCACGATTTTGTGCATTGCCGTCTATCCTCAGAAGGTACATGCTCTAAGTGTGTCCCACATTTTCTGCTTTTTGCGTTACTGAGCATCAAGAACAAGGTTTAGAATGTGTAGAGTACAATACAAATAGAACGATGGATAGTACATTCATTAATTTCGTCATCCTATTTTTCAACAAGATACGGTAGAATGTTTCTAAAATGCAATAGTGTGTGTTCTATCTTGGTCATTGATCTTTCTGTGGAACACATTTCTGCTATTACGGAAACACGTGACAAATGGGAGGATACACTACGAGAAGAGGTTAATCACTTTATTAGATCGATGCTTCCATTAGTAATAAAGGTGATTAAACACATTGAGTGAAAATTGTAAACTTTTGTATATTTTCTTTCGAAGCATTAATCATTTATTGCTTTTTACTTTGTGTAGGAACGTTTGAAGAAAATAACAATAAAACTGAACAACATTTTGAGTATGCTAAGTCACCAAGCATTATTATCCATAGAACCTTTTTCAGTACACTTCCTGCACTTCACTTGGTTCACTTAACTAATTTGCACTCTTAGCGTATACAAAATAAACATATAGCTTTGCCTTCTGGATATAAATTTTGTATAACTTTGAAGACGCGAGATGTAAGACCGACATCTAGGATTTTCGAGAGAATTAGCACACAGAGGTTCCGAATCTGGAGCCGTTCCGTGTAATTGCTGTTCTCCCTTAACTCCTAGGACTGAATGTCACGATAAAATTTTCAGGTTACTTCACCTGTCAGAGATATTGAATACTCTCTTCGAGGTGTCATTCCTTTGTACGAAAGACAATATATATTATATATTATATAACATATATTGTGTGCTAATTCTTTCAAAAATCCTAGATGTCGGTCTTACATCTTGCGTCTTCAAAGTTAACGAAATGTATCAAATACATAAAAAAGTGTTCGAGAGGACATTCATTTATGAGAAGCGCAACTGATGAAGGTTCCCTAACCAGAAACAATATATATATATATAGTAACCTAAAAATTTTATCGTGACATTCTGTCCTAGGAATTAAGGGAGAACAGCAATTACACGGAACGGTTCCAGATTCTCTCGAAAATCCTAGATGTCGGTCTTACATCTCGCGTCTTCAAAGTTACATGAAGAAGTGTTCAATTGTGGGAAGCGCAACTGATGAAGGTTTCCTTACCTGAAGTAATATATGTTATATAATATATAATATATATTGTCTTGCTTACAAAGGAATGACACCTCGAAGAGAGTATACATTTTGTAGTTTTTGCTATACTGTATTAAATATATTTTATTGAGTTATTGTATAATTGTTATTAATAGGGTCCATCTTAATATATATTTACCAGACAAGCATTCAGAATAACGACGTTAACAAGTAATGGAATATCATCAAGATTTCCTGTGATAAAAGAACAAAGCAAAATTTAGATAACTACGAGCCCAACAGACCTTGGGTATCTGTAGTAACTTGAAACTCTAATGACATATTTTGGCCAACTGCTCGTTGTATATAATAACTAATGTAAAGTAACAAGAGGTAAGGTTATACTGAAATCGTCAACAACAATTTTTATAAAAGCTCAAATAACCATGTCAATCTAATTTGTGATATCCGGACAGTTAACAATTACCCAGATTTAAAAGTATAATTATAGTTATATTATTATTAGTAGTTTGTTTGCATTATATCCAACTGATTTTAAATATAAACTCGCCAGTCGAATAATAACAGAAAAAATGCAGTCGATATATTCTGTTACATTCTACAACTTGAAATCAATGTTCCTACAAATATAGATGATTTTAAAAACAGATTACGGCAAACTTAAGTGATAGTCAAAGAAGATATACGTTTTACAATTTCACAATACAACTACATTACGAGTCACTTTTAATTAGAACGTTTGTACCTACTTATAGAAAAAAAATACATGGCTCGGTTACTCGCCAGTCATTAAGATAATTATAATTGCTTCCGAAGAGGGTCCTCAGATAAGTGTGCAAAACTCTGAAATGTTACAGAATGATCTCGATATGGTCTCTAATGGGACGGTTTTTAATAAATTAAATCACTTGCTATTAAAGTTCTTTCACTTTATGTATTAGTTAAAACGGGTAAAAGCTGATTGTGGAATAACATATCAACCATATTTGGCGAATTTTCTTCTAACTAATATAAAAATGTTTAACTTAATATTTTACAAGAACTTCTGCAATTTTTGGGCATTTCTGAATAACATATAGTTATAATTTACAGACGCAAAAACTGTGCGGAAATTAGTTAATTAATATACTTAATTAAGTTCTTGGCCTTTAACTGAATCATACAGCTTTACGAGATCGGTTTACCAAAACTACATAAATAGCTACTCATTGGTTAAGTATGTTGGCAAATTTAAATGCGCATAACTTTATCAAGTTTAACATTATATTTGTATGTTTTAACTATTGAAGAAATTATATGACATTTCAAGTTTACAACGATATATGAAACTTATATCCTGAATTAAATATATAGTTGTCAAAGAAAAAATACCTAATCCAACAAGAGGGAAAAATACAACAGTAAATGTTAAAATCACAAATATCCAAATAATATGTAGAGTTTACAGAACGCATTCGATCAGAAATAATATAAATTATTTTCTCAATCAATAAATTATTTTAGAAAGTCTTTGTCTATAGAAGGACCATACTCGTTTACTTAATATACATTGCTAGAAATAAACCGTTTTATTAGTTTATATACGTAAATGTACCTTGGTATTGTTTGCTTCTAATTTGGTGAATTTTCGGTTTTCGTTTAAATCCTTTAATTGTGTAACATCTTAAAGTGTATTATTTAATTTTTAAGTTATATATATATATATATATATATATATATATATATATATATACCTCAAGAACGAAATGTAATAGTATTGACATTTTCAAAATTTTACCCATTATTTATGGTTAATAATTTACAATAATATATCAGTTGGCAATACAAATAATTTACAATCAATTCGTATACGTATTTTCTACAAAAATAATGATAGCTGAAATCCAAATTTAGTTGGTTTGTGTTCTCTTCAAGTGAAGGAATTTCAAAAAATCTACTGCACGAATGCATTGGTGTGTATGTTTAATTTGTTTTTAGCTGGCACATGAGAATACTGTTAACATTGTCTTTGTAACAGGGAAGAAAATGATATACTTAATTAGATATTTTTTAAACATATTGGCGTTATTACTTTTTAGTTCAACAAGCTTACTTTGAGGATGGTGATTATGCCATTTCAATGTTATAGCCGACGATGACCATTTGAACGAATTACATTAATTAATATATTTTAAATCTCTGGTTGTATTTAAATGCAAAACTTTTTTACTAAGATTTATTTTTAAGAAAGAAATAACAAAATTACCTGCAGTAGAACATCCGCTACGCCCACAAGGGATGCGGCATATTCCTCGAGTCTCGTGGCAAACTAGAAGAATGTTGCAGGAACGGGGGCAGCTTGCCTGGTGGAGGAGGAGGAGGCAGTACTGGACTCCTTGCCCTGTCTAAGTGAGAAGGTGTTGCAGTCGCATAAATATTCACTGAAGATCTTTGGTGTACGCAGGGCTTTCTCACGTCAGGCATAGCAAACTGTAATTTCTGCCAAAACTGACGATCACCCCATTCAATAACGGTATTTGTTTTTAGATATAACCGCAAATCAGGATCTAAATCCCTTTGAGGTAATTCACCGGTCACAACAAATATCAGTCTACGTCGTCTATCTTTAAGCACCTCGTGAAGAGCAGATTTAAACTCGAATCTACACCACTCGTTATGTAAAAAGTTCTTTGATAAAACAATTATTGTCCTTCTCGAGGATTCTACAGCTTCTATTATAGTATCCGCAACATAAGTTGAAACATTGAAATCTCTATAATGAAGGCACAGTCTGTATCCAGGATCACCCGTTTCTAAACCCGGTGCAAGTACTTGACTTACGAAAGCCTCGTCTTTCACACTGTAACTGACATAAGCGTCAAAGAGACGATCTTTATCTTGTTGTTCTTCGAAAGCCGTTGTCTTGTAACACATCCTTAAACCGCATCGCGAATAAATCCACACACGGAGTTCCCGACGATAATAGAAAGCAGCACAAACAATTACGACGCTGGCAATGAATACGCACATTGTTACCATCAAGAGAGGCAGGTAATCATTCATCACTTGGGTTTCCACGACAGCCCTATTGCTGCCCGGAAAAACGCTTACACACGATGTGTTGTTAAAGTCTGACATGTTTGGACCGACATTTTTCGTCACATTGTTGTACATACATGTTATTTTGTTGGCCTCGACGACTTTGCCGTAATTCACTTGAAGCCAACTCCGAAATTTCGAAAGATAATGACAATCGCAGGACCACTGATTATATGCTAATCCAATTTCAACTATGTAGGGATTCGCTGTGAACTGCCACACTTCGAATGAATACAAGCGGTTTCCGTCTAAGCGTAGGACTTCTAATTGTTTTAGAGCTAAGAACGTTCTATTGTCTATGTAATGAATTAAATTTCCTTGCAGATAGAGTTCCTTGAGCGACTCTAAACTAACAAATTCAAATCCTCGCAATTCCTTTATGTGATTGTTCTCTAAATGTAATATACTCAATCTTGGCAAACCGCTGAATGTGTGGTTGTAAATTGCAGCAATATTGGAATTGTTAGCGTAGAGAATTTTCAGATTCTTTCTACCTATAAATGGGTGGTTGGATAATTCCCCGAAATTATTTCCGTCGAGATACACTTCGGTGGCGTCCATTGGAATTCCACTCGGCATTTCCGTATATCCCACTCCGGAGCACTCTACCACATTCGCTGACCAAGACTGATCGTGATAGCATGTGCAATTATTAGGACACGTCATTTCGCAATCGCATGCATCAAAATCACAACAATGACAGAGTGCGAAACAATGAGTTTTGTAAGTACATAAAAACTGTGAGGAATCTGCTTCTATTAAAGGTAAAAAATTACTATCACGGTTGTAAAGCAACTTGCAATATATGCTTTCCAAGTCCATAACACGGGGATGTTGCCGCAGGTGGTCTAGTGTGTTTATTCTCTGCAGCCACTCCATAGTGCAGTCGCATTGAAATGGATTTCCCCCGATATAGAATTCCGGTAACGGTCGTTCCGGATCCACAGGAGTAAGCCGGAGCGCATTAAGGTCCATGCTTATGATCTGATTTGCATATAAATCTACGCGTGTCAAATTGGTTTTCTTTAGGAATGTATGCGGTTCGACAATCGATATCAAATTGTCGTTTAAAAAAAGCAATTCAATATTGCTCGGCACTGCGGCAGCATTTAGCCTAGTGAGTTTATTAAAACTCGCGTCGAGAGTTTGCAGTCGCAATTCGAAATCAAGACCGTAATGATTACCGAGCTCCTTAACATTATTTTTATGCATATCCAGCCATTGCAAACCGTGCGGAATCAGTGCATAATCGAACCATTCTATTTGATTATCGGAGACGTTCAGCCATAATAAACTGGGAATGTCGGCAAATAATCCATTAATATCCGTCATTAAATTAGAATCGAGTCTAATAGCTTGGAGATTGGGGCTGTGTTGAAAAGCACCTTGCTCCACCCTCTGTATTTTATTGCGAGCCAAATTTAAAATCTGTAATGCCGGAAGATCGGCGAAAATTCTTTTGCTAATATTCTGAATACGATTTCCAATTAATCTTAGGCCATAAAGATTACTCATTCCCCGAAACCCAGGATCGTCTAAGGAGCTTATTAGATTCTCTCCGAGATCTACAGTTCTCATTAAACGCATATCTTTTAATGCTAAAGGCACGGCTTTGAGTAAGTTTCCATTCAAATTTAAGTCCTGCAAACTTGAACAATTCCTGAATGCTTCGGGGTGGATTCCTTCTAAGAGATTATTATCCAGTGCCAATAAAGATAAAACGTACAAGCCATTCAGGGAATAAGCGTCGAGATACGTGATTTTATTGTAGGAAATAATCAGCGTGTGAAGATTGTTCATTGGAGCAAACGTGTCCGCAGGAATGGTTTCTAGAGAATTGTGCTCTAAATTAAGGATTTGTAAGGTGTATAAGTCTTTGAAAAAAGACGGATCGAGCTTCGAGATCCTGTTATACGAAAGATTGAGCAACACTAATCTTATCAGCCCGGAAAAAGTATCTTGGTTTATCCAGGAACTCGTTAAGAGATTTTTCGATAAATCTAACGCTAGCAACTGTTCCAAATTGGCAAATAAACCCGGTGCCAAAACACTTATGGAATTGTTTTGTAAGTAAATTTCTTTAATAGAGGAACCACAGTCTTTAAAAAGTTCAGCCGGTAACGCCACTACTTTGTTGTTTGATAGATCGAAAATTTGCAAAGTTTTCAGTCCAGATAAAGCACGATCAGCTACCATTGAAATTTCGTTGTTGTGAAGATAAAGTTCGCGCAATCGACGAAGTATGCTAAAACCTCCGGCTGGTATCAAAACAAAATGATTATAAGAGGCATCAAGTACCTGTATATCCAAACTGCAAGGATGCCCGAAGTTCCTTGTAGTCTCCGTGTGTTGATGATCATCATCTTCAGCCACACTGATGAGGGGTTGAGGTAGTCCTGGAGCTTTTTCTCTAAATCCCAAATCACTCACATCTTGAAGTCGATTTTCACTCACATTTAAAGCCACTAAATTTATTAACGGACAGAATATGTTTTCTGGAAATGACCAGATATTATTACAGCTCACATCAAGGCGTTCTAATTGTCTGACAGGTAAAAAACTGTCCCTCGCAAAATCCAAGTTAATTGCCGGCCAATTGGTATTGTGGGTACGGATAGTTAAATTTCTCAAATCACGTAACCCCAATAAAGTTCCTGCCGGCCATCTCCCCAACTTGCAATTTTCCAGCTCAAGGGCTCTGAGTTTAGTAAGATGAACGAAACTTTTGTCATCCAAACTACTTCGTGACATTATCTCCCCATTACATTCAATCCTCAAGGAAGTTGTGTGTTCGGAGGGTATCACACTGAAGTTTGTTGTGTCAAATTCACTGTTGATAGTCCTTAAATTACAAGTAAGTGCAACCTCGTCCTGACCTCCTAACGATGAAGGTTCCCGTATCCACCACTGACAATCATCTGGAGCTTCGTAACGGAGTTGAGAGGAACTGTCAGTTGGGATGAGTTCGTTGCGGGTAACACTCAGCAACACAAATAAAATTAGGAAACAGCTAATTTTAGCCATGTTTATTTTTTATAACGATTTTTCACAATTTCATGTTAAAACGTTTGTTTTAGTTACTGATTCGTTGACTACGGTTTGACGGCAAATTATAGACTAATAAGCAATCGTGCCTGTCACCGGTATACTCAACCCCTCGGCTAGCTTTTGGAAAAAGTATCGCGCACCCGTTACAACCGCGGAGTCATCCCTTGTAAATGTAAATACAAGTCGATAATAATATTTAATAGAAAACAGTGCTAGGCGGAACTGAGCACTTATAACAAAAATTTGTGTTTGAAGAAAAATGTTTCAGAATATTTTGAGATGTAGTCACGCACTAAACTGTTGGGAGTATAACAACAATAAATTATATATTATCGACGATACTATAAGTTGTCTGCTGGCGAAAACCCGACCGGCAGCACCGAAGGGCGACAATAGACTGAACTCAGATGCTGCTGGTCTGAACGTCCATACGTAAAGAGAAGAGCTTGTGATTCTACGAGCTTTCGACATTACGAGAGCACGCGAAAGTCCTCGATTCGAGTCGAATTCGGCGGCGAATGCGCCCCGCCTTAAAAGCGCCACTCTTGAAAGAAATTCCGTCGTCCTTTTTGGACTCTCAATGAAATCCATCTGGTGGAAAAAATCGTCGGTGAGTTATTCAAGATATTGAATATGTTAAATCTAGCAGACAATTGGCAAGCCTCTGCAGCGGTCGGTAATATAAGTACCACAAAAAAGTGTAATCCAATTATTTTTGAGCTTGAAAAGCAATATTTAGAAGGAAATACCGAGAAACAACGACTCTCTTTTTAAACGCGATCATCAAGCTCAGTCTACCGTATCGCCGAATTCAATAATGACTAGGTTTAATAAGATTGCTATTCCATTTCTTTGTGTGATTATTGAGAATAACCTTTTTCAATTATATTTTTAAATTTGTAATACCGGTGCACACAATTTGAAGCATCTGATGAAGCATTTTTTTCTTCTAAGGAAAACGTTATGCTAAGCGTCAAATTATTACGGAAATTGTTGAATGTTTCTTCTTTAACAATGCTAGTTTTTTCAAAATTATATGTGTTAAAACCATTTTTTTTTCTATTAAATAAGCAATAAATTTTGGTTTATCTCAACAATTAACAGTTTAGATCTGATAAAAATATATAAACCTACAAAAATTTGCAATCATATTATATAAATACACATAGTAACAGTAAACAAAAATCACAATTTGGAAGACATGACATTTCAATGATCTGTTTGAAATGAATATTTGATTGAAATGTGAGTTTAAGTGGGAAAAAATAAGTATTTTACGTTTTTCGGGCAATTTTTTATCTTCATATGAATCTTTCTTGAAATGAATACATATTAAAAAAACCGTATTGGTCCAGTCCTTCTCGAGTTTTGTGCGTAGTAACACACTTAGGGATTTATTTTTTCATTTGTATATAGTTTATATAGATTTTATAACCTAAATTTTTCATCTTTCGGTAAAATTTTTGAAACATTTTTCTTACAAAAACATTTCCCTCATAAATATAAAAACAATGAAACATAAATAGCCAAATAGGTGCAACCTTTATTCAGTTATATATTCGTCAATTGAATTATATAATTAGATTACTTATTGTTGCTAAACATAGAAAGCAATTGAAGAAGAAACAATGAACTACTAATTAGAAATACTAAACTGTGAAAATTAAAAATGAACTCCAAAAATGAAATTTATAGAATATCAGGGGTCAAAAAATTTGGAGAAATAATGCTCCAAAAGTCTGTTTTATATTTTTTTCCAAATAGTTTATGTAGCTGTTACAAATTCTGTTTGTAAAAAATAGAAAATTAATTAAAATAAAAGCGAATATCCAAATATATCCAACCTTAAAAAACTCTTGTTGTGGCACATCAATCAAAGTTAAGAAATGCCATTTTTTATGCAGCAATATTGGTAAGTAGCTATTCAACTGTTTAAATTTGAATCGGCACCTTGGATATTATGTTTAAATATGGGGGCGAACTAAATAACCAACAAGTTTAAAAAGTGCAAAAATGTCGGTTTTCAACCCTGCAAAATGAAAAGAGGAATGTTTTCGAAGGTTACCTATGGCACTAGTTATTCTTTAAAATTTGTATTTCATTATTAATTTATTTTTTCAATTCTTGCTAATCGATGATCTATCTCTGTGCCTCAAATGAGCAGTATACATATTAACTTGGTGCTTATACATATCTCGTAAGCCTTCTCTTTGATAAAAAAACATTATTTAACCAGTTGCATTTTTTAACAACATATGGATCTGTATATTATGACTTATAAGGGAATTGAAAAAAATATTATTAAGTAGTATTGCATTATGTTTTATTCATGTCTTTTGTGCCAATGATAAAAATTAAATAATAATAATAACATGGCCATTCTGTTAAGTTTCTAATAAAAAATCCTGGTATTATTTATAAAGTTTTAATATCTAGGTTACATTAATAATATATTGTTAATTAGTAACGGACAATTAATATCATAAATAATGTTCATGTTTGAGATGAATAAATTTTTTTTGTTAATAATAAGTTTAAAAACAAAATTATTGGCAAAATAACTTTTTTTAAATTAATTAAGCATTTTTAATATCTGTAAAATAACTTGTAAAAAAGTTATTAAAAAATATGTGCAAAATTCGACATCCAATATCTGCTAACAACTGAGCCTAAGCTCTGGAAAAAATTGAAAATATAGGGGCTTATAATTTATATACTGAAATGGAATAGAAAAGTGCGCCCATAACGTAATGTATCTAATCAAAGGAATGGTCATGAATTTACGAAAATATTTTATTTGTATTTATAAACTAATTTATTTATCTTCCAAACTACTAAGCCTAAAATTCAGACAATAAATTATATAGGGCTTCACTAAAAGTTTATTTGTAAAATAAATTGAAAATCCTAATGTTAATTTTGGGGCTAAATTTGAAAATTTAATAAATATCTTTATACAGATCATATATTAGTTGAAATAAAGGGTTGTTATGAAACATTTTAGTATTTTTTATAAATATAAAACTTATAATTTATTCTCTAGGTATTAATGAAACTATAAGAAAAGACATTCATTTCCTGCTTGTCAGAAACTGAAATATAAAAATTATTATTTTGAGTTAACTATATTGTGTCAAATCTCAAAGATATAACAGAACCATTAGTATGCGAGTTCATCTCGCACTTGACTAAATTATTTATTTACTAAAAGAATTAATTGATGCGTAAAGACAGATCTGTTTGCAAAAAAAATTTAAACCATTTCACTGTGGACGCATATCTATATATGAATTGAAGAAAAAAATTATGTATCATACTGACGACAAAAATCGAAGGAACAAAAAAAAATTTAGTATATCGTTTAGTTTTGGCTTACAATTCAATGTAAGTGTTTGAAAATTGTTCCCGTTCGTCCATTGGAAGAGAAAACTGAAGCAATTTATGTTGATGCAACAGTGTGTCTTACTATTCACGAAACAGAGCAAAATTTTTTAATGCAACACTCAGACTCCTCAAAAAGCTAAACTAAGTTAAGGTATGGGTAGGAATACTGGCAAACATATTGTAGGGTAATTATTTATTGATGTTAACGAGACTCTCTCTCTCTATATATATATATATATATATATATATATATATATATATATATATGTATATTCAAATCTATCTGATGATTGAAATAATAGTAAATGCCAATCTCGGCGAGATCAATACGTAAGTATCTAAACAAGGTAAAACGCCGGCGTATTATGTTCGACCTGTTCGAAACTTGCTAAATTTGTTATAATCCATAGATTAGTAGACACGGCCAAAATTCTAGCTCTTTCACCAGATTTGACGACCCGGGATTTTTTGTGTGGATATTTGCTCGAAGGTCTAAGATACGGAACCGGAATTATTAAAAACCTAAAATACAGAATAAAAAGTGACTTGTGCTAGTATCCCACGAGAAATATTTCCAAATGTGCGACTTGAATTTCAGCTCAAGCTAAATTATTGTCAGAATGCACAAGAACAACATTTTGAGTATTTAATACATTAATTCAATAGAAACTTAGTTTTAGTCGTAAGCCGTAAGGGTTGGTATCAGAAGACCACCCTTACCATTTTTAAATTAAAGTGGATTTATGAGTGGTTAGAATGGGAACTTATAAAATATTCCCTTAAAAATGTCTTCAACACTTTCCTTTTAATAAGTTTTTTCTCAAAGCCGTATGAAAGGTTGTAAAAAAATTTACATCACTATCTTAGAGTATGTACCTCCCAAAACTAAATAAATAAAATATATGAAAGGGTGAGGTTGTTTTGTCACCACCATAATTGAAAACTAAAATTTCACCATGTATCTTAACACCTATTTAACAAATATATTATGGACACCGGAAGATTTTCCATATATTCTATTACAACATCTATATTAGTAACTAAATTTTAATATAGTTACAATTGGAATATTTTTATGACATTCCATATGTAATAGGAAACGTAATGTATTTAAATTTAAATCACAAAAAAATTATGGAGCTACTGAATTTCTAGTGTTAATAAGCAATTATAGTAATTAGGATGGTCCGGATATAAATGACATTAAATTATAAGCAACTGCAATTTCCGTAATTATTTAAAGAAGTACTTATAATGTCAACCAAAAAAAAGTATTTAATTGGTTGGTTGAATATGAATAATTTTATCATGTCGCTTTGCTCAAAACCATTAACGGCTATTTTATATGAATAGTAATATGATTATTTATTCTCACAATTGAGGACATCATCATGTTATAAAAGCAGATGTAGGAAAGGCATATAAACAATGCTTGAAAATAGTGGTAATATTGAACCCTTATGATCCTAATGAAAACATCATTTAATAGAATCTGTTTTCTGTACAAATTCATATTAAAGAGCTTCTGTGTTGCCTGATGGTATATGCTAATTATAAGCAATTAGCAACCGAAGGTGGGGCCATATCCATTTGATCAAAAGATACACAACAATAGTCAGTCAACTAAGCACGAATTCGAATGTGTACGAATGTGGTACGCAACCCACAGCGTTCGAGTCCAAGACGCACCTTATGGATAGGTTTTAGGATATAGTTTTTGGTAGGTATTTATTCCTTAACAAATTTTTCAAATTAGAAAATAAAGAGGTTACATGGAACAACACAGAAATTCGAAATATATTCGCAATATTGCAACACAGTACAGTAAAGTGTTTATGAAACTCATGGAAAAGAATGTTAACAGACTTGTCTAAATTTGGGGATGCTGGTTCTATTAAAGATAAGCAAATAGCTACACGTTCCAATCGCCTTTATCGCGCTAATAATAATGTACGGGTCTCAAATAGTGTTACAGATATCTGATAATAAGCAATCATCAGCCTCTTAACATCAGAAAAGTGTTGGCTCTTAAACCAGGCAGCAAGAAGCATGATAATACTTTTTGTAATCTTCATCTAACATGGTTATTACAATATTACCTAAAGGAACTAGTTTTTGTCCATTCAAGTTTTAATCTGGTCAAAAACAGAAAGTGTATAGAAGCCTGTATGCAGGTTGCTAAAAGTAAAATATTAAAATAACTCTTTGAATTTTTCAGATTCTGGCAACAATTATTTAATTTAATTCAGTAGAAGTCCTGTATAAGATTACGCAATAGTTAAGGCCCGACCTGGGTCAATAACAATTGTGTTTCATTAAGCAACTTTTAAATAAACAACTGCACAATACTCGTTTAAGTGGTAGACAATAACAAATTCCAACACATAATCACATAACATTCAATATAATTTCTGAGACAATATGCCTAAAATTTGCTAATATAGCATCCAACAATCAGACCGTACTCTGTAAAGTACTAATGAATTTAAAGAAAACAAAAAAGTCTTACTAAACACAAATTGAACACCCGAAAAGGTGTACTTAACACGTCTAACACAGGTAATCAATGCTAAACCCACTGATAATGGAAGGCCACGTACAATTATTTTGAAAAAAGCTACGCAATAACATCAGACAAAGCAGCCGTCAAAGAGATTGAAAAAAGAAAAAGGAGAGAGCAGCAAACACAAAAAACAAATGAAGGTATTACGCGTGAAGACAAAAACAAAAGAGATATCCATACATCAGATTCTGAAATATAGAAAGCCTGGAATGGAAACAATTGTGTTATACAAAATAAAACTTAAGTAAAGTAATGAGCATTTAGGAAAAACTTATATCCGAAATACCTGGCAAACTATCTTGGACACAGAAGAAAATTTGCAGAATAATTTGATCGAGCAAATAAGATACTAATGAATACATAGACACTAGG
Source organism: Octodonta nipae (assembly GCA_034190945.1). Classification (NCBI taxonomy): domain Eukaryota; kingdom Metazoa; phylum Arthropoda; class Insecta; order Coleoptera; family Chrysomelidae; genus Octodonta; species Octodonta nipae. The sequence goes on along the minus strand of CM067216.1, from coordinate 160,221,656 downwards.
CAGATAGACGAATAACTGTAGAAGAACTACTTCTAAACCTTATGTAATGAAAATAATGTACAAAAAACACAGGATATTCAAGCGAAGCAAACTTCAGTCAACAGTAAAGTAATAAAAACATCACTGGCAACCAGTACAAAACAATCGGATCAGATCAGCAACAGCAAATTTTCGTGCATAGATAGGAGCTCAAATGAACGTCTAAAGTATGGCTGTTTAGACCTGATCGTAAAACACATTAATATGTCAAACAAAATTGACAGGAGAGGAGCATTACAAAAATAGTTTAAAAAAGGGTAAAGAATTACCAAATAATTATATATATATATATATATATATATATATATATATATATATATATATGTGTTTCAGGTGGTTTCCGGGAATTCATCCGCGTAGTTGATAACTGATCCCTGCCGGGATCGATGGTAAAATGACGACGTTTCGGCAGAGTCACATCTGCCCTCTTCAGGTCGGTTCGCATAATTCTGGTAGCCTTCTGCTTTCGCTTCTAGTTACTCGAATACAGTACATAGATACATCCTTAAACAATTCATTAACGATTCACTTCTTGTGTGTTTCGATGTAGAGAGTGGAGTGCCTGAGAAATTATATTGTGTATGCCGCACAGTCCTACGACCACTCAGTTCCAGCTCCTTATAATAAATATTTTTTGCAATAAGAAATTCTCAATGTTTTTAATTTCGCGTTAACGCATTTGAAAGAAAGCAAGAAATAAGTTTGAATAGAGAATACTTATTTAAAGAAGCTCAATATTCAAAGATTGAATAAAAATCTCGTCATGGTTATCAAACATATGCTTACATTAGTTAACAGACAATATAGAAGATATCAACGTGCAAAAAAATATTATAAAAACCTCTTTGTGTTCAGAGGTGTTAAAATATATTTTTACATCAACATTATGTATAAACTAGTAACTTATATGTCTTTAATTATAACCAGTGCAATCCATTTTCTATTAATAATTCTTCATTCATTTGACTTTACTGACTGCCGTTCAAATTGCTTTTGTGACTTTCACCGTATTGAACCACCATTCAATATATGATCAAACCATTTGCCCCGTGACAGATTTTCACAGACGGCTGAGATAAAACTAATAAAAGAGTGAAATCCAATTATTTCCAAGACGAAGAGAAATATGTAGTGGAAATTCTTTGAATCCTTATTCCCTTTTGAAGGACGATTACAGGATTCACTAGACCGTTCAACAAGGCTTGGTTAAATTCAATCCAGCATTTTTTGCAAACAATTCGGGCGTTGATATTCGAGAAATATGATTCCCACAGGAAAAATTTCCCACAGCGCCGATATTTGTGTTATTGGGGTTAAAATGGGGAAAATTTCAAGAATTTGAATGGAGGTCTCGCAAATGTTTTGCCGATTTTAAAACTGACATAAACATATTAAAAATTATTATTACGATTTTTCTTCTGTACAAGTATATGTTTCTTGATGAATTGAGGTACGTATTTGTTACGTACAAATTAAAAATTGCTTATACAATTAAGCAATATATCAGTCGTAACATGGGCGTGTTTGACTTTTACCAATTAAAGTTGTTTTTATTATTAATCTTAAATTCTACTTCTGAGTTTTATACCGCCTTAATTTGTTATATCTAAAACATACATACATTCCACAAATGTACTTTTCTGCAAGTGACGATTCAACTCCAAAATTGGTGACGTTGTAATGCATTTTTTCCTAGATAAATATTTTTCACCAAAATTTTAGACTTCTGCCTTCCGATAGCAGCCCCAGGATATTTCGTGTTAGGCACATTTGTCAGCATTTCTTCTAGAATTGTTGTATTCCTGTTTATTATTCATTATTTTCCAATTCTGAACGGTTGTGTTTCTGTGGACATAAAGGTTGACTGGAATTTATGTGTCTGTTAAATCTTCTACTTTCTTGGGCAGAAGATTTATTTATATTGTTATTTAATGTATCTTTAAGCTTATAAAATTAAGAAAGTGTTACTTAGTTTTTAATCTCCGTTGTGAACTTGCGTCCGGCTAGTGTAATCTAGTAAGAAATATAGACCTTTGGATTACTTTTACGTTTTTTTGGGCAATAACACCACAATAGAAATAAAACGACGGATATTGCAGGAATACCAAACGTTTCAAAGTCTATTCTGACTTCGTTGTCAATGGCTCTATATTTATTGATGTAGATTGCAAAATGAAAATTTGATTTATGACATTTTAAATTGACATTAGAAAATTTGTTGTTTTTAGATATACAGGTAGCACAAAAAATTCTAAAGATCATGAATTATAGTTAACCAGCTTTAAAAATTAGAAGAATTTAAAAGAGTTGTCTTTAGAATTTATAAGTGGCGTTCCTAGGTACGACTTTGTTATAAGATAGCGCATTCGCCAAAAATGCGATCAAAGAATTCTATTGTTTCAGTGATCCCATTAACGTCATAAGGGAAAACCTAGAAAAAACCTTATGAACTATCTGGATATTGGGTTATTCAAAAGGAGGTTACCATTAATAATTTCTTCCTTAATTGTCGGTAACCAGATACCATTAAATTCTACAGAAGTAGAAGCGATACAATCGTCTTCATTCAAAAGAATTAAGGCATACTCTTTTATTTTTCGTTTTGTGTTATGTTGTTCTTTGTGAAGTATAGTTGAATTGTGAAATTGTATTTTATGGCCTAGGTCCCAAGCATGTTCACAAATTTTTGATTTTTCAAATTGTGGCATTCGCAAGGAATCCTAAATATGCAGTTTTTTGAGTTCTGGGTTTTGTTTGTTGGTTTTGTTTTCAATATTAAAGATTTCAGTGTATTTCTTGTTTGGAATGTTGTTTTAACATTAAATCTGCTGCCCACTCTTTTCTATCTTTCTGACAGACCCTGTATATATGGTATAGTTTTAACTGTAATGTTGTTGTCTTGAGTAGTAGTAGTGTTAAGAGAAGTTCTGGGTTGATTCGGAAGGTTTGTTTTCTGTTCAAGTCTTTTTAACTCTTTGTTGATAAATTTTGTGGGCTAATTGTTTCCAGTGAGAACATTTTTTATAATTATTTTTTCTTTGCTGAATTTATTATCATCAGAACAGTTGGTCTTTGCTCTATCATATAATGACTTAATGACACCTTTCTTTACTGTATTCGGATGATTTGAATTGAAATTTAGATATCTGTTTGCATGAGTTTTTTGTCAGTTCTATAAATTCTCCGTGTAGTGAACTTTCAAAATTTCTTTTAAACATTATTCGTCCTCTTACAGGAAGTTCTGTTTCTCATCTAAAAAACAGTGCCATTTCTTGGAAAAACTGTCTCATATAGAATACAAAAATAATTTTACAATAGCAAGTTTTGATATAGTAAATCTTTATAACACTGTTCCTGTTTCCAAAACACTTCCAATAGTAAAACAACTACTAGAACGGGACTTTTCATTAAATCAACGAACTCAGTTATCAATTGATACAGTAATGGAACTACTAACATATTGTACCTAAACTACATACTTTCAATTAATCGATGACTTTTACCAACAGGATTTTGGCATGGCCATGGGTTCTTGTCTCTCACCAGCATGAAGTAACATATTTATGGAAAACTTTGAACAACAAATAATTATATCAAAAGAAAATAAACCTTTAATTTGGTGGCGTTACGTTGACGACATTTTCGTAATTTGGGAACACAATCTTGAAGAACTAGATAAATTATTAAATGACATAAATAACAAAGAGCCAACTATCAAATTTACCCTATAAATTGAAGAAAATAACAAACTATCTTTCCTAGACATATTAATAACAAAAACAGAATCTTCATTCGAAACAGAAGTTTATAGAAAACCAACTCATACAAACAGATACTTAAATTTCAATTCAAATCATCCGAATACAGTAAAGAAAGGTGTCATTAAGTCATTATATGATAGAGCATAGACCAACTGTTCTGATGATAATAAATTCAACAAAGAAAAAATAATTATAAAAAATGTTCTCACTGGAAATAATTACCCCACAAAATTTATCAACAAAGACTTAAACAGACTTGAACAGAAAACAAACCTTCCGAATCAACCCAGAACTTCTCTTAACACTACTACTACTCAAGACAACAACATTACAGTTACAACTATACCATATATACAGGGTCTGTCAGAAAGATTGAAAAGAGTGGGCAACAGATTTAATGTTAAAACAACATTCCAAACAAGAAATACACTGAAATCTTTAATATCGAAAACAAAACTAACAAACAAAATCCAGAACTCAAAAAACTGCATATATAGGATTCCTTGCGAATGCAATAAATTTTAAATTGGAGAAACGTACGAATAAATGAACACAAGAATTACATAAAGAAATGACAATTTGAAAAATCAAAAATTTGTGAAAATGCTTGGGACCTAGGCCATAAAATACAATTTGACAATTCAACTATACTTCACAAAGAACAACATAACACAAAACGAAAAATAAAAGAGTCTGCCTTAATTCTTTTGAAAGAAGACAATTGTATCGCTTCTACTTCTGTAGAATTTAATCGTATCTGGTTACCGACAATTAAGGAAGAAATTATTAATGGTAACCTCCTTTTGAACAACCCAATATCGGGATAGTTCATAAGGTTTTTCCTAGGTTTTTCCTTATGACGTTAATGGGATCACTGAAACAATAGAATCCTTTGATCGCATTTTTGGTGAATGCGCTATCTTATAACAAAGTCGTACCTAGGAACGCCACTTATAGCTTCTAAAGACAACTCTTTCAAATTCTTCTAATTTGAAAGCTGGTTAACTATAATTCATGATCTTTAGAATTTTTTGTTCTACCTGTATATCTAAAAACAACAAATTTTCTAATGTCAATTTTAAATGTCATAAATAAAATTTTCATTTTGCAATCTACACCAATAAATATAAAGCCATTGACAACGAAGTCAGAATAGACTTTGAAACGTTTGGTATTCCTGCAATATACGTCTTTTTATTTCTATTGAGGTGTTATTGCCAAAAAAAAACATAAAAGTAATCAAGAATATGCCACAAACAACGTTTAGAAAACAATAGACCTTCGGAATGATATTCATAATCATGATTTTATTGTCATTCTTAATAGTTATCTAAAATGTGTTGCCTCTATCAAAAGTCTTAACCAAATATTTGTAAGTGTCATAATCACGTCAAGTGTGAATTTTGTTCTGTTGTATAAGGAAAATCTTGTTCGAGTTTACTGCATATAACCTGCAGATCTTTATATGGAATAGCATTGTAGAAACTCACTAGAATGTTGTTGTTTTAATGTGAGAATTTTATAATTTGTCATATATTAAATGTTGTTTTTTAAATTATTTTAGCGGCCAGAGTGATAGCTGATTCTGTCTTTCCCAGATTTAGACAGCGTCATTGTTTCAGAGTTAGTTTATCTAAATATTTAAACAAACATAGATAAACATTTTCGATGTTTCGTCCACACTTGTAAGAGACTTTTTCAAGCAAGAAATATACTAAACTTACCCTGCAGCGGCTGCATACTTATTAGTATATTTTCTCCTTTCTCGCAGTACAATATACAAATATTTCACTTTTAAACTTTTAACTGATTAACAAAATATAAATGTTTACATAATCGTTTATAATTCGTTGGTCAATTACCTTTTTTACCAGTGGTTCTTTTACCAAAAATGCTCTTGTCTAATTTAAATACATTACACGTTGCACCTCATATCAAAAGTGTTCTTTTTAAGAAAATCGATCCCCCACTACAAAGTCGAGTTCAATATCTTCCAGGACCTTGGTTTTGACTTCACCTCAGTTAACCACAGCTCAAGTTCCTTTATTGCCTCACCCTGCACAATTATTTAGTTCCGGGTCAGCTGCATCGGTGTTGAATATGATTATGATGTTGTCTTTACAATTGTTTACTCCATGATGATGACAGCTTTGCTCTTGATGGCGTTTAGTAAAAAATAAAGGTTAGGTGTTTTGATACAAAACTTTTTGTTTATACTATGACAACCCAAAGGTTCCATTGTTTTCTCAGCTCTCCTATAATAGATCTATTAATATCAAACATTATTTTGTAATTACTGTGTCTGAATTCGCTTGTAATAAATCTTTTATATTTATTTGACAAAGTAATCTATGTCACTGTTAAGCAAATGACAGGTAAACATATTAGAGATATATTTATTTATTTATTTATTTTATTTATTTATTTATACAATAGGTCATCTTACAGGTTGTCCCTAAGGGAAACCCTTAATAAAGATGACACACAGTGACAAATAGAAAATTACAAATAGGTGAACTCGAAATAATTAATTAACAACAAAGTTCCAAACTTAACAATATCTAAAGAGAAAAACATAAAAACTATTAAATTATATTGTGGATCATGTTTATATATCACTGTTTACGCCTGTATTATAAAACTCTTGTAACGATCTAGTTAAATTTTTCTTAAAATTATTAAAATTGGAGGAAAAGATATCTACGTTTAAATGACAAATTATATTATAAGCATTCATACTTCTTATTAACGGGGAGTTACCGTAGTAGTTGGTAGAATAGTAAGGAACGTAAAAAATCTGTTTGTGTCTTGTTCTAGGAAAACTGCAATTAATTGGTAAATTCTTCAGACACCATTCAGAACACAACATATTGTTAATAACTTTATAAATAAAACAAATATCGGCAAATTCTCTTCTGATGAACAGTGGCTGAAGGTTGTAGAATCTCAAGTTGTGACTATATTCTTGGTAATGCCGAAACCTAAAATACCTATAATTAAGTGCATTCACAAATTTTTTTTGTACATGTTCTAGGGATTTTATATACTTATCATACATAGGATTCCATGCCATACTGCAATATTCTAAAGAACATCTTACGTAAGAAATATACAACCTTATCACTGTACTATGGTCTTTAAAATCTTTTGTATTTCTTAGTATATAGCCCAGGAGCCTTAAGGCTTTTTGTACCATAAAGGAAATATGGTTATCAAAGCTTAACTTTTTGTCCATAATAACTCCTAAATCTTTAATTTGGGTCACTTGAGGAATAATATCATTATTGATGGTCATATCAACTAGTGGTGGATTAACTAATCTTGAAAATAGTATACAATTGCACTTCGTTACATTCAATATTAATCTGTGGATTTGACAGAAATTAAAAAAGCTATAAAGGTCGGCTTGCATTAATTGGTAATCATTAATTGTTGAGATTTTTCGATAGATTTTCATGTCATCAGCATATAAAAGTACATTACAAAAAGAAAAACATTCAACTATGTCTGAAATGAAAATACTAAATAATAAGGGACCCAAGTGGGACCCTTGTGGAACACCCGAATTAATAGGAGTGACTCTAGACTTTACATTGTTTAGAGCAACATACTGGGTTCTGTTGGAGATATATGAACAAATAAGATCCAGTACCATGCCATGCACACCGAAATTTATAAGTTTGGCGACCAGTGTCGGATGATGTACCTTGTCGAATGCTTTGGAAAAATCGGTGTACACAGCACATACTGACTGACCGTTTTCCATCCCATTATATATATACTGAATGAAAGGCACTAAATTAGTAGCTACTGATCTTTTCTTAAAAAATCCGTGCTGAAATATGGTAAGACGATCTTTAACCAGAAAGAATAGCTCTTGAGTCAGAATTTTTTCAAAAATTTTACCCGTTAAATTTAATAAAGATACTGGCCTATAGTTATTTACAATATTCTTAACACCAGACTTAAATATGGGGACAACTTGGGCCATTTCCCACTTATCTGGAAAACAGCCGCTTGCCAGTGACTTGTTAAAGATAATCCACAAAGGCTCGATAAGCTCATTAGCACAGTTTTTAATAAAAACGGCTGGAATTCCGTCAGGGCCCGGACCCTTGTTAATATCTAAAGATTTAATTGCATTAGTAATCTGATTTCTAGAAATTGAAGTAATATCAAAATTTATATTGGAATTAATATGATGAATCAATGAGGGATTCTTGTTATCAACAAAAACTGAGCTGAAGTACTCAGAAAAAGCTGAACATATTTCTACAGATCCTGTGTATTCCCTATCCTTATAATTCATTATCAAGGGCAGTGCGCACTTTTTACGTTTATTAGACACATGCGACCAAAACTGTTTCGGAGATTTGTTAATGTTTTCCTCCAGTTGTGTAACATAATTTTTATAATCTTTGTTTATTGTTTTTTTAACTTCTTTTCTCAATTCAGAAAATCGTGTATAGTCATTAGCATCCTTATATGTTTTCCATCGTTTATGAAATTTGTTTTTCTTCTTCATTAATTGAATTAAATATGATGAAAACCATTTAGGATTACCATGTTTGTTAAAAACCTTAACCGGAACATGAGTTTCAATCGCGTTATCAAGAATATTATAAAAAACATCAACACAAACATTGATATCATCATGATCCAGTACTTCTCTCCACAAAATATCATCAAGATTACTTTTGATATTATCATAATTCGCCTTATAAAATAAGTGTTGTCTGTAGGGCTTACGCGTCAGTAATTTTTCAACAGATAATTGTAATATTATTTCTAAAGCCTTATGATGCAAATCCTCAGGGACAAACGGTGACAAAGATTCATGAACACTTATATCAAGATTATTTGATAAAACTAAGTCTAAAATTTTTCCGTGAAAATTTGCAATGTTATTGAATTGTTTTAATCCAACAAGATAAATAAAGTTTTTAAAATATTCACTTCGACCATCATGTCCTGAGGAAGGCGAAAAAGTATTCGGATTCTCATTATTAGTTTTCCAAGTTATATCAGAACAATTGTAATCACCAATAAAAAGAAAACATTGTTGTGGGTTGTTGTTTATAATATTTTCAACTTTCTCAAAGTGAGTTATAAAATCTTCGTTTGTACTATCTGGGGGAATATATACACAACAAATGAATAGTTTTTTACCTTCACTCAAGGATAATGATACCCATAAGTCTTCAATTTTTCCATTTGAATGCCACGAAGGTAAAGTCTTTGATACTATATTACTCTTAACCCCTATCAAAATGCCACCACCATCACTTTTACCACTATTAATTAAGTCACGGTCTCTTCTATACACTGTATATGTGGAGGGAATTAATTCGGAGTCCAAGATTTCTTCTTGTAACCATGTTTCTGTAGCACAGATAATGTCAAAATTACCAGAACATACCGACTGAAAAAAACTGTTTGTTTTAGTTCTTAATCCGCGAGTGTTCTGGTAGTAGAGATGAAATTCGTTGAACTTGAAAAAATGCTACACAATAATCTTAATGCAAGAGTCTTAATATACTGTCACTAAGGCACTTCTGGATATATAACTTAAAAAGGATAGATCAGTTTATAGAGCAAAAATTTAACTCATTTTCGAACATAAAATTCAACAGCAATTCGCTTATACAATTACCTCTGTAACAGTTTATAGATAATTATTGCTAAGATTTTAGCAGCAAACTCGTAGAAGTAAACTTTAAATAATAAAACCCCGCAAAAATACAAATTTCATTTATTCTTTGCTTATATAATGAAAAGTAATAGAGGAATCCTAATGACTTCTACAGGTAAGTTGTAGAGAATAAGTCTTTGGGTCATTTTTTACCAAGTATGCTGAGAAAACTGACTAAAAGTGGATTTCCTTCAAAAATTTATAATTTTCTGGTAACTAATACTGGAATATCAGTCATAGTCAAAACGATAGTTTACTATATTAAGTTTGTAATTAGGCTCAAGATAGATACTGTTGAATAAGTAGTTTTTGAGCAATTCGAATTTAAATAATTTAGGGAGCTATTTTGCACATCCCACCGTATTAACGAGACTAGTCCGACCTGGATACTAAATATATTTTGAAATGTCATAAACTCCACTTATATTTGTCCATCTAGGTTTTTCGCTATAATACCGAGAAGTTAGTTTAAAATAATGGTAAACATTGCATTGAATGTACGAATATATGATAGCCAGCCAGTAGTGCACTGACAACAGCTGTCAAGGCACATGGACAAAACTAAAATTTGCTTAACGTGGTGGCACGAGATGAATATTATGGTAAATTGTATTATTATATGTTTTTTCTTAGCAGTTTATTACGTTTTTATTTACGTAACTATTGCATGCTAATATTGGTCTATTTTTCTCACTGGTTTATTAAGTTATTGGTTACCCGTATACAGTTTACTAATATTAATTAAATGACTGGATCCGCCACTGTCAAAACATGGGAGGGTCCATCGTTTAAGCCAAATTTCAAAAGCAATATTAATACCTTTTGCGGCACTATGGCAAAAATCCAAGATATACTAAGTGAAGTACATTTTATAAGCTTTCGAAATATGTATATTTTTTTGGTTAATACGATACATGCTGCAAAATAATTTTACAAATTATTTAAATTACAATTCTGCAAGATTTACTTAACGTACAATATTAATCTTCAGCGGTAGATTAAGAATCCAGCTGTTATTGCAACCAAGTTATGAATTTTTTAAAGTCACTCAGTTTACATCTGATTTTTCAGCTTTTCTTTATGAAAAATGCGGCGATCAAAATTTATAAACATTCAGTTTGAAGACTTTCTGATTCTCTACAATTTTTCTATTGACGGTATTATGAACAGATTCTTACTTTTTACACTATAAGCAAAAAACGTAGATACCACATATTTTTTGGGGTTTATAAGGCTCAAATAATTGACTTCTACGAGTTAGCTGTTAAAATTACGTCAGCAATGACTTATAAACCATTATATACGGGATGGCTTATGAGGTGTGCTGTTGAATTTTATGTCACCTAAATATCACTATTGACTGGTGTAAAGAGTATTTTAATAGTATTAAATGTGATAGTATGATAGTATTCTAATTTAAGTTAACTTTATGGAAAAAGTACACACTAGTAGTTGTCAGAACTGCTTTCCTTTGGGATTGTGGCGATGACACGACTTGGCGGGTAACAGTCGGACCGTTGTTTGAAATGTCTGGTCATCGCTCTGTATGGGGCGGGACCTAGTATTCGAGACTAGAACCCTTTGCCTACCTCTTGCCTGTTACTCCTAAAACTGGGCCAAATCGTCCCGCAAGTCAAGACGCCTACAGCTTGAAAGCGGATATCAGCCTCGCCCAGAAAAGTAAAAGGGGGAGGCTTGTAATGAGTCGAACGTGTGTGACCCATCGGCGGTGACATCTTAAACGAACGCAGTGCAAGTGCAGAGAAGTCCCCACTGGGTGATGTTACCGATGGCTCTCCATTCTGGGTTGGCTTCACATGGCAATGGCTTTAGCTAGATTTTACCCCTGGGTGGATGGTCGATTCTCGTTGATCGGTCGTACGATGCACTACACCACAGACCTATGTAAGCTTTAATGCCGTGGGTTTAGAAAATGCTGTAACAATGGCTAACACTGTGGTGTGTACAATCGAGCTTTGAGAATAGACACGTCGGCCGATCGATCCAAACACAGCAGTGACCAGGATCTGAGGTCGTCGTTTGAGGTGTCGAACCAGATGCTTCAAAGTTAATACTACTATCCGAGTCGCTTGCAGCACGACGAGTCCTTGGCGAACTGTTAGAAACTAATTAGAGCTAGTACATAACACAAAATTTTATACACAGAAATATCTGAAATGATAGAACAGGAAACCAACACAACATATGCCATATAAAACTTATGTCTTAATGTCACGGGTCATTAGTCGATTACAATATACGTTAAGTTATAGTACCAGTACCTACCTCAGAGCACTTGATTCAATTAAAAAATTAAATCTTTACCATCGTACATATATCGATCGTCCAAAGTAGCCGTTATATAAAAAAAGAAAATTAATACCAGCAAGGTACATATTCCGATATACATTTTTTATTTTTGTAATGTGTTCCTCATGTTAAACATATCGATTTTACTCAGATTAGGTGAATGAAAATGAATGAAAATTAGCAATCAAATTTTTTCATTGTTTCATTCAAAACCAAAAAATCTAACAGTACAATTGTTCGACAAAATTATAGGAACGTTCAGCAGTCGGATGATTCGAAATTGATTATAGCAACATAATTTTGACTTTTTTTCTAGTAATTGAATTAAACAATACAATGTTTAAGTTGTCCGACTTTAAAAGAGGTAAGAAATCAGATTTTGGTATAGTGTTTAGAAACAGGCAATTTTTATTACCAAATTTTCCTATTGGAAAACTGCATTGAATATTTCATAAATCAGTTCAGTTAACTGGTTTTAATTAACTTCATGCCCTCAAATCATAAACAGTTCATGGTCTATTTATGATATCAAAGGTTTTTTTTTTAATTAATATTTATGTTAATTTGGAAAGTATTATAGTAGGGGCTATTTTGTTACGAGTGACTAACTTTATCAAAGCAAGATCCTTATATTTGATTAAGTAAGAACATTGTATATGATATACAATACAATTATCTAATAGCAGTTTGTATAAACGACTAATATATTAACAACATAAATTCATTGCAAATTTTTCTAAAGATCGGTTACGGAGATAACTAGAAATAACAAAACTGGTTAATTTTGAGTTTAATTTGCTAAATCTTCTATATTCTAGTGTAAATATAGAGAAAAAAATGTTTTCCGGTATAAAGAAAATCGTTCTGCAATATTTCTTCATAACGGAAACTTTCAGAGCTCTCATTTTGTTTTACAGATAGTACAAGATTCTGTCAATGTCAATAATTAAGGTTTGGCTGAAATATGTCTATCAAAAGAATTAAGAGAAATTTGATTATCTGAACACGACTATATCCATTCAATTTTATTTATAAAAGATTTCAGTACTCATTTTGCTCATAAATAAATGTTCTTAAATGAATTACCAACTACAAATAAAAACCGCTTTTTATACTTTTCCCACTATTTTTGTCAGTCCATCCAAGCCGTCTAGTGTCACTGGATTACGTCTGGGATGAAAGGGAGTATCTAAATGTGAGGTAGCAAAACTAAAATGTCTTATTAATATATTTATTGAGGCTTGAAAATATTTTTATAGTATATTTTTTTAAACGAAATATATACCGAAGTAGATGCTAGAAAAGCAGAGCTTGTTGACAGACATGTGAAATTTTGTTTATTACATTATTGAATTTTATAATTAATAAAAAACAATTTTTAAATTAGAATTGTGGCAGCCAAATTACAATACATATAATAAGGATTATCTTGCACATGAAAAATGTTCATTGTAGATGTTTAGTAAACAACAATCGCAAAGCAAACTATTTTACTCAATCTCTCCATATTTATTAGATTCCTTATTTAAAATATAATAAATTATTTTTTATGAATTTTTCAGGTTGTACTCGTGGAACTCGTGGAATTCTGATGTATTATGTTTTTTTTAGTTCCAAATAATTGCGTTATGAATGTGTAGATAAATGAGATGAATGCTCAATTTACTAAATGTATATATAGCTTTTATTTCGTATGTAAAATTTCTGCATTCTATTAATCTGTCTTTAATGTACTAATGTACTAGTCACCTAATAATTTGTAACAATTATAATTTACAATAGTAACATAGTGGTATTTTTTTAGATGTTAATGATTGATTTGTAATGTTTTGATTTGTAATCAGTTAATTGTGGTTACATCATACGGTTTCGTTCATTTTAATCAAATTATATTTGTTCGGCGATTACTGCAAAACAGGAAAAATGATTAGAATGTGTTATCCTTTATTCTATTAAAGGAGATGCCGAAATTGTGCCACTTTGTTTCAATGACCTGGGACGTATAATTTTTAACACAATCTGGATAAACTAATTGTCTGAATAATTTTTTTTCTGGCGCATCCGCCATATATTACAGAATTGAATAAATATTCGAATTCTAAGATGAATTTAATAATTGAAAATGGAACAAAATTGAATGGCATAAAATGTTAACTAGCGTTGTTTAAATATTCTGCAAATATTAAGAAAAAAATTACTCTTCATAAAGGGCTTGTCAAAAAATATTATTTTTGCTTAAACGTGCCGATATTTTTAGCACGGGCGAATATTGCTATGAAAAAATCGAATTGTAATTTGCACATAGTAGAGGTGTAAGAAAAATAACTGTTCATAACTCGAGTACTCTCTACTTGCCCGGATCTGAAGTAACGAATACAAAATTCACCAGCGGTATAGTTATTCGGGTACTCGAAAGTTTTTTCTGTAAGTATCGAATACATGATGAATGGTAATGTAAACATAGTGGACATGGGCTGAGTTAATTTTTGGCCACCGAACCAGTAGAACGGTATGACAGCGAGCAAAATGAATTGTGCCATCGATCAATATTTTAAGGAAGCTTCTTTAAAGTAATTACAGATTTCTTATTTAAAATAAATAGATCAAAAAAATGTTTTATATTAATAATTAAATTCTTAATTATTTATGAGTTATAATATGGTGAACTGTAGTAGTCTCAAAGAAAATACGGTCCAGAAAATTTTATTTCTTAATTGCATTCAAGATATATTGTAATAATCTCTACCAACATTGTTGTACTTATGTTTCTGGCCTTTACATGATGTTATGTTTGTATTTCACTCTGGTAATCTATATAAGCTCTATTCATTACAATTATTTTTTTATATTATCCATTTTTAATATTGTAGCTACTTATTTTTTTAAGTTAAAACAAAAAACGTTTTTAGGTTGTTAATTTGTATTTGTTGTACATGCCAAAGAATATATGTTACTATGGCGTGTATTTTGTTTATTCAACCTTCGAATGTGGAACACTAATCTCTGGGCCCGGGCAAGATAGTATACCTGTCTAATATTAGAGGGTGGGGTATAAATTTACGAATCCCAGTCAATTTCCAATCACTACAGTACTACGTACGCATGGAAGGTATGAAGCCGGTGAGACGGCGGGCGCTGCCACGATACTTTATTTTTATCAACAGATTCCAATAAGTCAAAAATTACCGTCGTTTCCATATCTAACGTAAGAGATCTACGGTCATCAGCATGAACGAGTTAATAATTTGGATAAACTTAAAGCCAAATTTCGTCAGTCTATCATTGAAACTACTAACATGTTTGAAAATGTCCAGAGAGAATTTCATGATACATAGGGATATTGTCTGGCTAAAATAAAGGCCTTTTGGACAATTTGCCCCACTAAAAGTTACAAAAATAATTGTCCGCAGTTAACTTATTATTACCAATTTGTTTTTTAGAATAATATTCCAACAGAACGAATTACCGATACACAACCGATAATCTTCGTGCGCGGTGACGAGTTACCGTTTACAATGATATTAGGCGCAATACGCTTATCGGTTTTTCGACGTGTTGGAACACGACTCTTATCAAACGCCCTTACATCTGATACTAAATACCAAAATCGAGAGCCTCAATATTTCCACCCGTTTTAACCGAAACATAGTATTGTTACGAAATTTACCCAAAGCCGACCCTGTTTCATTTCAGTACGACAACAAACGCTTTGAGATAAAAAATGGTTCTCGAAAAGACTTGGCACCTCTAGGTGTGATGATGTTTTTACGAGAATTTTCTATGCTGGTTTTATAAAGGAAGGAGGCCACGATCGCGAATGAGTTGATGTAATGTAACATTGTTATTGTGATATTTGAATCAACTGTTGTACATTCGATGTTAATAAAAGTTTCTAGAAAATTGAAAGTGAATATTAGTTTATAATTTTAAATTGAACCCACGGACTTTACAACAGTATAATCAAACCTCTATGCCCGAAGCTGTACCGAACGAGTACTCGAGTAACGAATATTTAGTAATGAGTACTTAACTGAAAAGTAATGAATAGTTACGAGTACTCAAAAGTTACGGTACTTTACAGTTCTAGCACATAGGTGCTAGTTTCAATTGTATACGAGGTTTGTCAAAAAATATCAAAGTGCCTTTATGTTTAGCAGTGTCGAATATTGTTACAAAATAATCGAATTGAAAACTGCATCTAATTATACCACGAGATATCTTTATTAGTCATTTTCTACAAACTGGAACCCCTCCACATCCTTATAGAAACCGACTTTCCGTCAAATTTGCTCTATGATGTTGTTTTCGGTATTTAGAACAGAAGTTCTCTAAATCATCACGTTCTAACTTGCCCCTTTTTCTATGTTTAACTGATTCACCAGAACTAAATAAAGTTTCTGGTACCTTGACCTGAGAGCAGAAAAAAGCTTATTATTTTTGTGCTCCAGAGATTCAGCTAACATTTTGCCAAAACCTTCTATACATAATAAGTGTAGCTAATATTACAATATGTGTAATGACTATGATATTATTTTTGTCAAGTTAGAGATTCGGTTCAAACCGTGATAGAAGCAGGGATGATTGCCTTGTTAAACAAAAATACCTGTTTATTGTGTTCAGTTCTTTTTTTATTCCAAATTTCTTTATAGTTATATGTGTTTGTTTTATGAGATTTAAGCAGTTTCAATGTCTTTTTTACTCGGTTGTGTTTATAATTGCATTCTAGTAGTTTATACTTTAGGCAATAAAGCTTTAACAAATAACTAAAATACATAAACCCTCATTTCCGGTAATCTAGTAGCTGTTCCCATATTTACAGTATTAAGCCTTTCAGTTTTTATGTTTATATTTAAAATAAGCGTTGTTTCCCCATTCTCAAAGTATCCTTAATGGGGCCCTTTCTTATTCTGTATAATTTCTACGTATACTATATTTTAGTTCTTATGAACTGCGCATTTCTAGGTAAACTTAAAATTTCTTGCAACATATATTTCATCATAGAACACCACCATATTAGGAAAATGTCAGATAAAATACGTATTTCTACAAAGAAGCTTATATTTACATATAAAATAATAAAAGCATGTCAATAACTCAATTATTTGAAACAGCATTATCTTTAACGTGTTTTGTAATAAAGGATATGCCAAATAGACATACACGGCACATCTTGGGAAAGTTTCTCACTGCTGATATTGCTTCTTACATCTGTTCACGTGCATATTTGCAACTTCTTCGTTTTATAAGGCACAGATATTGGTATCCTATCCACAGTTGGTACAATCATACTATTCTAATGTATAAATATTAGGTTGTTTATATATCATAAAATATCAACAAAAAAAATTCTCTGGAAATCAAAATTCTTAGGATTAGTGGAATATTTAGTTCATAATGTTAGTAATATGATAGTTATGTTGCACATTCTTTTCTCATACCAAATTGTACGGATGAGTAGTGATGGAAATTAGCTATGTTGGAAGTTTTTAAGGGAATTAATATTTTTTTGGATATGTGGATGCTTATTCTTCAGACTTATTATATTGTATGATTATTTTTAAAATGAGTTTTATAAAATACTCATGTAATATGTATTTTTTATGTTCGTCCTAGGGTGGTTAAAAATTTGAAGATAACTGACATGACGTATTCCAGTTTTGATAGACATAAAACCTGTTTAAATCAGGAAAATTGGGAATAGGAACAAATATTATTAGACAGAAACATTTATAGTGTTACAGAAAATATTTCCTGAAAGAAAAATTTTACAAATGATGATTAAACTCTGAGAAATTCAGTTAAATTTCGTTGACTTGTTGCTAAAAAGTCATGGGTTTGGAAAAAAATACAGTCGCAATATTCTGCCAAATATTCATTTAAATTAAAAAATAGGCTACTGGTAAAAAGATGTGACATGCGATGAAACATTTTAAGATATATTTAATTCTGATGGAGTGAACCGCAAGACATGACCAGCTAATGTCAGGTTAAATGATTGTTGAATTTTACAAAACAATGAAAAATTAGACTAATATGAACAGATAATAGAAAAGTAAATAGAAACATATTAAATAGCGGAGCAAAATATATAATAATACAATTTTCAGGATCCGCCCATGTGCTTTGACAGCTATTGTCAGTGCTCCGCTGGCTGTCTGCCACATTATTCCAATCTTAAGGTAATATATACTACTATTATAAACTAATTTTCTAGTATTATAACGAAAATCCAAATAGTTAAATTAAAGTGCATTATACACGTTTTCAAATATTTTGAGTATATTCCGATCGGACTAGCCTAGTTCATACGGTTCGCGTTGCAAAATATTTTATAAAATCACTTATTTACAGTATCCATCTTGAGCCCATACAATCTTATCATCATCAAGCAATTTGAGGAATGTTAATCCAATGGTCTCCAGTTTTTCTGACTTTCCAGAGTGAAAAGTTATCCAACCGGGACCTATAATCACACAAGAAGAAAGAAATAATATTTTAGAGGGTTTATTTTATTTTAATTATTGTAAACATTTTACTTCTGCAGGTTTGACATTATCTTCTTATCGATTTTTCTCTACAAGCTGTTACTGACGTGATGTTATAAACAAATATTGCTCACAGATTTTCTGCCCCAAAATCTGTTTAATTTTCCTCTATAAACATATAAAGGTGTATACACCTTAACTACTCTAAAAAGGTGAGCCGTTTTCGAGTAATCGTGGATCATACGTAATATAAAAAATAAAGCATTATTAATATATTCCACTAGTATAGCTGCTAACATGAAGCAGTGGTTTGACGAAAACTTATTACAATTAAACTACTCTAAAACGGGTCTCCTTAGTTTCACTGTGAATAGAACTTGCCTTGAATCTCCTTATGTAAAACTGAGCAATAAGGCAATACCTGAATTGTCGTCAATAAAGTTTCTCGGTTTACAAATTGATTGTGCTGGAATGAACATTTTAATAAATTAGCCTCGAAACTAGCTTCTATCTGTGGTCTTTTGAGATACCTTAGACAACAAATGTCTGTGACTTCATTAAAAGTTTATTATTCTGCTCACTTACAGAGTATAATTACATATGGTATTGCTGCTTGGGTTTCAAGTTCCACTGCACTAAAAATATTTACCTGGAAAAAAAAATATTCCGGTGCATGCTGGTGTTGAAGTATAATACAATTTAAAGAACAAGGATTATCAACAGTACCCTCACTGGATTTTCTGCAGCTAGTTTTATTGGTTAAAAAACAATCGTTTTTGTTTACTACTAATGCCGACGTTTACACAGGAGAAATGCATATGCAGACAAGGCAAGCAGGGGAACTCAGAATTCCAGGACACAGGTCAGCATTTTTTGAAAAGAGTACTCACTATAGCCAAGTCAGATCTCTAAAATTTATAATATTAAAAAATTCTGTCATTGTATACTTTAAGAGAAAAGTTATTATAATTTTAAATAATTTGGTCAACCTTGAAGATTCTAATATTCCAGTTTCAGACAAGCAGGGAATGAGTGCATTTCCTTATATTAGCCCTAATATCTTTTAAAGGAAGCGTTTTAAATTTATACAAAATATACAGTTTGATTTTCCACACATAGACTTTTTATTTTATGCGCTTCAGGATTCGCTTGATTTTTATAAGAATATATATGTATTTAATTTTCTAATTTGGCCCCCAAAAATTAACATTACAGTTTTATTTTACTAATAAACTTTCTAGGAAGCCTTCTATACTCTACTGTCTGAATTTTGAGGCTCTGCAGATTGGAAGATAAAGGGCAAAATAGGTCAAGTTTTAAATTATAAATTATTAAATATTTTATTCAAATTATTTAAAAATACAAATAAAATATATTTTTCAAAATTTAAATAGTGTAGTTTCTAAAGTGGGAATTAAGTCGAAGTTTAATATTTTGGTTAATATCTTTTAAACAAATGATTTAAAAATATGATATATTTGTAATTCACATTATGACCCTTTTTTCTGTTATATTACATGATGCGTTTGAAAATCGAATTTTTATTTTCCATTTAATTGTATAATTTGTCCCAAAAATTACTATGGGGATTTTCTCATTATTTTTCTTATAAATTTCAAGTGAGCACCAGTACTCCTAATTATTTTCACAATTTTAGGTATTATGGTTTCGGAAATATAGCGAGAAATGACATTTTTTATATCTTTATGTTAATATCTTGTAAACAATTACATTTAAAAATATAAAAAACATGTATTTGTATTCCCCATAATAAACCCTTTTGTTTGATGTATTGCATGATGCGTTAAAAAATAATTTTTTATTTTCCATTTAATTCTATAATTTGGCCCCCAATATTAATATTAGGGATTTCTTCGTATTTTTCCTATAAACAAAAAAATGCAGGTCTTATAGTTTGGGGAATAAAGGGGGGAATGGGTAATTTTTTAAATATTTTTTTAATATATTTTAAAATATTTATTTAAAAAATTTAAAAATTATATTAGTGTTTGTCATAATGAGCCCTTCGATTTGATATATTACTTGATTCGTTAGAAATAATTATATTTTTTTATTTTCCATTTAATTCTATAATTTGTCCCCCAAAATGAATATTAGGAGTTTCTCCTTATTTTTCCAGTAAAGTTCAGGTGAGGCGCTATACCTGTATTTTTTTCAAAATTACAACTTATGGTTTCAGAGATAAGGGGGGTAATGGGTAATTTTTTTATATTTTTGTTAATATCTTTTAATTAATTTATTTTAAAATTATGAAAAAAAAAATTGTTTTCGTCATAATGAGCCCTTTCATTTGATATATAATATGATGGGGTAGAAACAATTGTAATTTTATATTTTCCATTTAATTCTGTAATTTGTCCCCCAAAATTAAAAGTAGAGATTTCTTCTTATTTTTCCAGTAAACTTCAGGTCAGACCCTAAACGTCTAATTTTTTTCAAAACTTTACGTTTTATAGTTTCGGAGATAAGGGGTTGGGGAATGGGTAAATTTTGGTATATAATATCTTTTTAGCTAATTTTTTTTAAATATGAAAAAATATATTTGTGTTCCTCAGAATGGGAACTTTCATTTGATGTATTACAGAAGTACCCCTATAATCAAAATTTCTTCTTTTACGATATGTACTCCCAATCGGGTCACCAGACTATACATTGATACCAAATTTCAACCTCTTCCGTCCAGTAGTTTAATAGAAAATTGCAGAAATTCGGAGTGATATTATAAAGGGTATTCGTATATTGTATTTACGGAACCCTAAAAATGGGTAACTTAAGGTTGATTGTGAAAATCGAAGTGAAAGTGAATGACTGATATAATTTATACTTTAAGTTATGACTGAATTTGTTCTTTTGTTCCGTTTGTGTTCTTTCTAATTTATTTGTCTTTCTCTTTTGTGTACATACTGTAAATTAACATAATATGTATGCTAAAATTTGACGTTGCTATGTCTGTTATTTATTTATGGCAATAAGGAATATTATTATTTTTACATTTTATGGAATTGCATTGAAAATTGAAGTTAACCAGTCGATGTGGATTTTATGGTCTTTCAAAATATTTTTTGTACATCTTCATCGAATTATAACCAAATATCCTCAACGGTATAAGCTATCTTTAGGAGAAAGATGACACTTCCAGCTATAATTACAACAAATGTAAGAATATTTTAAATAAATTCAGATTTTACCGATTTCTGCGACTTAACTCTTTGAAAAATGCTTGGATTAAGATTTTTGAACTCTCATTTTGTAGATTTTCTGATTCTCCAAGCATTGTCTGTTGAGGCGTTATGATCACTTTTCACTATGTAAGCACACAATAAAAAATCAACACTAAATTGTCTCAGTTTTTGATTATAAACTGTTTTTTAAGTGATAGCCTAAGAGGTTGATTGAGGCGATGGGCGATATTGGTCACAAAATTTGTATTTAAGAAACGCATTATTACAACACTTCATATTTATAGAAAACAATTAATAGTATTGACTTAATAATTCCTTAAATACCTATTTTAATATTGCAATGTTAGCATTCAAATTTCTTAAAATTTCTTAATAATTATTAACATAAAATATAAATGTTCGTTTTTTGCAAATTATTTCCTATAAAAACGCATTTTGATTCAGATAAATATTTCAGAGATCTATTTAGATAATTTTACAAACTTAAATTTAAAATTCAAATCACACAAACACTATTTCTAATAAACATTTTCCTTTACCACAAGAAAAACCGAATTGAACTCGATAGTGCAATAACTTACTACTCACGACTGCAAATCTGATAAAATGTTTTTAAATAAATAAAAGAAAACCGGTGACTTGGAAACATTTCAGTTTTCTACAATGTAATGAACCAAGTTGTTCTTGTTCTATTTGGGATCGTCTTCAATCACCATTTATATCGAGATTTCGAGCGCTCGCGTTGCGATAGTGGTTGAAATGGATATCCCATACATCAAACAGAGAAACCTCCCAATAATTCGGATTCAACCCCATCCTACACGAAACTATTGCTGCGAACGTCAGGGATTACAAATAGACCAGAAGAATAGAAAGCGGCGTAATCGAGTGAGTTTCGACGATGAGACGCCTCGCCGAAATAACCTCGGTCGTTTGTCAGGATTAGCCGCCCCCTATTCTATATGCCCCGGATAGTGGCAGGTGGCCTCTCCCGCGGTCAGCACAGGATTACTTTCCAACTCCGGCACTGATTTTACCGGAGCAAACACCTGCAGACTAATGTCTCGATGCGGTTAATTCATCGCCACTAAATCTACTACAGCAGGAGTTTCTCGTGTGGCCAGTTTGATGCAGTATTTTGTCAGCTTATGGTATTGCTTGAGAAAATTTTCAATTTAATTAAATTATTTTTTTTGCATTTCCCATCTAAGGAAGAAAGTTGATTGTTTAGGTTTAAAATGTTTTGTTTGTTTAAAGATTTCTATTATCTAATTAATACAATAATTTAATAATTTATTTATAAATTACATAAACCTGGAAATTAAATCATGTACTGGAACTACATCATGTACTGGAACAACGAGAGTAAATTTTCCAGACACACATTTTTGAAGCAAGAAAACGTGTAGATGAGATCACAGTTCACTGGTTTAGTAAACAAGTTAAAATTCGATTTAATTCTAGCTGTTGCAAGTAACAACACTAATGACAGATTATTGTATTCGGAATGTCAATATACACATTTTCAAAGTGCACCTGATAAATTTCTAAAATAACAAAGTTAAAAAGGTAAAAAAATACAGTAAATTAATCCTCACTAACTGTAAACTATTTTATTAAATCGAATTTAATACAAATTTAAAAATTGTAAAAAATGTGGTATTATCTAAATATTCCAAGGAACACAACTTCCAGATTACTCTCAAGCAGCTTACTGTTAATTATCTAATTGGTTTAGGGTTTTCATTTTCATGTCAGTAATTGTTAAAAAGTTAAACGACACATCTATTTTGTGTCTGCGACCTTGTATTTGGGTTGCTTTCAGTTATTATATTATATTGATTATTTTTATAGACGCAAATAAGGAATTCATTATTGTTAATACGAATAATATACGAAAGAATTAAATCTAAATATTTAGTGTATTTAGTTTACACCAATATTTTTAACAAGTTATTTGAGTTTGAGAAATATTTTGTTTTATTTGTTAGCAAATTCAAAGATGTTTAAAACAGAAACTTTATTGAAATAGAAAAACTTTTCAATTGTCCAACAGCTTTATTATTTGAACAACAAACAAAACATTTAATCAAAATTCAAACTTGTAATATTTTTATTTTATTATTGGGTTAGTCATTTGTTTTAAATAATAGAAATCTAAACGCTTTTGTCGATTGTTACGGAAGAATTTTTATTAAATAAATAAATTCTTAATAAGAAGGTTTCACCTTTTAGATCATTCCAGATGATTAATTTTAAGGACAAAAATTTTATCCTTAAACATTTGTTCAAATAATAATAAAAAAAGATATTTACTATTAAATAAAATTGTGAACAGTTTTTTCAAAACTATAATAAATGTATTTCTTTATTAAATGTATTTAAAGAAATAGCACTATTTGTAACATATTTAATATTATGATATTTGCGGTTTTGAACATCTTTAAAATATTTGAAACGCGAGATGTAAGACAGACATCTAGGATTTTTGAGAGAATTAGCACATAGGGATTCCAAATCTGGAGCCGTTCCGTGTAATTGCTGTTCTCCCTTAACTCCTAGGATAGAATGTCACGATAAAATTTTCAGGTTACTTCACCTGTCAGTGATATTGAATACTCTCTTCGAGGTGTCATTCCTTTGTACTAAAGACAATATATATATTATATATTGTTTCTGGTTAGGGAACCTTCATCAGTTGCGCTTCCCACAATTGAATGTCCTCTCGATCACTTCTATAGGTATTTGATACATTTCCTTAAATTTGAAGACGCGAGATGTAAGACCGACATCCAGGGAGAACAGCAATTACACGGAACGGCTCCAGATTCGGAACCTCTGTGTGCTAATTTTCTCGAAAATCCTAGATGTCGGTCTTACATCTCGCCTTTTCAATTTTAACGAAATGTATCAAATACATAAAGAAGTGTTCGAGAGGACATTCAATTGTGGGAAGTGCAACTGATGAAGGTTCCCTAACCAGAAACAATATATATTATATATATTGTTTTGCGTACAATGGAATGACACCTCGAAGAGAGTATTCAATATCTCTGACAGGTGAACTAACCTGAAAATTTTATCGTGACATTCTGTCCTAGGAGTTAAAGGAGAACAGCAATCAAACGGAACGGCTCCAGATTCGGAAGTTCTGTGTGCTAATTCTGTCGAAAATACTAGATGTCGGTCTTACATCTCGCGTCTTCAAATTTAACGAAATGTATCAAATACATAAAGAAGTGTTCGAGAGGACATTCAATAGGGGGAAGCGCAACTGATGAAGGTTCCCTGACCAGAAACAATATATGTTATATATAATATATAATGTATATTGTCTTGCGTACAAAGGAATGACACCTCGTAGGGAGTATTCAATACCTCTGACAGGTGAAGTAACCTGAAAATTTTATCGTGACATTCTGTCCTAGGAGTTAAGGGAGAACAGCAATTACACGGAACGGCGCCAGATTCGGAACTTCTATGTGCTAATTCTCTCGAAAATCCTAGATGTCAGTCTTACATCTCGCGTCTTCAAATTTAACGAAATGTATCAAATACATAAAGAAGTGTTCGGGAGGACATTCAATTGTAGGAAGCGCAACTTATGAAGGTTCCCTAACCAGAAACAATAAATAACAACAAAGTTATTTGGTCGTATTTTTGGCGAATGCACTATCTTATAAGAAAGTCGCACCTAGGAGCGCCACATAAAGTTCTGAAGATCTCCCTTTCAAATTCTTCCAATTTGAAAGGAACTTTATGATTATATGATCTTTAGAAATTTCTGTGCTACCCTGTATATTACAAATAAAATTCTCTAAGTTACGTCAAAAATCAAATAATAAACATTGTCAAATATTTAAATTTACATCTTGGAATTGTACCTTTTTAATTCGTAGTTTCTTAGCCATTGACAACGGGATCTGATTTAGACCCCGAAACGTTTGGAATATACAGCAATTTCCTTTAAAGTGTGGTGTTATTTCCCAATAAACACTTAGACAATAAATATTATATATATTGTCTTGCGTACAAAGGAATGACACCTCGAAGAGAGTATCATTACAACATGTTTTCCACCTGCTACATTTTATTTTGTAATAATTATTTCAATTACAGACAGTTATTCGATTTTTGTTATAACGGTTAACTTATTACTAATATCGTTTTCTAATTTGTTTTAACTAGCGTATAAATCTACTACTTGACTACAAGTGTAGCAAAACACATTTTTTAAATAAATTTATTGACTTCTAAGTAGAACCAAAAATTTGAAAATCATTAACAAAACATAATACTAAACAAATTCGGGATTAAAACTTTCAGTGTCCACAGTTACCGCGCTATTACTTTGCAATTAAGATATTTATAAGGAAATCTTATTTATGTCAGTGCCATGGTACTTTCCATGGGAAGATTGCATTTTTCGTAAATTTTATAAAAAACTGCATGTCACATATCATTTAAAGCTTTATGAGACCACCTCTGGATCGTTTTAATGGAATTCAATTTAAAAAACTATTCCAACCTGTAAGGGGTTTGGAGAAATCGCCAAAGATATTAAGTTCGGGTAGGCCGATTTACATGCATGTATGCGTTCCTTTTAGGGATATATATGCCTACATACAAAAGAATGACACCTCGAAGAGACTACATTCACTAAAAGATTAAAAATAATTAAAATAAACAAATAAAATGCAATACCACTTTTAATTGTTTACCGACGTTCTAGTAATACAAAAGAAGACTTAATAAGGAGACTTAGAGAAACACATAATGAATTTAGAAATAAAGCTTTTAGACGGAATCTATGTAAACTTTGTAAGAATTGCATTGAATTTAATGATGGTCATTTTGAAAATCTTTTATGAATAAAAAGTGTGTTTTAGTTGCCTAGATTGTCTGACTAACGCTACAACAAAAGGATAAACAATAAAATATAATTAGTAATGTCTTTAGCAATACTTATATGCCTTTTCCTTGAAAAAAACTTTTATCGACACGAAACAAGTGTAACTGTTTTAAACAAAAATAACACACGAAGCACAAAATTCCCACATCGTAGACAAAATTCTGCAGAACTTATTTTCTAGTAATATTCGGCTTTCAATGAAATCCACGTATTCTATATTTCTAATTAACTGCCATTTTGTTATTGAATATAACACAAAATATTCAGGGCGCGAGATTTAGTTAAGATACCACTTTTGTATTGCAGCATTTGGAAAAATTAAAACATAATAACCAAATAGACTGTAAATGTTATAGTCTCTTTAAGCATACTGATATTGATAACTTTTGTATAAAAATAACCATACATGAAATATAAACAAAAAGTCTATAAAACCACAATTAATTAACAACTGGATCCCTTTGTAATAAAACATTGTTGACCTAGCAGGATATTTCTCGCTCCAGTGTCTAAACAAACTGCATCTCTTTAATTCCTTGATATGTGTAGCATAAATGAAAATATTAACCCTACTATGACCTGGTTTTGGAGCTAAACTCAATTTTCAATATTAAATATTAATATTAATAGGGGTAGAGTTTTGAGAGTCGGGACTTTCTGGTTATTGTTCTTATCTATGTAACATAATAGCTCCAAAATTAGATCAACACGCCTAATCAATGCTGATTAATATACTCAGTTACTGGCCAAATGATGGACAGGGCAGCCATAGTTCTGAATGTACACTACTTTAAACTGTACATTTGGTTTCTAGATCTAAATTTCATTGTCAAAATTAGCGGTATTTCAATCCACTCAATGATTTGGTCAATTACAAATGTCACTAAACTTTGTTGGTGAATTTGGGGTTACACCTATATGTGTA
This sequence comes from Octodonta nipae, assembly GCA_034190945.1. NCBI lineage: Eukaryota > Metazoa > Arthropoda > Insecta > Coleoptera > Chrysomelidae > Octodonta > Octodonta nipae. The sequence continues at coordinate 160,194,329 of CM067216.1, read as the reverse complement.
GTATGGCTTCACGCAGTTATCCAGTGATTAGAAATAGCATGCTCTTTCGGTGCCGAATGCCGTCGCCATCTGCCTGTTACACTCACTCATGTGTGTCACTGTTTACAACCAACAGCACAGTCGTGAGCAGCACATGTGTTATTATTTCCATATAATTTCAGACGAAATATTTATAAGGTATTATACTTTATTGAACTCTTGTCGAAATGGCTCTCTGGAGAACTTGGTGCCACGTTAATTAGTCCAAGTCTTGTGCACCATAAGACGGTGTACCAGCTTGTTGGAAGAATAATCCGTGATTTAAATGTTGCGCATTGCAGGGATATGGGAACGCTTGCATATGGCCAGGGAAAGTTGATAGCAGAAGATGTGAATATCGCTAAGTTGTCAAATTGCTATGAAAAAAATAAGTTTCTGTCATTCGGCTGCTTACCGTGCCAAGAGTGCGTGTAATGTGAGTGGCGCCAGGCCCGGAAACACGGCCATTTTCCGCTCATTTTCCACAGTAAGAATCAACTTTAAAATCGATAAAACGAAGTTCTGTGTTTTGTGCAACCCTTCAGACGTGTGCAGATTATTATACGCCCAGCACGGTTGTCAGGCAGCTGGAAGACAAAAATCCTGCAAAATCAATAATAAATAATTTCATGCACTCTGCTCAACGGAAAATATAATTTAAGAGGTCAGCCATTGATATTAGATGTTAATATTAAAATTCATTACATTCAAAGTAAAAAATAGGCAATTTGCAAAATTTTAATAATAGTTTTATTTACAAATTTCTGAAACCTACTTTGGGTACATAGTTAGTTTTTTTTTTAATTTGCTCCACTATCTCAATACTTCGTGATATGCAGTTTATCAATTAATGTCAGGTTGATGATGCAATCGACCTATTTTCTTCTGATAATTTATGAATACTGTTATCAGCATTTTATAATTCAAGTGCTTTGTATTTCAACGGCTCAAATTTAATAAAATTTAAAGAAAAATAACAAATGCCGAAATTATACAGATATCGCGAAATGCGAAATTAGTTTCATCGTCAGATCTGGCAAACCTGCGACAAACACTAAACATCTGTTCTCCCCTTCCTATAGTAAACTGGAAATCTGTGCAAAAGATGACGGAACCAATTAGCATTTAGCCTATACCTTGGCAATACTAATCTTATACGCACTCATATTAATTTTTGTGAATTCTGGGTGTGTATTGTGTATAAGTTGAACATAGTAAAGATGGTCCTGAAACCGGTAGCAACAATTGTGAAGATTTACTGCACCATTGAAGCTATAAAAGTATTCTCATCAGAAATATAATTTAAAAATTGGGAATCCTGGTAAAAATAAATATTCTACAAAATTGTAATCACCGATCAGTATCGGTCTTTCGTCAGTTCATAAAACAAGTGTATCTTGTAAACACGAAATTTGATTTTCTTGAAATATTTTGCAATAAACGACGGGCCAACACTTTCTTGTCGAGATATTTCCGTTGTATCACACTTTCTCCTAGCCTTAATAAAGCATTTAATCTGCTGTTATCGGCATTTTACGTCTGCCACAATTAAGTAAATTTTTGACACCTCCCGTTTCTTGGTAAGTTACGGTAACTAACATTACTTCTAGAAATGTTTAACCACGAACGTCATTAAATAAATCATATGTTTCTTCTTAGGTGGCAGCTTATCTCCGAAACCCACCATTAATAAAATTTCTGTGCGCTGTCTCTGATATACATTTTGATATGTAATATTAGCTAAAGTCAAAAAAGCAAAAAAATAAAAGCAAGCTAAGCATTACTTACTTCTTATTAGGGCAAGAAATTGATACAAAATAAAACAGGGTATTTAGACGATGCGGACGAAAAAACCCTTCGTTCGAGTATGTTGTGATTATGACAAAGGAAATAACCTGCAGCTTAATATTTAAATATGCCATTTGATGGTGTCGTCACTATAACAAAACACTTTATTGATTTGTTGACATATGTCATCAGAAAAGTAAAACATTAATTGCATATCATGTATGGGGGTTATTCGTACAAAAGAATGTGTGCAAAGCTTTATCAAACACTGTATAATCGAACACTGTATAAGTGTAACACGTAAATATTTGTCTTAACTAGAACAACTGAAAGAAACAGTAACTATTAAAAAAAAGGCAAAATAATTTCCTTAAGTATAGCCATCAGCATTTTATAATTTATTCTTGATATCCCTCAAAAGAAATTACTAATATTATACCTCGTTTAGTAAACAAAAACTATTGCAACATATAAAAGTCTATTAATAGCAATAACCGACTTCCTTGCAGGTGGTACAAGTTTACTTGGAGCCAGGTATAATTCTATGTTTTACCTGTGGCGTTATCAGTACAAAATAAGGCTCACATTTATGTTCCAAGTTTAATCTTGTGCTAATGGGCAATTCATAAAGCATTCATTCATAAATATCACCACAAAAGTCTACATTTACCGCAATTATCACGTCGTTGTTAAAGCCAAGGAGATTAGCCGGGACCAAAATCAGGTTTTTACAAAGCTGATGAGATTTTAAAGAGTCCGGTGGAATACTGTTACCTTTATGTATGAGTTTTTAAAGGAATTTTTTTTAGTGGAGCTTACCGCGGATTATAATCCTTGAATTTATTGTCATGAATACCCAAAATCCATATATTTCTTTAATATATCATAAGATAAGTAGCCTATCTTCAAAAAGTACTGTCATTATTAATCTTAAAATCTAAAGTAATTTCATAGAATGTTGGAAATAATAGAATTATAGGTGTTGGGGATAACCCTAATTTACTGCATTCAAAGCAGTGGCGGATATTTACATAAAAATCATAGGATTCACTTAAAATGCATCTTGTGAGTTATGTAGATTATTAAAGTATGTGTCGTATTTTCGTTAAATCAGTTTTTGAAGTGTATTATATGATAAAATATACATTTCTCGACTAGAAACAATATATTGTCTTGCGTTCAATGGACTGAAAAATCTCTAAAAGTTACTAAACCAAATTACTGCTTCTTAAGAATTTTTGTAACTTCGAGCCTGTAAATTGACTGAATTACAACGTAGCCGTCCACTGAATAAATCGAGAGTGTGGTTGGCTAGCATTCCTGCAGCCTCCACTCGCCAAGACTCGGACCAAAAGCCCCCAGGAGGCGCCTCCCGAGAGTGTGGAGCCGGCATTAAAATATCAACTGAACAAGTGATTTCTTGTGACACGTTCCTCAAACGAACACAACAATGCAATTTTGACAAGTTATCGTGATGAAAATTTTGGTGTAGTGACTTAATTTCACCATGTTGTATTGTTTAAGGGTTGAAAATGTCATCTAAGTGTTTGTATTTTAACCTTTTACTCGATATTCTTATATTTATGTTTCGTAAGTTTTAGTTATTAGTAATATAAGAACGAACACCTGGAAAAATATATAATTTTAGATAGACCCAGAAATGTGTGGAAACGCTAAATATATATTTAAGTTATGACAATCTAAACTCTTATTTCTTTATAATGGTGCCAGAAACCCAAGAGAAGTTTTCGAAGTTTCTAAATTATATATATATATATATATATATATATATATATATATTTGTTTTTAAGTTTTCGCGGACACTAAATGTGTTCGGTGGTTTCCTAGAAATCAACCGCGTAGTTGATAACTGATCCCAGGCTGGATCGATGATAAAATGACGACGTTTCGGCACAGTCACATCTGCCCTCTTCAGGTCGGTTCGCATAATTGTCGTAGCCTTCTGCTTTCGCTTCTAGTTCATTTTACCATCGATCTCGGCAGGGATCAGTTATCAAATATGCGGTTGAATTCCCGGAAACCACATAACACACATATATATATATATATATATATATATATATATATATATATATATATATATATATATGTTATATAAGTTATTCAACCGACTTATATGAAACAACCTAGCAACAGTTCCCAAGCTGAGTCAGCATAACACGTGTCGTCTCCAGTTACCTGCAGACGAACATCCGGGAGAACTGCAAGCGCGGCGGCAGCTTCGTCAGCATTCTTAGCTTATAAATGTTACATTTGCCTTGTTTCATTATTCATTATTACTTACAGTTCTGTCTAGTTTAGTTTAACACTCATTTTGTCTTTTTTATTCTTATAAAGTTTTATTATTATTTTCATTATATTCAAGTTTCTATTAAAAGTTTTATTAATTGTGCAAGTATAAATAAAGTCTTTTTTAAAAAGAGAAATTTTGGAAGTGTGATATAACAAATTGGCGCAGTCAGTAGGATCCGTCTAACGTTACTAGAACACGAGTACTCTAACTGGTAGCGGCGGATTCCTATCCCACAACGGAACAACGAACCTGGAAGAAGTCCTCACTGCAATCAAACGTAGAACACGGCGCTTTCAATGTTCCTGTTGATGTAAGTAATGGTGAATCGTCATTCGTTTTAAGTAAATATTATTTGATTTTTTGATTTTATTGAGCATTGATTTTTAATATTTGATATCATTTATTTGATTTGATTTATTAATATATTGATTTTAAATAATTTGATTTTATTTGATCGAAACTGATCTATTTTATTATTCGATTTTTATTTTTGATATATTTGATTTGAATGAAATATTGATTTATTTATTATTTGATTTATTTGATATATTTGTTGATTTCTTTTATTGACATTGATATATTTGATTTACGTATTTTATTGATTTATTTATCCATTTGATTAACTGATTTATTTGAACTATCGATTTTAATTGCTTTACTGTTCTATCGTTCAAACAATCGTTAATTCCTACTAACGTATTTTACAGTTCATTAACTTTCTATACCTTTAATATCGCATTTTTATACCCTTGTTCCAATTCTTTTGTATCGATTAATACAAAAATGGCACAAGTTTCTCCAACACAGGTTACCACCGAAACCGAGAGATATCGGTTAACGGAAATATTTTCCGTAATACCTGAATTTGAAGGCGACCAAATTTCCTTGGGAACCTTTATAGATGCGTGTAATTGCGCATATAATATGTCCACGGCGGATCAAAAATATTTGTTAGTGATCCATATCAAAAATAAACTCAAAGGGAAAGCGGCGCAGTTGATAAATTCAAGGAACCCCGCATCGTACCTTGAAATCAAGCAACTCTTGACCCTACATTTTGGAGATTATCGTGATCTCTCTTCCCTTATTCACGACTTACAACGTCTAAAGCAACTTACCAACGAGTCTCCACTAACGTTTTACAATAGACTCCAGGTATTGAGTGCGAAAATGCACTCCTGCATCCACAAAACGGCTGGGCTTAGTCCAGAACAAAAAGACGCCCAGACCACTCTAGTGGATACAATGGTGATGAATACCCTTCTTACGGGATTAGAACCCTGTTTATGTCAGGTTATACGTGCCAGTAATCCTAAAGACCTTCTAGAGGCACACTCCCGTATTAGAAGAGAGCTCCAACTTTCTTATTTCGAGGATCAGAAAACAAACAAATCTGTTCCTCTCAAACCAAATTTCCCACCTCGAAAGCCGACACAACCACCTAAGTGTCTTCATTGTGGTCGATTAGGCCACATAGCCGCAAATTGCCGATTGAAAAATCAAAATTTTTCTCAACAATTCAACCAAAACCATAGGCCAAATCCTGTTGGGCCCAATCAACAAACAACGCCAAACTTCCCCCCAAATAATCCCCCGGTTCAACAAGGACAACAGTTTCGTCCACAAAACTTCCAGAGACCCCCTTTTAGGTCTCAAATGAATCCAAATTATTCTCGTCCTTCAGTTATACAGAATAACCCGAATAACCGTCCTGAAAGGACACATCATTTCAATCAACATCAAAATGATGGTTACTCACAATATTCGGATTATTATACCGATAATTACAATACTTATGACTACGAGGATGATAGTCAAAATTATTCAGGCTTCGAAGAAACTTTTGACGATACCCCTATCGAGCCTTTTAATTGTCACGATTATCAGGATTTTCTAGCGCTTCCGAGCCTAGATCAACCTCCCGATTCGACAACAACTTTGTGCCAAGTCGAAACCCAGATTCAAAACCTCAATCTGGACGACTTGAACCCCGACTTGAACTTCCCGGAGCAACTATTTCTTTAAGCCCACTTCTTACTGTGAACTCTAAAAATCTATATTACATTCTTGACGCTTCTTCTAAATTTAAACTTCTTATTGATACCGGAGCTGGTATCTCTATCTTCAAAGAAAATACCGTAAAGAATTTCACCCAAAGATCTCCTGAAAGGGTAACTATTCAAGGTATTACCCACGAAAAAATTCCCATCTCACAATCAACTTTAATCCCATTCGCTCCACGTAACCCACATAAAGTTTTTATATACGATTTGGACATTGAGTTTGACGGCATACTAGGTTTAGACTTTCTTGAACACTATGAATGCATAGTTGACTTAAAATCTAAACAGTTAATAACAAATTTTAAAACCATCCCTTTACACAAAGTTCCCGATAACGATCAACCCTTGACTGATGTACCCGACACACTCAACGTTAAGCCTATTATTACTTCACAAACACCTACACAAAACAAAATAACCATTGAGGCACGCACAGAAAAGATCTTTAAACTTAAATGCGATCTTTCTAACATCGACGCCATCCTACCAACTCAAGAAATTGACAGAGTACGACTTCCAAACGCACTCGTACACATTAACTCGAAAGGTGAATTTCTAACTTCCATCATCAACGCTAACGCGATGCCCAAAACAGTAACTTTTTCTGATTTAAAACTGGAACCACTTAACAAAACTCACCCTCTTCTGGATTTCCATACAGACGATTATCATGAACCCCAATACATAGACAGAAACTCGACTATTAGACAACAAATTAGAACTGAACATCTAAATGACGAAGAACGCGAACAAATCACTGATCTTTGTTTGGAATTTCAAGACATTTTCTATCTTGAAGGTGACGTCTTGACTTTCACTAACGAGGTTAAACATTCGATTGATACGAATAACGCAAAGCCCGTTTTCACTAAATCCTATAGATATCCTCAAGTACATAAAGAGGAAGTGAAAACCCAAATTGGAAAAATGCTTGAACAAGGTATCATTAGGCACTCCTCATCATCCCCTTGGTCTTCCCCTGTATGGGTCGTCCCCAAGAAGCTCGATGCTTCTGGTAAACAAAAGTGGCGAGTAGTTATCGATTACAGGAAATTAAATGAATTGACTGTAGATGATAAATACCCTCTGCCAAATATCTCTGATCTTCTCGACCAACTTGGAAAGTGTCAATATTTTTCGACACTGGATATCGCTTCCGGGTTCCACCAGTTGGAAATCCAAGAGGAAGATATTCCTAAGACTGGCTTTTCTGTCGAAAATGGTCATTACGAATTTGTTCGTATGCCATTTGGTTTAAAAAATGCACCTTCCACTTTTCAGAGGGTCATTGACAATATTCTTCTCGGTATACAGAATGAACGTTGTCTCGTCTACATGGATGATATCATCGTCTACTCTCCGACCATCCATGAACATATTTCCCGGTTGACAGAAGTTTTTAAACGACTTCGGAAATCTAACCTAAAAATTCAACCTGATAAGTGCGAATTTCTTCGTAAAGAAGTGGCTTATCTTGTCCATTTTATCACACAAGAAGGTGTAAAACCAAACCCTTCAAAGGTTGAATGTATTCAGAACTTTCCGCAACCCCAAACTCCGAAAGACATTAAATCTTTCCTTGGTCTCGCTGGGTATTACAGACGCATCATACCGAATTTTGCGAAGATCTCTAAACCTCTGACTAAACTACTCCAAAAAGACGTCAAATTCATCTTTGACGCAGATTGCAAGTCTTCCTTCAATGAACTGAAGCAAGCCCTTGTATCTGACCCAATCCTGATATATCCAAACTTTGAAGAACCCTTCCTGCTCACTACTGATGCTAGTGCTTTTGCTATTGGAGCGGTTCTTTCTCAAGGCCCTGTGGGAAAAGATCTCCCTGTTGCATACGCTTCTCGCACCCTCTGTGCTGCAGAGACGCGATATTCCACCATCGAACGAGAATTGTTGGCTATAGTTTGGGCTGTTAAGCACTACAGACCGTATCTTTTTGGGAGAAGGATTACACTCCTGTGTGACCACCGTCCGCTTACTTGGCTCTTTTCCATCAAAGATCCTGGCAGTCGTCTAGCCAGATGACGCCTTAAGCTAGAGGAATACAATTATAAGATCGAGTACAAGCCCGGCAAGGTAAACCAAAACGCAGATGCTCTTTCTCGCATCAAAATCAACCATTTCAAGCAATGTGCTGATTTCCTTTCCAAAATCAAAATTTTCGCTAACAACGAAACTGACTCCGAACAACCTGAAAACTCTGACAATGACGACGAACATGACGAAAGAATTTTCGCTGAGTTTAATCGATTTGTTCAACTTTACAAAACTGAGTCAATAATCGATTACTCTAAAATTGAAATATCCAATTCTCAACTTCTAGACAAGTCCCACAAACGCATAGTTACATTCTTTTGGCAAAAAAAAACTAACGACTTACACGACAAAATTATTGATGACTTTTTCGAAGAAGAACCTAATTTCAGTAATGACACTTTTAACATCATGGCCAGTAAAACAGTCAGGCATAGAAAGTACTTAGTTGTACCTTTGCCCTATGACCCTGAAACTGTCGTCTTACATCTTTTCAAAATTATTTATAACAACCAAGACCAATTCAACGACTCCGAAACATACTGCATAGAAAATAACATAGAACTTCCCATTCTTGAAATTTTATCTTTCATTCTCTCCGACAAAGAAATTAAACTAAAAATCTGCCAAAACATTGTTACAACTCCTACCGAAGACGAAATTCCTATAATAATACAACAATACCACTCTGGTAAAAACAACCTCCATCGTGGCATTAACGAAACCATCAGACGTATTAGGGAAAAATACAATTGGACCGGCTTAATTAAAACTGTAGAACAATTCAACAAATCCTGCGAAACTTGCCAAAAGGTAAAGTTCTGTAGGAAAAACCTAAGTGCACCTTTTGTTATTACGGAAACACCCAAGACTCCTTTCGAACGTATTAACATTGACATCTTCGAGTATCCATCTAGAAACCATGCACTGACTATTAGGGATGAACTAACGAAATTTACACAAGCCTACCCCATAAACGACAAAACAGCTTCAACTGTCGTAAACACCCTTTTGATTTTCTTTCAACATTACGGCACTCCACTTCGCATCCATTGTGACTATGGACGTGAATTTGACAACACTTTAATGCGGGATTTATGCCAACTATACGACATAAAACTGACATTCTCCAGCGTTCAACATCCCGAGTCAAACGGTTCTATTGAAAGATTTCACACGACCTTAGCAGAAATAATAAGGGCAAATACAGCGGAACGTCCAACCGAACATCCATTTAACGTCCTCCCTTATGCCATCATCTGTTATAATAACACAAAAAATAAAACTACCGGTTTCACGCCCTATGAACTCATATTTGGGCACACTTCTAGTAGGCCTCCAGAAACCCTTTACAACCAGGTAAAACTTATTTCGAAATACGTAAGAGACCTAAATAAATGGACTATTATTACAGACTCGCCCGTGCTAAAACCGAAAGATAGAAAGAAAAATCTAAAGTGCGATTTGACCAACACGTTTCTACTAAACAACCCGATTACAAAGTAGGCGACAAAGTCTACGAAAAAGAGTCCCAATTTATGGTATCTCCCGAGTCCCCTTCTATTTCTTTGCCCCGCCTCCGATTGTGTTGAGGGGACGGTGCCGTTTCTTTTGATTGGGTGACACCATTGCATTGTTGCAAATTGAACCGATGACGTGGTTCTGTTTGTACGGATGGCGGCCGCAGATGTTCGTTAGAAGGGTGGGCGTCCTGATAGTTAGCTACACCTGCATCAAGCCTGGAAGAACATCTTACGGGAAAAGAAAAACAAATTAAAAGAGAGCGCAACAATACCATAACGTTGTATTCCGTCACTCGTAGCTAACTATCAGGACGCCCACCCTTCTAACGAACATCAGCGGCCGCCATTGGTACAAACAGAACCACGTCATCGGTACAATTTGCGACAACGCAATGGTGTCACCCAATCAAAACAAACGGCACCGCCCCCTCAACACAATCGGTGGCGGGGCAAAGAAATAGGAGGGGACTCGGGAGATAGCATAAATAGCGGCGCTCACATATCGGAGCTCACTTCCACTTCAGCCGCAACGAAGAGCAGACCAAGCTGAGAACGACCTAGCCGACGATCTCGGATACAAAGTAGTCCGGAAAGGTCCGAACCTGCAGCCACCCTTCGTGTTGGAAGAAAAGGAAAAGCCTTATGAAAATGCCAAGTGAGATTTTGGCGAAACGCCAGGCGACCGTTCCTTTACAGGGACAAAACTTTCAACTAACGAACACCCGGACCATCAAGAGAGCTATATATATATATATGTATATATATATATATATATATATATATATATATATATATATATATATATATATTACGGTCCCATTCTTATGTATATTATAATGAAGATTTTGAGATTACTTGTTGAGTTGATGTTCGTTCAGATAATGTCTACAATAATATTTATATAATTTTTTACAGTTTGCAAATAAACCAATAATTCATTCATTAGTTTTCTATACACTTTGAAATGAATAATCACCACACCGTGATCACAAAGATAGAATAACAATATTTTTAAAATCGTTATGTATGGCTTGTATAAAGGATCAATCATAGTAGTGTGAGCATATTTGTGGGCGTAATTTTTGGTATATACTTGTTGTGTATGTGCACTTGCCCAATCTATCAAACAGTAAGTATAATTTCAATTGTTAAAAGTTCCTAATGTGACAGCCATTTACATAATCAAATCCGGTTAGTTATATAGTAACATTTTCCATTACTGTAAAATCCAGTTTCAAGAAAAACATCAAAGTGTCAAAAACAACCCCCCATTCTTGCGAAAAATAAATTTGCCAGCGAAAGAGAAATAAATTTTCAACCTCAGCTTCATTTTCCGCCAGGCAAGATCATCTGGGTGAAAGGTAAATGAGTTGCATTTCATTCTGTTTTTCTCAAGCGACTCATTCACCCTGTTATATTTAGGCAATTTTTTTGCCCTTCCCGTCAAGCTTATTAACTTTATGATATTCTCATTTGCAGTACGTTTTGTTCTATGAATAGATGTCGTGGTTGAACGGGTTTAGGGGACTGGTTAATATATTCATGCTTCCAGCAGTGCTGGCCTTATTATGGAAGGAGCTTTATGTAAACAAATATAAAATATATACAAAATGTCTGAAAAACATAATATGAACCCTAATTGAGTTTCTGTCATGAAAGTAATTACAGTTTGCCACATTGTCTAAACTGCTTTTTATATGAAACTACTGGCTATATGAAAGTTTTCACATAATTGGTTAGGTGAGGATTATGTTGTTCAAAACTATATAAACCATTAAAGTCCGCGATTTTTGACTTAGCCACCGGTTTGTGCTTGGAAAAATGATGCCTACAACATTTAGCAAGCTACTTTTCATAGCTGTCAAAATTGGCATTCTTCAAAAAATTTCCATCAGTGAGTTATTTTTAAATTTAATTTAAATTTCGAAAAACATGACAAAATTATTTTGCTTCCACATTCATTTTTTTGAACGGCATCTGCCCCCTGGATCTGAAAAACCTGCAATGAGCCTTCAAAACTTCCGATAAATTTGCTTATTTGTCCCTCTCTAAGGGAATTTTTTTCTGATTTGCCCATCCCTAAACCAAGAGCTGGGTACACTTTTGCCCGAGTTATGGTATTTACGTTCAAACAGTTCATCCTGCTTTCCTATTTATATAAATTTCTTACTCAGCTGTTTATTTTTAAAGAAATACATAAGTTTTTCATAAACTTTTGACATATCTATTATAAACGTCTAATAAATTCTCGATTTCGCCAATTCTGGCTTCGTCAGAAATTGGAAATCAGATACATTGTACACACAATAAATTTGGTAAAGTTAATAAAAATTCTATATTTATAACAGAAATCATTTGTAACCAATTAATAACACATTAAAATCTGTTCTTGTCCAGCTCTTAACAAATTGTATATTTACACGTGGTTCATGTAAGAAACAAAATATTTTTAGAATATTAGAGTTGTTTTTGAGAACTGCAGGACATATCTATGAAGTTTAATATTATCAGATTTAAAACGAAATCTGTAATATATTTAATAAGAAAAAAAAATTGTTACAAGATGTTAAAATTAATAAAGAGGAATTATGCATTTGCCTGTCAGAAGATTGACATGTATGTAATTGAATGCAGGAACTTAATATCATAAAACTAAATACAGTTTATATGATATTCTGAAAGTAGTTATTTTATCACATAGTTTAGAATTTTAAAATACAGACGGATATTGTTCTCAGTTTTCTAGGCAATACAGAATGAAGGATATTCTCTAATAATACATCTCCTTCGAATGAATCTAAACCAGCAAAAAATGCCAATTCACTAGGTATGGATTTATGTGGATTATTTTTTTAATATTACAATTCGGTACCGAATAGTGACTAACAATTTTAAAAAATATGCGCCAGACTATATTATACCAACACAACCAAAAACATACAATGGAATATCCAATGTCAAGAGCACAAGTGGGGCCAGACATACAGAGCCCCCGCAATTTATTAGCGCAAGGAACGACTTTTTCGACATAGCTGTAGCATTGCTATGGGATTGGCGTCAAACCACCGTGGGTGTTTACTTACCAAAAATTATTTTAGTTTTACATTTATTATTAAAGTTGACAATTACTTGCAACCAATATATCTTGATGCGTGTATGTTTGGTTGAATAACCAATTATAATTTATATAAAATAACAGACATTAGATACTGAAAAATGCAAATCAAATAAACTTGTTGTAAACTTTGTAATACAAGATATCAACATCCTACTTTATCAGCATATATCATACAATCGATGGATTTGATTTTTCAAATTAATTGTTCTAGGAAGATGACAAAACGTATACATTATTTGAACTCTAATAGTTTTGGTTTTAATGCGAATTAAGTTACAAGATTTGTTATAGCTTGTAAGCTGCTTGCATGTCGAAGAATTACAGTTTCTTTTAGAAGGAATACATCACTATTGATTTATCTATCATTTAATTTCGATCATTAGTTTAGAGAACATATTGTCTAAACGTTTCATCACATTATATTTCAATTAGTTCACGTATGTTTATAGTTGCTGGATTTATTATTTATGTTTATTTAATATCAAAAGATCAAAAACAATACTTAAAAATAAAAACGTATTTTTTTTTCATACGGACTCTCCATTTGGAGATGTCAGTAAAGACCGCCTCTGGAAATTGTTTTTCCTAAATAAGTTGTAATGTTAGTAATTAATAAAAATGTAATGTGATGGATAGTAGTAGGGAATACTTAAATAGTGTCCTTGAAATATAATTATCTTTTTTATTTGGGTTACGGTTAGTCTAATGACTAATGTTTTAACACCCTGTATGTTAAAGTGTTTAAACAAATGCGAATCACTTGAACCTTAAACTAAGGTAATCCTGTTTATTGCCATCAACAGCTACTGTTGAGTGATCATTCGATGTAGATGTTAATAATAGATATTCCTTTAGAAATGGTAAAAATGAAAATACTCATTTAACTAATAAGCAATTAAAAAATTTGAAATGGAACTACAATAGCATTGATGTAAATTTGATCTAAATAATTTCATTTATATATATTATAGTACTGTAAACACATTTCACCAATTACTAATAGAAAAATACATTATGATTTGCTTTGGATTGATATGGAACTGAGAAATACATATTTGGAATTGTGTATTCAAAAAATTTAAAAAGTCTATATATCATAACAATACAAATTATTACTGGGATATGTACAAATTAGTTAGAAATAATTAGAAATGACATAAAATAAATAGCTTTATACAAAAATCAAATTGATAAGTAGAGTACCAATGCAAAAAAATCTGGAAGTTTATAAAGCACAAAATGAAGATTAGTTAGAATCCATTATTTTCCCAACTAAACAAGACATCCTTGTTGATAGATATGAAAGTAAAATTGCTAAAAATGTTATCGTATGTTTTATTAACAGTATTACGGACATTATAAACTCTATAATGCCGATTTCACACAAAAATGAAATATCCTGAATAACATGTAGTATGATTCAATTTAAATTACTAAATGATGTAGTCAACCAAATCGGCAATAAATTCAATTTGTATGGTATATTAAATAAATAAATCATTAAATGTTTCAGTCAGTAAAATATGAGCTGCACTGTCTTATGAAAACCTCTCTACAGGAAGGAGTCTTTCTCGATTCTTGAAAACAAGTAGAGTTGTTCCTATTCCAAAAATTAAAAATGGTAAACAAGCATGTAACTTTCGACAAATTAACACGCTACGAGACCTACAAAAAATCCTGGGAAGAGCTGTATACGATCAAATGATTAAATACTTTCGAGAAACTAATATATTGTTTATTTAACTGTCCGGGTTTAGAGCGAAATTCATGGCAACTAACAATGTCACAATGGATAAAAATATATAGATAGTCACACTTATACAGTGGGAGTCTTCATGGATTTCAAATAGGCGTTCAAAGCCATTTAAATTTTAAAAACATCATGGTATTAAAGGCATTGTTTTAAACTGGTTCGAGAGTTATCTGGATAACAGATCCCAAATAACTAGAATAGGAAACGTATTCTGTATTGCTAAGATAAATAATTTTGGTGTACTACAGCGAAGCAACTTGGGTTCGTTAGTCTCTCTAATGTATGTAAATCGCTACATACACAAAGTGTAATTTCATTAGTTTGCTATCCAAGAATGAACTTAGAACTGGAAAAAATAGAGAAATGTCTTGATCACAATAAAACAAACAAAAATATAAATAAATCGATAGCTCTCATAATAACAAGAAAATATATATAGACGAGAAAAATGTATCACAGAAGATAAAATCAGGATTTATAATGATGAAATTAAACTTGCAAAAAGTATTAAATATTTAGGCTTAGTTATTGACATAAACATAAAAAGATGTACAAGAAAATATAGTTCTTTTTCAGAAAATTATCTATACTTGTTCAACATTTAATATTTTGTAATATTGTATCTATTAGTCCAAAATTGTAAAAACAAGACGCAAAAATTCCAAAAGATATGTATGAGAATCATTCTCAAATCCAATCCAAATTAAACAAAGAAAACCGATATTCACTTCACTTTCTAGAACACCCATTTACACATAAAATCCAATATTTACAACAGCTGATTCCGAAAACAATTTACATCAATATAATAACACGCTAAACTAAAACTGAAATATCCAGCCGTCCTTTTTATAATCCACTTCGATTTTTCTCATAGTTCTCCTTGGCCATTCCACTGTTGTTCCAGTGTTTGATGCTAATACTTTTTGTCTCATAGAAAGTTCCGGATCTCTGCTTTTACTCCAAGGCGGTCAATGTTTTATTTTATGACTAATTTAGGTATCTTCTGCAGCGGCGAAGATAAATTTTGTAACAATTTAGAAACTAATAGGGAAACATATGATCTACAGAAGATTTTCATCTAAGTAAAATTAATACTAAAACTGGTATGAATTCATTCATTAATTCATTTTGTTTTTAGAGGTCTTAAGGATTATAATAATTTGCTTGATATTATTGAAGCAAGTACAACACTAAGAAGTTTTAAACTCAAACTTAGGAAATATCTCAAAAATCATGTCAAAATTTTTTATTGATATTTAAGTTTAGGTTTAAACACAATTTAATATATACATTTTCATTTCTTGTAGCCGATTAGGGAATTTCTATTTAATAAAAATTATACAACAACATTTAGCAGAAAACACCTTAAAACACCGAGAAATCAGTATAATAAAACACGAAAAACGATATAAATAAGAGTCGATAAACGAAAATATATATTGTAATTTTGCCGGTGTAGAGCATTTCACGAAATACGATCGCTTTTTATATAATAGATTTTACATTTGTTTTTCTTATTATAAGTTATTATTGCAGACTAAATTAAAACAAACCAAACATAAATGTCCTTTGAAGAGGAAATATTGTGTCAAAATAATTAAGATTCTACTTCCAACTTCGATTTGGTTCATAGCATTTAAAAACTATAACTCGATTAAAGTTGTAAAAGTAATCAAGAGTAAAGTTAAATGCATGCCGTGATGGCTGTATAACCAGTCTATTGAGTACAATAAAGTAGCATTCGAGAGTATTCTTAAGACTGAACATCGATATTCTCTTGGCATTTCATTTGATGGGAATCGCGTTGTGTCTCAAAGTACTTTTGGGCAAACTGAATACGGCAGATGTTCAAGACATTTGCCTAGAAACTCATATATCTTACGCAAAAGCCATCGCAACGAACAAAAGCGTCATTTGTGAAATATGTACCTTGTTCCGAAAATGAGCCCAGGTAGAAATCGAAACCGATCCATTATGTTTCTGAATAAACGCCAATTTGGCTGATGTTTCGAGTGGTTTCTTTTATTTCACTTGTTAAAGCGACAAAAGTTGAAATAAATGGGCTTTAAAAGTGTTTTTCAAGAGCCAAACGTCAGCATTTCAAGTTTAGCTTTGTTACAGTAAATAGATTACAAGAGAGCGTAAACGAGAGTTAACAGTATATATTGTCAGGATGGGTGGACATATGTCATTTGTAAATATTTGTAGTTTCTCGTTGGCCAAAGAGAACACTCAAACTGCAGTTCAAGATTTGTCAAATATTTGTTGAGAATCCAGGTGAAGGTCCTTTCTAAGTGAACAAATAAAACCGTAATTGGGTGAGAAAGCATACATTTTACATCAAAGATATTTCCGACACCATATTGCCTTAAATGTGTTGGTGTGGAACGATTATTATGTGCGCTAAAATTCATTAAAGAAATTGTAAATTAAACTAGTATTATTTTCCTCAGTATTCAATTTATTGTTGCCGCAAGAGTTATAAAGAGCACCTTAGAATTATTTTTCAATTATATAATTATTGGATAAAATTAAGGCGTCTTGTTTAAGAGAACTTCGGACATTTTTTAACACAAATTTAGTTTCAACAATTGACCCTATATTACATTTAATTAGTGACATAATAATTAAAAGCGGACCTGTTGGAATTATGTCAGATAGTAATATTAAAAAATATTTGTCACATGAGGTTATTAAACTGACTAAATAATAACAATTTATTTGGATTTACAACTAAATAATCTGACACACATAAGCCATTGCATTTAATGCACAACTGTGTACCACCCCTTTCTGGTTGAATATTTATGGATTAAAAAGGCGAAATACTCCCATAAAAAGGCCACCATATTCATCAAAAATAATTAGTTTTCATTTCATTACCTGGCGAGTCTTATGGCGGAAAGTTTATCTAGTGGAGATTAAATCTGACGAAGTATAAGAATGATGCAAAATGTAAAAAGGTGCCACTTAATTTCGTCCAAAGATTTGATTATGCAATGAACAAAGCGATGATCATGAACAACTCTTATAGGGATCGTGCAAGTTGGTATCAGCGCCACAACGTGAACGTTTTAGAAAAAGTTTGTGAATGGAATTGCAATATATTTTGATTAAGTCAAACTTATCACACTAAAAAGAAACCAAAAATAACTAAATAGTGTTATATTTAAGAGATACCAACACATTTACACCATATACGAAAGACAAAAGGGATTTGCTAGTAATTCAAATTTAATTCCTTGTAGCTTCTGTCATGAATAAATCAACAACCTAATTTTAGTGGCGGTTGCATATCAAATCAGAAATAACAATTAAACTGCTGTTAACAGGAATCAAATACAAACTCAAAACAACTTAATCCTCCATATTCCAGCGTTTACGACATATGTACAAAGCTATAAGAATTTTTTCAACGAATACTATATTACGAACTTTTCATTCGCATACGAAACCATATAAAGTTAAACATAATTTGAACACTTGATTGTAGAAGAATATCAAATTTGAACTTAGGCATAGAGTGATCACAAATTTTCACTGTTAAATTTATTTCTGAAATAATAAAGTTTCTGCAAGATTGCAAAAAAAGAAATAATGAATATTTAACACACTGAGTGATAACTGTTGTAGACTTGGAGCGGAAACGTCTCCGCACCTGATCGCTATACAGAATGTACAATATATTTATTTGTATATTTGACAGTTTCTAAAATTACATGTTTCAGCCGGTAATTTTTAGAAATTTTGTAATTTTCATGTATTAAAGAAGATTAGTTAACGGGGAAACAAGGCAGGCAGAAATGATAGTTGTGCTAATTCTGAATACCTTTTATTGTTTACATTATTTATGTTGTGTGCAGTTATCCATTTATCTAACAACAGTGAATTAATGGTTTGTTTTGTTAATTACTTTCCACTTTTTAGTTCAACTTTGAAGCTGGTTAATATTCTATAAAAATATTGTAATTTCGCTTGTTTACTTTTTTGAAGACTGTTAATTTTCTTTAAATAAGTTCTTTTCAGTTTTTTAGTTCCTGTTGTTTCATTTTTTATTTTTTATATTGTGTGTAAATTTTTAATAGATCGGCAATAGGTAATAACAAAACAAAATTACACATTTTCATTTAAATTGGCAGGTAACGGTTACACGATCAAAATGAAGGTGATACACGTTGACTTAATAAGCTAAAAATATGTTTAATTAAAATTATTATTATTACTGTTGCCTTTAAGATTTTACTTTATGATTTTCCATTTCCTATTAGACCGGGGAGTCGGTGACATTAAACGTTCCCTAATCGCCGAATTAAAAATTTTTCATACAAATCGATAGTTTAAAGATGTACAAACAATATGTGTTTGGTAGTCGTTGATTTAATGTGCCAATAATATGTATAATAAAATTAATTGTACTACACATTATTACCATTCAGGATGGGCCAATGGTGTGTGGACAAAAAATTGGAGCTATATATTAAATATCTGCCTCCGGGGAGAGTGAGTGGTAGTAAAAACTAAAAATACCGGAATTCAGAGACATATAGGGTGATTCATATTGAAGTTATATTTTTTAAATGGAACACCCTTTTTATTATAATATATTTCGATTCCTCTGTCAATTCTACTAAGACTTTATTTATCATACGTTATCAGGTTAATGTAGTTTCACTTTTTTACTTCTTTGAAGTCTGATAATTTTCTTTAAGTAAGTTCTTTTCAGCTTTTTAGTTCCTGTTGGAACTCAGGAGTTTTTATTTTTTATTTTTTATTTTGTGTGTAAAGTCTTAATAGAGGGGGAATAGGTAATAACGAAAGCACGTTCACTACACAATTACACATTTTCATTTAAATTGGCAGGTAACAGTTACACGAACAAAATGAAGGTGATACATGTTGACTTAATAAGCTAAAAATGTTTTTAATTAAAATTATTATTATTACTGTTGCTTTTAAGATTTTCCATTTCCTATTAGACCGGGGAGTCGGTGATATTACGCGTTCCCTCATCGCCTAATTAAAAATTTTTCATACAAATCGATAGTTTACAGATGTACAAACAATATGTGTTTAGTAGTCGTTGATTTAATGTGCCAATAATATGTATAACAAAATTGTAATTGTACTACACTATATTACCTATACAGGGTGGGCCAATAGTGTGTGGACAAATGATTGTCGCTATATATTATATATCTACCTCCGGGGACAGTGAGTGGTAGTAAAAACTAAAAATACCGGAATTCAGAGACATATAGGGTGATTCATATTGAAGTTATATTTTTTAAATGGAACACCCTGTACATTATTATATATTTCGATTCCTCTTTCAATTCTACTAAGACTTTATATATCATACGTGTCACCTAAAATCCACCGTTTGGAGGTTAATTGATATTTTGTGAACATGTTGTCATCTAGAAACTGGTGAATATTAGAGTTGTCTGGTATTGGTATCATACGAGGCTTTAAAATGGGGAAATTATTAAGCACTGTTATTCATGCTCTTTGTGTCATTTCTTATTTTTCATAAACATTTTTGAACTCAGAAGGCCGTGGAGTTTAATTTCCATGCCATCAAATGTAAATTTTCATTAACTTTGCAACTACAGCAGTGAATAGAGATTTTTAAGTGACATAAAATTCAACAGCAACCAGAATTATCCATCAAGAAAATAATAGTTTATAAGGCATAACTGACATAATTTTAACAGCACACTTATAGAGGTAAATTATTTGAGCCTCAAAAAATATGGTGTATTTTCGTTTTTTGCTTGTAGTTTAAAAAGGAATTATCTGTTCATAATGCCGACAATAGAAAATATGTAGAGAATCAGAAAATCTTCAAAACGAATATTTATAAATTTTTATAGCAGCATTTTTCATAACGGAAAGCTGGAAAAACCGATATAAAGTAAGTAATTCCTAACGATAGTTTATAACGTTGAGAATAATAACGCTGAATATCAATATTGTATCTTAAGTAGATCTTGCAGAAATGCAATTTAAATAATTTGCAGAAATATTTTGCAAAACGTATCGTAATGAGCACGAAACTTCGATATCGATATACAAAATATCTTTTAAAAGCTCATAAAATACACTTTATCTCGTATATCTTGGATTTTTGTTATAGTACCATAAAATATTTCTATATATATATTTCTAATACTTCCTAAATTCCATATTACTATAGAGTCGGCCACTGAAACCAAACATTAGGCTTACTACAAATCTTTATGAAACAGTCAACTAAATGAACTAGAATGAATTACCTATAACCTGCTTAGTATCAAAACCGTTCAGTAAGTGTATAATACATAACATCACTACAAGTAAATGTTTCAAAGGATGACATTCTTTTTGTGCGCAAATATGAGTTCGTCGGCGAAAAGAATGCTGAACCATCATTAAGATAGCTTGGGTAATAGTTGTGAAAACATTTGTTATTCTCATTTTAATATTTTCAGGTGTAATTGGTTATTGAGTTTAACGTATCTCCATAGAAAAATATTAAGGAGCGTTAAGTCAGGCGATCTTGCTGGCCAACGTATAGGGCCAACCCTTCCCATTCAGTTTTGATGGAATGTATTATTAAGGTGCAGTCCCACTACGGGCATGGTGCGGAAGAACATCTTCTAGGAGTTTAAATAAGTAGTTATTTAAGAAATTTAGGTACATATTGAAATTCAAAATACCGTAAAAAAATGGACCAGCAACAGCTTTCCCGAATATTCCTGCCCAATCATTAACCGCCCATGTTTCCTGACTATGTACCTAGAAAAAATGTGGGTTTATCCGAGTGGTATTGTTCACGAACCCTAGCGATGGAATGTACACTCGTCGGAAAATTTCACTTAAAAAATAAATTAAAATCCCCATTCAATTCTTGTTCTACCCAATTGCTAAATTTAGTTCTGATTTGAAAGTCCAACTCTTGAAGCTCTTGATGTAACTGAACATGATAAGGATGGAATTTATACTTTGATATTATTCTCCTAATAGGGGTTATACTCACATCAAAATCCCTGCCAAGTTGCCTGGTTCCCTAAACAGAGATTTTCGATTAATGTAATGATAAAACTCAATTTGTTTTTTCCGGTTATCGCTGATTTAGTCCTTTCTTGTTTTTGAGAGTAGTAAATACTTCTTGGAGCACTGAATCTTTCCAAAAAGACTTTTGAAAGACTCTTGCCATGGCTGACGTTCTCGATCAGGATATCTTGCCAATAACGGTTTTTAAGCAATTTTTAACAAAGAAAACCGTATCTATTAATTCATTTTGAGGAATATTCGGTATTATCGGTAACCCAACTTAACAATGAAAACTAGAAATGTCGTAGAGAACAATTGTTATTGTCAAAGTGAAATTAAGGTGACAGAACTTTGCTTGCTGTTTGTTTTCCATCGCCAACTTTACTTCTGAGTGTTGCAAAAAACTCTATGGTAATATGAAATTGAGGATTACGACAAAAGTATCCGAAATAGATATAAAAAATCTATTATAACGGTATAAATGCAATAAAATGGCAAATTTGATGACATGGAAATTAAACTCTAAGATCAAAAATAAATTATGAATAATAAGAAACGACCTCAAAATCATGAATCATTTTGTTTTCTTGGTTTCTGAAGAAATCGTTAGAAACAGATACACATAACCTGGTATCGGAGGAAAGGGAATTAAATGAGTTATCTGATAACGTGAAAAAAATTGGGGATTCCATTTAAAAAATCAAGTTATGGATAGTTCAACTTTTCAAAATTGGAGTGACGAAATCTGGTACCTGGTAGTATGAAGGATGGTCAAAAGTTTCCCCCAATTAAAGCCTCCTAGGATACCAGACAGTTCTAATATTCACATGTTTCTAAATGTCAGCATTTTGACAACATATTGAATGACCCCCAAATGGTTCATTTTAGCTAACATGTATGGTGAATAAAGTGTTAATATAATTGACATGGTAATATAATTATGTTATAATATACAAGGTATTCTATTTAAAAAAAGTGTAACTCCTATGTGTCTGGGAATTCGGGCAAAAATATTTTTAGTTTGTATCTTACCGTTCCTTGGCGTCAGATTTTTGAAATATCAAGCCGCATAGCCACAATCTTCTGTCCACACACGACTGGCCCATCTTGTATACTTGCGATATACCTACATGGAAAATTTTAAATTCCCCGTTAAAACTAATAGTCTCTACAGTTCCCGCACTATTGTTAAGACGTAAATTCTTTTAGTTACATCAGTTTTATTGTCAAAGTGTGAATAATAAATTTAAGTTAAGTTTTTAATTTCTTGATTTAGATGTCATACTTTTTACATCTATTGAAAACATATTTTGATAACTTCATTTTTTTCACTCTAAGTTCAAGTAAGCGTTCTTTCCTAATTTTTCGTCTATAATCATTTAAGATCTGAATGGCGATTTATTGAAGATTATACCCATAAATTGAAATAGATCGTCTAGAGGCACGTCTTGTTTTGAATATAAAAAAAAGAAAAAGGAAGCTTTTGCGGGGGCGTTGCAAATTTTTATTTTTTCAAGACCACTCTAATATATATATATATATATATATATATATATATATATGTGTGTGTGTGTGTGTGTGTGTGTATATATAAGGTAATGTCACATACTTCGATGGTGTTTTCTGCATATTAGCTTTTTCGGAGATCGAAAAATGAATGAGGTTACCGCGAGATCTTCCTTAATTGAATTCAGTTTAAAAAACTATCAATATCTGTAAGGGATTTTGGGGTAATCGTCCAATATATGGGTATATTGATGATGGATTTCCATACCAGTATGTGTTTAATAATTATTCAAATCCGTTCACAACCGGAGACGCAATCAGGTAACATACATACAAAAAAAACACGCCCAATTGATGACTGATAAATGATTTTTGGAATTCGATTAAAAAACGAAGAATTTATTTTCATTTAATCAAAAAGAAAACATAAGACAAAGTAGATTAAGATAATTTTCAAAATTAAGATTATTTGTTCAACGAGACATGCAAAAATAACAATAATATTATATATTAGCTATAACTAGTCGTTGATGACAAAATACACTATCTATACCTAAATGTATAATAAATATTATGTTTGTGTATACTGTTTCACGGATGGAAATATGTGACTGATGATTTATTTCGGTGTACATCCGTTCGTCTGTATTCGTTTGAAAAATCACTTGACGTTTCGCCAAAGCATATTTGGCTTTCTCAAAAGATACTAAGTAACTGTTACTTAGTACAGTTACTTAGTAGCAGAAGGCTACGAGAATTATGCGAACCGACCTGAAGAGGGCAGATGTGACTCTGCCAAAACGTCGTCATTTTACCATCGATCCCGGCAGGGATCAGTTATCAACTACGCGGATGAATTCCCGGAAACCACCTAAAACATTTAGTGCCCGCGAAAACTTAAAAACAAATATATATATATATATATATGTTATATGCAAAATATATCAGCACTTAGTTCACACAGTCGAGAAGTCAACGGAATTTAAAGCGTACGTGACTTCTCAGGGATATCAAATTTCATCTTGAATTATATGCAAACAACTTCCCGGAAACCTACACGAGTCCGTTTACCCAGTAAAAACGCTGACTTGCATCAGCACTTTTGTCAATGTTATAAAAGCAACTGGAAACGTTCTCGTGTTGTCATTCAAATAATATCATTTATAGTATTAAGTTATTCAAGTACTTTAATTGTTCAATTTCAATTTTGTATGTTTCTAAATAAATAATTTTTTTTAAAAAGTGAATTGAATCAAAGTGAATATATATATATATATATATATATATATATATATATATATATATACATTTCGGTGAAATCCTCGACGTGGTCCAAAGATAATCTAACATTCCCATGTAATATATTATATTCTCTGTAAAACCTAGTTAATAATTGTTTAACGTTCATTATTTTGGTGTACCTACTAATACCCAGGAAAAAGTAAGTTATTATTATTGCACAAGAGAATATGATATATTTTAGTAAATCTATTCTGTGAGTTCACCATAATTTCCGACTAAATGATGGTCATAAAGTCTCCTGAATGGGAGAAGAATATGCTCCGGCAGATAAATGAACATTTCAACATTTCATCCACGGGGCCATAATGTTTTTTGTTATGATATAAAAAATTCTCACATGTTGATATTAGCATTATTTTTGTGGGTAGGGAACACCACTACTGCATTTATTACAGTGGCGTATTTGTCGTCGAACACATTAAAGCCATCATTATAGTGTCTAGCTTACATCGCTTTTACGTAGCACCTCATTTATCTGTAATGAGTGCTGCCCCATATGGGAACGATAACTACGAAATATCCACAGCAAAAGAAATGCGAAATTGTAGGAAAGCATGTAACACAAATGACATTAATTTCCGGATAAAATCATATTTTTTTGTATAAGATATAAATTAAAATTTTAGTAAATCTCAAATATTTCTTAGCAATCATTATAGGTACATATCTGACTCATATTTTAAAAACATTTATGCAATATAATATTTCTATATTAGTCGGCTTTAAAATCGGCCCAAAATATAGAATTAGGAGTAACGAATTTTGAGGGGAAATATTTTAATAACATTAATCACCAAAATGCTACAAATATAGTTTAGTTCTTATGGATTCGACTTTCAGGAATTAAACGTACAAATTTCCTGTATGGTGAGCAAACAGAAATCAATAGCAGATACGGCCACCAAATATCACTCCCAATGTAAGAAGTGCATAGAGTTATTACATACGAAATATTTTGCATTACAAATATTAAATTCAAAGATGGAAGCAACAGTTCCCAAACAGGTATTTATATTCGTAATCAACGCTTCAATCATCATGTTAAAGCAAAAAGAAATTACAAGATAAATACTATGCTATACCAATAGTTTTGGATTGTTGTGGCCGATACTTGATGTAAATCCGTGATGAGCAACACAGAATCGAATATACACTTGGGCATTTACACCTTATTTTGACACGTGTTTCGGCTTTATCAAGTTCCACAAAATACTGTAAACTTATTCTAACTTCACTGCTGTGCGTTTCAGTTTTATGGTATCGGCCAGAGGGGGCATGGTCATAGCGCTATTGTTTGGCCTGGGAGGTATGTTGGCGTTATTTGCCCTTATTTCTGGAGATATGATTTTAAAGTAACGGTCTGCCAGTGCGGTTCTCCATGTGGGTGGGAGGCGTTGCGTTTCGGCCCGTTTGTTAAGATTTGTTTCCCGTTTCTCTATTTCTATCGCTTACCTTGTGCAATAATTTTCACTTTTTGCTAATATCTTCACCTGGTCGAAATCTATTTGTTGGCCGGTATTTAGATTGTGTTGTTACAATGCAGACGTCGTTGTTTTTTGCTTTACTGCATTTCTGTGTTCCTCTCTACAGGCACTTGCTTTTCTGTCGGTTTGGCCGTCTTTACAGTTTTTGAAAGGTATCTCATAGACGCCTGATTTTCAAGGGGAATTTTCTTTTTGGGAGACAGTATGATTTCTCCAATCTTTCTTTTCCAATTTTGTCCCAGGACAAAAGGAAGAAAAGCTGTCGAAACGTTTTCATCTTCTTTCTTGGGTTTGGGTTCATGTGAAAATGCGTTCTGTATTATGTGGTGGTTATAGCCATTTGATGTTAATGCCTCCTTCAAAATGTTCATCTCTGCCTTGCTGTTTTCGTTGTCTGTTAGAGTTTTAGATCTGTGTGTTAGAGTTGTTACTACTGAAAATAACTGAGCGGGGTGATGGTGCGAGTTTGCGATGAGGTATCTGTTTGTGTGCCTGGTTTTTCTGTATACCGTGTGCCCTATGGCTCCGTCAGATTTCTTCTTTATTATTAAGTCAACAAATAGCAAGTTCGTTGTTTTGTTCTGTTTCCATGGTAAATGTGATTTTCGGGTGTATTTTGTTAAAGTGATCCAGAAATTTGTGAAGTTGATCTCTACCATGTGGCCATATTATAAATGTGTCATCGACGTATCGTAGCCATAGCTTAGGTTGGTACTTTGTGGTCTGAAGAACCTGCCTTTCGATCTTTTTCATAAAAAGATTTGCCGGGACTGAAGACAAAGGGGTTCCCATTGGCGCTCCTTCTATTTGCCTGTAACGTGACCGGCGTAGGTGAAGTATGTGTTTGATAAGCAGAAATTCATGGCCAAAGAACTCCAACCCTTAGTAGATCAGATGAAATCTTACGTCAGAAACTCTCAACATCTCCTGAACATAATACAAAGTATGAATATACAGAAGGATGACATATTAGTGAGTTTCGATGTCGTGTCCCTTTTGACAAAGGTACCTGCGACTGAGGCACTCCACTACATTGTAGATAAGTATCACTCTCCGGATCATATCATCAATCTAGCTACCCACTGGTTATCAAACACATACTTCACCTATAGGCAAATCGAGGGTGCGCCAATGGGAGTCCCCTTTGTCCCCAGTCCTGGCAAATCTTTTTATTTAAATGATCGACAGAAATGCTCTTCAGACCAAGAAGTACCAACCTAAGCTATGGCTACGATACGTCGATGACACATTTATAATATGGTCACATGGTAGAGATCAACTTCACAAATTTCTGGATCACCTTAACAAAATACACCCGAACATGAACATCAAAGTCAATTAATCAACCAATTGACATTGCCAAAAAGTCAAGCTATAATATTGTGTAAATTATTTCAAACTACATTGTCCGACAACGATTCCTGATAAGGAATCGAAACGTCACATCAGATAAGTATCGCACGAAATACATCCCAACATAGTATACAGGAAAGCTAGTTGACAAATCCGTAGACCTACTGTCTCACAGTTAACCCTGCGAGAGAGTTTTTCTATAAGAGGACAATTAGTGTTCCGGGCAGTTTCCACAAACTGCTCTTAGATACTACACTTAAACTACAATGTATCTATATATATATATATATATATATATATATATATATATATATGTTTTTAAGTTTTCGCTGGCACTAAATGTTTTAGGTGGTTTCCGGGAATTCATCCGCGTAGTTGATAAATTAGTATTCGAGTAACTAGAAGTGAAAGCAGAAGGCTACGAGAATTATGCGAAGCGACCTGAAGAGGGCAGATGTGACTCTGCCGAAACGTCGTCATTTTACCATCGATCCCGGCAGGGATCAGTTATCAACTACGCGGATGAATTCCCGGAAACCACCTAAAACATATATATATATATATATATATATATATATATATATATATATATATTATAATTAGGTGAATTTTTATTTACTAATTTTTTTCTGTCCATTTCAGGTTCTTGTGGTTTTTTCTTCTGAAATGACGTTCACCACTTGTTACTCTTGTTCACTTCCTCAGCTGTTGTTGCTGATTCCAGAACAACTTCTTCATCCTGCTCTTCCATATTTTGCTCTTCCATTGCTTCATCATGTTCTTCAATATCTTCTAGTTTATCTTTGTTGCTTCTGGTTCTCTTTTTGTTTGCCATTTTCCTTTTCTTTATTATTTATTACTTGATTTAACCTTGGAAATAATCACTTACCATTATTTAGTTTAACTGTATTTTTAAATATTGTTATAATTTATTCAAATATTTATTTTTATATTTTATCTTTCTATTGTTAATAGTTACATTGACTGGAATATTTCACTTAAATTCTTTGCAAATTCTTATTTCAGTTCCCCAAATATATGGTATCAACTAATTTGTTGACAAGCAAATTTGTACCTTGTGATTACCCTGTATATTTTTATACCTGTACTAATATTTTATCAACGCTTTTACCTTTTAATACTCCACACTTGTTTCTGTTAGTAATCTGGGTACTTTTTTCTTTTATAAAAGTTTTACTTTGCACAATTACAAAACTTATTAAATCATCAAACTAATCAAATAAATCAAACATTATTTCTTTTTCAAACAACTATTTGAACGCTAATTTCCAGAAATGTGCAGCTTCCAATCAAAAATTACCCATATCACTTATTATTATATACACCTAATTACTAAAATCATGAAATTTCAACAATGAACATTATCAATTAATAAACATATGTACAAATTCAAATTTTAACACTTTAATCATTGTTTTATTTTCAAATTCAATTTCTTTTTAAATACCTTGTATCACTTTATTTTTCATTTAATCGTCCAACTGTACTCTCTTCTCTTGGGAGTGTTCTATTGCTTCCTAGGCACTGCTACAATAGTTTTTTTAAGATCTTTTATTTTGTGATCTTTTTATATCTGCTACTTTTAATTGTCTGACACATGTATTCGACCTCTGCTCCATAATTCATCTTTTCTTAGACTCATGTAAAGAATTTTATATGAACTTGAAATATGTATTTGTCTTATTTTTATTACATTTTGGACTCCCTTCGTAGAATTCCGATTATAATGTTGCCTGTACAAATCGTTCGGTTCGTTTTCACTCGTGTTTTCTGTCAGTTATCACTTTCACTTTCGTTTATGCCAACATGGCGACTGATATCAACAAATTATTTCACTTTTGTTTTAATCACAGTTTACTAGATTTATTAAAAAAAATTGGTACATGTGCACTTCAGCAGCGATGGATGAAGACTGGACAATTGTTAAAACTTGACAGGTAATTTATAAGAAATACAAAAAACATCTGCCTTCTATGACTAGATTACAATTTGACATAATTTATGAAATAATAATTTTAATTTAACCCTTTGTATTATGTATCATTAGAATCTAGGAAAAAAAACTGATTTCATTGATATATTAATCTTTATCTTATCTTATAATTAAGTTTTAGTCTCCTATTTTGCAATTCAACATTCTAGGTTATGAAATATTTCTTTTGAACTTTATTTCCTTCTAAAATGATTTCCCATGTTATTTTCTTTTGAAATGTGTTCTTTGCGTCTTCCTGTACCTTTTGATATTATTTTACGCTTTTGAAATCGTTTTATTTGGTTCATAACTTTAAATGAAATTTTGATTTTGATTTTGATCCCTTTCTCTATTTCCCCCAAAATTTAACTTTATTGAATTTTTCTTGACCTATTTTTGTTTAGATTGTACTATATAAATCTTTGCAAGTATTTTCTAACTAGTTTCCTAACCCTTACAATGTTTCAGAGTTGTTAACCGTTTTCCTTATTTGAGGTTCCACTCCCTTAGTCTTTATCAATTTAACTATAACTTCATCTATCTATTGATTCTGTTGTCTACTTTCAGAATTTCATATATTTTACCCTATTAATGTTATTTATTTTCTATTTGACTTTTTGTCCTGAAATATTCATTTTGAATTCAGATATTTTCAATACTTTTCTATCATACTAACTTTTGTTAGTCTGAAGTTGGTAGACAATGTAACTCGTTCCTCGAAGTTTCCTTGGACTTCCATCGTCTTGAAGTGAGATCAATCACTTCAAGACGATGAAAGTCCAAGGAAACTTCGAGTATACTAACTTTTATTTATGACTAATTTATATTCTAATATAGTTTTTGCATTTTTAGCTACTTTTAATTTCATATGAAGATGTGTTTTGACTAGCCAGTATTCAATATTTTGGGCTGGTGACAATACTCCATGTCACCTATTGACTATTGAAAATACCACTTGGTTTGGACTTTCGCACTCAATTGTAAGAATGCTTTTTAGCTTTCCTCTAGATTTATGATATTTAAGGTTTTTACAATAAATTTAATCATATTCATTATCACAATGACATGTTTCCATTGTGAACAAACATGCTCATCTTTGCTATTTCAAATACCCAAAATTTCATATCTGGTTAGTAATATTTGTAGTTAAATTTTAATTCTTTGAAAATATATTACTATGCTTGTTTGTGCCACTGTGGTGTGTTTTATGGCTACAGATTCAGTCATTTTAAAAATAAAATGTAATGGGCACCTAAAAAGTTAATAGTTTATCAGTATTGAGCCTGATAAGCAAAACTTCTTATTAGCAGTTTAACCAAAATGTTAATTTTACGATCAACTGTTGGAATTTGTTCAAATGGGCGTAGGTGATCATTCATATATAACAATATATATATATATATATATATATATATATATATATATATATATATATATACATATATATATATATATAGATATATATTGTTTTTAAGTTTTTGCGGGCACTAAATGTCTTAGGTGGTGTCCGGGAATTCATCCGCGTAGTTGACAACTGATTCCTGCCGGGTTAAATGACGACGTTTCCGCAGAGTCACATCTGCCCTCTTCAGGTCGGTTCGCATAATCCTCGTAACCTTCTGCTTTCGCTTTTAGTTACTAGAATACTAAGTAGTAGTAGTATTATTATAATTGTACAGGGTGGTTCAGAAAACGATAGACGCATAAGCTATGTAGGGGTTACCAATACAAATAAGCATATACAGTGTGGATGCAATATAGAGTGAATTAGAGTGGTGTAAATAATGAAACAAATAAAAAAATAAAAAAGGAAAAAAATGCGTGGAATATATAGAAAAAGAATACAAATTAGAGAGGGAGAAAGAGAGAGATAAGAATACGATAAAATATTCAATAAAATTGTATCTTAAAACAGATAAAAAAAAGAAAATATGTCTGAAAATAGTGAATTGTTCCTAGGCGATTTCTAATTAAATCAGCTGAAGTTGGTCCTTTTTTAAATATAAATTATTTTTAGTCATCTACCAATTGGAAGTTATTTGAAGATTAAATGCAGCAGATAATTGACCTTCTTAGTGAATGATTCAATCAAAGTGTTGAATTTGACGCATCTGCAAATTCGTCTTCATGTCAAGCAGTTCAAGCTGTTTCAATTATTTTAATACTGGTGTAAATTAAATTAATTTTACTAAAAGGAAATCTTAGGGGGTGCTTTATTTAGTATAATCTTTACATACACGCCCGCAAGGAATACTCACCTTCTATAGAACGCACTTTATCATATCAACCCTTATTGGCGAATGAAAAAAGTCATCTGAACGCCGAAGGGTAAACGTATATTCCTCCGTTTCTCGCATATTATATCGTGCACAGATATGTGTAACGCTCTAGCTCTGATATATGTAATTAAATTTCATAAGTTAATGTATCCCGGTAGACCAATGCTTTCAACGATATTAATTCACGAATGGAAATTGGCATCGATGTAATATATATTAAGTAAAGGGATTGGTCGGAATGCAAATACATGCCGCTATTGAATTATGAATCCACGAGAATAATCTTAAAAGTGACAGGGTGAATTATTGAGAACATTAGAAATGCATTGGCCTACCATACTAATGGATCTATTATTCACATAAAAACTGGTAAACATTATGCTCTCACGGAATCTTTACCTCAAAGGTCACAACAAATCCATTTTTCACCTTGTTTTTTGGATATATTTGCATTGTGAGTAATTTATTTTTGTGGCAGAAATTTGTTGAAAAATTGAGTCTTGCGTCTTCTAAAAATATTATTTGTATCGATAAAAGCGACGTTTTGTTTGCGAGTGTCTTCAAAATTTTCTAGTAACGTAGATGTTTAAGTACATCTTACAATCAGTTAAACAAGGACACAGATTGTGGTAAAAATAATTAGTTATCATAATCAGCCCTGCCTCCTCCAGTGGTTGTATGGATTTTTTTATGCTTTTCTCTCGATCCCTTTCCTGATTTATCGTTCATCTGTTACTTTTACAATGTGCTCCACTTTAGAGCGAATGTTTCAGCTCCTTAACTCATCACGAGTGGAACAAACATCTTCTGTTTCACGTATGTAAATCCGGCAGCCTTGTTTATTTATTTCATACGAACAATTCGGATATATTGGTCTATGTACTCATAGGACCTTGCCACTAGACATTTAGTTTCCTCTGGATGTGACCGCTTGAATCAGGTTAATTAATATATGAGGATGATCGATTCGCCATTATACTAAGGCTTGTATCATTCTTTTTTTGACCCTATGTATCAAATCTTTTTTCGTAGCCTACGAGTACTAAAAACATTGGTTTTTTATATTTCACATATTTTTAGAATTTTTAGTGTATGTTCCCGGATCATGGGTAAAAGCCAGCTTGTTCCCATTATTCATAGTACTTCAATTTAGTAGTTAATCATTTTGATAAGTTGTTAATGAGAAGCTAGCATATCAGAGGTAGAAGACGGATTGTTAGTTCTACAATTCTGCAAGATTACCATTGTTATGTATTATGAAGATCACCGATTTATTACAATTTCCTACGAGTCGCTATAACCGACTTCCAGGAGCGCATTTTTCACTTTAGGTATGTTATTTTTATGTATAAAAGAAGTCTTTGGTAATTTTCAGTAAGTTTAAGTAGGTTTCAACTCTGATTTTCCTGTCACTATCGTCTTATATTCAGTGTTGTGGATTCTATTTATCGTTCACCATAAGGATATTTCCAAAGCTACCAAGCAAAGGAAATATCTTATCTATACCACTTCTTTTGTTTCCTTGATGGGGTAATTTGTCTTTGGGCTGCTTTCCTATATTTTCTCTCTTTGTTGACGTCGCAGCACTCTTGTGGCTTTCATCGCTACTCAACAGTTCTTTTTCTTAGTTCTCTATATTTTACCGTTTAGATGTTACTAGTTTATTATAATTTCTTTTGTACAAGCACTTATTTTTTTAGGCTTTGTATCGAACTTCCCTCGTTGCTTTTAAAACGACATTTGATCCGACAATGCACTGGTCAAGTCAACACTGAACGTGAAGTATCCAGTGGTATGTTTGACTAAGTTTTTTTACTAGAATGTCAACTTCTATTTTGGTGATTGTGTGGGGAGTGATTTTTAGGGCGGGTTGGTATAGGAAAGCATACATAGAAGATGAAAGAAGAGTAAGGACTAATTCTGCAATCAATCAACAGTTGAAAGAAAATCAATGGCTAATGGTAGGGAGGGATTAGACAAATTATTTATCCCTGTTTAGCATTATTACATGATTTTCAAAACAACCTAAAGATATTAAATAAATATCGTCTGGATGTTTATTTTAGTTGAACTGTAAAAACTATTGTGTTCTTAAAAAGGTAGATATAAAATTATGGGGCATTACTTTTCTTGCGCCGTTTATAAACAACACAATGGCCCAATGGCTGAAAATCGATCGTAATAAATATGAAAGTTTGTTGTATGTTTATTTCAGGGTATGTGAAACAATAGTTTAACAGGGGTCGTCCAGCTATTACTTAATAGATGAGATCATTGTCAAAATCGGATAAGATTATTTTTTGAAAATATTTAGTTAATTAGGAGTAACTGTTTCCATTTTTTATTAATAATTCCCAAAAATGTCCTAAACGCAAAAATACGTAAATTGGTAAAATGTCATAAAAGAAAATGGTTTCTATCTTGGCCTTATGTATATATAGATTATATAATCATCACATCAAAGTGCTTTAAGTTTACCGAGTATTAATTCGTTTTAACATTTTTTTAAATTTAAATACTTTTTAATCTCAAAATTATTATTCTAGTATAAACAAAATTGGAACAAATATATTGTGGTCAGTATTTCCATAGGTATAATAGAACTGTTCATCTTGTCAAAATAGTTATAATATATTAATAATGAAAACTGCTTTAGGACTTATTTGAATAATTAACTGCAAACACAATCCAAGAAATCTTGTTCGAAATAACAGTACGCCTACAAATATCACCAATTTAGTACAAATGACCATATGGTACAGTTTTTTCAACATAGACATAACAATTAAGGCTCACCTTGATGAAACGATTATTTGTGCTTCTCAATTTCCTTTCATAAATACACATCGATGAAAGGATATTATTGAGTATAAAACTTTAAATATAACATGTAAACTAACTGTAATAATTCAAATTCTATGGATTAGTCAATTAGTTTATCTGTATAATAGGTTTGTCATAATGCAGTTATAAATCCATAATCAACCAAAGCAATAGTTGGGGACAACACGAATATTCTGAGAATATGCTCACATTCTATAATTTGTAATCACTTAATTACCTTCCTTCCGAGTCCTGTTTTGGTTATTTTATGTTTTGGGTTTGAATAGTAGCGTAGTCCAATTTCATTACCAGCCTTTGTTTTTAGAGTGTATGACGAACTCAACCAGCCGTCAAACTGGACTCAAATATCTGGAGGTGGTTGTCACCTGGTGTGAATTTTTCCATATTATATTTTCTACCAGATCTAATAAATTTATTCTCTTCACAAACTTTGAATCTGTTAATAAATACAATTTATTGATATGTCTCAATTCATTGTTAGTTTTGTATCGTAATAATAATTTCAAAGAAAATTGTATCTGAATTCTTAGTGAGTTGTTCAGCTTTGTGGGAATTTATTTAATACATTAAATTCATTAATTCCAGATAACATTTGAGGTTTATTTTATTGTAACTTTAGATAATAACATCAACTTCTGAGACTAATTGTCAGTAAAATGCTAGGTTGAATAATGTTCTTGCCCCATCATTCACCATTACTTTTAAAAGACTTTAGATTTCATTCATTTCACCTAATTATATAGGAATACAATTACCTTATTATATTGTGAAATATAAATAACATTTCGATTTATCTGAGATCTCAATTAATATAACGCGAATAGAACCCGACGGTTTATTGAAAGTCATTGCCTCTTCTAGTTTTACAATAATGCCAACACAAACACAACAACAATGGAATATCTAGAGATCGTGAATTAATTTAAATATGTTGCTCGCTCGTTAATTAATCAACACAAAAAACTGTCAGCTCATGAACTGTAATGAAAAGGGAGAGAGAGCCTTTAAATTTTACAAGCGCCAATTAATGAAAGACGAGAATGACTATTGTATTGCAGTTTATGTGGGAGTAATTTCAGCTTTCCGCTGAAAATTATCTCTTGAGTTTATTTCTGATAATTTGTATTGGTAGAACAAAGTGACGCTTAGTTAGCCAGAACTGAATATCACGTTTAATACTGTCCTTTAAACTAGTATTCCCATGTCTAACACAACCCCTGTGTGGACCAGTTTTTGAATACTCAGGGAAAAATAATTGAATTTTTTTACATATATACGCACTTTGTTTAAAAACGTCCAAAAAAATTCTTTAGACTAAATTATTCAGTATTATAACATCAATTTGGAAAATATGAAATGTTTATATTGGAAATCTAATTAACTATTTTATAAGGTACAATCCCAAATTAAACTGCAATGTTTGTCGTTTTATTAAAAATTTATTAACAAAAATTTGGAGAAATATTTTTTTCAGAAAAGTTTTTCACTTCATTGTAAAAAAAAATAAACCTAAACAACTACGGGAAATTATTGCAAAAGTTGGCACTACTAATGAAGTTTGCAAAATCGTATAAAATTTTATTACTAACACTAGAGCAAATGTTCAAACTATTTGTCATCACCATTCATATATACACGACATCGCCTTAAAAACCAGGTTTTCACCAATCGTGCACAATGTCGCGAACTGATGTGTTTGGCAGCATCTAAGATTCTTTGACGTAATTCACCACTCGTTGATATGTGTGTTGAATACATCTTATCTGTTGGACAACTCCAGTAAAAAATGTCCAACGGGCTTAAATCAGGAGAGCGTGGTGGTAACAAAATTAGATTAAGGCCCCCCGGTGCAACGGTCTGCATACGCTTGCTTCAGACAATCTCGGACAGGATGTGAATAATGAGCAGGGCAACCGCCATTTTGGCACACATTGTACGCAAAATACTTAATGGCACATCCTCTAGCAGGTTAGGCCAAATCTCAATTTTAATTTAACTTGTGGACTGGAATATTACGAACGTATTATTGATCCTTTCGAATTGGCAATTTGAATAGAGAAATTTATATAGATTTTCTGCAAAACCATCTGCCAGATCTGGTAGAAGATGAGCCGTTAAAT
This sequence comes from Octodonta nipae, assembly GCA_034190945.1. Classification (NCBI taxonomy): domain Eukaryota; kingdom Metazoa; phylum Arthropoda; class Insecta; order Coleoptera; family Chrysomelidae; genus Octodonta; species Octodonta nipae. The sequence continues at coordinate 160,157,784 of CM067216.1, read as the reverse complement.
ATTTTACGTAATATTTGGTACCAACATGGCTGTTGCCCTGCGAATTATGCCCGTTCTGTGAGAGATTATATGAACGAAAAGTATGCAGACCATCGCATAGGGCGCATTGGTCCAATTGTATGACCACCACACTCTCGCGATTTAAACCAATTGGATTTTTTTTACTGGGGTTGTCTGAAGGATAAGATTTATTCAAAACCCGTATTAAGAATTGGTGATTCACTTCAAAGTGTCTTGGATGCGGACGAACACATTAATTCGAGACGTTATGCACGATTGCTGAAAATTTCGTTTTTAAAACGCTGTAATGCTGGTGGCAAACAGCATTATTTTTGTTATATGGTTGCATTGAGGTATGCGATAAAATAACAACTATCACAATATATGATTATTAGATATTTCCAAACTGAAACAGATATATTCACGATGATTCATAAATACATTTTATTTCATTCAATTATACTGTAGAGAAAAAATTGTCTTAAATGCAAGTAGACTCAAATATATTAAATTGAACTCATAGAATTATTATAGAACATATAAATCAATAATGTTAATCTGCATACACTACATGAACGAAAAATTAGATAAGATTTAATATTCAACGTAAACGTAAATGAAATGTATTCTTAGGGTTTTCAATAGTTGAAGAAGTTCCTTATTCTCAGAATAACAACTAGATTAGTGTGTCGAAATGTCCAATTTTTGTTTTTCTCTTAAAACTTTTTCCTTTGTTGAATTGTCCAGACTCACATCTCATTCAATAAGCTACTGATAAGCTTTTCATGATTTAGACATATTTTGTTCATATCAATTTATTATACACCTTTCATGTGGGTTTATTTCTTCAACAGACTGCTCTTTAGAATTTATACTTTCCCTAATTCATCCGTTAAAGCTACATGACTGGCATCAAATTCTTTCCAGGAACGGATCACCGATTGAAATAATGGTGCTCTTCAGTGTTGAAGTTATTTGTGAAACTAACATTAGGCAACCAAATTGAAATGCCATATTTTACCCAGCAGATAATACCGTAAAGTAAGTGGGACAGATTTAGAAATCACTCAATGAACTTGTTTACTTGAGACTCATTGTTATTGACCGTATAGCAAAGGAAGAAATAACAAAAATATGAAAACCGGAAACATTTTGATTAAAAGGCAAATAAAGGGAACAAGGCAGTCGACATATACGCATTTTTATATAAAAATGTTATGCGGCATTTTTTTAACCGCAGTGTTTAACTATAACTGTACTTCCATCTATATTTATACCATCCTATATATCTTGTTGCCAATTAATCAACCATTATATCTTATTTGTCTACAGTGTTTGAACCATACTGTACAACAATAATTTTACTCCAGAAATATTTCAATAACACTGTATATGCATCTGTTTATGGTCCACCTAATATAACATTTTTAAAATACTTACCTATAACTATACTTCACCCCATATTTGAAATATCTTGTCTATGCTACCGCATAATGACTGAGCTATATAACCATTTCTTCAGATATTTTCTGAACCACCCTGGAAAGTTTAATTTTTCTCCACCAAATATTTCAACCACCCTATATATGCAACGTTTTCTAACATTGTTTTACTCAGACGGTATAACTATAAGTTTACTTCGCCCCATGTTTCAGATATTTCATATATGCAAAGGCTCATATTCTATCATATATAACACTTTTTAATCTACTCTTAACTATATCTCTACTCCAAACTCTGTTTCAACCACCTTGTATATGCAGTTAGTTATAGGTCCCCAATAAACCTTTTTTGTATCAGCTAGTGTAACTATAATATTCACCCAAACTGCAACTGCTTATGAGTAACAAATTTATTAAAAAAAACTTGAATCGCTTGTATAACTCTAGTTAAAGATATATTACAACCAACCTCTTTTTACTGCTGCTTTGTTGTGACCCAATATAATATATTTGTCAGATTTTTTGAAACCACCCTGCTACTTATAGAAAATATTTCAACCATCCTGTACATGCAACTGCATAGGCCACCCGATAATATGTTTTCAAGCACTTACTATATTTCATTTTTCCTCATATGGTTTGAACCACAGTGTAAAGTATAACTAATAGGATATTTTGTCTACCCTATATAAGTATAAATCTACTCTATCCTTATTTCAATGACATTGTATACGCGACTATTTGTGAGCCAAACAATGTAACATTTTGTGACCCATCTTGTATAAATATAAGTCTTCTTATGGTGGTGCATGTTAAGATGGAAATCAAAGAAAAGTCCTTTCAGTACAAATGAAGTTCTTGCCTGTTCTATTCTATATATAATTTTCCTTTTGGGTCCAGCTAATTTTTATTCTAGCAGACTAGATATTGGATTTTATCAACTTGCTCTAGCATTATTCCACTGAATGTAATGGGCACAGGAATATTTTGAGATCTTGAAATTCTCATTATTTTTAACTGAGTGATGGTTTTGTTGAATTTGCCGTTGGAGACCTAAATCAGAATCTGCTGTAAGCATGATGTCGCCCGCGTACCTTATTTTGGATATCATTACTCCGTTGATCTTTCATCTTCTACATTTTCGAATGCTTTCTTGAATATTGCTTCAGAAATATGTTAAACAAACAAGGCGATAGCACACATCCCTGTCGAACTGGTATGTCGATATTTTTTCAGAGATTCAATTTTTGTTCTTGCCGCCTGATGCCGATACAGAGACTTTTTATCAATCTGACCTCATTGCCATCCAGAAACATACGAAGATGTTTCATTGGTCATAGCATTTCTGTAGGAGCATTTGTTAAGTGAATATTGCTTCTCTTGTGCCCATGCCAGTCGTGAAGACAAATTGATCGTTACTTACGCTGGCGTCACATTTTCTAAAGATTCTGTTATGGATAATTTTTACTATAGTATCTTAAGGGCCATGACTCATTAAACCAATCAGTCTAAAATCATAGCATTTCCAATGTTTGTTTTTTTCGGGAGAGGAACGAAAATGGATTCCAGCCAGTCTTGTGGAATGTTTTCTGTTTCATAAATCTTGTTATGAAGAATTACAAAGAGATCGATCTGTTCTGAACTGATCAGCTTCAAGATTTCTTGATATGTTTTGTCGAATCCTGGACTTTTATTGAATCTGAGAACTTTATTTGCGTGTTCCGCCTGGTTTCTTATTATCTCAGGCCCCTCTATGCATGATTGAGGAACAAAGCCATCCTACCCTGGGTCATCGAAAGACGTTTTAAGTATTTCTCCCACAATATTATTTTTCCCTTAGTATTTGCTATAAGCTTGCCGTTGAAGTTGACCATTGAGTGTGATTTAGCCTGCTTTTTATTAAATGTCAATTCTTCTACTTTTCGGTGTAGATTAAATGAATCATGTTTTTTATTCAATTCTTCTATTTATTCACATTTAGTATTCACTCATTTCTCCTTGGCCATTTTTATATCTCTCCTTATTTCTTTGTTTAGTCTTTTCTACTCTGCTTGGTTCTCAGCCTTAAGCAGTCGCCTTTGATTCATTTTCTTAAGAATCTCTTCTGCCATCCACCCTTGTTTTGTTGATTATGATATTTTTGGGACGCTACCTGTCGTTACCGCGTTTATGATTTCTTTGTTATCATTTCATGAGTCCTCTTTCTAATGTTTTTCATGTGTTTTCTATATAGTACTGATAATCGTGTGTTTAAGCTTCTTTTGTCCTTATGTCTGACTTGAGGTTGGCTCTAACCTTTTAATAACGTTTAGTTTTATTTCTAATTTAGCTACTGTTATGATCCCAATTGATAACCGTTCCGGGGAAGGTGTTCGCGCTTGCTACAGATCTACGAAACCTCTTGTTGATGAGAATATTGTCTATCTGGTTACGGACTTCGAGTTTGTACATTGTTGTGAAGTCCACGTCTATAAGCTTCTCGGCGATAACTTTAAATACGTGTTTGTGTCATAGGATGACAAAATTCCACAAGTCGGTTGTCTCATTCATTTGGTTCTTTTAAACCGTAATCTCCAATGATTCCTGAAACTGCACTCATTTTCCCATTAAAATCCCCCTTATAATATTAACGTCATTCTTTTTTATTCACTGATAGGAGTTTCCGTTTCTTGAGGAGTTCCTATCGGCTAACTCGTCCCACTGACTATAAGTCTACTCCACCCGTTTTCAACCACCTGTTATATGACACTATTTATAGCCCACTCAATATAACTTTATTGAACCGCACCGTATAACTAATTCTACTTCACCCTTATTTCAAACGTGTATATGCAGCTGCTTATGGGCCACTCCATATATCCCATATAACTCTACTCTGGTGTATGTTTCAACTATCCTGTGTATATATGGAACACCCTGTAAAATTACGCTTGATATATCAGTTAAAGTTGTATTTTAATCGAAACTTGATACATTGGTATATTCCAAATTTTGGATAAAAGTTTAGCTAACGCAAGTGTCTAATACTTCGTGCGTGCGATGGAAGCAATAAAGTAATTGTCTGTTACGCAACATCGTAAAATTTTTTGCTATATCTTGTTAAAATATATACCAAATTTAAGTCCAATTATTGAATAGGCATAGCAACCGAAAAAGACTCAGCAAAATCAGTTCAGTACTTCTGGCGGGTTGCCCGAACAAACAAACAAACAACTAAAATGTTACACCAATAATTTTTAAATTCACTACTACATTAGGACCTTATTACCATAATGATAGATCGCATAGAAGATTATTTCTCTTTGTTCGTAGTTTAATAAATTTACCAGAATTCAATAAGTTTGTTTACCAGTTTTCGTGGTCACTGATCGTATCGTATTGATTTTGAGTGATCGACTATGAAGTTGACACTTGACACTTTCTGAGCTCTTTGGAGTTAAATAACAACTTCTCGGCAGTCTTTGCATTTTTTCGTATCAGTTCTCTTGAGTTTCAGCTCATAAACCAATTAATGTCAGACTTGCTTGTTGTCTTGTAGATTTGTTAACTATTCGGTGGTGAACAGTTTCACAAACCACATAGAAACATGGTTGAAAATTACAAAAATAAAATTGTCCAAAATAACTAAATAACGAATTTTAATGGAGTTTTCGTCAATAGATCCGAAAGAAAACCGTATATGTATAGTTTAATATTGTTTTGTGTTAATTTGTTTGAATATGAGATAATTATAATTGTTCAATCAATGGTTCGCTGCTATAGTCGTCCGGCGATCATTACATGAGAGAGCTCGACAGAAACACGGTATATGTATTGTTAACACGTTTAATTTCTTGTTAATATTGTATCGATTTTTCTACCAACTATGCACCGGTTGTGGGCTAGCTAGTATCTGAAATGACAAGGTTGAAACGCAATACTCTAAAAATTTATGTTTAGTTATGAAACAAATGTATTTCACCAAATTTGAGATATTGTAACAGATTTCAATATATTTAGTTTAGGTTTAAAATGAGAGCTTTAATATAAACAGGTTTTCATACTCACATAGCATTATTTATTGCAACAATCTCACGAGAATGTCACATACTCCTTGTAATATTGTCAAGAATATTACTGCCAGATTGCAGAAATATTGAATGTTCTCTAGGTAGTATTTGATCACAGTTATATTGGCAATAATATTGCAGCAATATTGCTACGATATTAAATATTGACGAAATATTGAAGAAATATTACTTATTTATATATCACCATGTAGTATTTCTGCAATATCAGCAATTTACTGCCAGTGTTGCAATATGTCAACAATATATTTGGCTAGGTGGGTATTTAATGTTAACTACTCAACCAAATTGAAAGTTACGTTGACAATAGTTTAGCTTACAAAATAACGTAATACAAATAAAAACTGAAAACTAATTGCAGTTAGATCGAGCACCAACTAAAAATTTTCCGTTTAAAAAATTATCAAGAAATTTCTAATATGTAAATTCAATATGTTTTCTTTCAGACGAAAAATAGCGAACTAGTTGATTGTTATCAACATAGCTAAAAAAAGATAGAAAGAAAAATAGTATGTAGCCAATAATAAATATATAAGTTTTAAAGTTTAATAGATTATATTTCAAACAGTTTAATTTAAAAGGAAAACAATAGACAATCCAACAATATTTCATTATTGCCCTCCTTGTTGTTATGTTATTTAATTATTAATCTCTATATGATGTAAAAACCAACCCTTATATCAATAGATTAATTTAGTGAAGAAAAGGACTATATAAAATATATACTTTCCGGGAACAAATATCTTAAATAATCATTAATACAGAGATTAACAGACTGAAAATATAGCAAACAACACGAAATACCTATAGTAAATATTAAACTTTAAAATAATCACTTTACAATTGCCAAAACCGTACCATACAGGCTCACTCAAACTACAAAGTGTAACCGACAGAGTAAAAAATAAAATAATATACAAAACAAGAAATAATTATAAGCAAAACCAAACAGCACAACTCAAAACACAAAAAAAAACATTTATAAAATTTCTTGCGAACGTAATAAATTTGGTATTGGAGAGTCCTCTAGGCCATTTTAGTGAACGTAAAAACTAAATAACCTTCTAAATACAATACATCAAAATAGGACAACGAGAATAGTCAAAAATTATGAACATGGACCGTGGGCCCTAAAATAAAATTTCATTATTTTCATTATTCAACGATATAACACAGAGCACAACAGAAGACGAAAGCTAAAAGAGCCGGCTTTAACTTTATCAACTGAAAGCGATTGCATGGGTACTACTTCTTTATAATTCAGTTGTTCCTGTTGTCAATAATTAAGGATAAAATTACAGTTGTCATGTTCGTTTGACCTACCCTATATTTGGATAGTTTATGAGGTTTTTCTAGGTTAGACCCTATGACTTTAATGGAGTCGCTTAGACATAATAATTCTTTGATAGCATTTTTCAAGAAGTCGCACCTAGGGCGCCACATAAAATTCTAAATAATAATTAATTTCCACGAATTACACGGGAATTTTATTAAATATATTTAGTATTTAGAATTTCATTGTGCTGTCTAGTGTACGTATATATTGTCAATTATTAATTTTAAATATTAGATATTTTAAATTTACGTAAACATCCGTTATTTCGGGGTCTGTCCTAGAGATGTTTGTAAATTTTAAATTATACAGACTTATTTATTTGTCGAATCGACAGAGTTCTGTTTGCCAATCCCAAGGTTAAGAAAGCAGTTACAGATAATTTCTTCATATTTCGTAAATACCCTATGGAATTCATATATAACCAAAGTATAAAGCAGAAAACTGTTATTGGAGAATTTTGAACAACACTATCTTATCTAACTATAAATATAGCGCCACAAAGAGGTAACTGGATCAGCTCTATTATTCTTGGTAAAATATTCAAATTACAATGTGACTCCTTTTAATGATAAATAAATCTGATTGAACATGATTAGGAGATCAGAAATCGGAGGTTATATCAACTGGTAGATAGAACTTTGATTGCGTTCTGAAATCATACATAGTACATTTGGCTAAAAATTACCAGTCGTATTTGTTGAGAATATTTATTGCACTCTTCACAAGGCGTGACTTTTGTGGGAGTGCTCTGGTCTGGGTGTGTCGCTATATGACGATTTTGAATCATAAAATCGTTGTAATATCCCAGGTTAGAATTCCTATTAATATTTGATTAGTATATACAGTGCGGTCTATATATATGTAATAAATTCATTTTGTTTGAATTTGTTGGAGAAAACGGAAACTAGTCAATTTCTATTGTCAATTTGATAATTTAATATATTGTAACGAAATTTCCTTAAGCCGGCCCTGGTTTCATTCCAGTACGACACCGATTGCTTTTAGGACAAAAAGTTGTTCTCGAAATGGCTCGGCAGCTCTAGAATTAATGATTGATTGTACAAGAGTTTTCGATGCAGGTTTTATAAAGGAGCGACCCATAATCGCGGCAGTTAGTTAGTGCGACGAAGAGCTTATGTAGAAATGTTATTGTGATCAGCTGTTCTGTACAATTTGATGTAAATAAAAGTTGTAGAAAAGTGAAAGTAAATATTAGTTTTTTTTTAATTTTAATTGAATCCACGAAATTTATAACAATATGAAAAAAATATTATATTAGAACGGGGTGTGGCACCGTGTTCGGACGGTATTTACATTCACTATTCAGCAGTATTGACAATTGAAATTGACCTGTTTCATTTTTCCAACGAAATCATAATGACGCTCAAAAGGTGATTATTCCATACATGTGGACCGCACTTTATACCAAAAAATGTAAATAGAACATTAGAAGTACTGCTGTTAGTTCGTCAGTGCAGTTTTCGTCTTCGTGCTTTAAGAAAATATAGGCAACAGATTATTTTAAATCATTTAGAATAAATTTTCATTTATCTTTAGTATGCACCATATTTCGTACAATAATTGACCTCATAACCGTTAAAAAGGTACTAATAATTATCAAGAATTATTTTTTAAATATTTTGTTATTATTATTATATGCTTACGATGAACCCTATTTCATACCATAATTGAACTGAAGACTATCTATGAAAATCGTTAAGTATTTTTTATGTTTTATTATATATTCATATCAATAGAGCTCCTGACTGTTATACAATACTTGATAAGAAATGTTCTTGGGACTCAGTCATCAATACATATAAGATACTTAATATCATCATCAGAACAGTAATCAGAACAGTAAACAAATTGTAAACGGTTGGCTAACAATTATCTTAACAAGGTAGATCATAATATGAATATATAAAACGGTTCCTAATCAAGATTAACAATTTTACGTCTAATATAGTCAAATATAATTTTTCAGTCATTTGTTAAATTATTATCTTTAAAATTCAATATAAGATGAAATGTGTGACACATTACATCTAATTTCTGTATACTCCAACGTAAAATATGTTTGAGTTGGATCTAGTACTCCATTTGAGCCTGTGTTTGAGTTACGCTTGGATTTAGTTTGCAAATTCCCTATATATGCCACTCTCAGAAGCTAATGTTTATTGATGTTTCATGCGGAATCATTCGATGTAGTCAATATTTACTACTATTTGTTTCCTCCATTTAGTCTGGTTAACAAATAAAAAATGGTAATGATGAATAATTCCAATTCCAATAGTTTGGAATAATGTAATATTATCCTGTCCAGGAAGGCGAGATAACATTCTGATGTTCAATTATCAATTATTTCAATGAATTTATTTTAACATGCCTTATAAGGTTATTGAAATTTTCTTTATTATGATGATATGATATAACAATAACTTCCAAAAAGCGATTCATAATTATTGATTTTTTTTCTGTGCCGAACTGGATTAAAACTTCAATGCACAAGAATACAAAAATACATTCCAAAAGGAATGACAGTTACTTATGCCCAATCATAATATTATTAGAACCAGTTGTAATGTAAAAGAATATCGAAAAAGAATTTGCCACAACAAAGGGAACAAATTAATGCGTTCTTTTGAACGCTCAGTCACGGTTAGTCACTTTTGAAAATACAGCGAAATCTCGGATAAAATGAGTTTCATAACGGATGCCGACAAAAAAGTCTCTAGCTGAGAGTACTTTTCAAGTGGCTCTCAGAAAACTTGTTTCGACCGCTGACAGTGCAGTATAATTTACAATTTATGAACAAAATATACCTGAGAAAAAGAGAAAAGAAAAGCAGAATAACGCTTTTGTGTTGAGAGGCTTTTGCAAGTTAATAGAAGTTCCCTAATTTGATCACCCCTGACGTATTTTCTCGTTCTGTTTCCGGAATAATGTTAGTAAAAAAACTGTAAAATTTAATTCGACTAAATGGAAAACGAAAGTTGCACAACTTTAAATTGCCAGCTGATTTAATGTAAGGAGTAGATGAATGTGAAACTTCATACATGTAGTCGGTAGGAATAAGTTTTAGCTTCGTTTGATAAATTTTCTCCGTAGTCTTGCGTCAATTAGAATCATGTGTATTGGCAATTATCAACTATTGAATGTTGCAGTACCTCCTCATAAGTTTCACATTTTTAAATTCGAAACAAGAAATTTTGACCATCAACACTATTGCGCGGAGTTTGATACGGTTTTCACTTATAGATAAACTCATACACATGGCAGGTTTTTGTATTCAACTTAATTTTCATGCAAATTGACTGACCTATCATCATGATAATTGTTCCTCTCCATATATCGTTTCCCACATTTGCATAAAAACCCGCGATTATGTTATTTCTTTGATTTAGTGGCACAATTTTTTTATCATTTTGGTAATCATTTCGGTCAAATGATTTGTTAACAGGGAAAAGACCAACTGTTCAGATATCGAAAAAACAAATAAAAAACAAATACAAAAATTTTCTTGTTGGAAAGAATCACGGCAAATAATACATTAACAAAGAGTTAAACATAATTTTAAACAAAACCATCGTATGTAGACGCGAGATGTAAGACCGACATCTAGGATTTTCGGGGAAAGTAGTACATAGAGGTTCCGAATCTGGAGCCGTTCCGTATAATTGCTGTTTTCTCGTAACTCCTAGATTAGAATGTCACGATAAAATTTTCACTTTTTTTTTTACTTCACCTGTCAGAGATATTGAATACTCTCTTCGAGGTGTCCTTCTTAGAGATCGCTATATTTTTATGAGTCATAAGTGACAACCTTTCTCAATACTACCAGGTTCATAAAAGAAGTAAACAAATATTCTAACGAAAACTTAGTAAATAGTAGTGAAATAAATATATTCTCTATAGTATAAAGCTTAACAGAAAGTTACATATTAGGAGTTAAACGAAATTTTTTATTATTATCTCTTTTTTCTGTAACTATGTCCTGATATTTTTAATCTACCTCCATTGTTTTTTCGCCAACTACTTTCTGAGTTAACTTTCAATTACTTTTTCCTAAAATGTTTGAGTCAAGTAACATGCTTTAATTAAACGCACCTGTCATTGATGATAGCATTTTATTTTTCGAGAGTAAACAGGCAATAGCGATAAAACTTCTTCAAAGCTCCATACTTAGTGAGTTTTCGGCACTTAGTTTGTAATTAAAAAGTGCCACTTGAATCTGAAGTTGAAGACGCAATCCAAATTAATTGAAACAACGATAAATAATGATCGATTCTGGTTTTTATTAATTACGCAGCAAATGCAAGATAATTTTTAATAAAAGTTAAAACCGCTTGCGGGTGGATAGAGTTTCGAAATGTACTAGAGAAGAGTAATCCGCTTTTATTTCTGTGCTGCTAAATTACGACCAGGTAATATTGTTATAAACTCCGTGGGTTTAATTAAAATTGTAAAACTAATATTCACTCTCACTTTCTAGAAACTTTTATTTACATCAAATATTCACAACAGCTAATTCGAACATCTAAATAATAACACGAAATACGCTCTTCGCCGCCTAACTAACTCCTGCGATGATGGGTCGCTACTTTTAAAATCAGCATCGAATTCTCGCGTACAATCGAGTGTCAATTTTACAGTTGTCGAATTATTTCGAGTTTTTTTTTCAACCGAACCTTCAAATTCTCCTTTCTTTCTATCCCAGCCAGTGATGCCTCATCGAAATGACACCAGAGACGGACTAGATAAATTTTTATAAAACTGCACTCCCTTTAATTCTGACTTTCCCGATTAGAAACATCCTCTCCATGGTAGGGAGCGAGTCGATCTAAATGGACCACCTTCAACATAGCCCTGGGGTTTCGATGGATCCGGTAAACGACGTCATTAAGCCTCTTGACCACCTCATAGGGACCATCTCAGGCGGGTGTAAGCTTTGGAGATTTACCTTTGCTCCGTTGGGGGTTGTACAGCCAGACTTTGTCCCTCTCTTGGAACCCGACTGAATTGGCCTTGAGGTCGTATCGCGTCTTCATCAGGTCACTGGTGGCCAACATCTGCGTTCAGGCTAATTCGTGTATTGCCAGCATGTTATGTCGGAGCTGGTCGGCATAGTCGTTGATGTCATGGGAAGGTTCTTCAGGGAGCCAAATCCCAATTTACCTAGAAGTATCACTGGCGAACTTTGTCTAGGGTTTTGTTCATGCCCAGATGCCCCCCGGTAATCCCATCATGTACTTCGTTCAGGATGGCTGGTACCTTTTTCTTCGGAACTACCAGTTGGGCCTTGGTTTCTCGGCCATCAGTGCTTTCCCAAACTCGCTTGAGTACTCCATTCTCTACTCTTAGAGAGTCCCATTGGGCCCATAACGATTTCAGCTTGCCCGAGTATCTAGCTACCTAGTCCCATCGTGGACTGGGTGCCCCTCTTGTTTTGAGTGACAAGATTGCTTCGATGTCTGGATCAGCCATTTGGTCCTGGATGCACTGTACCGTTGTCCAGTCTTCATTAGCCTGCACTCGGATCTGTCTTATGGAGATACCTTCTCGCTGTTCCGCCTTCAGACAATGTCCGCAGTCTGCTCTACAGTCTTCTGGATAAGGCATCGGCATTATTCTGTAAACTGCCAGCACGGTGTTCCATCTTGAAATCGTATTGCTGTAATTTCTTCATCCACGTGGCCAGTTGTCCTTCTGGTGTCTTCATGTCCAGCAGCCATTTGAATGCGGCATGCTCTGTTCGGATTAAGAAATGACGACCATAGAGGTATTTGTGGAAAGGGTCTACAGCCCTAGCAAGAAGTTATTTTCTGGTGACGCAATAATTTCATTCCTGTTTCGAGAATCCACGGCTGTAGTACTCGATAACCCTCTCTTCACCATGGTGCACCTGGGATAGAACGGCCCCCAAACCTGTGTTGCTGGCGTCGATGTGTAAAATGAAATTGCCGGACTGTGTAGGAAAGGCAATCGTGATTCCAAGGGGTCTGCCGATGTAGAGGCGCTACAATGGTGGCAAATCCCTCAACAAATCGCCTATAGTAGGAACAGAGGCCCAAGAAGGTTCGGAGTTTATGCTTGTTTCTTGGGACTGGCCAATCACGGATGGCTTCTATCTTGCTCTCGTTGGTGCGGATTCCTGACTCGGAAACGAAGTGGCCCAAAAACTCTATTTATTTTTGGAACATGGGACACTTCTTCGGGTTGAGTCTCAGGTTGGCGTTCTTAATTCAGGAGAATACTTCAGATTCTTCAGATGGTCGTCGGATGTCTGACCCATGACCAGAATGTCGTCGAGGTATACTAAGCACGTTCTCCATGTCAACCCGCTCAATACATACTCCATTAGCCTCGCAAATGTAGCGGGAGCATTACATAACCCAATGGGCATGACTGTGAACTGAAACAGCCCTTTACTAGTGGAGAACGCTGTCTTCTCTCTGTCGTTTTCATGTAAACCAACCTGCCAATATCCACTCTTTAGGTCTAGTGTGGAGAACCAACGGGAGCCTGCTAGTGTCGTCAGAGTGTCATCGATTCGAGGTAGTGGATAGCTATCTTTTTTCGTGACGTCATTCAGCTTTCTGTAACCTACGCAAAATCGGGTGGTTCCATCCTTCTTTTTAACTAGCACGACGGAAACGGACCATTGGCTGATGGATGGCTTAATAAGTCCATTTCGCAACATGGACTCGATGTTTTCCTCGACTGCCTGTTGTTGCCCCAATGGTAGTCGCCTAGGTGGTATTCTGATGGGCTGAGACTTTCCGGTATCTATTCGGGGCTGAATCATGTTGGTGCGACCGGTGGTTCCATCCTGACTGTTAAAAATTTGCCAGTGCCTTGTGATAAATTGCTTGGCTTTCTTCTGTTCCTTAAGTAAGTTGTTTCAAATGGTCGGCAAACTGTTGTATAAACTCTTTACTGGGCCCTGTCTCCTTCACTGAGGTCTAGTACTCTTCTTCGCAATTGATGGTCTCTACTGGCTCGAAACAAGCTCTTGACCATCGGCAATTCTAATGTTATTGTTGGAGAAATTTAGGACTCTGCGTGGCCAAGTGGTCTTTCGTTTCCTCTGGCAGATCTGGGTAGGACAATTGTACTAACCGTCTAATCTCTGCTTCGAATTCTTGAAGGTTCTCTCCGGATTTTTGCATTTTCCCGCTTAGTTGCACCTGGTATACTTGGTTCAGGGATTGATTCTAGTATCTTTTGTCTAGGATGGTGACGATCTTCTCGAAATTGCCTTGTTCATCTACTGGCAGGCTTTGGAGGAGTTCTAAGACCGGACCTCTTAAGGAAATTACAAGAGATTTTTCTTGGTTATCCCATCCATTAGCTGTAGCCACGGCTTCAAATTGCCGTTTATACATAGGCCAAGATGAGCTGCCATCAAATGTGGGTGGTTTACTAAAAGAACTTTTGGTACTCACGGTGTGCTGTTATTTCACTCTCTGCAAATCTTGTTGTAATTGTTTAATTTCGGTTTCCACTTTGTTTTGGATGGTACTTCACTTTGTAGTGTGTTTTTAATGGAACTGATTTCCGATTTCACCTGGCTCTGGATGAAATCGATGTCATCTACTTTGATGTCAAGAGTCTCCACATTACTTTTTAGGATCTCTATGTCGTCGTTTATTTCTTTTATGTCTGATTCCACTATTTACATTCTTTCATTAACTGTTTTATTAACTTGCGATTTGCATTAATTGTTCAAATTGCAGTTGTCTTTTTTCTTGGCCTTTTTTTAACTTGTTAACTTGTTTTTGTTCAAATTTCGAGAATAATTCTTCAATTAAATTTTGTTGTTTACTTTTCATCGTGGAAACAAGATTTTGCTGTTCGCTTTTCATAGTAGAAACAAGATTTTGTTGTTTTTCTTCCATGGCAGTGACAAGATTTTCTAATTCTATTTTACGTTTTTCATCAAAAGATTTCACTAACCTTTGTTGATTTCTTCTTGATGTTGTTTCTCCTTCTTGTCACGTTTTTCCAGGATCCGAGGTATTTCTTCCTCCGTCCATCCGTAACCTGTTTGAATATATTTTTTTTGCAGTCTCGTCCATTTTTTCTTTTTCCATACTTCGGTTTCCATAAATCAAATTGTGATTTTAACTTCACTTGATCTTTCACTTCTGATCACCAAATTTGTTATAAACTCCGTGGGTTCAATTAAAATTGTAAAACTAATATTCACTCTCACTTTCTAGTAACTTTTATTTGCATCTAGTATTCACAACAGCTGATTCGAAAATCTAAATTATCACTCGTTCCTTTTACAATTAGCATCGAATTCTCGCGTACAATCGAGTGTCAATTTTACAGTTGTCGAGTTATTTAGAGATAAGTTTTTTTTCATCCGAAGCGTCTAGTTCTTCTTTTTCTATCCCGGCGAGTGATGTCTCATCGGAATGACATCAGAGACGTACTGGATAAATTTTTATAACAATATGATGTATTTCTTTGCCATACGTTTTCAAAAAGATAGATTACATATTAATAAAAAACATGTACATATTAGTTAGTTGTTGTTAAAAAAAGATCCGATAATATGAGGCTGCTAAAAATAAACGTCGTAAATACTAAACCGGTATTACATTTCCAGGAAGAATCTGACATTATTTGAACCAGACTGAAGACTTATGGCTTCTTCTCCATCCATAGAAAATCCAGTAGGTTTAACATTCAAACGTGAGGGAGTAAAGTGCATGGCTAAATTCCTCAATGAAATACTGAGAAAGTGTACTATTAACTCACTCGACTATTTCCTGTAAGATTACCTTGACGGTGAAGTGTACGGCGATAGAAAATCGTGTTGAAACAAATGAATTAAAGGCAGTATATTAAGTAGTTAATACAGCCAATTTCGACAGAAATATGTGGCCGCGTTATGAATAATCCCCCTTTTGAAAATTGCATAAAACGCAATTAGCTATTAGACAATATCATTTTCCGTCTACTCAATTCATTGCCAAAAAGAAATAATCGAAGAAATTTTAGTATTTTTTATTTTCAAGACTCCTTGTCTCCGTTTTTTGTCACTTTGAAAACCTCAGAATTGACGTTTACTGCTACTTGTTGACTTTCATCGAGTGTAATATGTTTCCATAGTTCATATTCCTAACAAGTAATCAGATGCTGCTCCTTTACACACGTGTTTTTTGGTCTGTTTTCCTTATGCAGTTATATAACATATTCTAGATCTTCCTACTCTAGTCCTTGTGTATTTTTGCATACTCGTCTTATGAAGCTTCCCAACAACATAAAGCTGTTTATGATTCTTTTCGGAATAGTACCACACATGAGAAATAAGGTTGATACACTTCAAAATTTCGAAACGATTCAGGGTCTAATTGAGATACCGTAATCAATGGCAATTAAAACTATGAATCAGACAAACTTTAAATTTGTCTCAGGCCAAATGACAATGTACAATTAGAATTTTAAGTATTTGGTATTATCAGTTGACATAATTAAGAGTTATTGTTAGACGTTCAAGTGGCGTTCCTAGGTGAGAGTTTTTTGAAAGAGGGTGCATTCGTCTAAATTGCGATCAAAGAATTTTGATAGTGTTACGGAAAATCTGTAAAAAAACTTTATATACTACAGCGACATAGGATTGTTCAATATTACATGAGCGGTATCAACGACATTCTTGATTATTAGCAACTAGGCATGACTGAATCCTAGGGAAGTAGTAGCGATGCTATCGATTTCATTTAAAAACTCTCTTTTAGTTTTTTTCTGTTGTGTTCGTCTTTGTTTATTATGATGGAATTCTGAAATTTTGTATTATGATCAAAGTCCCCGCCATGCTCACAAATTTTTGACTTCTCGCTTCTTTAAGTCTTTTTTGTTTTCATTTATTCGTTGATTTAGAGGTAGCAGTTTCTACAATAAAAAAATTAAAACATTCGCAGTTTTATAAGATTATTCTTGAGCGGGTTGGCATTTTTGACGATTATTTTTTAATCTATTGTATTTAATTCGTTATTAATGATTTAATAAAATTAAATTCAAATTGTTAAAATTTTTTACTTTTTCTTCTTCTGTATCATAACTATCATTGAAAACAGACAAAGCATGCTGACAAGTCACGATTCCAATAGGGAGACAAGGTTGACTTATACAATCCCCAGAGGCGCAGAAGGCAACTCTTCAAATCTCACACCAGTTTCGATGGAATCAGATGGTCAGGATGAAAGCGGTCTATTTGGATTGAATGGCTACCTATTAAGGAAGAGACCGGGGCAGTTTTACAACATTTAAGCTCACATTACTATTAAGGAATCCTTTAGAAATTAATTAATTACCAAAAAATGTTCTGGGAATAAATATGCCTACCATTGCAGGTGTAAAATTTACCGAAACTTCCAGGACTCTACCAGACATAACGGAAGCAATTGAGAGTACCTACGATAGAGTATATATGCGGCCGAACAGCAGTGGTCGAGTTTACTAGTTGGCAAAGGCTTTAATTATCTTTGTAATATGCACCTGAAGTGTCTAATAAAAGAGTTTTAACATTTGTCATAAATTTTTGGGGTGCAAATAAACAAGATTGTTTTCTGGATTAAATTTATTGATTTGAAGCCACAAAAAAAATATCATGTAAAACAGATAATATTCAATTCGACATATTTGAATGAAATATAACCAACATGTTTATTGTTCCGTTTCAATGCCAATGTTTCGATATATAAATAGATATCGAGAGTCGTATGATATTCAATTTTGGAACCATATATTGAAACGTTGAAGCACGTATGATTTTACTGTTCCCAAATGTTGATTTATCATAATAAAATAGTTATTTCCTCCTGAAATATGAACACACTTAAATATTTTTAGTTCAATTCTTCCATAAATATCTAGCTTAAATGTCAAAATTTGCCATGAAAGTATATCGTACAGGGTGTTTGTAATGGTTTTCATTTTACGGGGCTTAAAGTCGAGTGATATGTATCGAAAAGAAAAATTATTATGTTAGTGAACTTTTCTATACGGTATACGGTGGTAGCTGTGTTTATGTGCGTGCATCGAAATTTAAGCAGCAAGCAATGTGTGCAGTTGTAATATAGGGCCAAGTAAAATTACAGTTATACAGGTGGGTTCAAAAAATATTACAAATAAATTTGATATTGGGTTGTACATAACCAGTTGAGTAGAATTAACGTTATACAGAGTGATTCAAAAAATATTGTATTGGGTGGCACATCAGCAGTTGCGTATATTAGGTGGTTGAAATAAGATTTAAGTAAAACTATAGATATACTGGGTGGATCATAAAAAGTTTATAAAATTATTAAATAAGCATATGCAGTAAGAATATTTGAGTTATAGGGCGTTGGGTTCAAAAAATGTTAAAAAGCAGTTGCATATACAGGCTGATTGAAACATAAGGTGAGTGGATTTATAATTATAGTGGGTGGTTAAAAAATGCCATATAGTATAGAACATAAGTAGTTACTCATACTAGACATGAGGCGAAGTAAAATTTAGGAATACGGGGTGATTTAATCAATAGAAAAATAGAAACAGTCAATAGGGTGGAGACGATTAATACTTATACAGGGCGGTTGCAGCAGCTTATGCAGTTTTATAGTTGAACAGGGTGGTTCGGAATAAGATAAGATAAGACAATTAATTTGTATTGGGTGACCAACACACGGAAATATATCAAGGGTGGTTGCAATATAGGGTGAATTAAAGTTACACTTATAGAAATTGGTTCAAATAATAAAACAAATAAAAAAGGTTTAAAACATATGGAAAATATAGTAAAAAATATAACATAGAGAGAGGAGGGGAGAAAAAGAGACAGATAAGAATACGCTAAACTAATCAACAGAATTGTACCTTAAATAAGATAAAAAAGAATATATGTCATAAAATAGTGATTGATTGCACACGGTTTCTAAATACTTTTATATTTTAAGCCGGTTGAAGTCGTTTCTTATTTAAACATAAAGTATTAACAAATGTGTTAGAATCTGATAAAAAATGGCAGGTAGTTTCTTAAATCAAATTGAAAAACGGCACGTAATTCTGCTAAAAATACCAGCATTATACTTGAAAAACTCTTGCATAGTTTATGCTTTCTCTTCAAAGGGGTTGTTGGTTTCTGTATACTGAATAGTTGGATATAATCGAATAAGCATTTCTCGTTTCGTTAACTGCAAAGAAAATACCAAAATGAATGTAACAATTTGCCGATATCAAGATTTTGAAATCCATTCAGTATATCCCAATAATACCTTCCTCCCTCTTCGACAAAATGTAACGTGACTTTTGAATAAACTTTGCAAATTCAAGTTCACTCTTAATACTGGCCATTTCCATATATATCTACAAAGTTTTCTGTCAAAGACTTTCTCCACTTCTTATATAATAATGCAAGAATGTTACCGAAAGCTTTAATATATTCGAAATGTAAGAAAACTTTTTGAAAATATATATGAAAAATCAGGAAACGAATTTGAATGCGCTACAATCAAAGTGGACACTCAAGCGTATGATTTAAAATGAAATTTCGTAGATTTTTAAGAAAGTTTTGATTGAAAAATAAACAAACAATCGAGACAATAAAATGAAACCATCAACTTTTATACGGGCAAATCTTGAAGTGGAAAACTTTTGAAAAGAGAAAATTGTACTAACACAGAAACGAAACAACTTGTTTAATCAGGTGAGTATAATAAAAGTTTCTGTGGGATTTTATTTGACGAAAGTACGTAAGAAAAATATAACTGCGATCTCCCGGGTAACAGAGTTAAACCATTTCGGTAAGGAAAGCTGGATAGAGATATATTTTTGTTGATTCAAATGAATTAAATATGCCTAATATAAAGTATATATTTAGAAAGGGTATGCTAAAAATGAGAAACCGTAGAAGTAAAGGTAAACAACAAGAGTAGAATATATTTTAGTCTCTTGAGAGGCAGCCTAAACTAACAATGGTTTATATTCCACGGATTTTGTTTTTTTGCATATATTTTTAGCGCTTATTTTAAGTTTGATATTGTAATAATGTACAATTTTTTTATGCAGAAATGAAAAGACCATTTCCGTTTCCCTATTAATGCAACATCAATTTCTTATTTACCAAATGCGTAAAACTTCGCAATTTAAGTAATTTAACTTAATTGAAATTTATACATATTTAAAATGATATGGCGCTAATGGTTTGTTTCTTCTATTTATACAGTAATCTGATACAGATCGACATTTAAGACCTACAATGTTTAAGCTTTCTTTGTAATAAGATTTACGAACTGATTACTTGTGTAATTCTCCAAAGAGAAAGATCCCTATCCCAATATATAGCCATGGAACAGATTCTCTAATAGATAAATGATTTTGCAAAATATTTGACAAAGGAAATGAAAA
Organism: Octodonta nipae; assembly: GCA_034190945.1. Taxonomy (NCBI): domain Eukaryota; kingdom Metazoa; phylum Arthropoda; class Insecta; order Coleoptera; family Chrysomelidae; genus Octodonta; species Octodonta nipae. Next base: position 160,137,535 of record CM067216.1, on the reverse strand, counting down.
AAAAAACTGGTTTAAATTTAATTTACTTTCAAATAATTCTAATTTAATAATATGGCACAATTGATTTAGTTTTCATAATAAGTAATTCTTGGTACATAAGAGACGAGGATATGGCAGTTAACTACTTCAGTAAGTTCTGTTTGCTAAGATTTTTTTCACCTTATGTTTTTTTTATGTAATCTGTAAGTATTCGAACCTCTTTGACTAGGGTGGAAGAACTACTGACGAAAGTTGACACGTTTGTGCCTACAGTTTGTTATTTGTACGCAAAAGTAAAGAAGCATTTTGTAGAACATTATTCCTGCAAGAATATTTGCGATGAAGGCTTCTGTGCGAGACAACAAACTATCCGAATCGTTTAGATTAAAATGAGATGGATTTCAGTAAGAAGAAAGAATAGGCAATTACATGCTAGAAATTTTCTCGGATTTCTAAAATTTTGAAATTTATTTGATCTCAAAATTGTTCGATAGTTTGAATTTGCTATTATCATCAGGTGAATGATGAGAAACTGAGAAGATTTTTGGCATTTATATCCAAAAGAACACATAAGTTAATGGTTGTGATAGGTGGATCACGTAATCCCTTGTCTAGGCTATTTCGGGTCTGGTTTGCTGCCATAGTTGCTCAAAAAGCCATCCTTACATAATGTTATTTGTACACTAAAGTCGCTGATATGTAGTCGTTGCGAATTATGAGTATCGAAAATGGTAGTGCCCGAATGAAGGAAGCCTAAGAGTTTATGATCTTGTTTGGTTGAATAACCCACAACGTCGTCGTGGATATTCGCCCAAGCTACAGAGATCTTGAGAGGGGCATTACCATATTGTAAAGAAAGTCAACGATGTTGTCTACAGGATAAGGAAGCTACCTCGAGGAAAACCAAAGGTAGTACAGTTCAACAGGATAGCCCCCTATGATGGAAGTCATGACGACGAAGTTGAGCAAGCCCATGTTCGCAACTTCCAACCACCCGATGAAAACATGACCTTCGAACAGTTTATGCCACTGCACTCGGATGGGCAGAAAGTGCAGCACAACTTGACCAGAGAACAACCCCAAGACCTGTTTGAGGTGCCCGTATAATATGCCCTGACTCCATTGTGTAGCTCGAGATCTACGGATATCCAGAGGAATGGCCAAGGTGTTTGCAAAGAAGTGCAGTCAGTTCCAGGAGCTAAGAAAGCGAGGTCCAGTAGTGGCGAAAGTCCTTCATATGGAAGAAAAACAACCAGAAAACATTCTCGCAGGACAAGCCAACATATAGCGATCTTCGGAAGACTCTGGTAGAATTGAGGACTGTGATGATGGAGAAAAACTTGTTGAAATTAGCAGTCCTGTGGGTTGGATGAACTGAATTGAAGGGTGGTGAGAAGTGTGGTGGAAACTACATTTCGATTCAGTGGCATCGACATCCTTGTATGCTATCTCTATAATCGCAGCCCAGATTCGAAGACCGTCTGTTACTTCCAACGAACGTCCTGCTTTCGTAATGGAGAGTCCTGCAAATATCGCCATACCATTCAGGATTCTGGGACCTTCCGGGACGAATTGGTCTTAAAGAGGGGACCATCTGACGGAAATTCATCCGATATTTCGTGGAATAGGCATTCATCCGATGTTTTGTGAAACCCAAAATGTTGTTCTGTCGACCCGATGCCGGCGGCTGGCGCTAACGCAAACTCATCGCATTTTATCCAATCTTCGAGAATACATTCTGGAGAATTCTGAGAAGATATATAAATGCGGAAAGCTGATGGAAGGATTCATTCAGTATTCGATTTCCGTATAATAAAAATAAAAATAAATTAAAGTAGTGGAAATAAATTATAGTGAGTTGAACTGTGTTTTTAAATAAATGCAAGAACTGAAGTGAACCCGAGGGTGAAAATAAAACCATTACAATAAGTTCACTTACAAATTCATGATGAAGAATTTTATGTCAAAATGAAATACGGCGAAGCTATAATTGAATTCATTAATTTTGAAATTTACATGTTTAACAAATTTCAAAAACAACAACCCTCGAAATATTTGGCTCGGTCTCAGGCAAAATCTCCAAAATCATACTTACATTTTCGGTTGTTATAAAAATATAAGAAATGTTTTTTTCTTGAAATATAGATTTTTCAGAGAAGATCAGAGGCGTAAAGCTGAACGGTTCTTGTTTTTGTGTGTACATTAGAACCCCTTTATGTCGTGTTTCCAGGCAGATGCCAAAAGACTCGAGTTTTTGACTTATGGTCAACTATTATTTTTCGTTTCAAAAATTCTTGTAGACTGCTGTATAATCAAAAAACGTATTATAATTTTACAAGCGAGAACAAAAGTCTTGCTTCCCTAAAGTTTAAATCAAATCTAACAATAATATGTACCCAATATAAAACATCTGATACCATAAACAAGTACATATTAACATCATTGCAGTATGCATCATTTCATAGAATCCGTAACATTATTTTTTCACATACCTATCTTCAAATCTTAAGATAGGTAAAGTTTGAGGTTAAGAAAAAAAATTATATATTCCAGATAAAGAGGTCTAAATTTATTTGTTCCAGTAATAGATGTAAAGTAAGTACTGAAATAGCTTGTAGGGACTGACTAATTATTTCAACCTGTAATAGAGGGTTGAAATTTGGAGTCATAGAGGTTTTAGGGCTTAAGGGAACGAGAACAAAACATTATTACGAGTTTTGGAGAGTTGCGACTTATGCAGGTTCGACTTACAGAGGTTCTACTGTATCTTATCATTGTTTTTATTAAAATTCCGTTTCGGCTATCTAAACATTTGGACTGCTTGTAGATTTGTAAAAATTTCAAACTGGTAATAAGAAACCATGGGAAACAATGTAATATTTAAAATATAGTACTTCCTAAGAATTGTCCAAAGGTGAAACAATTTAGGAATTATTCGGCGATTAATAATTAATAGTCTAATTTTGCAACAATATCCTAAACATCTCTATAATTTTTGACTAGGTACTATATAACCAGGAAACATTTCATTTTAAATTATTGCTAACAATTAACTAGCAATCACTAAAAAGATGAAACTCTTTGTACTCTATCATAACCCAAAAATATGATTTTATTTTATCAATCGGTTGCTAATTTCTAATTTATTTTTAAATGTAAATAATATAAGAAAACAATTCAAAACAATCTTATGAAGTAACTTCTGTAATAGTTGAATCAATTACATTTAAATTTACCACTTAAATAGTGGCCAAATACTTTTAATCCATATACGCCAAAAGATTTTCAATGTTGCTTTACATACATATATCCAATCCTTAAAATTCTTCCACTATTCTAAATTATATTATATCATCCTGAGGTTAATTATATTGTAACAAAGTGCTGAAAATTGCCGGATTAATTCTTATTTGCCAATCCGACAGCTGCCTCCTATAATGATGGTGCTGCAATTTATATTAATTGATGACCATATAGAAAGAGAATAGGATTAAAAAGAGATTTATCTTCGGGCGGGGGCGTTTAAATGCGTTGGTAGTGTAGTAGATGGAAAAGGATTGATTTTGATGAAAGAGAAAACAATATAATCCAGCCGTAAAAGCATTTCGGATAAAAGCTATTTCTAAATATTGGAAATCGAACTTCTCGCATGTAGAGATTCGGATTGTATTTCCTAGTTTATTTAAGTCTACATAGTGATTAGGTTTTTTGAATGACTATGGGAAACAAGGAGGAAGTCCTTGACAAATTGATTTCGTTTATTACAAAAATTTAATAATAGAATTAACTCAAATATATTATCAGCAATATCTTTAAAAATCAACAGCTTGCATAACCGAATAAAGAATTATTTAGTTTTGTAGAACTTGTTCTGTTCTAGAAGAAAAATGAAAAATAATGTTATTTCTTTATGATTAGAAAACATTCTTCAAGTTTGTGATCCGAAAATGAAAAGTATCAAAATTGTATATTTAGTGAATTTTGTATATATTCTTAGGAGCTCCGATGTGACAAAAAATAAAATGGAGTTTCTGAGCCTAGATCGAACTCGGGGCCTCAACCTGCCTACTCCCCAAGAGTCACTAGGTAACTGAACTGAAGGTGAGTCTGCGCTGCTTCTTTTATTTATAGTTATCGGTTGATTAGGAGGGTATGTCGCGTGATGAAGGGGCTGTGCGGTGATTGGTTGGATGTTGGTGGGCGTGTCTGGTTTGTTTAATCTGGCAATTACGGAGATCCAAGTTGTAGGAAGGCGAGTGCTGTCATCGCGTCTATTTAGACAGAGAGGTCTTTTCTCTATTTCCATGGCTTCGCGAATAGTGGATGCCCTAAGAGAAATGAGAGATATGATAGTCCTACTGTCCTCGAAGTTGATAGAGTGCCCTGTTTGAATATGGTGATGCGCGAGAGCTGAAGTTGGATCTTTTTTACCAACTGAGAGTTTTCATATTCTCGATGGTTAACGCGCCTGTTGGTACAACCGATGTAGCTTTGTGGGCAATCGCGACATAAAATTTCGTAAACTCCTCGATCCTGGTTAGGTACTTTGTCTTTGGGGTTAACGGTTAGGTTGCCTATAGTTTGAGTGGTGTTGAAGACAGTCTTTATTTGATGTCGTTGTAAAATCCGTGCTATCTTGTCAGTGACTCCTCGAATGTATGGAAGGAAGGCTTTTTGATGATTGGGGGTGGTCGAGATTGATGAATTATAAGCCCAATTGGGCAGGATGGTGGTGTGATTGGGCATTTAAGTATGGATTGGTATGGGTTGGTTTCCTATAGACGGTATGTGAGAATCTGTCATTGTCATTGTTCATGGAACAAATCGAAATCCAGGCCCTAAACTCGTCTAAGTTAAAACCTTCCTGTTGGCTTAGGTATGTAGAAGATACTTGTCATTTGGCCTCATGGCTCATGGATTTCTTTCTACAACACCTCAATGGTATACATTCTAATATACAATTTACAATGGAAATCGAGTCCGATTCTTCTCTCCCGTTTCTTGAAGTCCTCATAACAAAAACCAACAATGAAAGATTCTCACATCCGCCTATAGGAAACCAACCCATACCAATCGATACTTAAATGCCCAATCACACCACCCCCTGCCCAATTGAGTTCTGTAATAAAATCTTTGACTCTATTCGTTTAACAGCTATTGACAATAGACACAACGAACTTAATAATCTTCAACAAATCCTTCGACAAAACAGTTATCATCCGCACCATATGGCGCACATAATTCATCAATCTCAACAACCCCCAATCACACCAAATCCGTCAGAAACAGACCAACAAAATCAAAAAGCCGCCCTTCCATACATTCGAGGAGTCACTGACAAAATAGCACGGATTTTACAACGACATCAAATAAAGACTCTTCAACACCACTCAAACTATAGGCAACTTAACCGGTAACCCCAAAGACAAAGTACCTAACGAGGATCGACGAGTTTACGAAATTTCATGTCGCGATTTCCCACAAAGCTACATCGGTCGTACCAATAGGCGCGTTAACCATCGAGTATATGAACACTCTCTGTCAGTTCGTAAAAAAGATCCGACTTCAGCTCTCGCGCATCACCATATCCAAACAGGGCACTCTATCAACTTCGAGGACAGTAGGACTATCATATCTCTCAATTCTCTTAGGGCATCCACTATTCGCGAAGCCATCGAAATAGAGAAAAGACCTCTCTGTCTAAATAGACGCGATGACAGCACTCGCGTTCCCACAGCTTGGACCTCCGTAATTGCCAGATTAAACAAACCAGACACGCCCACCAACACCCAACCATTCACCGCACAGCCCGTTCATCACGCGACATCCCCTCCTAATCGACCTATAACTATAAATAAAAGAAGCAGCGCAGACTCACCTTCAGTTCAGTTACCTAGTTCAGTTACTCTTGGGGAGTAGACCCCGAGTTCGATCTAGGTTCTGAAACTCTATTTTATTTTTTGTCTCTTGATAATGGCTCCAACGCAGGAGTCGAAACGTCGAGTATTTAATAAACTCAGACGCGGTTCTCACCCGGAACCTAGTTTAATTCATAATAATCTCAGCCTCTCAGAACACACACACATATATATATATATATATATATATATATATATATATATATGTAAGAAGTTTCTGAATGATTGAAGAGGTAAATAGCTACCTTGATTTTTAATCTTGGGTTTTCACCCCTCACAATGGTTTATGAGAAATATTGATAAGTTATGTAATTAAAAATCAAGGTTGCCCTTAGATATTACATATTATTATGATAAGTTTTATGAAATCCTTGATATACATGTCCCTTTATATAAAAATTTCAAACATACTTATCCCACTTGGTATACAAGTGAAATCATAAAACTTATTAAACACAAAGCAAGGGTACATAAGAAGCTGAAGCAAAGTAGTAATAATACTAGTTATACGGAATTTAGTAAATTAAGACAATTAATTAAACGCAAAATAAAATAAGCATATACAGTGTACTTGGATAACATACAAACTAGTTTAAAAGATAACCCTACATACTTCTGGTCATTTGTAAATAAGAAAAACAAGTCTTCTAGAATTCCAGGAAATATGTCATACAATAATAAAGCACTAAACAATCCTCAATCAATTTTAAATGCATTCCGGGCATATTTTGAAAGTGTATTCTCCCCTCCCAAAATTCAAAACGGTCCTGTAGATATAAATTTAAATAATCATTCTAATACTTTGTCAGTTATTAGCTGCGAATTTATTACTGAAACAGAAATTCTAATTGCAGGAAAAAAATTAAAAAACAAGTTCACTTCTGGTGCCGATAAAATACCATCCTTTCTAATAAAAGATTGTTTGCGGGTCTTACTACGTCCGTTACAAATTATTTTCAACTTGATCCTAAAGACATCCGTATTTCCGGATACCTGGAAAGTAGCTAAAGTTTGTACTATTTACAAGGCTCAAGATCAGAAAGATGTCACTAATTATAGACCTATATGTACACTGAACAATTTTGCCAAAGTTTTCCAGACCGTGCTTTATCGTCGGATATACCAGTCAGTTAAGAATATATTATCTACTCAACAGCATGGATTTATGAATTCTAGATCAACCGTTAGCAACTTAGCTATATTTAGTCAATATCTTTGTGAAAAATTAGATAATAGAGGACAGGTGGACGTAGTCTATACGGACTTCTCGAAAGCTTTTGACAAAGTGAGTCATTCCAGACTTCTACGTAAATTAACTTGTTTGGGTTTCAGTGATAACTATCTGGGACTTATAAGATCTTACTTGGATCAACGTAAACAATATGTATTTTACAATGGTTATTGTTCAGACGTTTATCTTGCAACAAGTGGAGTTCCCCAAGGATCAAACTTAGGACCACTATTATTTTTATTATTCATAAACGATTTATGCAATGTTTTAGAATGTAACAAATTACTGTTTGCGGATGATTTAAAAATGTATATGTCGATCTCTTCCCCAGAGGACTGCATTAAATTACAAAAGCAGATTGATATGTTGCAAGACTGGTGTCTGAAGAATCAACTGTATTTAAATATATCTAAATGTAAGATAGTAACGTATTGTCGTAAGAATACACCGGTGAAACATCCATACTCAATTAACTATATTGTACTAGAGCGCACGAATACAATCAAAGATCTAGGAGTCCATTTTGACAATCAACTTAAGTTTAATGATCATATTAATATCACCGTTAATTCTGCTTATCGTACATATGGTTTTATATATAGAAACTGTAGAAATTTTGACAATCCTTTGGCACTATCTGCCTTATACATTAGCCTAGTAAGGTCAAAATTGGAGTACGGAGGCATCATTTGGAACCCAATATACACACAATATGCAGATGGTATTGAGAAAGTGCAGAAAAAGTTCTTAAAATTCCTAAACTTTAAAGTAACTGGACACTATCCACCAAGAGGAAGCAACTATCTGAACTTGCTTCATAGGTTTGGCTTTGTCTCGTTGGCTAATCGTAGATGTCAAGCATCAGTTACATTTCTACATAAATTGTTGAAAGGTAATGTGGATTGTCCACAACTACTATCTCAAATTAATATTTTAGTCCCTAGATTGAATTCGAGACGAAGTGATACATTTTTATGTAAAACACCTAAAACCAATATATTATTAAAATCACCTTTGAATTTAATGTGCAGAAATGCAAACAAGATATCCAATATTTGTGACATTTTTACATGCAACGTACATGATTTGAGAAAGGCTTGTCGTATTACATTTAATTAATATCTCATATTAAGAACAAAGTTCTTTCACTAATTTTACATTTTGATTCAAGCAGATATTTCTTAGTATGTTATTATCATCATTATCTTACTCTTATTAAATTATTATCATCATTATTTTACTCTTATTAAATTACTGCAACCAGAAAATATTATTTTTTTTATCTTGTTTATACTTATTGTTATTAGGTCTGTTTATTATTACGACACTACTGTCATCATAATTATATTATTATCTATTTTAGTATGTATGTTTTTTATATTTTTATTTTAATTTAACTTTTCTATATTGTTAATATTTTTCTATTCGTATTTTAAATTAAGATTTATTTATTTTTCTTCTTTAATTTACTATTTTATTGTAGAATTATTTCATTGTAAAATTGCTCTGTAAATGGGAAACTGTTGGGCAATAAACGCTATTATTATTATTATTATTATTACACCTTAGGGTAATGTTTATCAACTCTCCGGAACACTATTGCCATTTTATTGAAAAATCTCTCTTAGGATTAACTGGGAGAAAAGAGGTCCATGGATTGGTCAATCAGTTTTCCTGTAGATGTTTGTGTATATCTTGTACCATCCTAATCTGTTTGATGGGAGGTTTCGAGCCCTTATTGGGAATTGTTGCCGAATAACGTTTTTTCTGAATCAATTTGTAGAAATAGTATTTCACTTGACCTTTATTGCAGTTGTCATTCTATTGTTTTTTTAATGAATGACTGACTTTGAGGTTATCGTGTTGATATTCATTTTGACAAGATTTGTTGCAATGATACCTCTATCTCTATGAAGGGTGTCCGGAATTATTCATTATTTAACAACATGCAGACACCTTCGCTTCTAGTTACTCGAATACTAGAAGCGCAAGCAGAAAGCTACGAGAATTATGCGAACCGACCTGAAGAGGGCAGATGTGACTCTGCAGAAACGTCGTCATTTTACCATCGATCCCGGAAGAGATCAGTTTTAAGCTACGTGGATGAGTTCCCGGAAACCACCTAATACATTTAGTGACCGCGAAAACTTAAAAACAAATATAGAGGGTGAGTTTTTTTTGATGATCAGTATGGTGATCTCAGAAACTAGCAGACGAAATCTGTCGATTTAGTCCAATCCCTCTAGCTCCTTTTGTTTTTGATTGTAAAAAAAAAGTGCAAATATCAAAATTGAAGGGAATTGTATCCCGAATATGACTGTCATGTCCTCGTTTGCGTGACAGCTCTCGTGTTCGAAATATGACACAAACTTATCTTTTTTTGAATGGAAACCATAGCTGGCTATGATCTCAAAAAATTGGACATTTTTAGAGCTTTTCAACGATATAATACTCGATATAGTTATTCATAAAAATAACGGAATTATGGATGCTTTTCTCTCTTATTTTCACTTTTAGCGTAGGTAGAAAGATTGTTTTCACTTTGACGTTTCCTCATTTGAGAGTAATTCCATTAGTAGTGCTGAACTGACAGTCGATATTGACAAGTTTTCGTGATAAAATGGAATATTCTAACGATGAAAAACTGAATATGGTGGAATGTTATATCATATGCCATAAAAATTCAGTTTGTGCAGTTGAGGAATACTTTCATAGATATTTTAATCGGCGTCAACCTGCTCTATGTACATTTAAGAGGCTTTACCATAATTTACGCAGATATGGATTTTTTACTAAACCACCAAAGGAAAGTAACCAAATTAACGAAGCAGCACAAATAAATGTTTTGGCAATGGTAAGTCAAAATCCATCTACATCAACTCGTGCGATTGCGGCAGAAGCTGGCACATCTCAACGAACTTTAGTTAAGGTACTGAAAACGCACAAGTTCCACCCGTACAAACTTTTAGTTTCTCAAACTCTGCATACTGGTGACGAACATCGACGTATTTTGTTTTGTACATGGTTAAGAGACATGTGCCTCGACAATCCACAGTTTCCATTAAAGGTGTTATGGTCAGACGAAACAAGATTTACTAACTGCGGCATGTTCAATAGACACAATGACCATATCTAGGCTAAAGAAAACCCTTTCCATGTAGAACAAAGACGACCTCAGATAAAATTTGGTTTTAAAGTTTGGTGTGGTATCATAGGGTCTACTATTCTGGGCCCTGTTATCTATGACGAATCACTTACTGGGGAGCGCTACTTGCATTTCTTGCAATACACTTTTCAAGACATGTTGCATAATTTGAATTTGAGAACTCGTTTAGAAATTGAGTGGTTCCAACATGAGGGAGCACCTGCTCATAACTCGTTATTAGTAAGACAACACTTAGATAATATCTATCCAAACTCTTGGTTAGGAAAAAATGGCTCACGTGAATGGCTACCCCGGTCTCCCGATTTGGCAGTTATACAGTTCTATTTATGGGGTGCGCTAAAAAACAAAGTATACAAAAGAAAGTATGAGACAGTTGGTGACCTAGGAAGGCGGTATTACAAGCAATTGAAGAAATTGATAGGCGGTCTGTGATTAAAGCGGTAATGTCAATCTGAAAAAGATGCAATTTTTGTCAAAATAACAATGGTGAACTTTTCGAACATAAATTGTAACCATTATTATCTACTTTAATTTCTTAAGTTTTTAGTAAGTACCTACTTATTTAGTTTTTTCGTTATATCTGATATACCTAATAAAAAAATCGTTCAATGTTTTCTGGAATAATTATTAATAAATCAATCTATTGCATGGCTAACTACGTTAAAAGTAAAAATAAGAGAGAGAAGCATCTATAACTCCGTTATTTTTATGAATAACTATATCGACTATTATATCGTTGAAAAGTTCTAAAAATGTCCGAGTTTTTGAGGTCATAACCAACTATGGTTTCCATTCAAAAAAAGATAAGTTTGTGTCATATCTCAAAAACGAGAGCTGTCACGGAAACAAAGACATGACAATCATATTCGGGATACAACTCCCTTCAATTTTGATATTTACTCTTTTTTTATAAAATCAAAAACAAAGGAGCTAGAGGGTTTTGACTAAATCGATAGAATTTCGTTTTTACAAAATATCTAGTAAGTCATGACTTTTTACAAAAATCCGAAAGTGTCATTAAATTGGGCCAGTAAAACTGCAAATCTTTCCGTGTTTAACTGTTGCTCTATCTCCGGTAGTTTCCGAGATCCCCATACTAATCATCAAAAAAAAACTCACCCTATATATATCATGGATGGAACAATATTCGGGATTACTCCGTACAAATGTTCACCGTGACAATGCATTGAGATTGCCAAGTGAGACCTTGGCGAAACGTCTGCGATATTCAAATTCGATTTATATTAACAAACGAATGTTTTAGCTGATGAAACTGATTTGCTTTATAATATAAGGATATAATGACTAGCTTTTTGCGTTCAAAGAATGATTTAAATAGATATTCAAGTAGATATTAGAAAATTAATACTTGAAGTAAAATAATTGTTTTATCACTCAACAAACACGTCCGAAAATGGAAAGTTATTTCCATTCTATATTTCAAAAGTAAACGTAATATTCTGTTCACCACTATTAATGGAGTCTAAAAAGAAATATTAATCGCTTATGTTAGTTTTTAGGAGAACCAAAGGCAAAGGTTTCCTGAAAGTATGACAAAGAATAACCCATAGTCATTCAACAAAATTTTTCTCTGCCGTTTAGCCGTTTAGGAAATTTGTCCCACTCGCAGCTATGATTTGATCAGGTGCATTTGTTTTGGTAGGGCGCATTGAAAATACCCCTAAGAACATTGGAGACATTAACCGATAATCGGTCGTCGAGGATGGTTTAGAACTAGCCGCTGGGTCCGTCTAATTGAAATCAAATTCCATACTTATTCGAAATGTACACAAGTATAAGATTTTATTTAATAAAAATTCATAAGATAGGTAAATTTGTTTTATGTTAAACAAATACATGATTATATGATCGTGGGACAATGCAAATCTAATGCAGTTTTCAAATATTCATCTGAACTAGGTCTAGTGGGTTATTATGTAATGGCTAGTCTTGTTGTGTGAACTAGAATGTTGTTCGAATTACGGTGAGTTTTAATTACAGACTGGTTGTCCAATGAATGACAATTTTACTCAACGATGAAAACAAGATTGCAATTCTAAAAGCTTCGCAGCTTACAAATTCAAATTACAATCTGACATTTACTGTTAAACTAAAACTTAACTCATCTAACTACTCAACTGAGATAAGTTCGTGTCAGGACACTTCTTGACATTATATTATATGGCGTTCAAGAGTTTTCCAGATTGCTCCTTGTCGCTAACCTAGAAATTAGTAGATTCTTCCGAAATGTCAATTACCATTTGTTGACAGTTACATCTACTTTATATATACAGGGTCTTTCCTATGGCGTAGTTATAACTTTCCTTGACAATATTATTATTTGATTTATTTATACTTCATATGTTGACATATTAGGTGCGGTATTAAACAGTGCGCCTGTAATTATTAAAAACCCATATAAACACTAATTATAGAAAATAGTACATAAAATCTCTAATAAGCCTATCACTTGAATTTGACTATTTACACATTTTCGGCCTGGAACGCAGCAATCATTGCGGGAATCAAAAGTATATATGTTAAAGAAATTTGCGTGACCTTGGATTTGTCGTCGGTTATAACGGTCAAGTTTTCTTCTATAATTTCTTTTTGACAGAAATCAAGTGTTTCCGAGATTTTCAGCGGTTTCGATAAGATAGGTTCAAACTGGTTTATTTATTTTATTTATTCCTACCAATAATAAATATTTGATTGGATTTATCCGATAAACCACCTTGTTTTTTAAAACGCATATCGTATAGTAATATATAGGAATATTTTAATGTACTTTAGCTAAAAAGCGAAAGGCACATCGAAAATCAAAAAAATTCTATAAAGAGAAGCTGTGGCGGAAAACCCAAACAAAATTTAGGAATAAACATAAGCCATTTACTTGAGTGAAGATTTATTCATACAATTCAAAACTACAATATTATAATAAATATAAATATTTTTGGTGAAAATTATTGAGTAAAATTGATTTTATTTAACTCGTTGAGAAAAACTTGAATATGTTCAGATTTAACAGAAATTACTACACAAACCTCTGTGCGGAAATAATATTGCACTAATACCAGCTCTCATATAATTTATATTCAAATTATAATTCTGAATCACCGAATGTTGTAGGCTTAATAACACGTAGAACACTTGAATTTTTGAATATTTAATTTTTTTATTAATTTAATATTGTAGTTGACAACTGTAATGAATAAATGAATAATCATTAACAGAAAATAATAAATTACACCAAAACAGTATATGTTGAACAAAGGGGTCAAAACCACAAATTTCTCTTTTCCCTGTATTAAAAAATTTCTTCATGAAGGTGCAAAAAACTTCCAACAGATTTCAAAAAGAAGAAACATGTTGCAATTAATTAATGAAAATACAAAAAAGTAATTACTTCTCCTAGTATTTATAGCATAACTCTTCAAAAAATCTTTATTTGAATTTGCCACATCGAATTTGTTGCAAAATAAAGGCAGGTTCTTAAATCGAGGTGGCATGGTCGTGATTATTAGGGAAATGAAATATGTTATAGAGTTGAAAATTTAGGTTTGGGATCTATCAAGGAGGGTATCTATAACTCCGGTATTGTAAATGGATTAAAATTTACTGTAACTTTCATAATACTTAGAGTTGTACTTCTACGGCGAATATCTAGAGAAAAATTAATTTAAAAAAAAATATCTGCAAGGCAAACCAACCTATATAAAAAGTCATAACTTGGAATTTTAAAATTTTTAACATTCCTTGTAGTTGAGACTAGGCTCATGGTATATTGCTTGTTAAATTATACAGAGCGTGCAGGAAAAAAATTCAAAATTTCAAGCCCGAATGTCTTCAAATAATATTTTGTTAGTGACTTCTGGAAAGGAATTCTAACTATTCGACATATATGTAATTTTTTTGTATGTGCGTAAATGGATTTTTCAAAAATCCCAGTGACTTAATCGGTGCTCTATCAATAAAATTCAAACATATCTTGCTGGTTTTTAGAAAATTGTTCATTGATTTGGGGAAAAATATTTAGGAAATTTGAAGGCTTTTAGAAAATCACCGAAAAAATAATAAATCATGAAAATCAACCAATCGTCGTACTGTCAATTCTCCATAAATAGTTCAATTAAACTGTAAACTGTAAGTGCCGGTCACAGTCCATTCCCGATCTGATCTTGGTCTGGTAAAATATTATCAAATGAGCAACAATGTGTGCATTCACACTTACGTGCCAGTCAAGGTCCGGTCGAGTCCTGGTCCGGTAAAAATATCTTTGAAAGATGTTTTGAACGAACCTAGATCGAAGACAAGGTCGGAACTGGGATTTTTTGAGGAAGGAGTGCAAAATGAAAACTGAAATAATAAACTGTTACCAAGAGCAAATTTAGCAAATTGAAAATATGATTTTTATTAAGCTTATATCTCAGATTTTCTGTTCCAAAAAAAATATATTTGTTTCTTTTATTACTGAACTTTAAGAAGGGATATCTTCTACACTATTATAAAATTGTAAGTTTGTCTGTTTGTTTGTTTGTTCGGGCATCACGTAAGAACTACTCAACTGAGTTCGCTGAATCTTGTTTTGTTGCGAAGCCTATAGTTTTACTTAAAATCTAATATACATTTGATTTCCCTACATCGATAAAAACGGTAGATATAGGGGAAAAACTACTACTATGTTCGGTAACACATAAGTAGACAGTTTTTTCCACCGCATGCACTATATATTAGATACTTGCATCAACTTTGCTTTTATTCAAAACTCAAAATATTCCAATGTAAAATGTTTTGATTTAAAAAAAATTAACCAATATAACAAGTGTAATGTTACAGGGTGTTCCATATATAGGATAGATGAAAGTTAAAGCGGAGTAGAATTACATGGATTTGAAAAATCTTGAAAAAAAAGTATATTAGGTGGCCCGTAAGCAGCTGCATATATATAATGTGGTTGAAACAAGGGGGGAGGTTTACGGGGTGGTTCAAAAAAGGTATATTAAGTGGACCGTAAATAGTTCCATATAACAGGTGGTTGAAAAACAGGTGAAGTTGTAATATGTTTATACAGGATATAGTGTGGATAACAAAATGTTTTATTGTTAGGCTCAAAAGTAGTTTCATATACAATGTGGTTGAAATAAGGGTAGAATAGAATTATATTTATACACGGTGGATAAAAAATGTGTTATGCAAGCAGTCAGGATATTTGAATTAATTACTTGATCTATTATTATAGTTATGAAATGAGTTGAAAAAATGTTAGAAACAGTTGTTTATACACGGTGCTTGAACTATAAAATGGAGTGGTTAAAATTCTATAGGGTGGTTAAGAAATGTTTATATTCACAAGTAGCATATATAGGATGGCTGAAATTTGTAGCAGAGTGTAATTAGGTGGGTTGAAAAAATAATTTCATATTTTCTATTTAATTCCGTAATGTGCACCCAAAAAAAATTAAGATTAGGGGTTTCTTCTTATTTTTTCTGTAAAGTTCTGGTGAGGCCCTATATCTCTGTTTTTTCAATTTTTACGTGTTATAGTTTCGGTAACAAGGGGGATGGGTAATTTTTTAAATATTTTTGTTAATATCTTTTAAACTACTTTTTTTAAAGAATAACAAACATGTATTTGTTTTCCTCATAATGAACCCTTTTATTTGATGCATTACATGATGGTTTGACACTTTTTAATTTTTATTTTTTCATTTAATTCTATAATTTGCCCCCTAAAATTAAAATTAGGGGTTTGTCCTTATTTTTTCTGTAAACTTTGAGCAACGTCCTACCTTCGGTTTTTTTTTAAATTTTAGGCTAAATAGTTTCGGGGATAAGGGGGAAATGATGGATTTTTTTAAATTTTCCCCTAAATCAAAATTTCTTCTTTTACAATATTTACTCCTGGTCGGGTCATCAAACTCTACATTGATACCAAATTTCTACATCCACTCAAGTAGTTTCGGAGAAAATTGCTGTGATGTGATAGTTGGAGAAATCAGGAGTGATATATACACGCAATCCTAAACAAAGTGTACCTAAATATTGCCTAGTTCCAATAAAATTGAAATCTGTAGTACAAAAGCCCTTTGGATTTAACCATGATAATTTCTTTAGGGTTTAAACAGATTTCATTTGTTCAGATATTGAATGCATAAATTTCAGTTCTATGACGTATATTAAACATAACGCTGAGCGACAAATGCCCCTTTTTGGGTACCTGTATTTATGGCAAGTAGGTATTATTTTTTCCCTTTAATTTTCTATTTGTCTAAATATTTGAATATAACTAAGTAAAGTGAGTAATTATTTTGTTAACGCCTATAACTAAAATTCTGTTTAGTGATTTGATACACCCCTCCCTTTTGTAAATTGTCAATAGAAGAATAATTTTTCGTTTATATGGATTTTGGTAGAGATATACAGATATTAGTGAAGAGGTCTACAGCTTTGGCATTTTGATGTTAGAGAGTATTTATTGCCTGGCAGTCAGTTATTATCACTGAAATTGACAAGTAAATCAGATACTTGAAATCCCTAGTTAATAGTTATTGTATATATTTAACATAACTAAATTATCTTTTGTGTAAAAGGTGGCTTCAAATTCATGAAAAAAAATTATAAATTCAAAATACAGTTTTACAAAAGAAATAACTGACCTATTTTATTATTGTACATGATGTAAACTGAAATGAAATGTGTTTTCTTTTTGTATTTTTAACATAATTTTCTTTAAAATCATTTCGAATGTCCCAGATGCATTCGACACTATTGTAAATTTTTTCTCCTTCTTTAATTAAATGAACATAGAGAGTGAGGTATTCTCCCTCCTTGTTGCAATAAACTCGGTTTGCTACGATTATCTTCTTCATAAAGAACCAGAGCTATAATAGATAATTCTTCAATCGAATAATTCAATGACATTTTTCGCCCGTAAATATTAGAAGTAATAAAATATTTTACTTAAGTTAATTTTATTATCAGTTACGAGGACACACATCCAACTTCGACTATCGACAGTTTAAGACGTCAGGATGACAGAGAACGAACTGTGAATAGGGTGAATCGACTAAACCAAGATCAGACCGAGATCGGACCGAGATCGAGATCAGACCGAGAACGAGATCAGACCGGGAACGGACTGTGACCGGCACTATAATGTGGATCAAGCCTTATAGTGCCGGTCGCAGTCCGTTCCCGGTCTAATCTCGATCTCGGTCTGATGTCGATCTCGGTCCGTTCTCGGTCTGGTCTTGGTCTAGTCGATTCATCCTATTCACATTTCGTTCACTGTCATCCTGACATCTTAAACTGTCAATAGTCGAAGTTAGATCTGTGTGCCTCGTAACTGATAATAACATTAACTCACTAAAATATTTTATTACTTCTAATATTTACGGGCGAAAAATGTCATTGAATTATTTCATTGAAGAATTATCTGTTAAGAGCTTTGGTTTTTTATGAAGAAGATAATCGTAGCAGCCCACAAAGACAAAATGAACCAAAGAGAAGAATGTGGGTGCATCCGAATTTATTGCAACGATGAGGGAGAATACCTCACTCTCTATGTTCATTTAATTAAGTAGGGAAAAAAATTTACAATACTGTCGAATGCATATGGGTACATTCGAAATGATTTTAATGAAAATTACGTTAAAAATCCAAAAAGAAAACACAACATTTCATTTAAGTTTACATCATATACAACAATAAAATAGATAAGTTATTTCTTTATATTTTTTATTAACGAATTTGAAGCCACCTTTTACACAAAGAATAATTTCGTTATGTTAAATATATAAAGTAACTATCAACTCGGAATTTGAAGTATTTGATTTACTTGTCAATTTCACTGATAATAATTGACTGCCAGGCAATAAATATTCTCTAAGATCAAAATGCCAAAGCTGCAGACCTCTTCACTAATATCTGTATATTTATACCAAAAACCATATGACCGAATAATTATTGTTCTATTAACAACAGGGGGGGGAGTGTATCAAATCACAAAACAGAATTTCAGTTATGGACGTTAACAAAATAATTACTGAATCGTGTATATTCAAATATTTAGACAAATTGAAAATTAATGGGAAATATTCGAAAAAGGTTTAACCTGGAATTCCGAGCTAATACAATTTTTGCCATAATTATAGGTACCCAAAAAGGGGCGACAAATGCTCATAATGCTTTATATACGTCATAGAACTGGAAGTTTCAGAACTTTGTGCATTCAATATAGTAACAAATGAAATCTGTTTAAAACCTAAAGAGATTATCATGGGTATATCCAAAGGGCTTTTATATTACAGATTTCAATTTTACTTGAACTAGACAATATTTAGGTATACCCTTGTTTAGGATTGCGTATATATATATATATCACTCCTGATTTCTCCGACTATCACATCACAGCAATTTTCTCCGAAACTACTTGAAGGGAAATGTTGAAATTTGGTATCAATGTAGAGTTTGATGACCCGACTTACCCATCACTTACCCCTTGTACCTGAAACTATTGAGCCTAAAATTTTGAAAGAAATGGAAGGAAGGACGTTGCTCAAAGTTTACAGGAAAAATAAGGAGAAACCCCTAATTTTAATTTTAAGGGTCAAATTATAGAATTAAATGAAAAATTAAAAATTAAAAAAGTTTGAAACCATCATGGAATGCATCAAATGAAAGGGCTCATTCTGAGGAAAACAAATATATATTTTCTATATTTTAAAATAAGTAGTTTAAAAGATATCCTATAAGACAGGCCTCACCTGAACTTTACAAGAAAAATAAGGAGAAATTTAATTTTTTTGGGGGGCACATTACAGAATTAAATGGAAAATATAAAATTATTTTTTCAACCCACTAATTATACTGTGCTACAGATTTCAGCCATCCTATATATGCTACTTGAGAACTACTTGTGAATATAAACAAAAAATTAACTACCCTATAGACTATAATTCAACTCTATTTTATAGTTCAAGCACCGTGAATAAACAACTGCTTCTAACATCTTTTTAACCCATTTCATAACTATAATAATAGCTCAAGTAAATAATTCAAATATCCTAACTGCTTTCATATCACATTTTTTATCCACCCTGTATAAATATAATTCTATTCTACCCTTATTTCAAGCACATTGTATATGAAACTACTTGTGAGCCTAACAATATAACATTTTGTTATCCACCCTGTATCCTTCATAAATATATTACAATTCTACCCGTTTTTCAACCACCTGTTATATGCAACTATTTACGGTTCACTCAATATACCTTTTTTGAACCACCCCATATAAGTTCCCCGTTATTTCAACCACATTATATATATGCAGCTGCTTATGGGCCACCTAATATACTTTTTTTTCAAGATTTTTTAAATCCATGTAACTCTACTCCGCTCTAACTTTTATCTATCCTATATATAAAACACCCTGTAAAATTACTCTTGATATATGGGTTGATTTTTTTATAAATCGAAACATGTTACATTGGCATATTTCGAATTTTGAATAAAAGCTAAGCTGATGCAAGTATCTAATATTTGGTGCATGCATTGCAAAAAAACTTACTAATTATGTGTTACCGAACATAGTAGTAGTTTTTTCGCTATATCTACCATTTGTATCAATGTAGGGAAACAAACAAAAAAAAATTCAGCAAACTCAGTTGAGTTGTTCTTACGTGATGCCTGAACAAACAAACAAACACACACACACAGACAAACTACAATTTTATAATAGTATAGATATATAGATAACTAGCCGTTACCGGCGCTTTCACCCGCGTACGGAATGTATAATTCTGCGCAAACAGAAATAACTTATGAAGCATATGGGCTATCTCAAATAACAACTTTTACTAACTTTTGTGAACCACCCTACATAACGATAAATCCACCAATCCCGAATATATTTCACCCAAACTGCAGGCGCTTATTGGCCACACTATATAACAGTTTTATTCAACCTTATTTTGAACAACCTTGTATAACTGTAACTCTACTTCACACTATAGTGCAACCATCCTGTATATGCTGCTGTTAATTTGTCACCCAACATAACATTTTTTAAATACCTAACTATACCTTTACTCCACCCTATATTTCACCTATGTAACTGCTTTGGTTTATGCTATATAACAGTTATTTCTGAAAAAAATTAAGCCACTATGTAAAGAATAATTTCTCATCACCGTGTATGTTAACCACTCTTTATATGTAACTTTTTCTAACATTGTGTTAAATTCACTGTCTAACTATAATTTTGCTTAGCCCCATATTTTAGGTATTCCACATAGTATGATGCAACTGTTCATGGTCTATCCTATATAACAAAATTTTTAGATCTACCGCATAAAACTATTCAATTCCGCCCTCGATCTCAATCACCTTGTATATATAACTACCCAATAAAACATTTTCTGTTCCACTCTGTATAACTATAAATCCACCAATACCCAAAAATTTCTCCTAAATTGCAACTGCTTATTGGGCACCCTATATAACAATGTTATTCAACTTTTTTTTTGAACGACCTTGTACAATTATAACTATACCGCCCTGTATTCTTAGAACTGTACTCCACCCTATACAAGTATCCTGTATATGAAACAGCTTATATAATTTTGTTAAGCACCGTATAAACTATAATTCCACTCTATCTTAAATTTAAACAACACTTTATAAACAACTGCTTCTAGCATTTTTTTTAAACCGTTTCATAACTATAATATAATATAATAACTCGAGAATTTAAATCAAATATCCTAATTACTTACATAACACATTCTTCTAAGATTTTTATAAATATAATTCCTTTTACCCTTATTTCAACCAAATTTTATAAGCAAGTATTTATGAGCCAATGAATATAACTTTTTTTTATCTACCCTGTATAAATATTATTTTTTTCCGTCCTTTTTTCAAGTACCTGGTATATGCAACTCTTCATGGCCCACCCAGTTCAACTCTTTTGAACCACCCCCTATAACCAATTCCACTCCCCACATTGTGTATATTCAGCTGTTTAAGAACCACCTAATTTAACTTTTTTTAAGACTTTTTAAACCTATGTAATTCTATAACCGCTATATGTTTCACGTATCCCAAATACGGAACACCCTGTAGAATTAGGCTAGGTATATCAGTTGATTTTTTTAAATAAAAACAGGTTACATTGGCATATTCCAATTTTGAACAAAAGCTAAGCTAGTGCCAGTATCTAATATTTGTGATTGTAGCGTAGTACAAAGTTGTACTAAGCTTAGTGAGTGACAATAATATATATATATATATATATATATATATATATATATATATATATATATATATATCTACGTTTTCTGTCAATGTCGGAAGATAAAATCCATACCGGATTTAAAGTCAAACTATAGATTTTGGAACAAAACAAGATTCCGTAAAATCAGTTCCCTAGTTCTTACGTGATGCCTGAACAAACAGACAAACTTTCAATTTTATAATAATATAGAAGATATCCCTTTATAAAGTTCATTAACCAAAGAAATAAATATATTTCTTTTCATACACATAACAGTAGTTTTCTGAAACAGAAAGTCTGAGATATAAGCTTAATAAAAATCATATTTTCAATTTGTTAAATTTGCTCTTGGTAACAGTGTCTTTCAGTTTTCATTTTGCACCCCTTCATCAAAAAATCCCAGTTCCGACCCTGTGTTCGATCTAGGTTCATTCAAAATATCTTTGAAAGATATTTTTACCGGAGCGGGACTCGACCAGACCTTGACTGGCATGCAAGTGTGAATACAAACATTGTTTCTCATTTACGAATATTTTACCAGACCTTGAACGGACCGATAACGGATAGTGACCGGCACTATGTTTGAATCTACTGATATCGGTAGTGGAGCGGGAATGGACTGGATCTTGACTGGCACGTAAGTGTGAATGCACACATTGTTCCTCATTTGATAATATTTTACCAGACCGAGATCACACCGGGAACGGACTGTGACCGGCACTATAATGTGGATCAAGCCTAATGTGGATCAAGCCTATTAGTCCAGATAAGAATAACCCTGAAACGGCACCACCGCGGACTTGAAAAATTCAAACGAAATAGTTCGGGACCTGGGGACGCCGAAGCGCCTCCATTTGGCACGCCGCGCCGTGACGCAGATACCCTATTGACCTATTATAAGAAAAAAATGTAACTGCTGTCCTATATATACGGGAAGTTTTCAGCATCTCATATCTGCACTGACAAAAATTTGTGCAGTTATTTCGCAAAGGAATTCTAATTACATAGTTCTAGAATTGAATAATACAAGGTCAAGTCACGTTTTCGAAAGTGAATAAGGAAGACAAATAAAAAAGTAAACTGGACGTTCGTAACGCTTTCACAGTAATATGGTGCATTTGGTGTAGGTCTTCGCGAAGAATACGGACTCATTTCTGAACTATCCGTGATTTCCAGTATTTAACTATGTTGCAACAGTTGCAGCAGCCTCACATGATCTTTATTCGTGAAGATCTTCTTCTTTTATGTTATCAAATGATAAAATAAATAGTCAAAGTATTAACACATTTATTGCTATGAAGGTTTGGACAATATTCAGGTTTACTACAATTATAATTAATTTTAATGACTTCAGTTGCTGAAAGTCATTTTCTATTATATCGGCTTATAAGAGTCACAGGGTATCATACAGGATAGCTACGATAAATTAAATTTTGGTTGCTGTCGAAAAGTTTTTTTGCATGCAATCTTCATTCGATTTAGCGAGGAATAAACGTTTTAGACCGGGAGCCCACCCCTATTTTTTTTATTAATAACAGGCTGCCATTTTTTGAGTGGCTTAATTTTGCCGAGACACCGAACTTTTTCCTCTTCCAAAATTTTTGAAACAGATAGCTAAGTTTTATTAGTTAAGTCTGTTAATAATATAATAAAAAAACTCGAAAACACTTTTGTCCTACCCCCCGATGGTAAGGCCGCAACATCCCCCTCTCTAAATATGTAAATTTATCGTGAGCAAAATATCAGGCTATTTTGTCCATTATTGTTTGGTCATTATTATAATAATTGATTGGCATCTTTGTCCTACAAGTTAAATGGAATGTTTTCCTAGTCCTACACGCTAAATATGTCGGTTTTATAGGCTCACCGAAATCATTAATAACTTGAGGACAATGAAAGCACATGATTCCTTAATGTAAATGTCCTACAAAAATTTGAGTATGTATGTATCCCAAGCCACACAAGAAAAGTATCATTACACATTTATTAATAAAACCGGATTAATATTTTATATTAATTATTATTTATTTCTCAGTGAGATGCATTTGCATATATTTGTAAAATTATTTGTATATATTACTAGCCTGTGATGCCAAAATAAGCCAAAAATGTTTTACCAACCCTTATAATAATAATCTATATATAAATAGGCAAAGACAAAACGGTTAGGTACCATTTTCTCCTCTGTTTCTCAACCGATTTTCTTTATTTTTGATTTGTGTAGTAGATATTGACGACCTTCAGTGCAGAATATATAAAGAATCTTTATTTATATCTTTTAAAATAAATAATTTTGAGATAAATTATTAATAATTCGAATCGAATTTTGACAGTCGTTAACACTAAAAATCCAATTGTGAACAATCGTAGCGAGGTATAAAAAATATTACTAAATTACTCAACTTTTGCTATGAAAGCCTTCTTTTCTGTTAATTTATGATGTTATTTTTTTACTAAAACGATGACAGCTATTACTGAAGTGACCAAAGCGAATGTGTTTACCTATACGAAGTTTGCGCATTTACTCAAGAATCCAAATGAAAAATTTATGTAAGTACACAATTTAAAGATTTTAAAGCTAATTGATACTTTTGATTTTCGAACCTGAAGAGTTGAGTATGTACATTCTTTTAGTCATGAATTAAATGTCTCACAGATCTAATAGCAATTTGCATTTGAATCTATTATCAAAAGCTACGAAAACACTCAGGAGATGTGATATGCAGATATATTTTTAATTATTTATATTTATGACATGTGCAAATAAAACTTGAATAAATATTACTGTATTAGCAATAAAATAAGACGAATCAATTTGCTGTGTTTGATATAAGGTCAGTTAATTTTAACATCTCATCTAAAAATTAGCAGTCAGTCAGAAATTGTTTAATGTTCCTTCTTAAGTTCAAACTGCAAGTTACATAAAATTAAGAGTAAGTAATATTAGATTTAAATTATTTACAACTTAGGATATGTGAGGTTTTGTTGTTGAAACTGGCAGAATCCAGAGGATAAAGTGGAGCATATCTTCGATCATATTAATAATAGATATAATAAATTATACAGCTCTCATAATGTTAGACGAATTGTACTGACATTATAATGATTTAAAGTCAGTTGATAATTGAACTATAGTGAGTTGCAAAAGATAGATACTGAAATGCAAAATGTTGAAAACATAAACATTATTTGGTGATTAGATTATTCCAAATTTTACAGAAAAATAAATTTAGTAATAAGTTATGCTTAATCCGTCGTTAAGGATAATAAATTGTTTAATAAGACATTCTGTGAAATTTGGGTTTCTTTATCTAATAGGGCACAATAGATAATATTTAATTTTTGTAAATCGGTTCTCTTGTTTATGCTGTTGGATTGGTTGTTAATGTGAACTATCTCTAGAAAGTTTCGTTTAAAAATGTTTTTTTCTTGTTCTAATATGCTTACGTTATCAAAATCTGCGGTGTTGTTGTTATTATGGCAGTGTATAGCAAGAGCACAGCTATCTTTGCCAAGTCTTATGCCACTTTTATGTGAAATTATTCTTCCTTTGAGATTTCTTGATGTTTGACCAACATATCTAACTAGAAGCGAAAGCAGAAGGCTACGAGTATTATGCGAACCGACCTGAAGAGCGCAGATGTGACTCTGCCAAAACGTCGTCATTTTACCATCGATCCCGGCAGGGATCAGTTATCAACTACGCGGATGAATTCCCGGAAATCACCTAACACACACACACACACACACACACACACATATATATATATATATATATATATATATATATATATATATTTATCCGAAGAGGGGGGAAATACATTGCGTACTTAACTAGCACGTGCTAGCCGTCGTGCGGGACTCCCGATGCGATGACTTCAAAGCAAGAGTAAATCGTTGCATTGAAACCAGTATACCGTATACCCGCTAAAACCCTAACCTCTTTCTCCTACAACCATGGTCCCCTGCGGCACTCTTTGTCAATACTACTTCGCAAGGGTGGTTCATTGCAGATGTTAACTGCTCTTACATTGAAAGCCTCTAAAGCCTACTCCTCGAAGGTATTGCGGAGCTCTTTAAGGATAGTCTCCGCGTAATCTGATACCAAGTTCCAGGCTTGGGGGCCCTTCAGCATGGCTTCTACTAATTGTTCTGGAACGATATTAGTCTCCAGAATCCTCTCCACTTCAGCACGTTGATCCTGAAACCGGGGGCAGGAGAAGAACACGTGTTCTGCGTCCTCTATAACGTCCGTACAGTGTGGGCAGTTTGGGGAGTTTGCCCTCCTGAACCTGTGCAGGTATGCTCGAAAGCATCCATGTCCAGTCAGGAGTTGAGTGATGTAGAACCCAACCTCCCCATGCTGGCGGTTGACCCAACGACTGATGTTAGGTATCAATCGATATGTCCACCGGCCTTTAGTAGAGCTGTCCCACCTCTCCTGCCATTGCCCTAGACTCACGGCTCTTTCATCGCTGTTTCCTGTCGGTTGGTCTTTCTCTAACTTTCTGCGATAAAGCCGTCCCCTTTCTGCAGCCAGGATGTCGATTGGTAGGGTAGAGGCAATCACACTCACCGCCTCGTAAGACACAGTGCGGTAGGATGATGCCACTCGAATCGCTGAGAGCCGCTAAACTTATTTCATTTTCCGGCGGTACGATGGTAGCTCGAGCGATTTCTCCCATACCGGTGCCCCGTACAACAAAACAGAAGTAGTTACTGTTGCCAGTAGCTGTCTTCTTATCTGTCTAGGGCCTCCGACATTCGGCATTATTCTAGATAATGCCCCCTGTAGCCCAGCTGCTTTCTTGCTGGCCGCGATTATGTGCTCTTTGAAGTTGAGCCGTGCATCCAGGAGCACCCCCAAATAGCTGATGAAGGGCTGCGACTGTATGTTGGAGTCGCCTATTTTGAGGGTGATGGTTTCCCTTGCCTTTCGACTGCTAACAAGAAGTGTTTCGGTCTTTTGTTCTGCTAAACTCAAGTCCGCTGCGAGCATCCAATGCTAAATTGTGGCTATAGCGAATGAGAAGGTTGTTTGTATCTCCTCTATGTGCTTGCGCACTATGATCAATGCCACAGCATCGGCGAATGCCACTAGCCTGACGCCCTCAGGCAGACCGAGCTGGAGCAGGTCGTTGTACATTACGTTCCATAAGAGGGGGCCAAGAACAGAGCCCTGAGGTACACCTCCTGTGATCTTATAGTCTACTTGCCCATTTTCAGTTTGGTACAACAAGATGCGGTCCTTGAAATACGCTGAAACCATTCTGCGCAAGTACTGCGGAACTTCCATACTGACAAGAGCCTCCAAAATGCGGTCCCAGCGGGCCGAGTTAAAGGCGTTCTTGATATCCAGGGTGGCTATTAGACAGTACTTTTTTCCACCTCTTCTCCATCTCTTTCCCGAGATAGCCTCTCTGGCGATGCTGGTAACGAGCTTCACGGCATCGATGGTTGATCTCCCCTTTCTGAACCCGAATTGGTTGGTGGAAAGTTTCGGCTCAACGTAGGGCTCCAGCCTATCTGCTAATATCCTTTCAAGGAGTTTTCCCGCAGAGTCCAACATACAGAGGGGACGATATGATGACGGTTCGTCGGGAGGTTTCTTTCCCCCTTTAGGGAGAAGCACAAGCCTCTGCTTTTTCCACTTAGTCGGGAAAACCCCCGCCTCTTTAGGCAGGTCTCATACATGTGTAGAAACATGTCAGGCCTATTGGCTATGGCGCATTTTAGCGCGATGTTAGGTATGCCATCTGGACCGGGAGCCTTACTGTTTTGGAGCCGGTTGCACGCGCCCAACACCTCACTCATAGTCACTGATGGTATATCTTCGTCCCTCACCTGCCACGAAGTATAAGCGGGTAGCTCAGGCTTCGCAGGAAACAAGTGAGTGACAATGCGGTGCAATGATTCGGGGCAGTTCGTTGATGTCATGGGAGGGGCCTTAATTTTATGCATCACGATTTTATACGGTTTTCCCCATGGATCTTGATTAACTTCGTCACACAACTCCTTCCAGTAGGATCTCTTGCTTGAGAGAATGGCTCTTCGTAGTTGTTGTCTTTTGATCTCATAGTCGAGCCTTAGTTCTTCTGTTGTGACCCTGTCGCGTCTCCGTGCTCGTTGATGCAGCCTTCGTGCTTTGAGACACTCTCGTCGGTGTTGTGAGATCGTGTCGTTCCACCAGTAAACTGGTGG
Organism: Octodonta nipae; assembly: GCA_034190945.1. Taxonomy (NCBI): domain Eukaryota; kingdom Metazoa; phylum Arthropoda; class Insecta; order Coleoptera; family Chrysomelidae; genus Octodonta; species Octodonta nipae. The sequence continues at coordinate 160,109,762 of CM067216.1, read as the reverse complement.
ACGGCTGTTGTTCTGCCGTCTCCTTGGCATGGAAGCATCGCAGGACTTGACAACGCTTGTCATTACCTCTTTGGCAGTGGCTTCTGCGCTTGTTGCTATTGACAATGGTTCCTGCTCCATAACCAAGGCGAATGAATCAGCATCGAAAGCATTTTTGTTCCAACCGACTGGCTGTGACCTCGCACGACTGACACACAATCTTCGTTTGGGAGTGGTGTTGATTTCCCATATAATAGCTTGGTGGTCGCTATTAGTAAACTCCTCATCGACCCGCCACTCACAGCCCCCTTTAATTAGGTTGCTGCTAACGAATGTCACATCGATAATGGAGCTGGCTGTGCCTTTGCGATATGTGCTTACGGCTCCTGTGTTGAGGAGTACCAGGTTGAGCGAAGACATGGTCTCGAGGAGAGCTCGTCCTCTCGCGCTCGTTTCCCGACATCCCCAGTCAATTGCCCAGGCGTTGAAATCTCCTGCGATGGCGACCGATTCACGCTTCCGTACATCCTCCGCCAAGGTGTCCAAGAATAACTCGAACTCCTCGAGCTGTGCACTAGGAGGTGCATAGCAGCTATAGAAGTGAACCCCTCCCACTTTGGCTCTCACAAGCCATGGTTCGGGGGTATTTGGGAGTTGTTGGAACGGAAGTTTACCGCAAGCCCATATCGCTGCTCTGTCCGTTGTGTCATTTACCCAGGACAGGGTGTCGAAGTTTTTGTACTGCTCGCAGATTATGGCTACGTCGCAATCCAATTCTCGCACCCGCTGTACCAGTAGGTCTTGGGCTGCTTCGCAATGGTTGAGGTTGAGTTGCAGTACTTTCATTTACGGGCTTGTGCTGCTCTCATCGCCTGTTGGTAGATCGGACATTTCCAACTACCCGCAGCGTGCCGGCAGTCTGACCTACTATCTTTCTCTTTGCAGAGTAAGCACTTGGCAGGCTGTTGACAAGCCGAGGCATTGTGACCAGCGCCTCCGCATCTGTGACAACAACTGCTTCGATCAGTCTTGCCTCTGCACGCCTGGGCGTTGTGCCCAAAGTGCCAGCATTTGAAGCACCGTCGAAGGCTGATCCTCTCGCGAACACGTACTGTGCCCCACGCAAGTTTCAGCTTTCCAAGTGCGATGGTTTCTTGGCCTGGACCTCTGGGAGACAAACAACTGCCGTTTGTGTTGATCTATATGCCCGTCGAAGTGATTTCACTGCCTCCTCAGTGATCTCTGCCAGGCCGTCGATATTATCTTTGAGCAGGTTTACTACCTCTTCCTTGGTACTGATCTCGTCCAGGTCTTTAATTTCAATCTCGATTTGCGGTATTCGAGATTGTACAGTGGCCCCGCTTGGGAGCTTATTTTTGATGGCGTTACAATAGCGCTCCATCTCCTGAGCGCCTGCCTTCGCGAATAAAAACAGGAGATCTCCCTTAGCTGTTCGTCGGATCTTATTGACTTTTTTGCCTATATCCTGCAAGGTGGGATCATTTTTGATATCTCGCAAGATATCTGCATGGGAGCTCTTCTCGTCTTTCTTTATAAGCAGCGTACAATGTGGCGCTGGTTTTTGCTTATTGGTCCTCGGGGCCTTTTTCCTCTTTACCAGTTGCCAGTCAGTCAACTGGTTTGAGGGTTTGTTTCTGGTCTGCGGTTTAAACTTGGATTTTAATCCATTGTTTCTCTTCGCTTCTGAAGTGACCACCCTACTTGTTGTTGCCTGGGTGGTTTGCCCGATGTTCTGGCAAACTTCTTTACCGGGCTTTAGCTTGCTAGCTAGCACCGGTTTAAGAGTTTGTGTCTTACTTGATGAGGCTACTGAAGGCGAGGCCTTCGGAGGCGAGGTCCTTGCTACCGAGTCTCCCGGCAGTGAGGCTACTTTTATTGAAGCCGCCTGCTTTGGGGCCGCCTGTGTTGACGCAGCTGGTTTTGAGTTAGCTGCTTTTGAGGCAGCCGCTTTTGGGACCTCCTTTTGCTTTTCACCTTGTGTCTGAGTGTTTGACACCTTTACTGGCGATGTCTGTGTTGTAGCAGGTTTCGCTACAGGAGATGGCTGCATATTCTGACTTAATGGCGTGTGCCAGTTTCTTGATCTCATGATGTACATTGTGCCTAGGCCCAATGAACGTCAAGAGCTCATCGATCTTTGCTCCTAATTTGTTTGGAGCGCCACTCTCATCTGTTGCCCTTTGGGGGACGTCAACTCCACTATTCGCCTTTTGGAGGACTTGGCTGAATAGTGTATTGCTGCCAGCTCTAGTTTTAATGGTCGATGTTGTACCATTAACGGTGTTCTTCTTCTTCTTGTCACTATGTGACGGAACCAGTGATAATTCGCTCCCCCCAGAATCCGTGGAGCGTGCACCGGCCACCGAGGCTTTCACTCGATCGGAACCGGTGGTGGGATTATCCTCTGCAGAGGTACCCACCTGGGGTATTAAGTTCACCAAATATATATATATATATATATATATATATATATATATATATATTATATATGTGTGTGTGTGTGTATATATATATGTATATTATCACACTCACTTTGCGCTAATATGGACATTCTGAGTGTGTTCACATCAAAGCTTGATGTTTTTCTCATGTCAATTGACATTAGGGGATTCGATTCAAGCAAAAGTCATGCATGATTGACTGGTTTAATTACATTTGATCCCGAAATGAATTTTGTCATGTAGGGGTTTAAGGAAAAACGACCTCACAAACACACCAAATTGTTGTATTGTGTTTAACGCCGTTTTTCTGTTAGGTTAACTAAAATTTTCAAAAGAAATTATGTTTTCGAAATTTATCTTTCCATTGCCCGCCAGGCAATATATTATTTCTAGTTCAGGACCTCGATCACTTGCACTCCCCTCAAGTGATTGAAATATCGAATAATTAATTATTTATTTAATACATATAACGTAATTTAATACTAAATCGCTAAATTAATTTCGACATTTTGTAGATTCAGGAAGAACTAGCTCACATACACTCCTAATCTGATGTCCTACTGGCAAACAGCTTTAAACATAGTACTAATCCTTATTTGGAGTCTCAGTGAACTAGTTTTTTCTGATAATCCTAAATGTTGAAATTCATTTCGTGATTAAATTCAATTATATTTACTAAATTCATATATTATTCGATATTTAGATCAGTTGAGGGGAGCACAACTGATGACGGCTCTGGACTAGACACATTGTCTTGCGTTCAATGTATTTAAAAATCTCGAAAAGGTGGTTTAATTACAAATTTTATTACTAATTTGATATAAGAGTTTATCAATCTCCGGGGTTGTGTCTATGTTCGTTATACTCTGATAGAAAAAGATACTGTTACCATTAAACATTGGAATTATTGCAGCATTGGTGAGGTTAATAGACAAATACGTAAAAAGATATCATAGCAAAGCAATCTAATAATTATTTGTTACAAAACTTAGTTACTAAATGTAGACTATTTTAGTGTTCAATTTGATTTCGAAGTTAATGGAAATACCACAATCACTTTCCTCAAATTTAGGCTTATTTATTACCTTTTATTTTCATATCAAAGTAGGTACCCAGGAAACACTTTGCATTAATCTGATTGGGTAATTGTTAAGAGACACAGGTAGCTTCAGTCTTGTTATACTATTTGATATTGACGGGCTATAGCATACTTGACAGCATTAATTAATTTTCACCAGAAAGTAGTATATAAAGATTGTTAGATTTAATAATCATAAGATAAATAAAGGACACAATAAGTTAATAATATTTTGATTGATTTTCGTGTAAATCGAATGCGTTTTAAAATTATAAAAAATATAGACTTTTATTTTACCAATATATTTTGAGTGAAGCTCTAGTTATCTTTTTTATATATAATTTTGGGTTCACAAGTTTCAGAAGTACAGGAGATAATGGTCCAAATAGTAAATATTAAAGTATTAAATCTTTTAAACAAATTATTTTGATATTAACATTATAATATACTTTATTTTTTATTAGGAATATTTTCATTTGATATAGTACGGATGCCCTTAAAAAATATTTTAATTACATTACATTTCAGTAGCTTTTCCATTTCAATAGTTCTATTCTAAGGTTCTGGCTATTTGTAATGAAAGGCTTCTTTCTTATTACCCTGCTGTAAAATACAACAGAAGGTTAAGAATTATTCAAGAACCACTAAAATTTGCTTACACTTGTGTACTTGGTTTTGGAACTAACTCAGCTGCAGGTTCCATCTTAAAATCATCTTTAGTTGACATACTATTGTCATACATCTATAATCCAGCTCAGACTCTTACTGAAACTTCAGGGTTTGAACTTCCTTGATTTAAATTATCAGCAGCTTCTAAAACAATAGCATGTATCTCTTACATAATAACTTGGTTGTTTTCATTGATTTTTCATCATATGCGGTTTGTTGTTTTCCTACAGAGTATACAAAATTGTCTCCTGAACTTCTCTCATAACCTGAAATTAAACAATATATGAAATACAAGTAATAGTATCAGAAAAAGATAAACATACCAGGCATGTAAAGTTTTTCGTTGTTTATTCTTTGAAGCTATATTTCCTGCCACTTTTTGTTGGTTGTAAAATAATGCCTAAAAAACTGATTATTAAATTATGCTTTAAATACAATTTAGTTTGTAGCTTCTGACTATCTACAGTACCTACCTTAAAATGATGTATGAATGCTGCAAGAATGGGATTTGATACAAAATTCTACCACAAATTAGAGAACAATTGATTAATAGCTTCAACTTTTTCAGACAAAAGACAAAGACACAAATCACATAATGTGATCATCATTTACATGCACTAATGGCCGATAAAGAGGATCACTTTGAGCCACCTGGATATATTCGATTAACTGTCAAAAAATAGTACTTGAAGGAGTTCTGAAGGGGGCTACGTTTACAGTTCACCGACAGCTGGACCAACATTACCTATCTGAGTTACCACCCCTTGATAAAGACAATTGTCAGTGTCACTTCTTCCTATTTATATTGCTTATTTTGCCACCTGCTGTATATATTTCCGTTAATAATTATTTTGTTAGTTTTCAAATAAATCCCCTTCAAATTATATCAAAAAATCAATATAAATTTCAGTTCAAGTTTGTATACCCTGTTACCTCCTTTTAAATTTGTCAAAATAGGATTCAATGATTTCATTGAATCCTATATTGAAAACGTTAATTTGACATTGGTACCCTTTAGCCACCAGCTGTTTAGCAGGTACTTTCTAAATTTTGTATTTATTTTAAAAGTTCGATTTTCTACACTTTAAAACAGTTATCTATCTTGTACTATTCCTGATTCTCTATGAATTTCTATACTCTGAACGTTCCATCCTCGGTCGTGATATATTTTTTTAAGAATTCTAAAATTTTGAAATTTTTCAAAGTTGTTTACAATGAATTTATATAATTTAAACTTAATCTTGTTGTAAATATGTGTGATTTTGTCTCTTTAATGCCTAAATGTGTGTTCCTGCTGAATAGAGTTTAAAACTCTAGTGTTTATAACTGAATTTACTAATTGACTATTTAACCTTCTGTAATATATATATATATATATATATATATATATATATTATATATATATGTTCTGAGAGGCTTCCGCGGTCATTATTATGAACTAAGCTAGGTTCCGGGTGAGAATTCAGACGCGGTTCTCACCCGGAACCTAGCTTAGTTCATATATATATATATATATATATATATATATATATATATATATATATATATATATATTATAAATCCTAAAACAATTTTTGATATAGCAAAAACATGCATTGCAAACGACTCAGTGGAGATGCATTTGAATTTATCTATAATCAGATAATACTATTATATTATTATGCATCATTATTGAATGTAATAAATTATCCATTTGATTTACTCACCCGTTACAAATATCTTATACAAATTTACATAAACCAATACTGGAACATTGATTCTAGCAAAATGAGCAAACCGTAAATGAAACTGATTTTTGCAGTGTTGTAAATAATACACCTATGAACAGTTCCTGGGATTTATAATCATCGCATTGAAAACAAATCCATTAACTCGTGAACCATAATTTACTCTGATGACATTAAATCAGAGCAAATTGAAAATAATGCATATGTTTGGTTATGTATTCCTGATTTTAGCACCACAATATCCGAGATAATGGATTTATTACAACAACTAATTTATCCAGTGTTTCGATAATGCCAAAATACATTTTAGTATTTTCTAGGAACTGATTATATTTAAAATAAAAACTCTTCTTCGCTCTTAGTCATCGGGTATCACTAAAGTATAATAATGTTTTACAGACATCAGTTGGGTCTAGATAGAATGAAAGTTATACTTAAATATACAGGCATAAGATCGTATAAAAAATTCCCTTGATTTAAAATTAAATATTTACTTGGAAAAACTTCATATATAGATGTTTTACGTAAAACTTGCAGGTAGAAACAATTTCTTCAATTTGACTTCTGAATAATTAGTTATACATATAATTGCAGAATACAAGTATATTGTTTTCATTTGTTTTTAATAATTTGTTTGAAAACATATGAAATTATAACATCATATGAAGAACATTTTTTTCAGGCATGTCTGAATATTTGAAATGAAAATGATCGTCATAAATAATTGAAATATTTTTTAGTTGTATTTTTAATACAATTTGATTAAAATATTTAATATTTTATTACTTAATTGAATTATTTGATCCATTGTCCATTGTGTCTTAACCACTGAGCTTAAACTGTATAAAAACGCTAATATAAAATAAATAATAAAGCTCTATGGTTAACTTTTGGGGGCCAAATTAGAATATTAAATATATATTTTTATGAAAATCAAAGCATCAGATAAAAATTAAAAGGCAGGTCATGAGAAATAAAAATGGATAATTTTTATAATTTTAATGCACATAATTTAAAGGTTATTTAGGAAAAATATAAAAAAACCACTATTTCCGCCTTATCGTAAACAATAAACTTAGAAAGATATATTATCTCAAAGATGGTAAGGAACTTTAATTAATACTGGTAATTAATTTTACCTACGCAAATTTGGGAGACATTTTTTTTGCCAGGGGAATATTTTTATGGTACAAATTGAATTATGTCAGAAAAGCAGCCTGTTGTGTTAATATAGGATAGGTCAAGACACATTGCTTCCCTCTATCTCCTGTTGTTTGTTATTCCTTGCGTGATAACTTTCAAATGTTTTGTAAGGTTTTAAAAAACTCCATTTTGCCTGTTGCTTCTCTAATTATATCAAATGCAGATGTGTGAGTTTTCCAATGACGCCAAAGATAAAGAACATTCTAAGGAAGGAGTCGCGCAAATCATGTGAAAATGAATATGCTTGAAAGAAAGACAAAATCTAGATTTAAATCCCAGAATGATCTCTCTCTTAATTACAAGGAAATCTCAAAAAGAATTTATGAAAAGTACGTACTACAACAACAGAACAAGGTACCTACTGATTAGTTTTTAAGTATTTGTTGAAACCATTAGGAAACTGTAACTGTCAAATTACTACATTATGAATTGAAAAATAGAGATATCATATACTCTCTTCGAGGTATCATTCTTTTGTAGTCCAGACTGGCATCAACCTGATAATTCTCATAGATCTATTGTTTTTAGGTTCCCTAAATATAATAAACGTTTTAAAAAACTTCTCCACGCCTGTCTCCCATGAGATAGTGGAATTTTTGCAAAATGGTTAATATCAGTTTTATTTATTTAGTAAGAAGAGTATATACACCAATTTTCATGCCTCAATGACTTCCTGTTTCTTAATTATTAAATTTAAGTAAAAACAATACACTGCCCTTTCAGTACGTAATCAAACAATTTATCAAAATAAAATATAGCCTATGTTATTCGCAGATAGTATAGCTTTCTATTAGCGAAAAATTTTTGTAATCGGTTCTCTACTTCCAGAGATTACCCCCTACAAACAAACAAATTTTTAATATATTTGTCTAGATATATCGATATAGATTGTTTGGTTTAGCGATGTGCCCTTAAGTCTCTATAATATATTTAAATTAAGTTTTATTCATCAAGCCGGAAAGATTGATAACTTTTCGATTTATTCAAACATTCAATTCAACACAATATTTGAAACTTTCCAAGTAAGACTAGATAAACCCTTAGACATCCGCACCGGTTGATACAGTACCAAATCTCTTAAGCATAAACTTATATATCTATTCCGCAAATGGAAATGTTTGATAATACAATTTTGGTATCGTCATTCCATATTATTAATATTAATTATACACGAAGCGTTTGCCTTATATTTCAGTTTCACTAATAACCTCGATTTAGGTAATGACGTCAGGTAATGTAATTTTATATAGCTAAATACACTCAAATTAGATTAAATAACGTTAGGTTTACATTTATAATTATAGAGGTTTGACGGATATAAACACCAATGATGTTGCGAAATTATTCTGTGATCCATGCCACCGAAATTTCAGCTAGTCTCTTGAATTATTTAGTGGCATAGTGACGTTTGATATCACAGTTCCAATTCAGCTAAAACCCAGGTTTACTTATATATATATATATATATATATATATATATATATATATATATATATATTAATATCTTAGACGTTCTGTACATTTTACAAGCATATAAGATCTATCAATACGATTGTAATTGGAAAATTATAAAGTTATAGAGCAGAAAACTTTCGGTTCAATACTGGTTCTCCATTTTTTAACTACTTTCTCGCTTCCGATGGTGCTGATATTTTGCACATGTCTATTGCTTTAATAACACAACAATATAAATAAGAGGATACAAAATATAGTTCGCTCCGAGTCCTTATTGGCACCCGATTGTACTTGTATTTGTTTTAATGTAAGCTCCGTGACAATGGAAATATATATGTTCATCTAAAGAAAACCATTTACTTTAAGCTGCCCGGTGATTACGCAAATATTTTCACGTGGTGTCTGCTATATGAAAAGATGAAGGATAACTTTCGCATGTCTTTCGGATTAAACATTTCTAGGATACAATCGGTAAATATTTCATTTCTAACAATTATTTATGTAAATAATAATTTCAACGAAAATTGCCAATAAAGTTATTGCAGTATGGCGAGTAAATTTATTGCTTATTTACAATGTTTTCTTTAACTCATCTAATTTCATACTTAGTGACGTATTTTTTAGGATGAAATCTATATTTATAGTAAAAAATGCCAAATCACTGATATTTCACAAATGTTTTACTTATCCAAATAAATCTAATACCGCTGCGAAAATTAATATTTATTAAATAAATAATCATATTTTTCACTTATCTCGTGGGAATAATGTGATTTATGTTTGACAGCATGACAATAATTTACTTAGCAATATTCGCCCTATCTTAAAGCCTATAGACTACTACTATAAAAGAACTACTATAATAAGAGTTGTTCGTTTGATTTGGTACTTACTATCGGTACCTAATATATGTGAAGAAAGGCTAATTAACTTATTGCTTTGAGGAAACTAAATATGATTTTTCAACAGAAAACAACAAACTAACTTATGTACACCGGAATGAATCATCAACCATACACAATCTAACCTTTAATACAAGTTATAAGTATATGAGAACGTGAACCCTTCATATATGACCTAGCCAATGTGAATGTGTTAATTCATATATCATAGAGTATGTATACGAATTGCCATACAGTCATCGAACTTATAGATATATTCAAAATATCAGGTCTATCCGGTGCAAAGAAGTTTCATAAAAAATGTTTATGGAAATCACACCTCCGATGAGTAGTTAGTTGCAAACAGAACTCAAGAAAATTTTTCACTTCAACAAGTAGTAAGATAGGAATGTGCTTTGCCGCCACTTCTCTCTAATATATAACCGGATTCCGTGTTCAATCGAGCATTGATAGACACCGAGGATGACATAAAGATTCACCGTGAACTCACAAGAACTTACGTTACGCAGACGATACCGAAATCATAGTGATATTTAGGAAGCTCTACAATGTTCGGCTAACAGAATTTCTGCTGGATTTGCACGTCTAGATTTACAATTAAAAAAGATAAAACAAGAGGAATGGTAATGCACAGAACAAACATCTCTGTGAACGACACACCGATACAATGGGGGTTCTAAGTTTTGATACCTGAGAAATTTTAAAGAAAAAATCTTAAACTTAGATACGAAAGTCCGCTGCTGGATAGATACAGACGAGAGCAACATTTTTGAATATGAAAGGCCACTTAATTAACCAGCGTTTCCTTTTCTAGGGATCCGATATCCCTTTATCAAATGCTATGAATACTCCGGCGTCGAGACTTGAACTCGATATTCAGACGACTGTTCTAAATACTATGAAATGATGTCACGGTCAGTGACGAGGTCGAATAGGAGTGGAGAAAAGTTTGTTGCAACAAAAAAACAGTTTTACTAAAATCTTCTAACGGACGAAATAGAGAAAAAACGTGGCATAGGAAGAAAGCAATAATCTTAGCTCAAAAACATAAACTGATGTGGTCTCAATAACCACATACGTTTCAGAGTCCTCCAAGGCCGAGAAGAATATGCAAAAATGGTCGCCAATATCCAGTAAACGAATAAGGCACTCTAAGTAGTAGAATTGACTTCATCTTATAAACTTGAATACTATTTCGACTTCAATCATTCATAACTTTTGGTCTCCGTCAAACTAACCCATTTATATACGATTGTCTTTATCAAGAGAGAACAATCTACTAGTTCGCTTTCTCTCATTAACATGCAAGTCTAGTTGCTTTACGATAGTACTCTAGACAACTTAATGTATGATGTATTTTGAGGAAAGTAGTCGCGTCGTGTGAAGGCATTAGTTTCATTACGTTTGGATCATATTGTAAAGACTCGACTTCAAAATTACGTTTTGTAAAATGTTTTAAAAAATATTGCTAGATATAAACTAATTCATTTCAATATTCTGCTTACTTTAAGTGAGCTCATAATCACACTCCCATAGTCCATTTGTGAAATCCAGAACTGAGATAATAAAATTTTAGTTTCGTATGAAAATTTTATGGTAGAACGTAAACAGAGAGTACGAGATATTTTCAGAAAATTTCTTGTTAGACTTACAAGTGGTATATTAAAAAAACCTTAAAAAATACAACGCAACTCATTAAATATTCATTGTACACTTTGTAATAAAAATCCTCGTTGCGGGGATAATGGGTTATTAAATGTTTATTGCATTTTTACAGACTGTTTGCTAAACAAATTTTTATATTTTCAATCTTGTTACTGTGTTTATTTTCCTTCAGTTTTTATGCATTTTTATGGAAATTATAGTTTTTTGGTTAGGCTTTGATATTGGTGTTAAAATAGTGAGATATACGCATTCAACACCTATGAACATAAATACGCTGTAACTAGCGACACACACATACTTAACAAGTCCTCAAATATAAGAACAAAACAATTAAAAACGTATCAGCATATTGAGGTGAAATTAAACAGTAGATTAATCCGACAAAACAACGCAAACAGAACAGAATTCTACCACTAAATATTCATTTATGTGATTGAAAAAGTTATGGTCTACCATCTATCTACTTTGGAGAACAATATACGTTGAAAAATAAAGCCTATTGTCAAGAAAGAAAACAAAGAATCACTTATAGAAATTATTTCAATGCCTTGAGATTTTGTCACTACTGTAATGAACAAAATTTTTATAGTACCTACCATGTTTTCAATTGTTATAAGACCTTTAAAAACATCACAATATTGCTATACACACGGCTCCTCCAAAACAAATGTTGGTTTTATTTATAACGCAAGAATATTCGCTAAAATATCTAAAAAGTTACATATATTTTTTATTTAATACATAATGGTATAAATTTTATTTTTATTGATTTGCGGGTTGCGCAATTGCTTCTCTCATCTTTTTATAAATTTTGGGAAAATGATACCAAACATCAAACAACACAATTATGAAAGATCAAACGTTTATAGTATTGAAAGTGCAATTTTAAATTTCCGTGTTGTGTACTATACTTTCGTATTCAATAGATTTCCCAATTATTCCGTCACTTTAGAAAAGTATGGATAAGCTAAAATAAATTTTAATTTATTAATATTTTCTATTTTAGACTAACTGCTTATATTTGAACCTCGAGGGCAAGCGCAAGAGGCAAGAATTCATGCGTTTACCGTTCAATACAAGTCAGCTCATATTTATCCACTTAATTAAAATGCGGTGAATAGTCTCTTAACTTGAAATAAGATCAAGAAATCTTTACCAGTTAATTAGGAAAATATAACTGGGACGATTTAAAAATTTGAACGGGATAATAAATCAATTGGAAGTTGCACTGAAGAAATCAGGAGCAGGATAGCCTTGGGAAAAATATTATTTGTCAAAGTAAAACAAAAAAAAATCCCATAAAGCTGAGAAAAAGATTAGCGAGAAGCTACATTAAGATAAGAAGAAGAAAAATACTTGAGAGTTTTGAAAGGTGTCTATGGAGAAGAGTGGAAAATATCAAATTGTCTTGCGAAAAAAAGATTGGAATACTCAGTGACAATATCAATGGTCGGACTTACAACAGGATGACACCAGATGCCCTGGATCGCGAACTTTAGAGAAGATTAGTTGATACCTGTCTTAGGACAAATTAACTAATATCTATATAACTTGGTCAAATAGAGAACCAGAGTTAAATTAGCTTCATAATCAACATAACACGAAACTATTAGAACTACTGTTCTGCCTATGTTCCGATATGCAACAAAACACGGGGTTGCGATAACAGACACACTACCCGATTGCTAATCTTCAGTTTCAAATCTAAACAGGGATACAAGAATAAGTATGTCAACAGTTGATGTAGCACCTTGCACTGTTGTGGACCTTCAGGAATTTGCACAATATCAAAATTAGTAATAGAAATAGAATTTATATTGTTAAACAGTAATTTCAATATTTTTTTTCTGTAATTATCAATATGTAAATCAAATAAATAATAATTAAAGTAAAATAATAATAACATGATCCGGACAATACAATTGATTGTATAGATTGTTCTGTACGGAATTGCACTGGTTACTCATGTTCCGTGTGCTAACTCAACTTCCAGTTTTGCTTCCAGTTTTACGAAAGTTTGGAAACAAACATGATTAATTTGAATTCTTCGTGTGCTAGTGGTTTTGAAACAATCCTACTGACTTCCTCAATTTATGTTCACAAACACAACTGATTTAGATAAAAATATTTTTACTTAAAACACAAACTTGAGAATCCTTAAATGAAGAAATGTATTTTTTTCTAATAGTAGCGATACAATCAATGACGGTCTCACCCATCTGATTATTTCTTAGAAATTGCTATATCGAATAATATTTCACCATCGACTCATTGTACCGTTCCAACGGTTTTGAGATATAAATATTCTAAGTATGATTTACAACTTATGTAACGTAATGTACAAATATTTGCGATCCAAAACATTTTATTCTAGAACTGGCAAACTTAGCATTTATGTTGCTGATATTAAATAAATTTACTTGTAATTTACATTCCCCCAATTGTTGTACATCATGCCTTTACCCCAACAAACATTTTCAAATATTCAGTAACCTTGTACTTCATCATACGGATTATACCTTGCATGTTATTAATCTAGAGCGTGCAACACAGGGCTCTGTATATTACGAAGCCAAAAACGTAATAAAAGTATCCATAATTTTAGAAATTCCGTATCAAACAGAAACAGTTTATGACAATTTTTATGTCATCGATAAAACGTTCCCGTGACAGGTTTGCAAGCAGTTCATTAAAAAAACACCAGTGGTTTGAGTATTCGGAGTATTTACTACACCCGTAAAATTTTAGAGATATATAAATTTCATTTTAATACCGGCATGAAGGAGACTTTTGAAAATGTCGTCAAAGTCTTATTAATGAAACAACCAACGTTGACATCATAATTTGCTTCGCCAAGTATTGTTGACTAACCGAATTTGAAAACTGAATAGATTTTGGAATAGAAGAACTAAGAATTGTTGAAATATTTAGTATTTATACAAATTGTAAGTTCACTCATTTTACAATTTTTAGCAAGAATTATTCAAATACATTGCAAATTAATACAGGGTAAGTGAAGAAAACTTGCTTATCAAACAAATGAATATTAAAATTTATAGAAAAAATGAATTGCTATTAGAATTTTTTCGAGTATATACAACTATTTGAATGCAACCATATAACAATAATTAAAACTATTTCTCAATGTAATTAAATCCAATTACAAAGTCAGCTCACTACATATTTTCAAAAACTTAACTAAGCAAGAAAATTAGCGACATACAGTAGTTTTTTTGTGACTGAGGTAACCCATTTAAGAGTAGAAAAATTAAAGATATGTGTATATACCGGGTCTTCAAAAACACCCGGACAGCCCCAACAGGATGCCACCAACCTATTAAAAAAAACTGACGACATATTGGTAGGTAAGAAGGGACGATTGGACGCAAAATAAATTTCCGATTTAAACCGAAAGTGGCTTAAACAGACGGGATGATAATTATTTCTTGTACTACGACTTTAAACAATACTATGAACTCTTCGTCGGAGATCATTTCAAATAAAGAAATAATCACTTCCGGTTCCTTCTAGAACTGGGAAATTGTAACCGAAAGTACGTTTTTCTTGAACCAGAATGTACGTTCCAACTTGCATTCTGACTCTATGTAGAAGTAACCGTGGTAAGGCAGAACACACACTTCGGGTACTAATCGGAAGTGCCAAATTGGTCTAGGGAGTGCGTTTTTTCGCACTCAAAAAACACACGATATCCCGAGACAAAGTATTGTGCCTTACCAAGCTCAAGAAAAATGTACTTCGGGATAGAATTTTATTTGATATATTCTCGAAAGAAGAGTTCATACTCATGGTTAAAGTGGTATTTTGTTTGTTTTGCATATAAAACTGTAGTATGAGAATCTTGCTTTCTATTGTACTTCAGACGAGTAAAAAAAATACAAAATATGTCTATTTCTCAATGTAGAAACCGAATCTGCTAAAAAATATGTAGCTTCATTTGAATACATTAACTTCTTGTCTGTTTATGTCACTTCTGGTTTAAACCGGAAGTATATTACCTTTTTACCTACGATTATAGTTTTTTTTTAATAGGTTGGTGGTATCTTATTAGGGCTGTACGGGTGGTTTTGAAGAACCGGTATATACATATATCCTTTTCTAGTCTAAATGGGTTGCCTCAGTCACGAAAAAACTATTGTCGCTAATTTCTTGCTTAGTTAATACGGATTTTTGGCTTATTAGCACTTCTAAAATTTAAATATAAAGGGATAGCTCTTTTTAAATGCCTCTTTTTTCACAATTTAATACTTAAAGCTACTTTAAACTTTCAAATTAAAATAATTATTATTTACATTGTATTTACATTATTAATATTGTATTTACAATATAATTAATTTAGATGTTTGAAATGTTTTTAGATGTCCCGATATAAAAAGTCAAGGGGCAATGGGTCGAGTGATCTTGCGGGCCATTCAATAGCGCCACTTCTTCCAATTCATTTAACTGGAAATGTCTTATTAAGCCAATTTCGTAAAGGAAGGCATAAAATGGAGGTGCTCCGTCCTGTTGAAAAAATAGATTTTCTTCATTTAGCAACACAGTTCCGTCTTGTTCTATTTCGTTTCCCAAAAGATTCGGTTATAATGGAATTTTTCAAATTTTCTAATAAGTCCAAATACAATTCCCTAGTTAATTTTTTTTTCAACGAATAAAAGATCAATAATTTTATTTCAGAGAATTCCGGTGTACCTTTGATCTTTGAGTCATTAATTCGCAGAATTTTAACTTTCTGTGATAATAATCCTTAGCCTGTTGTAATAGTCGTATTTTGTAAGGAAAGAATTTATTAAGGTGTAACGTTTTATGCCCAAAGCTGAAGAAAATATTTGTTAACCTGGAGACTTCTTGGTAGTGATCATTCAGGCAAAAAGATCTAAAATCTCAACCTGTGCAGCTTTAGTTAAAACTCTACGATTTTTGACAATTTTATTTTATTACGCTTCCAGTTTCTTGAAATTTTTGAGCTAAATCCAACACATATTGATGCACAATATTTTTATCGGGATGTCCCTGATGAAAATAATGAGCATAAATATATACTATTTCAATTCATTCTTGTAAAAAATAAACCGTTGTCGAAACTTGCTGGTCAGTATCAATGAAACTACTACTAATAATAAATTGTTTACATTTACAGCCACAAATATTTTTCGCAAAAACATTTAATTTATATACTCATGCTGTTTTCCATTACAATTCAATTCAAAATTTTTAATTTTTACGGTTTCTAGGTTATTACTCTGTAAAAAGTAATCTAATTTAAAAAAAAGATGTGTCACAAGATTTGCAAAAACAGACCATTGAAAGTATCACATGATACCCCTTTTTGGGGAGGGTTGAAACTGTAGGATGACCGATACATGTAAAATCTGCCCCCCCATGAAATATAAATTAACGTGCTTTTTGTCCTTTTCTTTTAAACATATTTTAAAAGTTATTTTGAGTGGCTAGTTTTGAAATGAAAGCTCGGTATAAGTCAGTAGACCTCGGTGTTGTCATTGTAAAATACCTCGAACTTTTCCAGAGATTCTTTTAACAATTACAATACCTAGATATCGTGATAAACAAATTCACCGTAATATAATCCATTTAAAAAAATTACAGTATCAATTGTCCACGATCACGATTTTTTATAGGTGGCATTCCTGTTCGGCTGGTCGATTTCATTACGAAACAAAAAGATAAGTCTTTGAATATCAAGCCCAGGAATATCGTAAATTCATAAATAAATACCAAAGACACCGACTCGACTGCACCGGTTGACTTCCTCTCTCCGATACGAAAGTTGCGATTGTTAGGTGATCTACTGCACTCAGCATTTCAGCGCAGAGCCGGCCGATGGAAGATGCAATTGCAGAGTGAGTGAACTCAGTGCATGAATCACGTTCATTCGATGTCGTGAGTTTCATTTCGTGACCGAGCAGACTATGCGACTTCTTTGCATCGGTAATAATGTTGTTCACTGTCACTTTTATGAGATGACTGATAAAGAATGCTGCCGATCTTGTAGATTTCATATCGGTATTCTTGTAAATTGCATTCTATATTCTTGTAAGCAGTTGTTTTGTTTTAAATTTGCCTGCGGAGCGTAGCGGTCGGTAGAAAGGATAACAAGTGGACAGGCACTGAAGTTTGCAACTCGTTGAACATTCGTGCGATATTCCGATTTCCATATTTAAAAAACAATTCAAATTTCAGAGGAAGGAAGGAATTGAATTACATATGAAACATGTCAGTGGTCCATCTTCTTTTAAGAACATCACTTCCACACTTTTGTTACGCTAACTGTAACTGCCAACAACGAGCTAGCTGATCCAATACGATAACCATATCTAAAGGTTTCGAAGTAGAAGCCTTTATTTCGAGATGTAGGCAACAATCAAAAACAATTAATTTATTTGTTCTCACTAATATATTTAAGTGAGGAGAAGTCTCTGGTTCCAACTGTCCTGTTTTCTAAAGGCGACTAAATGAAAATAAAGTAAATCAGATCCTAGATTGAATTAAGGGTCTCAATCTGCCTACACCCTAAGTCTCACTAAAGGATTGATTTATAAGTACAAGTTTTATTTCAATCTCGTTGTCTCAATAGGCCTATTCCCCCTGTCTTATTAGGTAATTGATGAAGTAATATAAATACTTATTAAAACCCCCTCTCACTTAGCTAATAGAAAATAAATTACTTCCTATGAATTATTTATTTAAGTGTGCAAATTCGGAAGTTACTGAAACTTGTTTCCATAAAAAAGATTGAAAATTATACTAAAAATCTCCTTACTCCTCACACAAAAAAATATTTTTAGTAAATATAAAACACTTTAACTTAAGCTAGATACTAGTGTTAAACATTTAATTCAATAAAAAAATCCAGGCAAATGTTATATTTCACTTTTCATATTATGAAATTTTGGTGACGAACTTGCTTTACTGTCACATTCAAAATTAGTAACCAGGACAACATCTTTTTTCTTAAAGAAATGCACTTTCTGTTTTTTTTACTTTAAAAAAGTATTTTAATTTTAATAACATATATAAACACCATCTAAAGATTTATATATATAATTATTGAGGACCAACTCTATGTTAGTCTAAGGTGACTTGATATTTCCGCAACTTAGTCTAAAAATATACAGGGTATTTCATTTCAAACGAGCCACCTTGAATATCTTGGTTATTTGCAAAATTGAAGTAGATTTTGAAAGAAAAACGGGTCGATTTTTGTTTCGAGGGGGAAATTTTTTCAGGTGAATTAGTGCTTGCATGCATTCAACATAAACAGGTGAATAAAATGACCTTGAGATTTGAGATAGGAAAAATAGGTGTTGTTGTATATCATTTGTAAGCCCTGTTTACTATACCGTCGTAATAAAATGTTTTATTACAATTTCTGTACATGTAGTAATAAAAGAGTATTTAAAAACGAATTTACATTACAATACAATGCCTCAAAAGCAAATGTTCAAAGTGTCTTTCATTGACTTCCATACAATAGTACACCCTTGACTGAAAGCCGTCTCTGACATGGTTCAGCATAGTCGGCATTATCTGACGACATTCCGCTATAATTCGTTGACGTAGTTCGTCCAAATTCTAAGGTTGAGTCAAAAAAATTTGTGCAGACGGAATTTGTACTTACGTAGAATTCTAAAAACGTTAGTTTTTAGAATTATTATTTGCTAATAACGGAAGCTGCAGAGATTTGCTGGACAGACTGCGTGTTTAGTATAAGTTGGACATGGCCCAATGTAGCCACAGCTTCCACTTCATCATTTACAATTCCAATGAGACCTTTTTTTTATTCATTACTGAGCCAGTCCAAAAAAAAATTAAAATCAACTCCAATACGTATTTATGACTAGCGTTAAGTTCGGGATGGTTTTGGTCAAAAATCCTTGCAGCAGATCGAGCACAATGTTGATTTTGGTAATAAAGACTTACCAGCTCAACACGTTCTTGCAATGTGTATACCATAATTATCTTTTAAATTTTCAAGAAATCAGTAAAGTAATAACTTGGCAGATAAATGTACAATGCTTCAAATAATCGAATAAAGGTCAGAACAGATTACAAACTTGCTGTAAATATCAACAAAAAATAATATAAGATAAATGAAGGTACACATTTAATGTTTTTCTTGTATTGTTTGTTATTACAGGATGCGGCAGTAAAACGGGATGGTTTAAGAGCATACTATATATATACTACTTTTTAATAATTTTCCATGCAGTAAAAACTTTTAATAAAATAATCCGGCTTTACTACTAGGTCCGTTAGGTTTTCTGTTACATGAACAGAAATTGCAAAAAAAATATTATGACGGAATAGTCTGTAAAAAGGGCTTTCAAATGATATACGACAACACCTATTTTCCCTATCTCAAATCTCAAGCTCATTGAATTGGCCTTTTTATGTTGATTGAGAGCAAGCGCTAATTCACCTCAGAAATTTTCCCCCTAGAAGCAAAAATCTACCTGTTTTTTGTTATTGCAATAGTTTTAAAAATAACCAAGATATTCAAGGTGGCTCATTTGAGATGAAATACCCTGTATATTTTGAAGTTAGACACATTAACTTGCTACACGTTACTATTAACCTAACAATAGGTATTACATTTGGCATTATTAGATCTATACATTTTCTTGTTTAAGAAACGTAATTTGTCTTCTTTTAATTTCAAAGAAACGATATTTTAATTTTGATAGTAACGTTAGTAAAACATATTTACTTGTGCTTAAGTTAATAAAAAGAAGATACCCATAAAAATGTTCCATAGGTTTCAACTGTAGTTGAATAAAGTAAATTTGCAATGACACGGTATCACAGATTTGTAAAATACATGAACATGTATTCCATATAAGTTATATCAACGAAAACGCAAATTTATATTAGATTTAATAGAGTTTCTTTTCGGTATTAAATTGGCTATAAGTAAAAAAGAACATCCTCGCTCTGCAAGCTTCACGCTATTGTATTGGGTACATACCAAAATCCCTACGTAAAAATAACAACTATTTTTGTATAATGAGCCAATTCCTTCTCAACCTGCTTCAAAGTATTTTGTACTGTCCAGTTCAGACTAACGAATAACGGCACTTTTGCCATTCTCCTGTTACTATTAATTTCATGTTTTCTTCCTCAGAATAATGAAACTTTCCCATGTCAAACAAAAATTTAATTCCAGTCAGCTTATGTTCATTTCGTTTATTTCAAATTTTCTGTCAACTACACCCATTGAATGAATTAGGGTTATGAGTAATGAAGAAACCTCATGGAGATTATATCCTTTGAAGTTAGCAGCAGGTATGTCAAAATCTGAATTACTATGGCGATTATGGCTCATATGCTGGTATATTTTACCTATAGGTAGAGCATATAATAACGCAATATATTTCGATTGCATTACAGAATTTGCTTGTGCGGATTACATCATTTGTCTCTCGCTTTATAGTACGCAATGGATATGCACGCCCACAGTATAGTGTCCATAGTCTGCCATAATAGTTCATTATGAAGTACCCACCATCGAAACCTCTAAATGGGTCAATTTCATATCAATCGTTAGAACAGAAACGATTCCACCTAAAATTTTTAAAAAAAATTAAGCATATAGCGCCTTTGAACTTTATAGGAAAAATATTTAGAAAGCCTTAATATTATTTTTTGGGGGGGGGGGCAAATTATAGAATTGAACGGAAAATAAAAAAATCTACTTTTTTCAAACGAATCATATAATATAATAAAGAACCTAAAATTTTGAAATGAATGTGACATTTTTGGTAAAATTCTTAGAATTGTCACAATTATTTTTCTGAAGAATGCAACACATGACTGCGCCTTAGTTGTATATATTGCTTTGTAAAATTATGTAGGTAAGTGATTACGTAGATAATATATAAATAATTAAATAATTAAATGAAAATATTTATAAACTGATAATTAAATAAATTTGTGAGTAATTGACATTGAAGCTCCGAATAGTTTAAGCAGTATTACCACTGAAAATTCGTTGGTCATTCTGGGCTAATTACAGAAAATATTGGTTTCCACAAATTCTAACATTTATATTAATCGAATTACTTTTTGTTTACTCTCAAATATGAAGTACTCATCACTCACTAACTAACTATAATATAACTGAAAAACCAACAATCGTGTGTTAATAAGCCTAAAGAAATTATTAATCCCAAATACAATTACTTATTAGCCATGAAATCACTTTTAAAAGGTCTTTTTGTACGACAAAAATTCTAAGAATAAGAAATAAAAGCGAAGCAACTGCAATCCTTTTTTAAGAACTATTAAAGTTATAGTCATTCGTTGAATGAATTTTTCCTTCATAAAATTTGTGCCAACTTAAAGATAAACATCACAATGCATTAGATTACCCACAATGGAGTTAAATCTTAAATGAAATCTTCACGCTCCAATAAATTTGAGACATTTTATTGTCAAATGTCAGATTTTTAAAGCTGATATTCGTGAAAAAGTAATGGTTTCTGTGTTGTATTATTTCGCGAGTCGCCAAGTTGTGTTCATTTCGGGAAATGTCTGGTTAGTCTATTCGTTCTTTCACTTCCTTACTTCTTATCGTCTGGTCGTTTTAAGGGATAAAGTTAATTCTTTGAAAAATTTCACTGAAGTTAAACAGGATGAATGGCGTCTTTTGATGTGTTAAAATATTTAGAAATTGTTATTGACGACTATTGATATGAGGTGTTACGTAAGCAACTAAAGAGGGCAGGAGATTATTGGTTTGCCCCCAATGCAATAAAATATTTAATCAGTAAACTATATCTTCTCTAGGGAGTTTAAGTAATTTTTTAATTACCGTAATATAATTACACTGAAAATGTATGCCATAGCATCGCCAAAATGACTGAGAGCAATCAAGAAATAAGTTTTTGTTAATATAGTTACGCTCCACTAGAGGATATATCCCAATGATTTTTTTAGTGCAATTGCAACTGGGGAATTTCAAGAAGCGTTTGCCACTCCGGGGTTTAACAACGACTTTAGAGATGCAGACGTTCATAAAAGATTAAAGACACGTAATGATCACACTCCTCCGTACCCTGGAAGTTGCAGAATTAATCAACATCTCCCAGTATGAGAGTAGTTTAATTCGACTGTAAGCGTCAAGAAACACCCCCAACACGCCAAAAGTCACCAAATATCTGCCTCTGATGGGAAAGATTGTAGAACAGACCACCCAGTGAAATGAGACCAGATCTAATAATAAAAAATGTTTCTAATGCGGCCATGCAGGCTTACTATACTATGTAGAGTTCAGCTCCCACATCTTTCATGAACCAGAGGCAGCGAGGCTAAGTTTACCACGTTCCAGACAAATAAACTATAAACTAAACTTTATTCAAACCTATCATGTACTATACCAAAGGGTATACAATTATATTTCTATCACATCTTTAACATAATTAGTTTAAAAAATATTAATAACAATATTAGGAAAATACATATACCTGAATTTATTTCCGTAATTATAAAACATACATGCAAATTTGAAAAAATAGCAATATGAGGCCTCACTTGAAATTTACAAGAAAATAATGAGAAAACTCTAATACTAATTTTGGGGGGAGGGGGGCAAATTATAGAAATTAACATTCCAGGTCATCAGTATAAGCGGCAAATGCTGACTAACCTTCCTCAGAGACGCTAATCATCCGGGGATTTAATAAAGCTGGCAGTAGTGTAAACATCAAAGGCAGATATATGAAACCGAAAACTTCTAGATATAATAGGTACAGTAACCGACGAATCAATGTCAAGCAAAAATCCGAAATCGGGTCGTAGTGTCACATATTAGGGATAATTTAATTATTTCATGTGTGAATCCATATTTGACGTCTAGTAGTATATATATATATATATATATATATATATATATATATATATATATATATATATATATATTTCGTACAGCACTACAAAATATGTAAATTAATGTCCGACAGAAAGTCGATGTGAGATATTCCTGTCAATAATATGCATGATAATAATTGTATAATGGCGACTCTTACTAGGCGATTACAATAAAATTATTGCAAAATCCTCTGCAAGAGGCCCCGCAAGTACCATCATTCACCTCTATGAGCGCTTTTGGATATGTTAAGCATCAAGGGAGAATGTGCAAGTGAACCATTTCCAAAAACTTCCTTTTCCTATTTGATGGCTGGAAGGTTGCCACGATTTAAGTGTGACCGTTCATGTTTCCGGCCCTTAACCACCAACGCCAAATTCCATAGGAAGAAATTGCCAGACGTTCGATCCTATGGAAATAATTATGGTTCTAGTAGGGTTTCTTCCGGATAGAGTGGTATCACGAAGTGAATCTGTGAGAGCTTTGACCGAAAAGAGTTCATCAAGTCCTCCTCCTTACTTCTTACTAAGAACATGTTAGTATAGGGTGTAGTCAGTGTCATACCTGTGCAGTCAGCAAGCAACCGAAACTTCGAACAATGGGGATGACGGAACATTATAATGTAGTAATTTTTTTCGAGCAACTGCCATCAATATAGGTAGACCCTCCCCAAGTTGTAAGAAGCGTAAACAATACATTTTGTCGACATAGACCAAGTATATAGTAGATAACCTAAATAACTATACATTGTTAAATAGCTACTATAAGTAGTTTTATAGCAAACTGCTGACAACAGTGCTTATCTGAATTGTTTTCATTGTCGTGTTGTGATACGATTACATACAAATTAGCTATCAAAAATATATAAATGTTGAAAATTTCAGAAGGACTTGCTTCCACAACTAGTTATAGCATGATTATTGTAAAGTCTCTCATTAATATTACTAGACAGTGAAATGAATAAGTCGATTAATTTAAATTAAACTTAAATTTCAATCATTTGCTTGCAAAGGTAACACAGATTTCAATCCTGGTCTATAATTTACGACCAAATGCCCACACCAGAAATAAGAAATGCCATTAGAAAAATGTTCCATGGTGGTTACTTTAGGTTGGCAATAAAGAACAGCTGATATCATTTACAATTATTTCACGATCGTAAGAATAAAGTATCAGAATATTAGAAACAAATATTACTACATCACTGTCACAGTATTCAATGTAAATAATTGACTTCTGACTTCTTATATAACGAATATTGACATTCACACCTCAAGATAGTTTTTTAAAATTATTATTGCTACTATCAAATTAACATGGGTGGTGTACAGTTTTTGCAGCAATAAGTTGTTATTTTGGAGATTTTTTTTTAAAAGTAGAGCCCTTAAACACATTAATGGACGAAATAACTTCTAACTGAGAATTTTCTCTTCAGTTCGACACTTAAAACAAAAAGTATAGGGAAGGAGGACTCCTTGTGTTCATAAATTATGCCCGTAAAATCAACTATATCAAGATGTATAATAACTAATAGTAGCGTAGAGAGCAATGAGAGATGGAGGGGTTACGTTGTATAAGCTTTACTAATTACAATTATCTCAAATGTTTGCAACTGTCATATTTTAGTCTATCAATAATATACCTTTGAATTAAATACCTTAACAGAACAGGTATTACATGGCACTAACTTATAATGTTTTAATTTTGTCTTCTTATAAATCAAATAAATGAACACATATAAGTGTTAAATACAAAAGTACTGTTAAGTACTCGAAGTCACCGAATTAACCCGAGTTCAACATTTAGTATCAATATTATCTATGATCACACTATCTAATATGTATCAGTTAGGTAGGGAGGGGAGGAGGGTGAGTAGAAACCCCTGAAATGATCGAGATGATGTAACTTAACGAATTATCGATTTGTTTCCTATTTCTATTATATATTTCTTACATACTGGAAATCATTGAAAAAACATATCAATTTCACACTTTAACAATACATTAAAACTTAAAATTATACCATTTAATTACTGATGAATATGATGATTGTTACGTTATTTACTAAATAACGGAATAGCTATTATATGGTTTTTAGTTTCTACTGCCAACGAAAACTCAACCATTTGTGGTCCACAAGGACTGATAGCGGCAGGAATATTGTTATAATCTTGTATAATACACGTGGACATGTAGCCAAGAAAGCAATAGAGGATTTTTTATATAAAGTATTTCAGTATAAAAATATCTAGACATAGGGAATGATCCGAGCATGTCAGCTGATAAGCGCAAGTCGCTAAAATGATCTTAATAATTTACCTGTTACCAATGAGAAAAAATGGAATGTGGAAATGTCGATCGTGCGTTTTTTCTTTTAATAAACGAACCGAGTTGCAGCCATATATTCGTCTAATTGCTATCAGTAAAGTCAGCAGGTCGCACAAAATGCACGGACACAGACAGAATATTTTAGTTCGGTTTCTATACGATTTAATGAAATTTGAACCAACTAAGTGCAGTCGAGGTTTATTAAAGGACAATGTGTGTAGCAGTACGCTTATTTCGTATGACTTTTATCTATTAGAAATATTTTTTAAGAAACTATATTTTAGTGCTTCTTGTAGGGTAATAAGTAATCATAACTGTTGCAAAAATCCAAATATAATGTTGGCTATTAGTGGTCGTCAAAAGATCACTATAGTGATTCTGAAGCTTTAAAATTAAGTACTCAGTCAATAGAACCCAATTATTGACAATTAAAACACTATACGTTTTTAGTGACCTCTTCATTGATTGAATATGAATAAAATAATAAGGTTCCATGTGTACTTAATTAATTATTCATTTGAAATTTATTGCAGACTTATTACTGAGAAGGATTCTTGTTTTTTGTAGAAAAAAGTAATATGTGGTAAGAATTGGTTTCCAAGCAATGAATGCGTGAACTTAGCAACATTAGAAAAGAAAGAAACAATACAACACTTTCTATACTATAGTTGATAATTATATATTGATGGAAGTTTTATCAAATTCAGCAGAAACAAAACAAAACACCTTATGTTCAGGTAAATCGGATTTTGGGAGAAGAGTAACACGGAGATCTAGACGCGAACATATAGGAAACGACGTACTTAATAAGAAGTGACATGAAAGTAGAAACAACGTAAGTACAGACGTAGACAAGAAACAACAAATATGTAATCGACACGTGAGATGAATGGGGGAAGAAGAGAAAGTAAAAACGGGATAAGTCATCTACAAAATGGTGACTGGCGACTACGAGATCAATGTCAGAAACTCCAGCAAACAATGAGTTGCAGATAGATAGGTAAGACGTTATAAAAACAACAGTATTTTTCCAGACGTCGCGTCGGATCAAAAAATCAATAGAGCTTTGCATCAAGTTTCACATTATTGTTTTTCAGTTCTTATCATATTGATAGTCTTTAACTCATTCATTATTGAGTGATAAGCATCACTTTTTTATGATAAGGGCATTTAATAACAGAAATCGTACATAATTTTCTAAAGAAATTTAAATTTATTAGACAATTCTATTACTCCAGCAATAAAAATATTTATTTTCACAGTATTCTGCCAAAGAGTTATTCACTTGCTTAAAGTGACATGTTATTATTCAGGAACATTAAAAAATATATAACCGACTTCAACCTACAACAAAAAAGCTAAAAATAATTATAACAAAATACAACTCTAGTAACTCTAGTAAATAAATAACTCATTCAATATTATTAGGTACCTGTCCAGGAAGTACAAAATGTAAACATTAAAAGGTGCTCATTCTGTTCAAATGAATAACTAGTATATTTTTGAAGTCGGTGTCAAGCAAATCTTAAATCCTTCATTGCGTACTTATCTACTACTTCATCAAACTTGATTGTTGCTTGGCACCGACTTGAAAAATATACTAGATTGGTACAGAATGAGCACCTTTTAATGTTTACAATTTTTACTTCCTGGGTAGGTACCTCACAACGTTGAATGTGTTATTTATTTGCTAAAGAGTTATTTTGTTATCTTTATTTTTAGCTTTTTAGTTATAAGTAGAAGTCGGTTATATATTTTTTTAAATGTTTTATTTTTAAAAATGTTATATTTTCAACCTTTTAGGTTTTCATTATTTTTTTTTATTTTATCTGTACAACCTTAACAGACACGACCAGGTAACATCAAAAGCCTCAACATTACACAATGATATATTTTCATTTAATTTCACAGGTAAATGTTTACAAACAAAATGTACTAGTACGCGTTGACTTAATACGCCCAAAATATATTTATGCCTTATGGACCACGCCATGTAACTTTTTTCAACTTTTTTTTGACAACTCTGTATAACTATAGACACTTTCACTCCACCCTATATTCCAACCATCCTGTAAATACGGCTGCCTATGGACCATTATCATTTTACTCAGTCCTATATTTCAATCATCATATAAATGCAACTCCTTCTATCACTTTATTTTGTGATTTTGTTGCTATAAGTAAACCCCTGTGTATAAACGTACCAAATAGCAGTTTAGAGTTTGACATGTGTTTTCACTGAATTTTCTATTAGGCCGGGAGAATGTGACAACCAAAAGCACCGTCTTCGCAAAATGGAAAAATTTTCATTTAAATAGGTATTTGCCTGGTATAGAAACAAAACGAGCTTGGTACTCATTAGTTTAAGGAGCCGAAAATACTATGCTTTACTACCTGTATGCTTGAGATGTACATAGAAAATTTTCAAATTAAAACTTCCCGTGCCTAGAATTCAGGCACTATTACGTTGGAATTAAAATATTTATGAGGAATGTCAGTTATGTCATTTCGATGAAATTTTTGATAACAATTTTGGAATATTCGATATATCGATATATCGATATTTTTCCAACATCCCTAAGAGGGACTAGTTAATGCATGTTAAAAAATCCATATCCTTTTTGTTTCTTTTACAAATTTACCCTTCTAAAGCTATCAACCGAAAGAAAAAATATTAATAAATTCCTTATTAACTTATTGGGTACCGCAGAATGAACAAAAGGTTTAAAGAGATAAAAAGAAATCAATACTGTCATTTGAAGTTTTTTTTATAAAAAATACGAGTATCTATGAGGGACGTTTATTTGGGGAATCCATTGATATTTATGTTATTGCCTTTTACCATAGAACCATTTTAATTGATGGAGACGTGCTCTTGTAAATTTCTGTTCAGAGTTAAAAATGAATAATTTCTTAGCTCAAGCTGAAACTTTAAATCGAATCATGCACAATAAACAAATGTATGGCAGATCTATAATTATTTGGGTTGGAATAGATTTTAGATTGTTTGGTTATATTTCTTCATTTACTTAAGTTGTATTTTGTATTTAACTTATTTAACATCATAATTTCCGTTACAGAACTCTTTATTTACAAATTTTGATCTTAAAACCACCTTCATTATCAGGCGAAAAGTATAAGATTATAATAAACCTTAGTAATACTGAATTAATACATAGTTTTTCAGATTTTTGAAAAATTGTTAAATGAAGTTTTTCAGGAATTCTTAACCGCAGATAGAGGTTTAAAAACATAATCTATGTAAGAGATACTGGCTGTATCCAAAGTCAATAATGTGGATAGTGTTTAGCAATTCTGAGGGAGCAGACTATTGCTCAAAAGTTACCAGAAAGATTGTTACATTCTGAACATTTCTTTCAACTGATTGAAGAGAATTTGGCAAAAATAAAGTAAGTGAGTATGTTTTAGTATGTTAGTACCGATTAAGAAAAAATAACGAGAGTAACAGAGATACAATTCGCTGAAGTATTTGATATTAGTTTATTTCATATTTTGTTAAATAACGAGTATTGGGTGTAAAGAAAAATTCCTTTTTCTCTATCACCAGCAGGTAAACATCTTTACTCTTCTGCTATAAATAAGATACCTAGTGCGATGTTGGGGAAATTTCACAATTACTATTAAATCTATTGGCCTGCGTAAAAATATATTACTAGTGCAAATGAAGCCAGTCTGGTTTTTTGGTACAAATAACTAAAATATTCAAACTTGTTTCTCATTGATTATCTATTTACAATTTTCAAAGTACTAAGTCACTTAGTACCTTTCGAGAATGCACTAAAACTGCATATCGACGTTCAAACAAGTTACAGATACTACTGTTATGTAATGTCTTCGATAAACATTACATATAGAGAATAATATTCAAAAAAATGTATGAAATAGATGTTGCGGTTTTAGTTCAATGCTGGTTCAATGCAAGTATATAATTGACGAAGGACCTTTAGCGGAACAATCAATAAACACGTAAAGTAATTCACCAAATAAAAGTTAATCACTAACCATTTACGTCGAAGCTCTGCAAAGGGTGTTTTCTTGGTGGTTCTTTCTTCTGAGGCTAGCCCCGTGAACAGGAACAGTTTCTTAGAGCTTCGTCTGGACAACACGTTACACAAAAAATAGCGACGTAATGTTCATTGATTGAACATACAAAAAAATGCGGGTTTAACAACAAATGATGCGCTTTTGTAAACACAAAAGAAACAAAATGAAAGCGGTTTAGCGGTCGTCACGAATGGAGCTCAAAACTCGCGAATCGGAACGCAAAAAAACAACAAAAAGCGGCGTCTCTTCAGACGGAATCAAAGCCACCGAAAAGTTCGGAGTACATTGCACGAAACTCCCAAGCGTCTTAATAGCTTGGGATCCAAAACACGAATCACAATACTGTCTATATTTTACACGCAAAAACACACTTACAATTAGCATTAGCGCGACGGAATGTTTTAGAAAAGGTGCAGAAGTTTAAAAATCAATGAAGTAATTCAATCAAATTGAACACAATACACTAAACAAATGCGGGAACGCACCAACTACAGTGACTAAATTTGAAATTGAAAAGTCAATGTACAATACACCTATTTGTACACAGGAAGACTGTTTGATGAAATATGCCAGGTAATCCTGATAATTGTTCAGAATTGCTGCTACTACACTCTGGCCCTATTTCAAATTTTAAATACGTATTTTGTTACAGAAAAAGAAAAAACCCTATAGAACAGCCAGAACTCATATTTTTAACCAATAATTTGTTTATCCATTGTAAATATTCCGCCACAAAAAGATGTAATAGTAACATCGGCACATAAAAAAGTGGTCTGTGTGTTTGACTAGACCTATTTAGGTCTATGTATTTTGATGCGCTGAATCCGATTCCGAAGTCCTTATGGGTGTACACTTCCAGATTGTGAGTGAATTGCAAAAAAAAAACACCAAAAATGAAAAAATGCGACAAAAAATGTTGTTATATAAACGAAACATTTTTTCTCGAGCTTAATCATGTAGATTTCTTATGTTTTTGGACGTACCGAATCCCAATCTGAAGGTTTAATTTAAAGTACATTGCAAAATTCAGTGCATTAATAGATATTAATTAAAAATTAAAATTGATTTAGTTAAAAAAAAAATCGTTTGGATAATTGCAATTTTTCGTGATTTTTTAGCGATTTGAAAAGGTTTTTCGCGATCTACTTTGAATTTGGAGGGTTTTTCAGCTGATTCAATATGAGGTTGAATTTCAGTGGGTCAAAATTTATGAATTTTAGCGGTTTTCAGCTTTATTTTACTTTTACTACTTCAACTTCAGTTAATAGCGGCAAGTTAAAATTTCTACCATTACTAATTCTAGACTCTAAGGTATTAAGACTAGCTGTAACTATATAGGAGGACTGAAAAAACGTTGCAAATGCGTCAACAATATCTTGTAGATTATCCAAAGAGATATCTCGAAAGTTCATAGAGTTTGAAAAGCTACTAATAGTTCTTTTAGAATGTATAAATATAGTTCCAAAAATATTTGGGATCATTAGTTAGTTTATTCTCGATATTTTTTAAATAGCTTCAGTGACTAATAGCAATAATTTGCTTAATTTTCGCTCTCAAACGTTTAAGCTCATTGTGTACACCCATATCGTTTGTACGTTTATATTGACGAAATTAAGTTGGGATTCTCGGTAACGACAAAATAATTTCTAAAGAGGGATGAAATTTATCCTCACAAACAATAAAATCAACCGAGTGGCCTACAGTAATGTCAGAGCTGCTGAATACCAAATCTAACACACGTCCAAAATTATTCACTCCTTCGTTAAATTCTTTTAGGCGCATAAACGCAGAAAAGTTACAAATAGAATTTATAACAATATTTTTATATACACAATTTATTTTACTTTGACAAAAATGTGGTATATTGTACAATTAAGAGAAAAAATCACAAAATATATCATATGTTTCAGCATATATGTCACAAAAGTCTTAATTTCCGAAACAAATCTAATTTTTGGTAGAACAATTATAATTACTCACTCAATAAAAACTACAGGTGTTCATTTTTCATTGCCAATTATTTCCTTAGGTATTTATACATGACACAACGACACGATAATTTACGATAATTTACTTATTAACCGACTTCAAAAAGAAGGGGGTTCTCAATTCGTCTGTATCTATTTTTTTTGTTGCTTTTTTTAATGTTTTGTTCACCGATTACTCGGAAACGGCGCTAGGAATTGCGACCGTTTTACTCAGTCCTGTTTAGGGGGATAGCGAAGTGGTCCCATATTTTTTTCCTTAACATAGCTTGTACCGTTTCTTAGAAAATGAGAAAAAACTATTTTTACTTATTCTCATATACTCTATGTCTTGGTGGAGGCGCAGATATTATTAAAAAAATTTAAATTTGAAAAATTTTATTCGAAACTTGGGACAAATTGAAAAGAAATTGGATAAGTTTCGGGATATCCCCAAGTGGTCAGGTATTTTTTTCAATAACATTGCTTGTATAGTTTCTTAGAGAATGGGGAAAAACTTTTTACCTATTTACTTATACTCTATGTTTTGGTGGATTCCCCAGTATTACAAGCTGCAATGCAGTTGCTGGTATTGACTGTTCGGAATTTGAAGTAAATTGTGAATAAGATTAATTAATCAAAATAAATATCAGCTAATATGTATATACAGTGTGTATTCATAAATCAAACGATTTCTTTTATAATTAATAATAATTTTAAGCGAAAACGTTATTCTTCACAAACAGACTTACCTGATCTAAAATGTAAACAGTAATCATTCCATGTTAAGTTTTTAACTTGATTACAAATTATAGCATTTGAGTTCTATTAAGATGTAATTTAAAAGTTGATTGGAAATAAATCCCAATAAATGTCAGTTAATCAACTTCAAGGTGGAGATTCTCATTTGGTTTCTATAACACTGTGTCTTCATAAGTTGAACTCAAACGGAAAACGTTCTTATGAATATTATTTAGAAAAAAGTATATTCTTCATAATCTTTTTCTGTTGCAAAGCTTATAGTTGGATTTATAAAATGTGGCATACATTTTATCTCCATAAATTGACAGAAACGGCAGATATAGGGGAAAAACTACTACCATTTTCGGTAATACACCGCATGCACCAAATATTAGATACTTGAATCAGCTTAGGTTCATTCAAAGTTCGGAACATGCCAATGTAACATGATTTCGCTTAAAAAAAATCAGCTTATATTTAAAGTGAAATTTTAAAGGGTTTTCCATATATAGGATAGGTAAAACTTAGAACGTAGTTGAATTACACGTATTTAAGAAATCGTGAAAAAGGTATATTAGGGGGTACGTAAGTAGCTGCATCTATACAATGTGGTTGAAATAAAGGGGAAGTCATACGGGGTGGTTCGAAAAAGATATATTAATTGACCATAAACAGTTGGATATACCAGGTAGTTGAAAAACGGGTGAAGTTGAATTATATTTATGCAAGTTTAATAACAAAATGTTATATTGTTAGGGTCATAAGAAGTAGCATATACTGTGTAGGTGAAATAAGGATAAAAAGGAATTATATTTTTACAGGTTGGATAAAAATGAATATTATGTAAGCAGTTAGAATTTTTGAATTTCCTTGAGCTATTATTAAAATAATGAAATGGGTTAAAAAAAAGTTTATAAAGCAGTTAACACGTTTTCAAGTAACATATTATAGGATGGTTGAAATATGTAGCAGTGTATGATAACAGCTAGACGGGAAGGTTTAAAAAATAGTAAAAAGGAATGTTATGATCCACAAGCAGTTTCAGATAAATATAGGGTGAACTAGAATTCTAAGTAAACAGAGTGGTGAATAAATGTTATATTGGGTGGCCCATAAGTAGTTGCATATGCAAGATTGTTGAAATATAGCGTGGAGTAGAATAATAATTATACAGTGTGGGTAAAAAAATTGAAGAAGTTTGTTATATAGGGTAGAGCATGAGCTGTGGCATATATGGAGTACCTGAAATATAGTTGTACAGTGTGATTCAAACAAGGTTAAAGAAATTTGAAAATGAAGGATGGTTTTAATGAAGAGAGAATATATTTTATACTGAGCTTTAAAAAAATAGGTGAAAAAATGTTAAATAGCGTAACTCATAATCAGTTGCACAGGTAGGATACTTGAAATATAAAGAGGAGCAAAGGTAAGTAGTTTAACCTTAAACAAATTGTTACATAGGATGCCCGATAAGCAGTTGCAGTTTTGATGAAATTTGTTGGAAATTAATGGATTTATATTTATACAGGTTGGTACAAAAATGTCATACTGGTTGGTCAAAAAGTAGGTGCACATACAAGGGGGTTGATATAGAGGATAGAGTTGAAATATTAAATAGTTTTGATAAAAAAATTGTTCTGCTTTATTTTTAAGATATAACATGAGCTGTTGCATATATGCAATATCTGAAACATGGGGCAAAGTAACATTACAGTTATACAGTATGATTAAAGCATGTTAGAAAAAATTGCATATACCTACAGGGTAGCTCACATATAAGGTGGAAACAAATTATATTTTCCAGAATGGTTACAAAATATCTCTAAAAAGGTTATTTAGCGTAGTTATACAGGCTGGTTAAAAAACTGATAGACCAGTAAGTTTTAATGGGTGAACAATTTGCAGCAATATATACAAAATAGTTTAAATGTTGATCGAAGTTTTAGCTACAGAAGGCAATTCTTAAAAATAATGAATAAAACTACTATGTAGGGTGGCCATCAATAGTTGCGGTTTGAGTTGAGATTGCATCACTAAAAATTGTGAAATAAATAAATTAAAAAAAAAAAACAAAAACCGACTTCAAAATAAAATTAACTAAAGAGCACGAAATAATTTTATGAAGTCGAAGCCAGTTTGAACAGCGAAGTTGCGAAGTACAACTCATCGATGTACTTCCCACAATATTTTCACTTTCAATCGGCACCGACTTCTGAAAAAGTATTTAATTATTGTAGCATACATTATTTTGTGCTTTAGTTAATTTTATTTTGAAGTCGGTTTTTGATTTCTTAAAAATTTATTAATTTGACTACAACTTATTAAGTTTATTCTGCCTCAAATAAATCTTGTCGGCTTATTTTACGGTCATGTTGTATTGAAAATTCAATGCG
Source organism: Octodonta nipae (assembly GCA_034190945.1). Lineage (NCBI taxonomy): Eukaryota > Metazoa > Arthropoda > Insecta > Coleoptera > Chrysomelidae > Octodonta > Octodonta nipae. The sequence goes on along the minus strand of CM067216.1, from coordinate 160,075,233 downwards.
ATTTATACATTACTTATTAAGGTTAATTTTCGACAAATAAAACATCACCTCCTTAGAAAAACGCAGTGTAATATTTCGATGAAATTTATCCATGGCATTATAATATAATGTGAGTAAGTAGAATATTACACACCTTTATTATATAGGTGTATTATTTCTAAATTTACAGGGTTTTTTATGAACAGTTCTTATTTTAACCCCTTGAGACCTGATTTTTTTTAAGGAAAGAAAAAATTATTGATATATTTTATTCAAGAATGACCATATTATCAATATTAGTTTGTTACATAGGGTTAATTTTGTTGTTTTTTTATAAAAAAAATGTGTGCATAATTATGCACAATATGTATCAATGGTAAATTTTTAGAAAAAAGTAATATAATCACGAAACAACCACAACCAACTATCGTCTATGATACATGACAAATAGAGTTGCCACGTTTACTATACATATAGTCTCTTACTACATTTTACCCAATTGTACTATATTATTCAGAAAAATAATATAGAACGAAATGTACTATATTTTCATTGCTAATAGCTAATTCAAATGTCGCGTTTTTTAATGATAACTGTAAGTTGGAACCCATTCACTACGCGGCGTGGAAAATTTTAGAACGAAATTAACAACAATAATCTCTTTTGTTTTACGGTTGTCACACAAATAATTCACTCTTTGAGTAGATGTATTTACAGTGAAATTCACTATGCTTTGGGGTTTGCCAGTTGTCAACTTGTCATAGCATTTAAACGTCAACTGCCCGTCGTTATTTGTTGCTGCTTGATTTTTGAGGTTTTGTAAGATTGATCTTAAAATAAATAATATATGAAAAAATTATGAGAAATAAATGTGTACTATTTTTTTCCTAAATTTCCCAAAAGTACCATATTTTTGTAACTTAAAAATGTATAATCTATATTTTCTTCAGAAAAAAGTGGCAACCCTAATGACAGAGTAGTTCCTCTCTTATTTAATATACATACAAAAATTGTAGGAGCATCGAAGCATCAACCTCAGTTTCAGGGTCGTATTTACGTAAAATAAAATAAAAACTATTTTTGAGACTCAATGTGCATAATTATGAACATTAACGAAAAAGCGGTCATCCGCCATTGATTAGTTAAAATTTTTGCAAAAATACTAATTTAAATCATTGTTTGAATTTTTCAGCTAAACTATAATCAAAAAAATATATTTATATTTCAAAGTAACTAAGTGATTATTATAGATTTGTATTGACTTACATCTAATGTGTGTCATCGCTATAGCAGGTAACCATTGATAGGTCTGTATTTATCCCATTTCCGCTAGGATGACAGCACTTCTATCATTAACTGATGTAAAATATATTCATTATTATGCCCATTTAGTCCGAACGTTGTCAGATTAAACTTCTTTACAAAAATTGAGTTTGATGAAACTGTGCATAATTATGCACCAAGGGTCTCAAGGGGTTCGGGATCCGGGAGTGGAGCGGGAATAGACTGGACCTTGACTGGCACGCAAGTGTGAATGCACACATTGTTTCTCATTTGATAATATTTTACCAGATCGAGATCAGACCGGGAACGGACTGTGACCGGCACTATAATGTGGATCAAGCCTTAAAGTCTGGTGATATCACCCAAAAATCCATAAAACTAGAAGTGGCCACAAATAATACTGAGAAAACATTCAGGAATATTTTGTACATAGAAAATCCAACCAGTATAAAAAGTGATTATTTACACTGCTCCAACAATTTCTATCTTTGAGTTTTTGATTATATTAGTTTATCAATACAAGGGTACAGTCAATGATTTTATCTACAAACTATCTTGCATGCTATTCTATATGCATTTATAAATTATATATTGGACGTCAAAAAACTCTTGGAGTATCAAATTAACTTGAGAATGCATTTTAAGGAAAAATGTCAAATGAAAAACTTTTAGAATTTTTCACTGAACCAAATAGACAAATTCAATATCTAAACGTTTAAGTAAAACTTAAGGAACTCAATGTAACTGCATAACTCTTTCACTGCCGATCGTCCGATAAGGTATTGTGAAGGGTGCACTATATTTTGACAGGAACATGTAAGACCTGCCGTAGTACTCTGATCAATAGAAAACTTGTAGAATTGAAAAGTAACGTCATATACGAGTTGTGAGTACGAACATTTCTAAAGTGACGTCACTTTTCGATTCTGCAAAAGTTTTTTTATTGATCGGAGTCCCACGGCTGTCCGGGGAACAAAACCATTACATTTGATTGCAAATGCCCAAAAATCGCCTTAATTACATCAGGGTGAAAATTACCATAAAATTTATATAATAATAAACTGCAGCTCTTCAACGAATAACATAATGCACAATAGCATTTACTCTACCGGTGCGTTAGTATATCAATTAACGAAAGTATTTGCTATATGCTCCACTTGCACAGTTTCATATTCGCACACCCCACACTATAAACCTTTATGTTAAGGGCGTGTACTGAGCAATAAAAGGCATTTACTAAATGCCAGGGAATCAACAGCTGACAAAATAAATAAAACAAATATTAGGAATGTTCCTTATTTATAAGTGAGGGCATACTATAGAATCATAAAGTTAAAAAGAAGTAACCACAAACATAACACATCTGTATAAACATAATTAATACCAAGAATCGTATTTTCAATAATACTTAACTAAGCTTAACTAGGGAAATCAGTGAATACCTATAAAATTAAAGGCTACCACAATAAATTATATCAAGCGAACAGTGCAAAACTCCAACACAAAAAGCTAAAAAATTTAGGAACCATTTATATAATATATTTACTCCGAATGAGACAACTGAACTTAGAAATAGAAACTAACCTAAACCAGAGCTAAGCTTATAACCTTGAAAAAGAAAACAAAGTATATTTCTATGATTTAATTGGTGAATAAATTAAGGATATTCTCATAAAAACCAATTATTTAATGGAAATTGTGAACACCATCAGGGCTCGACTTTTAATTCACTCTCTTCTATTTTACATGACTTCGGATTTTTTTTCTGTGTCAGTTTTGTGAGTTTTTTGGTGATGTCTGACTGAAGCCTTATGTTTAGATTGGAATGAGCAAAAATCGCATTTAAACAAGGGCGCTTCTTCCTGACAATGTGCTCTTTGATGCGATAAGATCTTACTGTTTTGTAAGAACAATATGTACATTTATACATTTTCTTTATTGTAACTTTATCCACAACCTTCTCTTTATCAGAATTTGTCACTGAAGCGGTATGTAAATTTTTGCAATGACTTTGAAAATAGGTCAAACTTTTGGTCGTAAACGGACAGTCTTTACATTTAAATGTTTTTGACCTGTGGATCTCCATATGCCTTCTCAAGTGTTTTTTAAATTTCGATTGATATTTGCAATTGGCACACTTGTACATTTGCAATTCGGCCTTTTTCTTATGCAAAAACATATGAGTTCTGAGACTGGAACGCCATTTTGTTTCAAAATCGCACTTGTCGCATTTGGCTTTCGCTATTTCAGTCGATTTTTTATGCACAAGCAAGTGTAAAACAAGAGTTGCTTTTACTGAGGTTTTGTATGGGCAGTGGTAGCAAGCTAAAACTATTTTTTGCTTTATATTGTAGTATTCGACAAAAAAAGGAGTGTTCTGCATCTTGCTAGTATGGTGTGCTTTATTAATCTTTGGACTTTTGTTGAAATTGCATTCTTCATCAGGTAGTTGTTGTTTGATATTCACATCACAATCATTATTGTTGCTGGTAAAATTTTCTTCTTCGGATTTAATGTGAATCAAATTAAAATCATCATCATTCTCCACTTTCAAATTTGACATAAAATCTCGAACGTTTCGTAAATCTATGGGTTCGGACTCGTCCATTTCAACGGATGTAACGTAATGTTGAATTATTTCGTTTGCATCAAAGCATCCTACCACGAAATTGAAAAGACTCTGTAGTGTTTCTATACATTCAAAACATATAACATGTTCTAGTGATAGGGACAAATCTACTTCTGGAAAACTTCGTACTATTAAATCTCTAAAAAACATGTCCTGTTCCATTTTGTCAAGGTAAATACTTTGGTCGATAATGCAGTGTTTTAATCAAAATCTGCATACCTTGTTTCTTCACTTTTTACTGGTGGATCAATAAACAATTGCTTAGGAAAGTTTATTTCCAAATTTAAAGTTTCTCCTCTACTATTCATATGAAGAGTTTTTATTTGATTGTCCTTATTTAAACAGCTTATTTTAAAGTCAAAATAAAGTTGAAGCTTTTTAAAACAATTTGGACAAATTATCAAATTTTGGATTGGAAAAGGCAATTCAACTAACAGCAATTTCAGCATATCAACTTTAACGTTATTAATTTTTTCTCCGTCAACACCACTTAATTTTTCTAAGCAGAGTCTACAAATTTGTTTTTCACCCATTGTTGTTACAGTAGTATGTTATATTGTGGGGCAGTGATAGTAATATTCAAAACAATAACTTTTGTTAAAAAAGGAACGAATTTTTTTACAACATGCAGAAAATATTCTCTACTACAGTATTGTTTTTCGAAGCCATGAAAAACTTAGTTACTACCTTTCACAATGTAAAGTAGCTGATATTACACTCATTCCAAAACCGGACAACGAACCCGAATTATTAGTTCTTCACCTAAATTTGCATCTTATCAGTACTCGTAAAAGCCTTGGATAAATTACCCATTCTAGGAGAAAGTAAAACTTACCCACAGAACCAATTTCAACTCAAGAACAGGATCATCACAAATTCCAACAAGAAAAAGAACCATCAGGATATCGAACGAAGTAGATATGGCTTTCCAAATCGAAACAATTATGAAACTGTCCGGAACTCGAGTTGCATTCTCACAGAAACACTCTCTGGCAGGAATAGCTAAGTGAAACTAGGTCTGCTAGTTTTCGAGTATAATATGTCTGGATGTATATTGAGTTGTACTTATCTGTGTTCACGGACATTTGGATTCCTTATCAGGAATTTTTGTCAAATGTTGTTTCTTGAATGGATTTGTAGAATAATAATTCACTCGAATTTTTGGGATAATTGTCAACTGATTGATTAATTGAAATATACTACGACGACATGAAGAAAACTCTCAAGTTAAGAAACTGTTACGCCTTTTAAAATGTATATAATTGCAGATTGCTAGTTGGACCATATGATTTGAAGAAATTCTGGACGCACCCGCGGTATCGGACTTTTACCCAGTTCCCACCGGAATACGTGATATCTTCACTGGTGCAAATATGACACCACGACGATAAAAGGGTTAGTGGTTTCATATACTATAGTAAAGCATATATTAGATCCTGAACGTTCAAAAGAGAGCACAAACACAAAACCGGGAATAGAGTTTTTTGAAGCTAATAACTATTGTAAATTGTATGAGGTGGAAGTCTTTTAAAGGAATGTTGGGCGTAAACAAGGAGACAAATGAAATGTCGCCTCCGGAATGTTTTTAATTAAATCTAACCCTTCTCAGAAAAAGCGACACACATTTATTTCACAGACAAAGAATTGTTCGTAAAAAGTTAAGCCGTATTATTCCCAAAGATTCCATTTTTGATGTCCCAACATATCCAGGAATAAAGGTGGTATTATTGTAGCTCCTAATATATAAAGAGTACATTTGTTTCTTTGTTTATACTTGTGTTTATATGTTTGTAGAGACTGTTTCCTGCAATTACTGAGATATTCTAAGATATTTTAATAATAAACTCTCCGAGCTTAATATGTTATGTATTTTGTTGTGATATACAACATTTTTACTGTCAATATCTCTATATAAAGACAAAAGGAAAAGCGTTGCTTCCTATTTTATTGGCGAGCCCTTATCCAGAAAAAGAACATTTATACGTCATTAATAATTAGCCTTATAATTGTCCCCATAAAGGTTTTATATTATAAATAGCTGTTACCCCAGCTTTACCGGTATATTTCATGTAAGATTATAAAAAGCGACATCTTTAATTTCTTTTAATCACAAGTATACAGAACGAATAACTTTTGTTCATGTAAGTGTGGGGTTGGTTTCCTCCAAAACTGTTCATTATATATCGTAAGATCCACTGACCTAAATTCCTAGGTCTGTGTTAAGATCGTATTTAATTTAAAACATTTGGAATATTTTTCTACGTATGCCTGAAACATATACAAACATTTAGACAGGCAAATCAAAATTATAAAAACAGTTGTTTGGCTTCTGATGACCCCCTATATTATTTTTTCTTCAATCTCTAAAAAGTGCAGACACCCGCATTTAAAATTTTATTAGAGGTATATATAACATGTACTTATAATACATATTATCTGCGAAACGAAAAGTTACACAACCATTAGTGGTGGTAAGTATATTCAAATAAATAAAAACAAAGCATTTTGCTAGAATTTAATTAACCATCCTTAGGCAAGAATAATATTTAAGAGGGGAAAGTTGGTCAAGGGTAAAAGATCTCACTTTACTACTAGTAGTACTACTATGTCACTGGAGAAATATCATTTACCTTTCAAAATATTAGCTTTCAATACAAGAATTTCGGAAATGATCAGTACTACAAAAATATCCTAGATTCAAACATATGTATGATTAAAAACATCTCTATTGAGAATTTGGAAAAAATAGAAATTTTATTGATAAACTGATTCAGGAACTACATGATGGTGATCCAGATAGTAGATTAGAAGTGAAACAGGTACGAAAGTAAAGTGAACATCTGGGCTGGCATAAAAAATAACAAAATAATTGGACTATATTTTTTGAGGGGGCATTAACTGGGGCACGTACTTGGATTTGTTTACAAAATGATTTGATACCTGAATTTTTCATGAGAGGGTTAACTCCGCAGTCATTAATAGAAACATATGTTTTCAACAAGATGTAGTACAAGCTGGTCTCCAGTTTTCCCGCATCGTAGATGTGGTGAAATTGGGATCTGCGTCCACTGAATTATTTTTTGTCGGGCTTTTTAAATTCAAATATCTACAAGAGTAAAATCACCTAACCAATTAATATTGATAATTTAAAACACTGAATAAGGCAAGAAATTAATCAAATAGTTCTGCGCGAATTTTATTTTTGATGTTGCAAAACGTTATGGAAGAATTTCAACATCGCCTATTTTTTGGTCAAGCAATAAATGGCACCATGTTTGAGCATACGACTTAGTTATAGTCTAAGTTGTATGCGTGTAAATATTGTTAATAAATTAAATGACGAAACTCTAATAAAATTTACAACATGAAAAATATTAAAACTGCAAAAAATATTAAAAAGTTAAAATTATCCAAAAGTCAAAAACAATAAAAATGTCTATAATCACAGAAATATCATGTATCAACATATAAAAATGTTAAAATAGTTCACCCTGGACACTAAACATTAAAATATTGTAGTATGTGTAATTATAGAAACCGTACGTTGAAACATTTAAGGGTAAAGACAACAATGCACCACTATAACATGTTACAACATGCGGTTCCCAAACAAATTTTTACGCCATATATAATTGCTTTTTTCTCATCGAAATTAACTCACAATACATTCCACTACATAAATATTTACTTTTCACAAGTTCCCTGATTCACTTGAACAGATGTTCACTACAATGTTACCTACAGAAATGCCTTCCTCCTATGCGTCAGCTATTTTTATACCCTCATAATAGTTGTTCTTGATCTTCCAGAATAGGATCGAATAATTCTTTGTAACAGCTAACCGTATGTTTGTAAGTTACGTCCTTTGTAATATATCCATTCTGAATGATTTTTACAGTTTTCTAATTCACAAAATTAGGTTTTGTTGAAGATGATTTCTAAAAGGGTTCCATTTTGCCAGAAAAAAAATATATATATATTTATAGGTATATATATATATACCTATATATGTATATATATATATATATATATATAGGTGGTTTCCGGGAATTCATCCGCGTAGTTGATAACTGATCCCTGCCGGGCGCGATGGTTAAATGACGACGTTTCGGCAGAGTCACATCTGCCCTCTTCAGGTCGGTTCGCATAATTCTCGTAGCCTTCTGGCTACGATACCAATACTTTTAGTTTTACATGTAATTTAGTTTGTCTTTGACGTTGGAGTCAACCCATCTTATGATTTTCACTCTAAGCAATATGGCAGCATTTGTTTGACATTGACAGCATGCATGTAAATAATGTTTTTGTTTATTATTTTATTATTTAATTATTGAACCAACATTATAAATTAATTGTAGCTTTCTTCACTGAAGGTCGTCTGTAGCTACTAAACAAAACAAAAATAAATAAAATCGGTTGACAGATAGAGGAGAACATGGTACCTAACCGTTTTATCTTTGCCTATTTACATATAGATGAAAGATAAGATAAATAGCAGATAAAATAATAAAATTAAAACCACATAAAAACAAAACAACTTAATCAATCAACAATTTATCACAATTTCATATATATATATATATATATATATATATATATAGCAGAAGGCTACGAGAATTATGCGAACCGACCTAAAGAGGGCAGATGTGACTCTGCCGAAACGTCGTCATTTTACCATCGATCCCGGCCGGGATCAGTTATCAACCACGCGAATGAATTCCCGGAAACCATCTAACGGACATATATATATATATATATATATATATATATATATTATATATTCCAGTGGTCGAACAAGGTAATGTCGAGCAGACAAGTTATACCATGTAAAACTGAGGCGGAATGTGGAAAAAAACTGGAGACAGTCTACAACAATCTGAATAGACCATTAGCCGTTTAACGCATTTGGAGTACCCAGAGGATGTTAAAGACCAATTAGCTCCACAAAGTTTTACAACTAATATTATTAATACGAAATTACTTAAGGGTATAAAGAATATCATGAACATGTCCAAATAAAAGGCACACATATTTTCCCGTAGTAAAATCAAAGTCGTCTCCTCGGGAAGTTCAATTAGAAATAACAAAGGAATTGAGATCAGAAAGACAAAAGCATTTCCGTAGTAACTACACGGTGAGACTAATAGAGAGATCGCCTGTCAACGTGTGTCAATGCAGTCAGTCGGTATAAGTGGACGACCGCTTGCTAAACCTTCGTCAGGCCCCATCCGATAAATTCGTATGCAGGTGAATGAAGAATGGCCAACAGAATATTTTAAACTGGACCAAATGACTAAACGAACCAGATATTGAACCAAATGGAAAGGGGTATCCAGGCCTCGATACGACGAGATAGCTAGCCACTCGGGCACTGAAGTCAACTAGTAGTATTTATATACAAATAGGCAAAGACAAAAGGATTAGGTACCATTTTCTCCTCTGTCTCTCAACCGATTTTCTTCATTTTTGTTTTGTTTAGTAGCTACTGACGACCGTCAGTGCAGAATGCTTATATCAATTTATAATATTGGTTCATTCATTAAAAAAAATATAAGAAAAATTCATTATTTAGGTCCATTCTGTCAACGCCAAACAACTGAGAGTGCCGCCGCCGCCATACGGTCAAAAGTCAAAACATTGAGTAATTATATATGAAGCGATCGTTAGATGCTGTTATATTCTTAGAGCATGAACTTCTGGAAGTGGCATACAAGCGTTGTTATTGTTTAAGTCGTAAAATAGTCAATGTAGTAGATCAGTATTGATTTTTCGGACGCGTTGCAGTAACTTTCATATTAAATACTCTGTTTTTAATGTGAATTTAATTATTTGATTAATATATATTATCAGAACCTTCCCGAAGGTGTTGTGTAAAAAATTGACAGACAGCGGACAATAGGGATTGTATTAAATATTTAAGTTCTCTTACGGTTGTTGATCCCCTCTTTTCTTTAATATTCCTGAACTTAATTGAAACCGCAAATGAAGAAAATTTTTATGTTGCAAAGAACAATCTTCCAATTATTATATCGAATATTTTGCCAGGAACGGTTCCAGGTTGGGGGGTCATTCATATGTCAAAAATATTTCGAATACCGATATTTGATTACATTTTTATTTTCATTTTATTTCAATAGATTTGTCAATATGAGTGAACAATTTTGGTCATTACATCTACTTCTCCGATTTCTCCACAACTCTGTTTCTTATAAAAATATATTTTTTACAATTTCATGAAATAGGTTCGAATTTCGTCCACTGGGCGACCACTAATACTAAGGAAATAGGTGCTCGCAGTCCTGGAGGAAGGACATAATGGGACTACCAAAAGTCATGTGACTATGCATAAGTAATACGTCAACCATTTTACTAGGTACGTCAGTTCGAAAACGATAGAACTTGGTTCCGACGATATAACATCTGTCTCGCTAATTAGGGCGGGCCCGAACACCCTTACCAAGGACAAAATGCGTGAATAAAATGTGGGAGTTCCATTAGAATGAATTGATTTTATGTTGCCGGCATTTACCCCGAGTCCGAGAGGCTTAACAAATACATTATGGTCGCTATAGAGTATTGTAGTAGATATCCTGAGGTATATGACGTAACTAATCAAGAGGCAAAAACGGTACCGAGGGTGCTGGTGGAACAGGAAATTAGCAGTTCTCGTATTCGCTTGAAGGTTACATTTGGACCAACGGCGTAATACTGAGTCTAACATATTCCAAAAGGTCTGTTCGATATTTGGGTATCAAGTAAATGAGAACCACCACTTTGCATCCGTAATCGGAGGGAACGGTGGAAATATTCGAGAGTACTTTGGAACAACATTTATGCAAAGTCGTTGGCAGCAATGAACGCGATTGAGATGAGCAATATGAACATATCCCTGTTCGTGTTAACTATTGCGCAGCCGTCCAAAACAGGACAGGACTGACTCCGACCAGACTTTACCAAACTCGGTCGGGTTCCAACAAGGGGATAAGTTATTATTACCAACCTCCAGTGGAGAAAATGTATGTTTACAAAGCTCACACCAGCTCAAGATGGTCCATATGAAGTGGTCAATAGGATAAGCAATGTTGTCTGTAGCATTCGCCGGATTCCGAGGGCCAAGATGGATGGGGTTCACTTGGACAGTTGGCGTCCCTTTCAGGGAGATGATGATTCCGATCGGACGATAATTATATTTTTCTTTTATGAAACATTTTATATAACTAGTATATGTCGTATGAATGACAAAAAATTGGTAAACAAATTAGTTCACTTGTTATAATTATTTGCTAGATATATTCATTGGCCTACTCGTCAATCAAAAAGTACACTTGTCTCACTGCACTAAAGTATCAGAGAATTTTATTTTGTTAAGAGAAAAATTGTAATCTATTAAAATAAGAAAAACATTTTCAATTTTTGAAAACATTTCTAACGAAACCATGAGTGTAGACACTACAAAATATTTAGTAAAAAATTATGCTCTGGTATTTCCTGAGTTTTTTCCAGAGGGACGTGCCCTCCACCAGGGAAAGAACTGCATAATAAATCGTTTTCCCGGAAAGTTTCAAATTACTTCATTCAACTACAAATACATTGCTCACTTATAACCAAAATGTATCCCCTATGTCAAAATCTGTATAATATCTCCAATGTTATATGGATTGCATAAGAGAATTTGGACAATATTTTTAAAGTAAGATCAATGGTAGAGGAAAATTTTACAAGCAAATAAATTTAACTATTCTAGATCTTCCAATACTATTTCTAAAGACTATACAAACCTTTCAAATTTGCTACCATAGGCATTACTAAATTCAATGTGGTATATTTTTTTATAGCGACGCGCGCAAATATGTACTCAAATGAAATGAAAAATGAAATACCTCATGGACAAAATTATCAAATATTTATTGTTACTCGAACAAGATTCTAAAATATCATTGTTAACTTATTTATTTACTAATGTTACTCATGTATTAGACGAATGTATTCATTTGTTTGGGTATATTTTGCCATTTTAATGGTGTATACTTTCTATAGAGCTATTCAACATTCAACAATTCCTTACATAAATCAAGATAGTGAATTAAGTTATTTGTAGGGATTTTAAATAATTAGTTGATGATCTTTATTGGTTGTTTTATTTATTTACAAGAAATATACCACCAGCAAGACATTGCAGAGAAGTTGAAGCAGCATAAATTGTAACATTATATGTGGAAGGATATAGATAAAAAGAAATCGCTGGGCGTTTTCGATGAGGTCAATTATCAGTCTCGAATGTTTTTAAAAGGCATCAAGAGACTAGAGATTTTGCACGAAGACGCGGCCAAGGACGAAATTGTTGGCCGTTTTATGGTATTTACTTAATTATACTCGAAATCCCACATTGACATGCACCTTTCTCAAAATTGAGTTACTAAATGTAAGACAAGTTAATGTTAGTGCGAGAACAGTTAGAAGAAGATTAAACGAAGTGCGTTTAAAGCCAAGACGAACTGCCAAAGTTCCACGTATTCTCCAAAATCTCAAAACTCAACGATTGCAACTTGCCATACTCAGTGGAATATTGAGGACTGGAAAAAAGTTCTCTTCACTGTTAGTTTTGGAGGTGGCGGTATAACGAGTTGGCGAGGTATTTATTGGGAGGGACGCACCGAATTCGTGGGAGTTAATGGACAAATGACTAGGGACTCGTATATTGAAAATATCCTCCAAGATCGTGTTTTGCTATATGTGGGCCACATTGGATACGACAGGTTCATATTTATACGTGATAACGCTCGACTACACGCAGCTGGCATAGCTCCAGATTCAAAGATTAGATTGGCCACCCTATAAGCAAAGACTTAAAGCCCATTGAGCATTTATGGTATGAGGTATAACGTCGTATACGTCAAAGAAAGCCTGTTACAAATGCAGTAGAAGAGCTTCGATTTGCGATTCAACAGGAATGGAAGGCAATTCCTAAATAATGTATTCCAACTCTAATTAATAGTATGCCGAACCGGATGTACGCAGCAATTACTTCTGATTAACTATGCCCATTGTACATGATTTTTTTAAAGATTTTCTATCAATAATACTTTAATATTCCTTATTAAAAATGTGTAAAATGAACTGTTCTTTCTTGTTTGTATCATATTTATCGTTAAAATATATACACCTGAAAAAAAGCTTGAAAAATAAAACATTTGTCCATGAGTGTACAAAGCAATTATCATCATTTCATTATGTTTAAGAACTGAACTTGTATTTTTAAATAACTATTCTCATAATCCAACAGCCCAATAATAAAAATCCTTGTCGAACACAGTCTTTCTGCTGGCATGAAAAATTCTCATTTATCAGAAGGTAAGTAGGTACGCTCTGTTCAATAATTCTTCTCTATTTCGATATTAATGAAGAGTCTATATAAATTATTGGCTGATTATCTCCACCATACATTCCAATTTTATGTTGATGGATTTAGTAATCATAGTTTGGAGACTCACTTTCAATTATAATTTTTTGTTCACCAAAATTGAACACTTGTTTAAATAAATCAAAGTCTTCAATTACATTAATAATATAATATCACGAGATTGGCATTCACGGTGAATCAAACTACATTGTGACACAAGTATACATTAAATTATTCAAAAAAGTCATGTCTGAGGATTCATAGATCAAGTTCTTATGTCAGTTTTTACTTTAGTATAACCACTCGGACAAACTCGAATACAGTACATCCCAAAATACAAATCAGTGGAACTTAAAGCATTGACCAGTTATTAAAAAAATCTAAAATATTAATAAGTTCCTGACCAATATTTAAAGGTTTAATAAAAAATTGGCCTAAAATAAACTTAAGTATTTTATGAAAATATCGCATCCATATTTTAGAGTCCATTGAATGTAAAACAATATATTGTTTCTAGTCGAGAACCTTGATGAGTTGCTCTTCCGTCTAGTTATTCAAATCTCGATTGATTATTTAAGCATTTGGTACATACAACCAGATTTAATACTTTAAACCGAGATACTGAAATCTTGGAGTTTCAGGGAAAACTTCCCTATGAGACCACAAATCTCATGTGATTGCGAAGCTAGAAAAAAACTGTTTATTGAAAGGTAATTGGGATTTTTCTGGTTTCTATTTTTCTGCTTTTTGGGAATAACACCACACCTGATGGAAAGTCTGAATATTTCAAATAGTCCAAACGTTTCAGAGACCACAAATTGGGAATCGTATTCTGTGTGACATTATTGCTTGTGATTTTGAAGCTAGAAAAAAGCTGTTTATTGAAAGCTAATTAGGATATTTCTGGTTTCTATTTTTCTGATTTTTTGGGATTAACATCACAACTGGTGGGAATATTTAAAATAATCGAACCGTTTCTCTGTCAAAATTAAACCCCATTTTCAATGGTAGGAAAACAGACCAAGTAAACAAGAAAATTAAAAATATAAAGGTTCGCAATGACAAATTAAGTAATACACAATTTGACATCAAATGTTTAAAATAAACTGATGTAACTAAGAGGTTTTGCTGCTGATTTGATCTGTACTGGGTAGAAATAAAAAATTCTAAAGAAATAGATCAAAGAAATTCTGATGTTTCAGAGATGCCATTAAATTCATAGGGGAAATCCTAGGAAGACCCTAATGATTTATGCCATCAAAATGTTCAAAAGGACATTACCTTTATTAATTTCATCCATGATTATTGGTAAATGTTAAGGGCTGAATTGTATAGAAAGCCTAGCGATACAATCAGTTACATTTAATAAAATTAAAGCAGACTCGTTCAGCATTTGTTTTGTGTTGTGTTCTTCTTTGTGTAATATTGTTGAATTTTGAAATTGTTCACAAATTATTGACTTTTCGAATTCTCGTTTCTTTATACAATTTTCATATTTATTTATTCAAACCTTTATAGGAATTTCAATATAAAATTTGTTACATTCGGAAAGTTTTCTTAAGTTTTGTGTTGAGTTTGGTTTTTGCGCTCTCATATAAAGATTTAAAGATGCCCTTTTTACGGTATATTTTGTTTTCAACAGAACTTGTTTAATCTTTGTTTAATGTATTGTATTGTCCTTATGTGAGTATGTTCTGATTTTTGACATCATATTGATTTCTATTTAATATTATCGTGGTATGTAACGAGGATTTTCTGCGATTCCTAGCTTTTCCACAAGCTTCAGTCGTCGATATTCATTTGATGCTAAAATATAAATTCAGTTGTATGACTGAAATATATAAATAATTAATCGAGTTTTTAATCAGTTGAGGGGAGCGCAACTAGGGAAGAAGCGCAACTGACAGAGATTGTTGACCAGTCTGGCATTCAATAGAGTGTAAAACCTCGAAAGAATTGTATGATTTTGTTAAATAGATTGGTCTCTTCCGATAAGGAAGCATCATAGGCAGTTTTCTCGTATTCCACAGGAATAATAATTGACTGTATTTTTTGTTATTTCAAAATCTTGATGTAAAAAGTTGAAAATCATTTTCAAGTTAAAACCTTGTTTTGCTTTTCACTGCTTGGTCAATAGTGTTTAGTTCAAGGTGATAAAGTGGCAACTGCAACATTATCTCAACTTTCTTTTGCTAGTTTATTTACAGAATACTTCTTTTTTACAATTTAATGTTGTGTTGTACGGAACTGCAAAAGCTCTGAATAGTTCAGTTTTTGACTCATTGCTTATTAACCATACCGTGAATTCGTGGTAAGTGACATTGTCAATAACCATCATACCCTCACAATTGGTCGGTCGGAAATCATTTGAGTAAACTCTTCTTCAAAGATAAGCCATTACTATATGGCAAACTTTCGTAGAATTTACAACAAATTTTAAGTCTCGGTCAACAAACCCATTATCTCCCCCAATATTCGTTATAATGAAAGGACGATTTTTTCAGTTTCAATTTTCAGCTTTCGTAGATTTTATAAATACCTGACTACCATTTTCAATCTGGAAACCTGTCCAAACTTGTAAATAAATAATAAATTATCTTTTCTTTGCAATAGATTTTCTATCGTGTTTCCCCCGAATTCTAATTCATCCACAAGTTGTCACCAATTGTGTTTCGTTAAAATAGCATCTTCTAATGTTTATTAATACTTGATCAAAATAGGCATCATTTTGGTAAATAAATTACATGGGCCTTTATTCTTGTCAGTAGTTTCATACAAGCGGCTATTCGCTGTTGACGTTTTCGATGTTACTGCATAACTTTCATACTTTCGTACTTCAAAAGGGTTCAACTGGTTGCTTCTACAATTTCGGTGTTGGTTGAATGGAAAATATACCCCTAGCAGCTCGGGGTATATTTTCTAGTGAAGTGTTCATGTACAACAGCATCATGTACATTTAATGCCAGTTTTCCAATGCACTGTTAAATTTATCTTTAAATTCAACATTATAATTATACATTTATATCACTAACCTTATTGAAAAACTGACGTGATATTTTAAATTATATATTTTTTTCAGTAATACGATTTCTCCTAAATATGAGACCAATCAACTTCTAGACATCAAAACCCCAAAATTGGTCAATTCCTCCAAAACGCGTACAAAATTATGTTAACAGATAAGTAGCACGATATATTATTAGATATTTGCCTTTATGTGCTATCCCATAAAAGCTGTGGTACAATACATTTTCAAATAGATGATGAGCTTTACTCAGCTCACTTATCATTAAAACTTTCTCAAATGAACCTGTAATGATCGTGAAATTGCCCCACATCAATCATTTACTTAAGAAACAATGCAGACAATGTGATCAATAAAATGACGTAATTAACCAGAAATGCCTGTTAATATATTCAAGCTGAATAAATTCTCTAAAACTATTGAATGTTCCAAGCTCGTTGTTTATTAGAAACTGGAAATTTCTGGCGCCGTCAAAATACTGAGGCTGTATATATGCCCCGAATAATAAAATTTAATAACGGTCTCTGTGTATAAAAACGGCAATAGAATTGGACCCCTTATCATAAACTTCGGTTTTATTTGCTTATGTTTCCCGGAAAGGGTATAAAGTCGGTTTTAAAATATTTGTATTTCACAAAGGCAAAACCTGACACAGAATCAATTATGCTCCTCCTAACATCAGCGATCATAATTGGCACATCGGACCACACATATTTTAAGCTGTAACCAGTCCTAATAAAACTCAGGAAACTAGTAGCAAAAAGTGGGGACAGTTTAGGTGAAATATGTGTCACCGTTTTAAATACCACTTTCAGTAACCTTTGTAATATTCCCATATAATGTAAATAAATGTATACTTTATAGCCCATTTTATGATAGTCAAAACACAATAATTATTTTCCACATTAGCACACTTAAGAGCACCAATATATTGTTTATATATTTACAATATTTGGAAGTTTATTAAGAAATAAATAACTAACATTTGACCTGTGACTAATGCTGTAAATCTAGAACTGAATTTAAAAAGGCATAAATATTTTCTGTTTAGAATATCATTAGACTTATTGTATGACAAGCTAGCATTTATTAACAATACAAAAATCATATTTATAATAATATAATAAGAACATATGAACTTGATATACGATGATGTTAGGCAAATTGGGATTCAAAAATTGTAATAACAATTTTTGGTGACGCTTTTGGTCCTGGATTCTTACTATATAAGAATCAGAATCATAAAGATTCACTCACATAGTTATGTGATTGTCGGTACCCCCAAATGTATATCGAACTAGTAGACGACTCGCAGGCCTATACTTATTCAGACACATAGCTACATGCGCCGGCGAAATCAGGCATATAGCTATGTGACGTCCTATAGACAGACATATTATTACTATTGAAAGGGATTTCACACAACATTTTTGCGACTATATTAAAAACAACCAAATTAAGGCTTTTTATCCTTTATATACTTTTATGACACTAAATATTTTGTATACATTTTCGATTCACAAAACTATTGACTATGTGTGTTCGTTACTAATATTATTTTATTTATAAACATAATATTGGATCCTCAAAAGTGATTTTGCCTGTACTATTTTTAATTGGTAAAACGTTACTGAAATTAATTACATATTTTTATAGTACATTTTATGTCTTATTTCTGGCGATAGATTCCTGTGCCTACTAAAAAAAGACTTCAAGTATTACCTCAGAAATTTTCAAGTGAATTTAGATCCGCTATTGATAAGCAAATTTGTTATATTGAAGACAATACTTTTTAAACACGTGATTATTTTTATTGTTTCTAATATTAACATACAATTTCTACTTAACATTTTTAAATATATTTCTACTATTTCACAATGATCAAAATAATAATATGAAGTAAAACATAAAATAAACCAAAATCAATATTTTCATACACGAGCCATTTGGCTTATAGCAACCTCATATATCTGTTTGGCTCTGTATGTTTTGCTTTGCTTTGCATTTAAGCTTCGGCATACATTTGACCTCCAACTATAAACCGATAAACAGAAGACTCCGTAAAACTGGAACAATATATTTTGGTATATCATTTAAACTTAAACAGTAAGTTCCTGACTTCAGTAAATAAATTGGCAAGAACAAATCTCTAAGCTCGCCCTTAGAAGTATCTACCGAACTTTATAAAACCATCTTTTACGTCCCTTACAATGCCTATTATATTTTAAAAATGTAAGGCCTTTTGTTTATTGAAAGCATATTCACAGTCACTACATTTGGCACTTTAAAGAATGACAACATTTTAGTAACTGCTTTTTTGCAGTTGGTGACAGTATTCGTGTAAATGTATAAGCCTGTGTCCCACGTAAATGCAATATACGCGCTTAGGGCGGTTCGTAGCGTAAATGTGGCAGCCGCAAACTTTCAAACACATAAAAATAATTGTCTTTTTTGCCCTTACTGGACAATAAATTCGTACGATTCCAGAAAATGTGTGTTGTCATATCGCTCAGTTGGTTTGTTTTCGCTTGCAGTGACAGTATTTAATTGTCTCCTTGACGTATCACATATCGCGCTTATGTGGGACACTGCCTTAGGCTGTGACAAACGTAATCGCGATATGCCTGGTGATTGCGATGCGATAAGTTAATGTGATAACTACAAACTGCAACTGCAAGCGAAAACAAACCAACTCAGCTATGAGTCATAAAATCGCTAGAATGGCTGTAAGGACAAAATGAATTCTATTTATGTGTATTAGAGTTTACGTTGGACACAGTCTTAGAGTAAGCCCAAAGTAATCAAGATATGCGCGGACGTGGCGTCAATTTGAGAGTTGAAAAGTATAAAACACATTAAAACAATTCAAGGTGTCTTTACTAGAATATAAATTCCAACTACTGTAGCGAGTTTGTTTTGACGCATCGCTCAGCTGGTATGTGGTTTCCTTTAGTTGCAGTTTGAGATTATCACCTTGACGCAACACACCGCCCGCACCACACATATCGCGTTTAGATTGGACATAGCCTTAAAGATGTTTTGCTATACATGAAATTAAATGGTACCCTGCGTACTGATTCGGTTCGGTCGACTCGGATCGGTCGAATCGGATCGGCGTCGGCAGTGAATGATAGAAGAAGTAAAAACTGCCGAACGTTCTGATGGTTTTCAGCTATTTAGTAATAATATTTCGTAAAACTTCAACGATGAGTGATGAAATATTAATTAAAAATGTACGGGAATATATTGTTATATATGATCCTCAACTTCCAGTAAGGATGATATATTAATAATCAACCAAAAATAGTGAAATTAGAAACTTGTTTTTAAGCAAAAAATAATTAATTAAAATATGCAATATGTCTGAAAAAATATTGATTTAACTTAAGTAGTGCTTCCAAAGTAAAACACAGTACAAGATGACATGTCAACAGGTTGATTGTAACTAAAAATTATGTCCAAGGTTAGAGTTATGTTCTTCTAATAAATAATCAATACATGTAGGGTTAAGTAATAAGTAAAGTATATATTTGATGGGTATGTCAAGTTACTACCAACTTTTTTAAATTTATGGTATAAATTAAACTTTATAGTAGAGTGGATTCGCCGATTCTAATGCCACCCCCCACCACTTGACCTTGACCTTGACCCCATTAACCTTGACCCCTAACCTTGACCCCTTAACCTTGACCCCATTAACCTTGACCCCCTAATCTTGACCCCTTAACCTTGACCCCTAACCTTGACCTTGACCCCTAACCTTGACCCCTTAACCTTGACCCCTAGACCTTGACCCCTAGACCTTCACCGCTTGTCCTTGAAAATCCCCCCTATTAAAAGTTACTATTTAAAACCAGAATTACCAAACACAACTTCGTAGTAATGTCGTTTGATTTGTTGTTACCATTTAACGATTTAAAAATGTGGCGTGCCTATACATCTGTTATTGAAGTGAAAGACTTGAAAAGTGCATTGGATTATGTTTGCGATGAACTTTCAAAAAATATTTTTGAGTATGAACATGAGGCGATTTACGGTATGGGAAAAATACTAACAGAAGATGAGTGCTATAATATGGCGGAACAAAATAATAAAGCATTAAAACTAACAAAACTGTACAAGAAAAATTCAATTTGTGAGGAATGTTGGGCATCTTCGGTGAGCAAACTAAAAATTTCCGAGATATGTGAAGTGTTCAACTATCTAACAGAAAAAGCCAAGTTCAGATTAGCATTCCCACAAGATTATTGTTCAGAAGATTGCCACAAAAAAATTGAAAATGAAATGAAAAAAAACGAAGTAGAAGAAGAAGAAGAAGAAGAAGAAGAAGAAGAAGAAGAACTTCAAATACCATCTCCCACCACACCTCCTACTACATCTCCCACCACCATGTCTGCAACGAATATAATGGAGAGTGTGTAAGAAGGTTCCTCAGTTTATAATTTGCTCCAGCAAGATGTTTGCTCAATATTCTACAACACCATCACAAAGTGTATTTTGTAATCAAAAAATAGAGAAGAATAAAGCTAAAAAGGAAACAGAATTAGTGATAATCGGTGAAAGAAGGTATCCTTTGAATGCTTCCAAAAGTAAATTTGTGAGTGTTGGATTAGTATACGAATATGGATTTGAACCTGGTGTAAAAATAGCAGGTATGAAAAATAATTCAATATTTTTCAATGAAAACGATTGGAATAAGTTGTTAAAATATCAAGGAGTAATAACGAATTATTTCTTTGGAAATGATGTGAACGAAGCGATTTCTACAGATGAATTCACCATTTATTTTGATAGTATTTCAAATACCAAAATAATTCAACTTTGGTCAAAAGTTTCATATATATATTTGGGATATGAATCCGTTTGTAAACTATGGGAGTTGATACCTCTTTTGAAACATATGATAGCATTATTTAAAAGGCAACAATTCCAACGTTATCTAAAAGTTTTGCAAGAGGAATTACAAAGCGAAAGGGGGAATTTTTATACAAGAGCTTTTAACATTTTGCATACATGTCAAAACTCTCCTTCTGAAAATATAGGGTTAGCTATAGAATTTATGGATGTATATCCCGAATTATTTGAAAGTTATTTTGAGAAAAATGAAAAAAGTCACCTTTAAAGAAAATAACCAAATAATGACAATGGTAGTATGGAAATATGCATACCAACAATCAAGGAAATCGCACTGGGAATACGTAGCTGCAGACAGATTTCGATTTTATGATAAAATTGTAAAATTATCACATATTATCAATCCTGTTTTAGATTGTAAGCATAGGTTTAGAATATATACAGATAGATTTAAATAAAACAATATGTAAAGTAAATTAATTTTAATTAAATTAAATAATTACATCTTATAGTATTTTATTTTTATGTACCCATGAATTAAATTTGTTTTCCAGTCCTAACCATTTAATAAAGTATTTGTCTCCTTTTTTTCTAACAATTTTTTCAACCAGGTAAATATGTGGATGCGCTGTCTTCTGAAGTTCTTCAGTATAAAATACTCCTGCGATATCTTGATCATTCTGATCTTGTAAAAGGTAAGTTGGAGGATTTGTATATTTCACTTTTCTAATTTTAAATATTTCGTTAGACCAACTAGGGGTATATCCTCTTGTGAATTTTCCTCTATGTTTACTAATTCGAACAAAGTCATTTTCCTTGAATTTTATGTTTTTAGGATCAACAACTGTACTTTTTTTATATACAGTGCTAAGCAGAATTTTAGATTTTTTTATATTGACATCACTTGGTTTCATATGTATAGTAGAGTGTTTACTATTATTATAAGTTTTCACAATTTTAGGAAGTAAGTCTAACCACTTATACGTGCCTTGTAGACTAAATTGTTTCCACATTAAATTTTTTAAAGTTCTGTTTACTCTTTCAACAACACTAGCCTTTAAAGTGGAATAACTACTGTAATGATTAATTTTAAATCGTTCCATTAATTTCTGAAATTCTTTGTTGTAGAATTCTTTTCCATTGTCTGTTTGAAGATTTCGTGGCACACTTTTCATTTTGGTGAGAATGTTTTCCATTGCATGTGTTACATTTGTAGCAGATTTGCTTTTTACCGGTTCACACCAAACAAATTTGCTCAAAACGTTAATAACAACCAAAATGTAACGATATCCTTTATTAATTTTAGCATAAGGGATCATTTCCACCAAATCAGCCTGACAAAGATCATTTAGTCCAGTCACAAACACCTTTCGACGTTTAAAATTTATTCGGGCAGGTTTATGAAGTTCATCAACTACTTTTTTTTTCAAATCACTCATTTTTACTCAAAGGACATTGAAGAACTATTTCAACAAACAATTTGTCATGGGGTCTAATATGGGTAAAAGCAAGCTCATCACCCTTTACAATCTTTTGGTTCACAATGCTTTTCTTGTTAAATTTTTTAATATTAATGCGAATAGTTGTATCTACGTTAATATTGATAGCTGTAATCGTTCCAGAAATTGGTACAACATAGGAAACTGAATTATTTTCTAAGAAATAGAAGCCAGCATTTTCACTTAAGTCAAATGTACCCCTTATATATATAATACAAGGCGTTGTAAGATTTGCGGGGTTACAAAAATAAAGATCCTTGTTTTCATTATGTGAATCAGTTTTTGAACCGAGCATGTGACGACCGAATTTATCAATAGGCATTTTTATCTGATTATTTTTGCCTCACGTAATTCTTCTATGATACTATAAACTTCTTTGGAATGTGATGTATTCCCAGCAGCTGTGCTTGCCAGTAACAAACGAAGTCTATCTACGATTTCGTTAATGTCATCATAATATATATAGTCTATTGGCTTATTGGATAATTTTAGCATTCCACCATATTTGAATGTATGAACTCGTCTTAAACGTTGAGCGGGAGGCTTTGGTTTATTAAAGGAAGCAGATTGTTGTATTCCAGATTCTTTAAGTATTTTATGTTCAATTAAATACGGCCTTATAATACTTCGATATTTAAGTGCTTGACTACCTTGTATCTGTGCATCCGATTCAAAATTTCTTCGATACGCATTCGTTCGCTTTAACATATCCATATACTGATCTAAATCAGATTTAGTATATCCAACAGGATCTTTTTTAAAAAGCAATTCATATAATCCAGGAGTTCCTAAATACGTAATATTTCCAAGTTTGACATCTGATCCATCAATTCTTACATCAGACTTTCCCAAAGTAAACTTATCACTTTTAATATCATGCTTTAATCCATAGTATCGATCGAACAAATCTTCATCGCCTCGTATTGAATCGTCTACATATTCTCGAGGTAAAGGATGAAACATCTCCAAGTAGGAATTATACGCCTCTGACTGCGTCATATCGAGAATGTCTTGTCGCGATTGCTCTACTACATCATCAATCAATTGATTTTCATCCTCAGTGGTATATTCCGCAGTGTGTGATAAATTTGGTTGAATATTTGAATAGGTATCTTCAAGGAAGCTCAAATTTGTAAGAGGGAGATATTTTTCATAAGGCTAGGGATATATATATTTATCAAATCCTTGACGGTATCTACCCGAATTTCTTGAACAATCTTTGTCTATTGAAATAAATCCGAAGGGATTTTCCCAACAAATAGAACACATTTCTTTAAATTGTTGAAGACTTAAATCGAAATTTATATGATCCTGATATAAGTGATTCAAATTTAGATGATCCTGAGGGAACACAATTAATAAATTAGCATTATCTCTTATTAACTGTTTTGGAATTGAAGAGTATGTTTGACACAAGTAAAAGCAATCTGTGTTTTTATGTCTTCCAAAACTAAAATAATCTCGTATGATTTGTTGATTACAGGTCGTGACATCATCGAATATAACAACTGAATTAGATGGTATATTTTGAGGTAAGACCATATCATTATCATCACTGTATTCAAAATAACCAATTTCTTTCATAGGAGAAAATACAGCACGCATAAATTCATATTTAGGTTGATACAATGACTTGGAATAGACATAAATATTTTCAAATCTTAGTCCATTTGGATGAGTTAAAAGAGAAAGGAGAACATTAGTTTTTCCACAACCACTACTACCAATTACAAGTCCCCTTTTACATGTGCCGTTAAATAAGCTGCCATGCTTTCTGAAACCATTTTCATGTAAAAGCCCATCATAATTAGTTACAGGAAGAAGGGTGTTTGATTGTTCAATCCGCATTTTACTAATGAAAATTTGTTACTAAATTTTTTGATAGAAATATAGGGTATATAAAGGTTTTCTCAGTATTCCTTAAACAGTCTTTCGCATTAGTATAATGCGTATACATCATAAGAATACCAAATCAAAGAAAATCGTGCGAGGAAGAGGCATTCTTAATAGAGTTATTGATAAACTTCCATTTGAATTACATATACCAGGTTATCGATTTTGTGGTCCGGGCACAAAATTAAGAAAACGTATTGAAAGAGGAGATACCGGAGTTAACAAACTTGACGATTTTTGTAAATCCCACGATTTGAGCTACGAACAGTTTAAAGATTCTGATAATCGAAACAAAGCTGATAGACTTTTAGAGAAGCAAGCATCGGAACGTTGGAAAGCTTCAGACTCTTCAGCAGGAGAAAAACTTGCAGCATTAGTAGTCAAAGGATCAATGAATCTAAAGAAAAAAATAGGTATGGGGTTAAAAAGAAAAAATAAAAAAGTAGGTGTTGGTGTAAAAAAGAACAAACAGTTAAAAAGAGGGTACGGAATCAAACGTAAACGACGAAATAAATCGCAAAAAAAGGATTATTCCAATTCCTAAAAAAGGTGGATTCTTACCACTAT
The DNA here is from genome assembly GCA_034190945.1 of Octodonta nipae. Classification (NCBI taxonomy): domain Eukaryota; kingdom Metazoa; phylum Arthropoda; class Insecta; order Coleoptera; family Chrysomelidae; genus Octodonta; species Octodonta nipae. The sequence goes on along the minus strand of CM067216.1, from coordinate 160,050,103 downwards.
TACTTCCTATTCTCGGCGCATTAGGTGCTCTAGGCGGCGGCGCAGCTGGTATAGCGAAAGCAGTAAACGATGCAAAGACGAATAGAGAAACGCTTGCTGAACAAAAGAGACATAATCTAGCATTAGAAGCTGCCAAAGGAGGAAAAGGATTATATTTAGCACCATATAAAAAAAACTTCCAGTAAAATTACCCCGACATGCACTTACAAATATAGAATTACAACAAAATGCCAACAAGATGAAAATTCCACATTTTCGCGGAGTCTTTATGCGTGATGCTTTACCAAAGAGAATTAGAAAAAATGAATGTGGTATAACCAATTTAGATTCAACAAAAAATGACGGCACACATTGGACTGCTTACGCAAAACGAAAGAATGTAATTAATTATTTTGACAGTTATGGAAATTTACGCCCACCTAATGATTTGGTGAAATATTTTCTCAGTGATGGTGCTAAAAATGAAATAAGTTATAATTATGACGCAACACAAAAATTTAATTCTCATAATTGCGGTCAATTATGTTTGAAATTTCTATATAAAGTGTGTAAATAAAGAAGGATCTTCATAAATATTTGTATCACAATGTCATACACTTTTAGTCTTTCTGGTGACTCTTCAGTTTTAAAGGCTGATTTTAACCCTCCAATTTATTTGGAAGATAGTGTTAATTACGAAATCGGCTTAACCAATTTTGAGTCATTTAATGTTATTCCAAATATCGATGAAAAAAATAATCAATTTATTATTGGTAATGGGTCACTTACCATACCAACAGGAGCTTATGAGATCGGTGATATTATCAAATTTATTCAGAAAAATATCGATACAAAAATCAAACTAACAATTACACCAAACCTAAATACATCACTTGTCAGTATTTACTCTTCAGAGAAGATTGATTTTAGACCAACTAATACTATTGGTCGTCTGTTGGGTTTTAAAAGTAGACAATTAGAAGCCGACAGTGAAGAAGTTTCGGATTTTCCAGTACAAATAATTAAAGTGAATGCCTTGGGTATAGACTGCAGTATCGCGACAGGTTCATTTTCTAATGGAAAGCCTAGTCACATTATTCACGAATTTTTCCCAACTGTTGCTCCCGGATATAAAATAGTAGAGTCTCCTCAGAACATTATCTATTTTCCTGTAAGCATTAAGACAATCAACACCATTACAGTAAAAGTTCTGGATCAGGAAGGAGAGATTGTTAATTTTCGCAACGAAATAATAACCATTAGATTACATTTGAGAAAAAGATAATGGTTGTTCGGTATAATATTAAAGTTTTAAAAAATATCTATAAAAGGACACGCGGTAGAAAAAATGTAACTAGTTCCAAGGTTGTAACAAACAGAGAAGTTCGACAGCGTAAAAGAATAACCAAGAAAAACAAAGAATTTTTGAGATCACTAGGTTTTGAGGTTTTGTAAAAATGAATATCTTAAATGTGACTGAACAACCTCTTGTAGACAACTCAATTACAGAATTTGAATATCATACATATCAACCGTTTGTTAATTCCAAGTTTGATTACAACGATGAAATAAGGATAGCAATACAAGAATTAGATACGTTTACGCTACCATCAGAAAGCTTTTTATACATCGAAAGAAAATTAACAAAAGAAGATGGAAGCAATATTGATAAATTAAAATTTATAAACAACGGTTATAGTTTTCTATTTCGAGAAATTCGTTATGAACTAAACGGTGTAGTCATTGATTCTGTTAGAAGCGTAGGACTCACTTCGACTTTAAAAGGGTATTTGTCGTATAACGAAGGGGAAAGCTTGAAACTACAAAATGCTGGTTGGTTTCCGAAAGTTTCGAAAATAGAAGATTCAGGAAAATTTAATGTATGCATACCTTTAAATATGATTATGGGATTTTTCGAAGATTACAAGAAAATTATATTAAATATGAAACAGGAATTGGTGTTAATAAGAAATAATAATGATTTGGATGCCGTAACGACAACGACCGGGGTAGAAGAAAAGCCTAAGGTTACAATTGAAAAGTTGTATTGGAAAGTTCCTCATGTAAAAGTGGAAATACCTCAACAATTAGCCCTAACAAAAATTTTAAACAAGAATATTGAAATTCCGTTACACTTTAGGTCTTGGGAGATTGTGGAATTTCCATCAATTCCTGAAAATACTAGACATACATGGCCGGTGAAAACAACAACCAAATTAGAAACTCCAAGACATGTAATAGTGGCTTTTCAGACAGATAAAAAGAACAAAGCTGCATCCAATATGTCGACATTTGATAGCTGTAATATGATAAATATCAGGGTATTCCTCAATTCAGAAAGATATCCATATAATGATCTGTACTTGGATTTTAAAAACAACAAATTCGCAACCTTGTATGAAATGTTCTCAAAGTTTCGTTCTTCATATTATGAATCAAACAATGAATGTATATTTAGTCCAAAAGAGTTTAAAACCATAGCACCGATAGCGCACATTGATTGTTCGCGGCAAAAAGAATCGGTTCAATCTAGCTCGGTGGTTATGAGAATTGAGTTTGTAACAAGTGATAATGTTCCAAAGAACACATCAGCCTATTGTTTAATATTACATGATAAACTTTTTTATTATAACCCGCTCACAAAAATAGTTAGGCAGAGCTGAAACCACGCATGCGTCAAAAAATTAAATAGAGGAAGAGCTACGCATGCGTCAAAATAAACTTAAATAGAAAAGGATCGAATTAGAGTTGGAAGGTATAAAATGAAAGTGCAGACTAAAAACTTCAGTAATCGCGTAACTTTACAATATTCAAAAAGTTTAAGTGAATATATAACAAATCTGAAACTGTTAAGAAAAGACTTAAAGTTCTATTGTGCAAAGAAGAAACTGTTGGTGCAATTACAAAATTTAACAATATGAATCTAGTGCTAGATGTCCAAGGTTTCAAGATTGAAAATAATAAATTTGTGGTGAAAGAATTCGCTGGATATGATGGTGACAAAATATGTCACTACTTGTTCAAACCACCTTTTCCTTACCATATGTTACCACCAGAGTTGCAGAGCCAAGCGGATTGGTTAGCAGCGAACCATCATTGTATAAAATGGGTTGAAGGTAACACACCAATCCATAAATTTGCCCAGATAGTTCAACAAATAACCTCAAAGGCAGATCGAATTTTTGTGAAGGGAAGAGAAAAAGCAGATTTTTTAAGAAAATTTACAACCAAGCCAATAATTGAATGTGACGAACAACCCAGTCTTCCTCAGAGTAAAGCAAAGTGTTTCAATCATTCTAGGGAAATTTGTATGTGTGCTCTATCTAATGTTTTTTATATATATGAAAATTTTGTTATGGCTGAAATATAATAAAGTAATTTAATAAAGGAATTTAATATACAACGATTTTTATTTATCACTTTAATATGTGAAATGTTATTTAACAAAAATAGCATATAAGGTAGTATTTTATACATATATTTGTCATTATCAAATTGTAACACTCATAATTCAACTGTTTCGACAGTTCCGACAGAAACAAATATTCAAATATTTAATAATGAGCCCATGAGTTTAATAAAATTAAATAAATATTAGAACTTCAAGCTTGTTGACTGTAATAAACGTTTGAGCTCAAATTATATGCTGTTAATTCGTATCTCACATGTAGATTTTTCTATATGGTAAATAAATTTTAAATATTACATTTTTTATATTCCTATTTTTTGAATTATACTGTTACACTCTGCGTAATGTTGACCAAGAACATCAGGAGCATTTAAATTTTTTTAAATAAAACTTGTTACATTCTCTCTACAATGTGTAGTTGTTAACCTTGAGATTCCAGCAAGCGACTTGAAGCAAATAAAAGGTTGTTTGCATTTAAAAATAACAAAAAGAGTTGTAGCGGTATTTGAACTCAAGCTAGCGTTATACGCAGACCCCCATTTAGAAGCATTTAACAACTGAGCTAACAACCCTTTGACTTTTCCATTGTTGTTTTCGATTCAGTATTCAGATTGAAATTCCAATGATCTTATTCAGCTGGTCTTAAAGCAGGTTCAGTTTTAATGGATTTAGTAAATAAGGTAACACCTTGACTTTACAGCAGTATACTGTTTATAGTTAAAATTTTATATGTAAGTTTTCTTCATTGAAGAGAAGAACCTAACAAGTTCCATGAGGTAGTTGTTGTCAAGGTTAACAACTATGTACTTTCAACAGAGAATACAAGTTTTGTTTAATTAAAATATGATAAGCAAATATTTGAACTGAAAAGGTAATCAATGAGACTTTATGAAATAAAACAAAGAAATTTTAAATTAATACTATAATATTTAACTATATTTACAACAAGATAAAATTAACTAAGAATAAAATAAAAATTATACTAATATACAAAAATTATGGATTATTATCTGCCATAATCCGCCGTAACATCGATGTATTACGGCGTATCATGGCAGACGCCTCCTTATTTTTAAGAATAATTTTTTCTATTTTTTTCTCTTTTAGTCGCAGGTTGAAGACGTCCTCCTGCTCTCGCCTGATTATCGCCTCTTTCCTCCTGATTATGTCCCGGACTTCCCTCAGACACGTCTCAGCATCATCAAGTGATGGTTCAGGAATCTGGAATAAATGGAAAAATATTAGTTTCTATTTAATTAAAAATAGTTGTTTTGAAAATTGATAATGTCAATTACTATAAAAATTATTAGTTGATACAAAGAGTGATTAAATAAGAAAAATTTACATCTGCCAAGACGTGGTCCAATCCATCGTCCGGGATGGAATCAGGAGTAGCGGGTGGAGGCGAAGTCACAGCTGGAGGCGAAGTAACAGCTGGAGGCTGAGCAGGAGATGGGACTGTGGGCAGGGCAGGCTCCTCCTCTGCAAGCTGAAAATTTTGAAAATTTACTAAACGAAGATGATAAAAGTTAAGACATACATCCTGCAATACCCTCTCGAGGTCATCCTCGGACAAACCGCCACCCTCGGTTTCATCTGGATATTGCTGAAAATATTTTTATTAAAAAAAAAAAAATTTTTTGAGCATCTTACAGGGAAGACCGCATTTACTTCTTCTTCATTTAATCCTCCCCGCAAGTTTTCCCCTTCAGGCAGTTCATACTAAAATATACGAGTTAAAAAAATAAAAAAAATCGGAAAACAACTTACCAAAGCGACAAAATCGTCTACTTCCATCTGCTCCGGTAATGTTTCTTGCGCGAACGCCACAAACTCCTCCAACTAAACAGAAATCAACAAAATATTATTGAGAAATAAACGTAAAATATAAACTCACCTCTTGCTCATACTCCGGTACCGGAGTTACCAAATTAATGGTCGGAGGTTGGACTTGGACGTCGCTTATTAAGTTGACGAGTCGACCGGTCAACAGAGTGTTGAGGATAGATACTTGCGGTTTTCCAGGATTGGATGACATTTTAAAACACAAAGAACACAAAAAAGCACAAAAAATAGACGTAAAAATAAACGCAAAAAAGACGCAAAGGTAAGTAACCAAACGCGAAACAAAGTAAACAAAAGAATCGAAGAAATACAGTTCAATTAAAACTTAAATATGTAAAGGCACGAATAGAAACAGGCAGGTAAGTTCAATGGAAACAAACTTAGCTTACTGAATGGTACGCTGCGTTTAAATAATCGCAAACTATACATCTACACCATATCTCCCTACCATATCTCCCTACCATATCTCCCTACCATTTTCATCCTACCCACCTACCTGGGGTAAAAAAAAAAAAAAAAAAAAAAAAAATAGGTTAGGTTAGGTTAGGTTAGATTAGGTTAGATTAGGTTAGGTTAGATTAGGTTAGATTAGGTTAGGTTAGATTAGGTTAGGTTAGATTAGGTTAGGTGTCATTATTTCTTTGGAAGTTGAAAATACAAACTGCGCATAGGAAATATTATTGGGAACATTGTGCACATGTAAAAGTTGCAGTAGTAGATAACATTGTTTGTTGCAAAAATTACATGTTGTATAAGTTAAGTCCTAGATGTTGAAATTACCAACTGCGCATAGACAAGATTGCTGGAAACTTTGTGTGCATGTAAACGTTGCAGTAGTAGATGACATTGTTTGTTGCAAAAATTACATGTTGTATAAGTTAAGTCCTAGATGTTGAAATTACCAACTGCGCAAAGACAAGATTGCTGGAAACTTTGTGCGCATGTAAAAGTTGCAGTAGTAGATGACGTTGTTTGTTGCAAAATTTATATGTTGTATAAGTTAAGTCCTAGATGTTAAAATTACCAACTGCGCATAGACAAGATTGCTGGAAACTTTGTGCGCATTTTATAGCGCACCTAGTAGTCTGAGGTATGCGTACTACCGGTCAAACGACAAATTTACCTCCACTGGAAGGATGGCCCTGGGGGTGGAGGAGGGAGGTGGAGGGGGTGGGTGGGTGGTTAATAACCAAGGGGGAGGGGGGTGAGCTTTTTCCGAAAATTGAAAAAGTTGCATTTTTTTATCTGTTATCGTTTTGTGAAATTTAAGCGTTTTTGAAGTTCATAAAGAAGCTGTTATCCTTGTTGTTTTCGTTAAATATCTTTGTAACCTTGAGGAATCAAAGAAATATTTTGGACACAAACGATAGTCAACATTTTGCCAAAACTTTTCTTTATGTATCATTTTTCTGTGCAGCCTCAAATAACAGCAGTATATGAAGATAAAATCTCGTGTCAATTTTAATAGAAAAACTTGCTTAGAAATACTCAAAACAACATAAAACTTTTTTTATTTGATATTTTTTACTAAAATGCTTCTTATTAACATTTTAGCATTCTTTTCGCTGTATGCGAGCGAAATGTATGAAAATAAAAATACATATATATGCAATTTGTTAATAACTTTTAACAATAACAGTACAATTATTAGATTTGATTATGACATGTAATTTTTAAGTGAAATAGACATATAATGTTAATAAGCGTAGGGAGTGGTTTATAAGGTGTTTGGGTGGGACACTTGAAATTGTATTTTTAAGTTTGAAAATTGAAAAAGTTGTATTTTTAATCTATTATCGTTTTGTGAAATTTGTGCGTTTTGAAGTTCATAAAGAAGCTGTTATCTTTGACGTTTTCGTTACATATCTTTATAACCTTGAGGAATCAAAGAAAGATTTTGTACTCAAACGATAGTTGACATTTTACCAAAACTTTTCTTTAGGTAACATTTTTCTGTGCAACCTCAAATAACAGCAGTATAAAGATAAAATCTCGTATCAATTTTAATAGAGAAACTCGCTTAGAAATATTCAAAACAACTTCCAACTTTTTTAATATTTTTGACTAAAAAGCTTCTTTTTAACATTTTAACATTCTTTTCGCTGTATGCGAGCAAAAATGTAAGGAAATAAAATACATTTATATATGCAATTTTTTAATAACTTTTAACAATAGCAGTACAATTATTACATTTTGTTTATGGTATGACATAATATTTAATAACCTTTATTGTAATATTTTTACAAAATATTAGAAATAAATGGAAAAAGATAATGCTGATGTGTATTATAACAAAAATAAATAATATAATACAATTCTTATGGATTGGTTATTGTATTCTTTTTTACAAAAATAACTTTTACATGGTGAAGTGGTAATATCAATCCAATCACTCTCTATAAAAGAGTTGTTGAAATAATACAATTTTAAATTATATATTTTACCACCAGAAGATACAAATTCTGTAAGGTTTTTCGAAAGACATTATCTGTATGTTTTCATTCTTTCCCATATGGAAATAAAATACATTTTATAAATGCAATTTTTAATAACTTTTTAACAATACCTGTGCAATTATTACATTTTGTTTATGGTATGACATAATATTTAATAACCTTTATTATAATATTTTTACAAATATTAGAAATAAATGGAAAAAGAAATTCCTGATTGTATTATAACAAAAATAAATAATATAATACAATTCTTATGGATTGGTTATTGTATTCTTTTTTTACAAAAACAACTTTTTATAAGAAAAATAGAAAAGATAACACTTATGAGAATTAATGATAAATAAAATATATACATCATATATTCATTACATGGTGAAGTAGTAATATCAATCCAATCACTCTCTATAAAAGAGTTGTTGAAATAATACAGTTTTAACTTATACATTTTACCACCAGAAGATACAAATTCGGTAAGATTTTTCGAAAAGACATTATCTGTTGTTTTCATTCTTTCCCACGTATTTGGCCATAAATCGCTATCATTAAGCGATGTGCAAATAAATCCTTCTCTGATACTTCCCCATTTTTCAATGTACAAGATGTTTCCAGCAAAAGCTGTTAACAATATTAAACCATTCAGTAGCACAACCATGGTTGGAATGAAAACAACACATTAAATTTAATTTTATATCTAACTTATCAACAGTTTTTCATAAATACTTTTCAATATATCATCTGATATATTAATTGTTTCCAATTCATTGTTCAAAAGTTCTGTAAGTTCATTTATTTCATCAACATCACTTCCGGCAATATCTAAGGTAGATTGAATTGAAGGTAACGATTTATGTCCCCACGCTAAAGTTTTATACATTCCTGGTATAACAAATCTTTTATCGTCTTGAGGTGATAAGGCTACTTTATTTTTTAATTGTGTGTATATATTATGCAAAATTGAAGTAAATACATTCATTTTCCTATATTTAGTAACAGAGCTTTCAACTACCTCTTTATAATCATTTTCATCCAGTGCTTTCTTAATCACGTATTTTTTAACACCTTTAGCTTTTTTGTCAACAGTATCACCCAAATTAACACAGTATGCCTTCGCACCAGTGCCATAAAAGCAAAAAAGTACTCGCCCAGCATATTCATCTTTCATTCGCCCCAATATTGATTTGTTAATACTAATTCCGTGAATATTACTTGGTGTATAATTGGATGTATCAAATTTATGAATATTATTTTGAATTTCAGAGTAAAAGTTATCTGATTCAATTAAAAAAATTAATGAATCTGTATCTGTGTACAATAAAGTGACCTTATCTCCATATTTTTTCTTTAGAAATTCATAGTAGAAACTATACATTACAGTTTTTGATAATTCTAAGACTGTAAAACCTATATAAACTGGTTTATTGTAATATACATTTAATCTATCCAGTTGAATTGCTGCAAAATTTGAATTAAAAATGGAACTGCTATTAAAATTTGGTTTAGCAATTAAACCTTCAGCCCCCAATTTTTTTCCATAATTTTTCCAGTGTGTTACTAATCGAACATCATTTCTTTTATCTATATTTTCTAACGATTTTCCATAAACAGAATTCGTCATCATTTTATAACAATTGCTCTCAAGTTTTGATTTCGCTTTATTTCTCATTTCTGTATTGAGATCAATATAGGGTTTTAACCAGGCTGATTGATTAAACTTTATACCTCTAAAAATTTTCACTAATTCTAAACCATTATTTAGAGCTTGTTGCAAGTTTCTATAATGTATAACATATCTTTCTTTATTATTTAAATTACAAATAAGTTTTTTTGTTTTCGAGATAGGAGAACAAATATTTTCAGGCAAAAAGGGAAATTCATTGTGAGATATATGCAAATGTTCCGGATAATTTATTTGAACTTCAAACACAAAACCGATAGGGGAATTTTCAGAAATCTCTAAAACATTGATTTCATCAATTTCGTTTTGTGAAAGCCATTCAAACCCACTCTCTGGTAAAATCTGACTCATACTGTGCCATATAAATTTGTTGCGTCCAAATACATTATGAAACTACTCGGTTTGGAAGGTTCAAAATTTTCTACAAACACATTATTGGCTACAACTTTCCTAACAGAGCAATGACAAATTCCACCTCGAATATTGTTTTTAAAAAATGTAGCATGTCAATATCGGTTAGAAGCTCCAATTTTACATCTGTAGTTTTCAGCATAGCATCCCAACTTAAGCCTGGAGCCGTATAGTAATGCGCTGGATCTAATTTATATAAATTGAGAGAAATCGAACGAAATGCTTCAAAGAAATCCGTTAAAATTAAACAATCTGATATTAAATAAATTATTGCATAGTCAGCTAAATTATTACAATCAAAAACATCCCAAGCTCTTACTGCACGATTGTAAGCTTCAGTTTCGATATTTTCATCTTTTAGTTGATCATAAAAATCAGCTAACGTTGGTATGTGGTTTACTTGCAGTTTTTCTAAAGAATCGACAAATGAATATGGAAAAACACCTTTTTGCCTAATTATATCAAATTTAACATCATCTGAAAAATATTTTTGATTTCAACACATTGAGTAGGTTCCAGACTCTCTGCCAACTTCTCTAAAGAATCTGCAATAAATCGAAAAGAATCTAAGAACCTTAATTTTAAAAATATTTTGTTGATTTTATTTTCATTCTTTATTTCATCAACGAGAAGAGACTTGGAAAAGGAAACATATTTTTCTTTTGTTTGAGCAATAACATCAATTTTATCTTTTTCACAACATAATTCTTTAATGAAAAGATGACTATCGTATCCTGTCAAATTGTGGAAAAAAATTGGGATAAAATTGGGCACTTTAAAATTTAAGTTGCAAATACTGTGTGCTGGGGATCTGTAACGCCCTGTTAAATGATCGTGGTCTTTTACTTTTATATCTGTTTCATTTATAGTTTTATTACAGATATGGCAAATAGTTGTTGTATCATAATGTTTTTGTTCATCTGAGGATAACGGTAACATCGGTTTAACATCTTTCAAATGATTTTGATAAATTAAATGAACATCTTTTTCTAATCTATCACAAAAAACTTGTGCTGCGTTAGCTCCACAATAGTATTCTAATTTAGATATAGAATCATCGTAACTACATTTTATAAAATATGCAAAAGCGTATGGTACATGCTTACAAGTATTAACTGTAAAAGATTTTGATGAATCTATCGGATTCGCATGTTCTACTTTTTCCAGATAACATTCAAAATCAGCGTAAATCACAAAAGGAACTTTTAATTGTTTTTCAAAATTTTGAAACTGTAAAATATTTTCAGGCATTGAGTGACCATATTTATTAATTTTTAGATCCGTTGTAGGCATTCTTGTAAATATATGATTGCAATCCATTTTTGGTGAAAATTTAATTTTGATTCAGAAGTAAAATATATCAAACAACCATCACAAAAAAATCTTTTATGGCCTTGTTTACTTATTTGTGATGAAATTAATCTAGACATATCTTTTATCCAACAATAATGATAATTTTTATTAAATTCATCACTAATAAGCAATAAATTAACATGCACTCTACGTTTATATCTAGTATAATGTAAGGGTCCAACAACTTGTATAACTGGTTTTTTGTTTTCATACATAGTCTCTAAGCCATACACATTGATCGATATATTATTTATCTGTTCAAATTTATTTATGTCTTTTAATTTAACTGGAAACTCAATATTAGCAAAATTTAAAATATTCGAAAAATGTGGGTATGAACTCATTCGATGTGAACTAACATTAGTAGGAAACAAGGCGCTTATTACACTCCAAGCGAAACAACACTGATCATTGTTTTCAACGTTTATGATGGCTCTTTTCACACTGATTGTCTTTGGTAAGGGGATATATGATGACGCTCGGAGTGGGTTAAATTTGTTGATGTTCAGTTCCAAATATAATATATTTTCTAAAGACCATCCTAAATAAATAAAAATATTTAGTTACTAAAACCCAAAACATAAAGTAATTTACCTGAACCATGTGCTTCAAATTCTGAGGCTTTGTAGAAAGCTCCTTGCTGAAATCATCATAGATGTTTGGCAAGTTTGACGAAACCGTGGCGATCTTATTTTTTGTATTGAAGGATTTGATTTCTTGAATTTCCCTCGTAGGTAGTACATATGAACCAAACAACGTGACATTTAATTTTATAGAGCTGTGTTTTTCAATTTCATCACGAACTAAATCTATCACATTAATCTTGAGTTCTTCGAAAAACTCATTGAAATTTGTATGACACTGAGAGGGTGTTATTCTGTAAGTGATGATACGATTTTTAAAAGCACAGTCAATTACTTGCACACCTTGTCTATAATCTTTACAAGAAGCATTCCTATGTTGATTAGATTTTAAATGTGAGGTAAACAATCGATTTGAAATGTTCAGATTACATACCCTGCAATATTTCAAATCCAGTTTCCTCTTTTTCGTTGGTGGCTGCCTTGAACTACTTTCACCACACACCTCTCTTTCATGTCGACGTAAACTATCTTTTCTTGCAAAAACTTTTCCACAGTTATTACATGTAAACATATTTACGTAAATATTTGATCACATCACTATTTGATTCACTACATACTCCTACCCATTTTCTAGATATAAGCTCCGTCAGTCGTCTTTAAATTGTTAATTAATTTGCAAATTGAGCACTTCTTTTGCGAACTTATTGGTCCATCAAATTGTGTTCCAAAGGGATTATTGTGGTGTATAAAACATGGTAACAAAATTTGAATAAAATAGTCTTTCGTACACGATTCCGGTAAGCGATGCCACACAGCTAATAACTCCGTTGAAAGAACATTGTCTTTTATGTATTCTTTTAAAAATTCCACTGGTATTTTCGCAATCTCTAAATCACTTAAATGTCTTAATTTTAACGAACCATTCGATAAATCTGTTACTAAACGTAAATTATATTTCTCACTAGACATTGTTGAACTGAAGTCTAGGACTATCCATCGTTACTTAAGTAATGTCTGTTATAGTGTAGTAGGGTGATAAGTTGTGGTGGGGTAGGTCAAGGTTAAGGGGTCAAGGTTTAGGGGTCAAGGTCTAGGGGACAAGGTTAAGGGGTCAAGGTTAGGGGTCAAGGTCAAGGTTAGGGGTCAAGGTTAAGGGGTCAAGGTTAGGGGTCAAGGTTAATGGGGTCAAGGTTAAGGGGTCAAGGTTAGGGGTCAAGGTTAATGGGGTCAAGGTCAAGTGGTGGGGGGTGGCATTAGAATCGGCGAATCCACTCTACTCTTTATTTAAACATCTTCCTGCATAGATTTTTTTCTCGCAGTTAACCGACACTTCCTTGGTTTGACACAAAATATTGGTTAAATTATTTCCTGGTATGAAAAGCCTCACGTTGAAAATTACTACCAATACAAACCAGGTTATTAGGACCTACTGGTACCTCGGCAGATTCAAGCTCACCTGGTTGTCAAGCACAAGAATCATTCCTTAGGAAATTGTGCAATGCAGTACAAGCTAACGTTATATTTGCCACATTATTGCTTGCTATTGCAAAGGGAATGTTTCATCCCCAACAATTACATGCGGTAAAACAATATCTATTTGGAGTAAATTACAAATAAACAAGAAATGGCCTCACCGTTAAAAGTTCTAAAAGAAAACACCGAATGTGCTGATTGCCGATTCAGTGCGTGGTGTATTCCGCCGTGCTGACCGTGTCAATCCGAGTCGACCGGTCCGAGTCGATTCAGTGCGCGTGGTCTTTAGGCTGTCTCCAACCTTTTGGTAGAAAAATTAATTATCACAATAAAAAAATAGTTTGGCACTGTTATAGCGTGAATAGTCCTATTAAATATTTTTTTAACTTGGTAACTTCTCAATTAAAGTTATAATGAAAAGTTCTAGGTAATAGCAATAACTATTAAATATTGAATAGACAAATTTGTAAATTTTCTTTTGCTTTGACATTGGCAAAAAACTAGCAACAATTAATTAGTCTATGAAAAACAGTTACGGGTTAAAATTATAGAAAAAGATAGCCCTGGATTTGTGATAAAATTTTAAGTATTTTAGCAACACTTCACCTTAAACAAGTATAATTCGGCACAACTGATCTTGCAGCCAAGAAAAGTCTGGTGTATGCGTGTTTGTGAATAGATCGTCTGTGATTTGTATATTCTGGACCATTGAGTTTAATATCGCACAGCATTACCAAATTGACGTCTAAAAGTAATAAATTTTAACATTAAAAACATTCCTAGATATCAAACTTGCATAATTTCGCAATAAGAAAGCAGTTAATCGCTTTTTTTCGAGTTTAACAGCAACAGAACAAGATTTTTTAAAGTTGGCATTCGATAGACCTTACTATTTCTCAAAACTTTCATGTGAACATGTTTCTACTATAATATAAGTTTACAACTTATCAACGGGAAACTTTGATTTTTTTGATCTAACAAACATTTAGTTAATTTACAAACAAATGGGGAAATTATCTCATATTTTCGATGTCAAAAATTTTATAGGTTCCTTGTCATATGTAATTGAACAATTTAGGTTGTACGCAAAACGGTATTAATTTTTTTTTACTTTGATGATTATTTTTCTCCCAAAACGTTATATGAAACATAACATATTGTGTATAAATGTGTTGATCTATTAATCATTTTAACAAAAAAGAACAAGTGCATATTTAAAAAAATGGATGATGGCCCAGAAGAAACAAAACGTAGCAGTAAAGATTTGATGACACTTTATTGGCTAAAAGTTTGTGTAAAAAAATTACAATTATCTGTTATTTTTTCAAAATAATAGTGTTAGAGCCAAAAAACAAAAAATAACATTTTTGGTTTTCCTTGTATCCACTTGAGAACAGTAAGAAATATCTAATTTTTCTATAAGTGATCGAATGGGTCTAAAATACACAACTTTTTCTCCATTTAATCGTGTTTGCATCTCTTAACATTTCTTAGATAGCAAAGTTAGTCCTTCCTAGGTGAGATACCCTGTATATTACTCTCCCGGATAAGTATCTTGATGAAATTTTCGTTTCCACATCTACCCCATTCAGGTCTCTCCGCAATGCTCTCATGTAAGTCAGTCAGGCTTCAAGTTGCAGGACAGTTTTCGTGACGACTCGTCAGCAACATGGCACAAATTCCAAACAGGTCCATAATTGATTACTAATTCATTGCTTTCCAATAAATGACATAAGATTTAATGCATTACTCAATTCCTGATTAAACGTTATTTCAAAAATATCCTAGTTTTAAAACATAATTATTACAGAAAACAGAAACTACCTAATTTAATGCTCTTAACATCAAGTACTAATTTCATGATAAAACAAATTATATATATACGAATTGAACAATTTGCTTGACAACTTAAATATTTCTTTATAATTATGTTGCTTTTACTTTTGTCGTAATCATTATTTTACTTTATTTGAAAAACCAGTCCCGGCCTACTTATTAAAGTTTAAGAAAATAAAAAAGAACAACCAGCATCACCTTTATTAATGCAAATAACCATTCCCGTCACTAAAGGAACATTTATTCGAGACAGAAAAGATATAATTATATCTCGGTGTTTACATACCAAAGAACGGCCACTTGTTAGGCCGGCTGCATGGAAAAATTAAAAACGAACCTCAAGGTCAGGTGAAGCGTAAACCAAATAACAATTTTCGCCCCAATTATCTCCTCATTATTTTTGTTCCCTCTTGGGTGTCGCCTATTCAGAATAATGACAGGAAATCACCGACCCTCAGACCCTATTAAAGTTATGATTGGCCCAGGTTAGCATAAAGGCTGAAGGAGGGCCATAATTTTTATACTAACGAGAGAGAAATTAAAAATGGCCAAGTGAACATTTTTTCATAATTAATACGATTATAAAATCTGATAAGAAGCAAAAGGTTTGAGAAAGATAGAATATCTGAGGACTTCACGGAGTGAAAACGCAAGCGTACATTTCCAAGATATGAAGAGGAAATTGTTATAAGCGATTTATTAACCAACTTATGCCAAGGAATTTTCGCCCCTTTTAATAGCAGTGAAACGACTGTGTGAGGTATTTATGCTTGGCCATTAGATATTATCGTAATTTATTCAGCAATAATTATTGTTCACAATCTCATTTTAGCATTCTTGATCGTGTTAATTAAATTATTTTTCCAAGCATTTATTTAATAAAAATGCAATTATTAGTGCAAGGAAAAATAATGAAAGAATATAATTGATAGGCAATTATCAATAAATTTATTACCCTTTAATCTAAAAGTATTATTAAATTCTCAACCAATACCAAATGTGTATAATATACCATGTGTCCCAGATAAAAGCAACTGCATGGGGATATCCGAAACGGTAAGAGATACAGAGTGACTTAAATCAGAAAAAAATTGCACTAATGCAATCAGGTGTTGTCTCGAAATTAAAAAAACGTTTTCAAAATATCGAGAAAATACAATAACTTATAATATACTTGATAAAAAAAATTCCAGGACCTATACATTTTTTGTACCATAACTAACTTTGTTATTTCTTATGGCCGGCATATTGGATTTATACGTTATTGAATGGCACATAAAAAGAGCTTTTCAGCCAAGTATAACAGATCTTTGTATGACAGAAAATGTGAAGTATTAAAGAAACAGTTTCTAACTTACTTGGCTGTGAAATAAGTTGCAGTATTTGTTTTTTTAATTACCATAATAAAATATAGAAATAAAAATACTCTTTTATTTATGATACCAAAGCAAACAACTAAAACGTTACATATTTGTAATTTAATGCACAACAAAAAAAGACTAAAAACAGATGCCAAACCCTTGAATTTAATCAAATTAAATTAAGTATTGGAAAATTTCACCATTATTATTAATGCACGTCCTGCATCGATAATTTAGAGTTATGCATGCATCTATAACCATTTGTCTAGGCATTTCTTCAATGCAGTAACAACGACTGCCTCAAATTCCTCTACCGGATTATAAGTAATACAAATAATTTGGTCAAGTGCGAGTTGGACTCGCATACTTGGGGTTCCGTACCACCTCCAAGATTCGAATTTTCCAGTTTCAGACAAGCAGGGAATGAGTACATTTTCTTATACTTACCCTTATATATTTTAAAGGAAGCGTTTTAAATTTATAAAAAATATACACTTTGATTTTCCACACATAGACTTTCTATTTTATCTGCTTTTGGATTCGCTTGATTTTTGTCACAATACATATGTATTTAATTTTCTAATTTGGCCCCCAAAAAGTAACATTAGAGTTTTATTTTACTAATAAACTTTCAGAAATGCCTTTTATAATCTACTGTCTGAGTTTTGAGGCTCTGTAGATTGGAAGAAAAACGGCAAAATAGGTCAAAGTTTAAATTATAAATTATTAAATCTGTTATTCAAATTATTTAAAAATATAAATAAAATATATTTTTCAAATTTTAAATAGTGTAGTTTCTAAAGTGGGAATTAAGTCGATGTTTAATATTTTTAATATCTTTTATACAAATGATTTAAAAATATTATATACTTGTAATTCACATTATGAGCCTTTTATCTGATATATTACATGATGAATTTGAAAATTGAATCTTTATTTTCCATTTAATTGTATAATTTGTCCCTAAAATTGCTATGGGGGTTTTCTAGTAATTTATTTTCCGTTTAATCCTATTATTTGGAGGCCAAATAATAGAATTAGGTATTTTTTTCATATTTTTCCTATAAACAAAAAAAGAAGTCTTAGAGTTTGGGGAATAACGGGCAGAATGTGTAATTTTTTTAAAATATTTTTTAATATATGTTAAAATATTCATTTTAAAAAAATTAAAAAAATATATTTGTACCTATTCGTCATAATGAGCCCTGGGATTTGATATATTACATGACCCGTTAAAAACAATTATAATTTTTTATTTTCCATTTAATTCTATAATTTGCCCCCCAAAATGAATATTAGGGGTTTCTTCTTATTTTTCCAGTAAAGTTCAGGTGAGGGGCTATACTTCCGTTTTATTTTTAATTTTTGTTTTCGTCATAATGAGCCCTTTCATTTGATATATAACATGATGGGTTAGAAACATTTTTAATTTTAATTTTCCATTTAATTCTATAATTTGCCCCCCCCCCAAGATAAATATTAGGGGTTTTTCCTTAATTTTCCAGTAAAGTTCAGGTAAGGGACTATAACCCCATTTTTTTTCAAAATTTTCCAGCTTATGGTTTCGGAGATAAGGGGGGGATGGGTAAATTTTTGTATATTTTTGTTAATATCTTTTAATTAATTTATTTTAAAAATATGAAAAAAATATATTTGTTTACGTCATAATGAGCCCTTTCATTTGATATATAACAAGATGGGTTAGAAACAATTTTAATTTTAATTTTCCAATTAATTCTATAATTTGCCCCCCCAAAATAAATATTAGGGGTTTCTCCTTAATTTTCCAGTAACGCTCAGGTGAGGGGCTATACCTCCATTTTTTTCCAAAATTTTCTAGCTTATGGTTTCGGTGATAAGGAGGGGGGGATGGGTAATTTTTTTTATATTTTTGTTAATATCTTTTAATTAATTTATTTTAAAAATATAAAAAAATATTATATTTGTTCCGTTTTTTTTTTATTTTGTTTTCGTCGTAATGAGCCCCTTCATTTGATATATAACATGATGGGTTAGAAACAATTTTAATTTTATATTTTCCATGTAATTCTGTAATTGGCCCCCCAAAATTAAAAGTAGAGGTTTCTCCTTATTTTTCCAGTAAACTTCAGGTCAGAACCTATAAATCTATTTTTTTTTCAAAACTTTACGTTTTATAGTTTCTGAGATAAGGGGGGGGAATAGGTAAATTTTGGTATATTTTCGTTAATATCTTTTTAAATATATTTTTTTTAAATATGAAAAAAATATATTTGTGTTCCTCGGAATGAGACCTTTCATTTGATATATTACATGATGCGTTTTATTTAATTCTATAATTTGCCCCCAAAAATTAACATTAATGGTTTCTCCTTAATTTTTCTGTAAAGTTCGGGCAACGCTCTATATTTCTTATTTTTTTCAAAATTTTAGGCTTAGTAATTTCGGAGATCAGTGGGGAACGGTCGATTTTTTTAGTTTTTCCCCCCAGAAGTACCCCTAAAATCAAAATTTTTTCTTTTACGATATGTTCTCTTGATCGGGTCACCAAACTATACATTGATACCAAATTTCAAGCTCTTCCGTCCAGTAGTTTAGGAGAAAATGGCTGTGATGTGCAGAGGCAGAAATCCTGAGTGATATTATAAGGGTATCCGTATATTGTATATACGGAACCCTAAATACGTATGTGGAGGTGCTCCATCTTGCTGTAATCACATGTTCGCTATCTCTTAAATATGCAAATTTTCTAAAGTTTGGTCGACGTAATTTGGTATTAGTTAGGCTCCTTGAGTAGTCAAATTATCATAAAAAATTAAAAATAGAACATGTCCGTTTATGGTTTCTAGCCATACGTTAAAACCTAACCTCAACTGATGGATCACCACCCGATTTAAGGTCGGATTTTTGATCGGTCCAATACATATTGTTGTATCTGTCAATTAACCCGAAATTTGTAACTCTACTTTCATTGGACCACAGAACCTTATGCGAAAATTAAGCATTTTCATGGCATTTTTATAGAAACCAATTGCAAAATAATTTTCTCTTTTCCTTGACTAGTATGTTCTACATATGAACGATACTTGTAGTTTTAAAGAATTTTCAATATTTTCATTATACTCTTATTTCGATTAGATTTTGTAAAGGAAATATAGGCAAGCAAATTATTTCTAAGCGTTCTGACGATCGATAAATCTAGTTGCAGTCTTTTGGGATACCGCTGAAAGTACATATCTTGAGATCACTTGTGGCATAAAGTGAAACAATCATACTATCGCTATTGTTAGAAAAATCTAGAAAGTCTAGAAAAAATTTGTTAACATCAATCCATTGCCCATAGTTGCTAACACGGAAATTTTATCAAATTTATTTACAAGATGGCGAGTGCATTGCAATTTATTTGTTTTTTCTCGATATTTTGAATCCCCTTTAGATATTTTTAAGTTTGATAAAACACCTGACGGTGCTTGGAACGGCGCAACTTTTTGCACATATAAGTCACCCTTCTCTTGATGTTTCGCAAATCCCCATGTGGTTGCCGCTATCTGGTACACATGGTATACTGAAACGATGAAAAATAATCCTATAACTCAAAAAAATACGACAATTATATCCTGAGCAGAAAATATTTTACTATCTGAAATTGCATTATTTCATGAATTAACACACACTGCCAATGTTTCTCTGGCTCTTGGAAAGTTATATATTAATATTAAAGGGATACCACACGTCGATATAACGAGTTTTAGTTACGAAAGAATAAACTTTTTTTTTCTTTGAGATGGCCATTATTTGGAGAACTATATTTCATACCAGTTATATTGAAGCCTCCAAACTAGAATGTAATTTACATGTTCAAAACACTTTTATGCGCCAATTTGAAAGAATATAATTTAGAGTTGCCCAATTATTTGGACCATAACTGAACAGATCTTTCCACTGTTCTATTTAAATCGTATCTGAAACTAAATAGGCAAAAAATTATGATTTCATTTTCCAAATTTAAGTTAAAAACTTTCCTGACGAACTTCCGTCTGATATCGATGTACTTCACTTCTAAACTCAGGAATCTCAAGGTATAGCCATACTAGCATTATGTAAGACTATTGCGAAGATAGCTACGAAATTTTCAATGGGCTAAAGTAGAGAGTGAAAAGTAAAAACTATAACTTTCCTCTGTGCTTTATAACCTATAAAAGTAATCACGACAAATTAAACAGAAATATCTGGCATCTAACAAAAAGAAATACTGCACAAGAAACAAGTGTTTAGAAATGTTTAATTTTAATTTAATAGCTCAACTTTCGTATATTTTTATTAATTCATTAAATTGTTCTTTATAAATATGAAATATCTTGCTTTATTTACATATGTTCTACTTGTGTGTTTGTGTATTTAGTTCATAGGTACGTCCCTACCTACATAAGTGCCTAATGTGTAATGTTATGCTTTGTTAATAAGTTTCAAGCGTTTAGTTCAATTTTAAAGTCGGCTGATTTTAAATAGAAAAAATATTTCCAATAATTTAGTTTTGGCTTCTATAAAGGCGCAAAAAGACGCCCTTCTGCCAACTGAATGCAAAAATGTATATCAATTCATTTCGATACCAACTAGTATCATACTTTCGAGGTTGTTTTGCATGAGCGATATAGCAATTGTTGAAGAAGGAACATCCCGTTAGCATGTCATTGGTGATCAATATACTGAATTGTTCAGGGTGCCTCAGTGTCACCTAGTTTTTCAGCGATTAGGATGCTTCTATGAGATTTCATATACTTTCATGATTTATTGCCTTAGTGCGGCAATATTCACAAAGCCTGCATGATATGTGTTATAGAAAAATATATCGGATTATCTTCCTTAATAAAATAGGTTTTAAATTCTTCAAATTTCTTGTTTTCCAGAAATCCGATAGTAATACACAAAATTTAGTTATATTATGAATCTCTTACTATATTTTCGATTTTTTTCAAAACGGTACGTTACAGATAATGATCAAATATCCGGATTCAACTTCGGAACTTCTTTGATATAATACAATTTAATTGTGCAAGTTGGTTGAGCCGTTTTCGAAAAATCGTTTATTATTGTACGAGAATGGATAAAAAGACCACCAACTGGCTGTGGGCCCTGTAAGGATCTAATTTCATATATATATATAAAGATCCTTAAAAATTTGTGTCGAAGCCAAATATAAGTTAAATTTTTGGTGTGAATTTGTGTCTATTTGAATGTGTAAACGCACCAAAAAATTTATTCTACAACCATAGCGGGGGATTTGGAGAAAGTAATTTTTTTGACGACCAGTAAAGAATATATGCAGCTTAGAGTACTTCATGTGGATGTGTTATACGAATACGGAATAATGAACATCACTTTGGGACAGTTGTCTTAGTCAATAATATTTTTTCTGCTTTCGAACAGTTAATACTGTCATGTTGATAGTATCACTTAATTCTATATACAAGTTTTTCTCTGTAGAGTAAACATAACTTTCGGTGACCACTGTGCATTTCGATGCATACTCTAGCCCGACGCTTCAATGATTTGCGAACTCTTTGGAAATACTAGGTATTTGCCTAATTTCCATTCACGTTTCGATTTTCTCCTGTAGTTGCTGAGTGGGCTCAATTGGAATTTTATGAACCTTTGCCTTAAGATAACCCCACAAAAAATAGCTCACAAGGTTAAGTTCAGGAGAACCTGGAGGCCAGGGAAAAGAACTTCCGCGACCTATCCATTTTTAACTCATTTAAGTGTTGTCTTTTTTGTTATGTAGGTAATAATGTTGCGCCTCGTCCTGTATAAACCATATGCTTTGGCGTTTAAGAAAGGGACATTTTTCAAAAGTCCTCGCAAGTCGTTAACACTAAAAAATTGTAATAACTCTCACCATTCAATCGATCAGGCAACACAAACCGTTTTCATCAGTCCTTGCATGAGCCTTATGAAAATTGAAATCACCATCTTTACTGAATCTTGCCATCCGTAACTACTTAAACATTGATAGTTTATCAATAACTAAAATTGTTAAGCAGTATGGCAACGTCAGTCTGTTATTTGCCATAGTAAACTATAATTTTTGACCTAATAACTTCAAGAGCGGGTAATTTTCAAACCCAATTTACTCGAAAACCACACCCCAAAGATATTTTTTACGTAAGACCAATACAGTTTTTCTATTTATTTTCGACCGTTTTGTCAATAACCTTAAAAAGTGTTTTTGCTTTGTTCAGTTTATACCTTTAGTTTTTATTGATGTTTAAAATGGTTTAGTTGCTTAGTTTTTCATTATATATATACGTTTGAAAATGAAGCTTGAGCGTCTAAAAATTAGTCACGTAGTGTGAATAAATCCAGTGTTAGAAAACAAAAAAACTAGTTTTATTTGAACAGAATTATCGACTATCACAAAGTAACAGCTTCCACAATTCAATTGAAAACAACATTTTTGTTTGAACCCTTTTAAGGCACATATCAATAGAGATTTTTGGCTTATTTTAATTAGATCTATACACAGCAAAACCCTATTTTAGAAACACCCAGCATTTGAAAGATTTTTGAGATAGTAAAGCATAATACTAATATACTGCGAGCGGAGCCTAGAAAAAGGCGCAAAATCACGGTCAAATACAGTAACTTCGTCCCTTAACGGTGTGTGTATATGTTTTCTCTCTGTTTGATCTGTGGTTGGTAACTTCCCATCACATTTACATTCTCTCAATAGAGTCGCAAGGCTTGCACACAACGGGTCTTAGTCGGTCTCTCTTAGTCGGTGACCCTCCCACTAATGGACTATAGCAGTATATTAGTACTCAGTATATGATGTTAGGAGTGAATAACAAAAAAGAACCAAAAAGTTATCTTAACTTTGCCTCATTTTGTTACAGCGTATCCTTGTGAATTGGGTTTTGACCTTATATTTACAAATACAGTACAAAAGCCATATCCGTAAAGTAGAACGAAGCTGGTGAGTTCCATTCTCCATTACCTTAAAAGTTTAGGAACCTCTGCACCAGTTCTCATATATTTTAGTTAATGCAGAATAATTATAAAAACGTTTTTTTTTCAATTACCTTATCTCTAATGTATAGAGGAAAAACTGTTGTTTTTGTTTTTAGAAATATAGAGTTTTGCATAATTACTCAGTTTTCCCGGAATCGTTAAGACTAAAGGCTAAAAATTATGCAAGAGTTATCTTAAACCCTTTTAAAGTTTCAATCTCAGAGTCTCCGTAAACTATCTGTTACGCCAAACCTATTACTAAAGCATTTTCGTACAGTGAGTTCCAGTTTCCTCTACAGAAACGTAAACAACATTAAAAGCTTTCCTCTCATAATTTCTGAAGATATTATCCGCAAAATATTTCCATTAATTAATGTAGCGTTCACAAAACATTTTTCCTTTGTACTTTCTACGCTTCGGCCATGATTTACGAGTTTCGGTGATAATCGCAAATGCTAGAGTAGTCGTAGGTGGCTACGATTTTATCAGCCGTAAAACTCTGTGGCCGTAATGTTTTTAGTGGCGATGTAGTAACACGTGGTTATCGTGTAGTGTTTTCTTCTATGATGTTGCAATTTTCATCCGTCGAAGAGAAAAATTATGTGTTTTTCAACGAGCGAAAAATATTTTGGAGAAATGTAGGATTACGGATATGCCCGACAAAATGTTATAAGTACAGAGGTTAATGCTAGAGGATTAAATTTCTTATTGATCATTAAACTGTAGTCTTGCTTTGAACACAAACAGTTTAGCAATCACAATTACACATTAAATATTTGATGGCTGTCTGGGAGTTGTTAGTACAATAACCTATTAGCTTTGTTAAACAATACTAATGTCTGAACTCAAATAGTATTGTCTTCAAAAAAACGTTAAGTTAAAGTATGTAAGGTAACAGTAATATTTCAAAGTACTGTTATTAAACAACATCGGTTTCTTTCATTCTTGATGCTATAATATTTTCATTCGGTATCAACTACCAATCCATGATTTTTTACTGTGCAGTAAGTGGATAATATAAAATTTTCTATTTGGTGAATTCGGCACCTTTAATCTTATTTCAGGTGACACAGGTTAAGTATCTAGAACGACTAATTTTTGGCTGATGGTACACACGTCCGTCGTCCGCAAAACATGACCACCCACGTTGGTTTCGTACCCTTCTTTAAAACGCGTTTTTTATGAATGGATATATTCATTCTATTCCCTCTACTACCCAAACATTTTGTGAGGATGAAAGATATTTCGACCAATTTGTACCCTTTTTTGCTTGCCTTCGGTGTTAATTTTATTCATGCAAATGTTTTTCGATTCGTCAGTCCTATCCGCCAAAAGTCGGTAACTACAAAAGCGCGACTCGATGCAAGGGATCGATGGTTTCGGGTCGTTTCCTAGTAGGACATTTCAATAACTGCCGGGCCAAAATATTCAAAGTGCAATAAAAAATAATAAAATATATATCTGCAAATGCTGAAAGAAAGAAAGCTTACCACATAGTTCAGTTAGTGGAGGTTTTTAAGTGATATAACACCTAACAACTGTTAAAATGTAAAATGTGTAAAATTTGTATATTGAGATGCCCCTTAAATTTGCTCTTTTCACTGGTAGATTAAATCGTAATAATTTTCAACGTTAGTGGTCATCTTCTCGGACGACGGACCTATAGGGACGTATTTGTGTGTGTTAAAAATGGTGCTCCCCATACAGTTTTTATGTAAGTGGAAAGTTGTAAAGTATCCCCGAATTATACCTGGGATCTTGCGGACGAGGGACGGTTGTACCAGCAGCATTATTCCATCGTAACGAATAACCGATACACAACGTGCGCGGTGACGACATTGTAAATGATGAGTCATCATCGCCCACTTCGGCTACCGGTTGTGTATCGGTTTTTCGTCGGGTTGGAACAAGCTGCAGCCATATTGCCATTTGAATGATAGCTTTGAGGTATAAGAAATAATGTTGGCAACCGTTTGGAAAATTTTCAGTGTTAAGGTAGATTTCCAGTCGTAAGACTACTATAATACTGTTAACATTGTTTTGTTAGCAGAGCACATATTTTTTCCGAACCTTTCTAGAAATTGTACTCATAGTAGACGACTGAGTTAGGCAAACAAATTCAATTAGATCGAAGCATTATCATAAGATTTTTCATTATATCGCCCAACATGTGGGAATAGCTTAAGCCTTTCTGTGACATTAGATCCTTTTTTTGGGCAAATATTTATTTATTGGAACCTCTAAGTTGTATTTTGTTTTGATTTTTTTGGGAATAACACCGCACTTGCTTGAAGGTCTGTTTATTTCATATAGTTCAGATGTTCCAAGGTCTAAATCAGAACCCGTTTTCAATGATAATAACTTAACACAAATGAAAAAAAATATTACTTGAAGGTTTGTAATGATAAATTTAGTAAATCACAAAATGACGTTAGGTTGTGCCGTGTGTCGTATACTTATCTAGTTTCTTTGTCTTGAAACTGGTTTACTCTCAACGATTCAGTGATCAGGATTCTATAACCAGCATCAGGGGAATGACAGAAAATTCGTCCATAATACGAGTGTGATTAGTGACGGCCCCGTTTTTCTCATCATTTGTGGATTTACCCGGTGATTTTTTTATTCTAGATTTCAAATATATTAATGCCTCTTCAAAGTAAGGACCTTCACACACACATGTTATTTTGTGGTACAGAAGTAGTATTTCTCAAAGAGCTGTAGATGTGGAAATCTTTATATATATAACATTAGCATTTATCCCTTGGACTAGGGATGTTTGTAGTTCTGGAGTATTATTTCGTTTAACATTAAACTGCCTGACCTAAAATTTTTATTTAAATAAGAGCCGTGAGCCATTTAAAATATATAATATATTATAAATATGATTTCAGAAAGTAATACCATTGTATTTTATAAACCTCACATTATCCATTTGAAAAATAGGAACAAGGATCCACACCAAAAACAGCGTGTTAGTATATTTTTCAAAATTCTACAATGAGACATAATTATGTTATTATTCTTGTTAAAAGCCACTTCACTCTTATTGGATCGGTAACAGGTTAAGTAAATTAGAATGAGGAAAGTGGTACCTTTAAATCTTTTCATATAAACGATATTATGACTTAAGTTCCGTTTTTATAATGAATAATATTCTAAGTAAATATTACCAATGCAAACTAAATTTTAATTTAAGAATCTATAAAAGTAGAAGTTGCCAAACGTACGGTTATATGGTTAATACACACTCAATAATCCTTATTTTAGTCCATAAAGCATACTTTAGTTCCTTTCTTAGAAAATTGTTGTTGTCAGTTTATTGCAAACGTTCCGTCATGATTATAGTGTCTGAAATAATAATCAAAATGGAGTTGCTGGAAAAAATGTATTAATAATCAGGTCTAGTACGCAAGGAATGAAAAGTAAAAACAAAATAATGTTTGTCTTCTTCAGCTCATGCTCTTTGTAGATCTCTAAAACATTTTTTTTAGGTAGTGCTGGAATATCAACCCTGTCACCATGTTGAGAACCCTGTAGCTTTCGAGTTTAACTCCTCACCTCTATAAAGTATTGTTAGCTTGTGCTAAGATTTGTAATGTCTATTTTCCGTTCAGTTTAGTTTAATGTCAGAAGGTTTCGCACCATGACCCTGCAAGATTTTTGCATGTTAAATAATTTGTGCAATATGTAATACATATTTTGTTAATTTGAGATTTTTTAGCAGAACCTTACTTGATGAGTTTCGGAGATAGATTTACCAATTTAATGCAAGCTGTAATGTGATGTTGAGAGTCATTCTGAGCTCCGGTTGTCTTTTATTCGAGCGTTAAATTTTTCCAATTATATATTTTAAGATGCTTATATACTTCTGGGAATTTACAAGAAACTTAATGCCAATTCCTTGCTCAATTAGAAACCTTTACATTCGTTTGCATTTGCTCAGCACTATTCTTTTTATTTACTTGATATTATCTCGACATAACAAAATGTGCAGAGAAAATTAGAGTAGAAAATACGAAAGGATATGATCAATAAAATTCTCATCCATTTTTAATTTTATCTGGCGTAGAGGTAGCAATATAGAGGTAAAATACTCGTCAGAGTGCACGATAAGTGCAGCTTCACCCCTTAAGCAATTACTCGCAAAAAACATACGTGCCATTTCATTTGCTTTTCCCTACAAAGCTGTTGAAATATATTTCGCTTCATTACCCCTTTGAACATATAATTTATATTATATTGCAATTGCATTTATCACAATTAAGCATATGCAGTAATTAATTCATTATGGCTTGTTCCTCAATTTATATAATAAACTAAAATGATTTCCAAACCAATTGTATATGTTCAAACCTTACAATTTTATTTTTAATATATTTTTGTAAATGGATTTCATAAATAATTTTTTGATTAAATAAAAATTTAATCCAATATTCTCCTTATTATACATATCCCGCAAACCGTGTGTTACTGAAATCAACGTTGAGTAGTTTCCTGTAAACTAACACTCATAGGGAGTTTTAATATTCAGCACCCTGAATATAGGCTAAAATAGAGAATAAAGAACTGATTTTCTGAATTTAATAAAGAAAACGCGAAATCCAATTATGGTTTTCAATATATATCAATGTAATCTTGACAATCGCGTTGGTGATTCTTCGAAATAGGAATTCTTCCATAATTAATGAGTTTATTATACCCACAAATTGCGCAAAAGCTTAGTGTTATTTTTGGTATAGCTATGGCATGTTGAATTCTATTTTAGTTATCCACATTTTTTTACTTTGGAATGTACTCCTACTATTTTACAAAATCTGACCTTATTCAGATATTTTATTTTATAAGAATGAGCATATTTTTAAACAAATATTAATGTTTAAATTTTACATTCATCTCTACTAAATACTTTCTATTTGTCAATTTTTGTTACAGAAAAGGGTTGCTTCTTATAGTCAGTATTTATATCATGATGTACGAGTATACTGCAAAACCTCAAGTTGACAAATAAAAATTCTGAACTCTTACAAGCTAGACAGTTCTCAATTGAATATTAATTTATAAACCTAATAAGAAAAACATAATTCCGAAAAATATTGCCATAAAAGAAATTATTAAATTGTTATAAGTTTTGAAGATCTGCAGTTACGCAGATAAGGAAAAAATAAAGCAGAGTTTTAATGAGAAACAAATTTATTTATCATTTTCTGTCAGTTATGTTGGGTTCTTAAAATATCCTGATTTGTAACTTTTAAACATTTTGGGATATAGTTCAGCCCTATGGTACGGAAGTAATTTCTAAATGCTGTTGTTATTGGTCCCGTCTCTGCTTCTTGGAGTAACATATTTTCCACAATACTATGCTACAGACTTTCTTTGCGTTCTGGCTTAAGTTTTCATTCCATAGTAAACCGTATATGCATTTAAGTTCTCACCTATATTCGATGTATACATTAAAAATATTGATAGAGTATATCCTTGTTTTACACCTTTATTAGGTATTATATATTTTTCTAAAAAAGTTAATCCATTTCCTCTTATATTTAACTCTTCACATTGATTGAAAGACATCTTGGTATATTATTATATGCCTTTTCTGGGTCCATGAGATCATGCTGTGTTTTTATATTGATTATGTTGATTTAGCTCTATTCTACACTATTAATTATATAATGTAATGATTAGTTTCTAAAAATCATATTTTGAATTAAAAACTGCCTTGTTCTTCCCCAAGGTTTAAACCTGCCTCTGCTATTTTTTTTTTAATGTTACCGTTATTACTCTAAAGTTTGAACATAGCATTTGTCGCCTTTTTAAACATTAAATGGTTTCCTTTTCTGAGCAATATCGGGACGTTCTTTCGTTTTATTAAAGATTTTCGCTAAAACTTTTATTAAGGTGTAGGCTCCACATTTAAACAGTTCTAGTAGTTAATTTTTTGGACATGGGGCCTTGTTATTTTTTGTTACTTTCAGGATTTCAGCTATTTCGTCTTCTGTAAATTCCTCTTGTGATATTCGACAGGTTGTTTCTTTTAACTTATCTGAATAGTGTGTAATCTATTGTTTCAGTGAGTGTTTGTATCATCCCCTTAGAATTTATGTTATTAAATATTGTTTTAAAATTTATTTACGCCGTCTTGACGAAAGCAACGTAAAGCATTATTCATTCCGATAAAACATCAATCGATGGGATAATAAAAAAAATAACTGGAATCTTCGAATAGGGCAAAAACTGCTGATCTCGACGCTAGGCGAACAAATGTTATACCCATCCGGAACGACGAAAAAATGCCATGTATGGTATATACAGCAATATAGAATTCATGTAAATTCTTTATCGAAAATTGAATTAGAGAACCTTGTAAGTAATATATATTATAAGCAAAAAAAATTCCACGATGAAAAGTGAACAACAAAAGCTTGTCACTGCCATGGAAAAAAAACAACAAAATTTAATTGAAGGATTATTCTCGAAATTTGAATTAACAAGACAAAATAAATTTAAAATACTATAAGAAAAACAAAATCAAACTGAAGAAAAAATACAACTGTAATTTGAAAAATTAATACAAATAGTATCGCAAATTAATAAAACAGTTAAAGAAAGAATGCAAATAGTGGAATCATACATAAAAGAAATAAACGACGACATAAAGATCCTAAAAAGTAATGTAGAGACTCTTGAAATCAAAGTAAATAACATCGATTCCATCCAGAACCGGGTCAAATTTGAAATCAGTCCCATTAAAAACACAGTACAAATTGAAGCACAAGATAAAATCAGTGCCATCCAAAACAAAGCGGAAACCGAAATTAATCATTTTCAACAAGATTTGCAGAGAGGGAAATACCAGCACACCGTGAGAACCAAATGTTCTATTAGCAAACCACCCACATTTGACGGCAGTTCATCTTGGCCAATGTATAAACGGCAATTTGAAGCTATGGCTACAGCTAATGGATGGGAAAACCAAGAAAAATCTCTCTTGTAATTTCCTTAAGTGGTCCGGCCTTAGAACTCCTCCAAAGGCATTCCAGTCGATGAACGAGGCAATTCTGACAAGATCATGGCCATCCTGAACAAAAGATATGACAATCAGTACTTGAGCGAAGTATACCAGGTGCAAGTAAGTGGGAAAACACAAAAATCCGGAGAGAGTCTTCAAGAATTCGAAGCAGAGATTAGACGGTTAGTACACTTGTCCTAACCAGCCCAGAGGAAACTAAAGACACGCAGAGTTTCATAAACGGTATCAGACATGTGGAAGTACCACGGAATGTAAGACTAGTGGCGTCAAGAGAGTAATGAAGCTTTACTTCGGGCCTTGGAAGTAGTGGTAGTGCGAGCAGTTTCCTTCGGCCAGGAAGAACCAGAAATATACCTCCAGGTAGTTGTCCGGAATCCAAGAACTCCTGGAGCAGTCATAGAGAACCCGAAGAAGTGTTCCATGTTCCAAAAAGAAATCAAATTTTTGGGCCACATCGTTTCCGAGTTAGGAATCCGCCCCAACTGAGACCAGATAGCAGCCACCCTTGATTGGCCGGTTCCGAGAGACAAGCATGAACTACGAACCTTTCTGGGGCTTTGTTCCTACTACAGACGTTTAGTTGAGGGATTTGCCACCATTGCCGACCCTCAACATCGGCAGACCACTGAAACAGAGACCTTCCGTTGGAATCAGGATTGTGAGACATCATTCAGACGTGTGGAGGCGGCACTATGTTCTATGTTAGTTATAGGTAGAAACCCCTGTTATTTTTTAAGTGCATTGGAGTGTAAATCAAGCCCTTTCTTACATATTAACTACAGCTAGTTTTAAATATTTTGAAATATGCTGGTGTTAATAAATGGTGAGCATTGCACATAGAGGCACTAGAAGGCTCATTATGTGGCTTTATCTAATCTATAAACCTTTAATATTTTTCTGAGGAGTACAGACTTCCATGAAAGTAAGCTGTTCTTTCATCGATCCATATCAACGTGTAGCTAAGAAAAATATTAGAATTCATAGGAGAACCTGACACCAATGCTAAGATCGCAGCTGCGTTTACGCCTATTGGACATGAATGGGAGTAGGCATTTCTTCGAGCACTTAATGAATTTGAATCTTCAACTTCAAGGTATTCTCGGATTTCCAAAAAAAAAAACGGAATACCGCACCAAATGAACAATTTTCGAAACAGTGATAATAAAAATTTGTAAGCTTCTCAACTTTAAATAAAGTGGCTGAAGGAAAGGGTTACGTTACAACAGGTACTCTCGAATTCCAGGATAAAAAGTACTTGCAAAAGTTGGAACACCAAAATAATTTCTCAAGAGCGATCCTTGCAGACATTCAAACTTACTCATAATACAAATAGCTCTTTACGAAAACGGTAGTTTTAGAGAAAAATATCTTGACTTTGATTACAACAATTTAAGAAGTATTCCCCTGGACCACACACTGAGACCAATTCCTGTGATCGAGCGTAGGAAAGAGGTCGAAGCGGCGATCAAACTCCTAGAGGATGGAATCTATGCAACACTCTTAACATCCGAAAACACAGAAACAAGAATTACGTCAACCTCCCAGATGACATCATGGAGCTAAGCCTAGAGAAAAACCGAGCGAGCAGACGAGTACAAATGACAAGTCAATCGGATGACAAGTCTAGATCCAACGCATTGAATCGGGTTGCCTGAGGAAACTGGACCCGCAGAAACCAGGCTTCTGGAATCTGCAAAAAATCCCAAGAACGGCAGGCGTCTAGTATCTCCATTTGGCGAGCAGGGTATAGTCTACACCGACTTCAACAGGCAGAAGCATTCGCTGACAGCCTTGAGAGAGAGTGTAGACTGAACCAACACGACGATGCCGTCGACGACCACGAACTCCGAGTTGAAAGACAAGCCTGAAGAATCAGGAACCAAGATGACATCCCACTGATCAGGAACACTACCCTGGAAGAGGTTCGGGACCAGATCAGGCGACTCAAGTAACGAAAAGCTCCTGGACATGATCCAACAGAATAGTCAAACGGTTCACCAGGAAGGCTGTCGTTTCCTTGACAAACATCATCAAAGCAATGCTAAGACTTAGACACTACCCGAAGAGATGGAGATATGCCCACATTATCATGCTGCCAAAGGCCAATAAGGACGGTACTTTTCCACAAAATATCGCCCTATTTGTGGACTACCTGCCATGAGTAAATTAGCAGAAAGGATCTTCGCGAATCGACTCCAAGATACCATAAATGAACTGAATGTGATTCCAGACCAGCAATTTGGATTCAGACATCGACACGCCACCGAACATCAGGTTCTACGCCTTGTAGAATACACCTCAGACGGACTCAAAGCAAAAGCCCTCGATCGAATATGGCATGACGGACGATTGAATGCTGCTCTTCGAGGTGTCATTCTTACATCTCGCGTCTACAAATTTACAGACTATTGGTCAAGATGGCCCAATTTGGAAGAAGTATTCCTCCAACTAGGGCAAAGTCAGAGAGATCCTTCTCTTCATGGAAATACATATGAAATAATTGCACTCAGGATTGAGTCAGAAGAGCTTAGACACCTTGTTGTGTTTGCGAGAATTTAAGTTTTCAATTAGTGATTTTAAAAAAAGATTTAATCACTCTGGTCAGGACAGCAAGAAACATTTAATCATTTACTGTTTTTGTATATTAGAGCTGAATGGAACTAATAATTTTAATTTCTTTTAAACTTGATTATAAAGTTCGCATTTAAGATTTACTCTTATTCAGACACATGATATGCTTATGACTATGTTGAGTTTGATGCCACGAGCTATAAACTAATATTAATATAATAATAAATACTTGAAAAGCTTATTGTTTAATTAAAAATTGTTTGCATAGAGACAAAATTATTTGTTCTTATTCCTCTGAAATCCATAAACTGTCATAAATAGTCCACACTTAATTACACCTTATAAATATAGGCACAACTTCTTGAAATCCCGGAAATATCAGTAATTCCGGATTTTGAAAAAAACGGGTCGTTATTGCACCTCCTAGTGTGTTGTGCTTAACCGTCAGACTAAGAGTTTCTCTACCTCAAGTTACCCTTATGGTTCTTCCAAATACTTCTTGGACATTTTATTTATACTTGAAATTTATATTTTTACCTCTACCACAAACGTTATGTTTTTAATTACATCGTATTTGCTTATCCGTCGGAGTGGTATTTCAGCAAATGTTATATTCTTTCGAATTTTATTTATTTAATCTGACAATTCTACAAAGATGATTAACATTAATTGGTCTCTGAATTTCCAGGAATAAATACCAGGTCCTAATTTATCTGCTGTTGACAAAAATATGCTAAAAACATCCAAAATATAATCAATTAAAATCATTTTATGCCCTATTTAAACAACATTTATTTTGATGTCGGACGGATTGGTTTAATATGACTTCTTAGCTAAACACTAAACAAGACTTTCAGTTCTGTATAGTCAATGAGCTAAGGGGGAGAACATCACAAAGTGAGATCCAGCTTCTGTACTGGGGAAATGAAAAGATTAATGACGTTAGTCTGATATATGGGCAAGGAAAACTACATTCATCGTAATTGAACGGAAGCAAATCTTAATATATCTTCTTCATTATTGTAGAAATATCAAAACTAAATTACTTAGTGCGATATGTAATGAAATTTGTGAACTATAAATTAAATAGGTCAGGTTTTTGTAATAAAACCTAAATGCAAATTCAGTACACGAAACTTTTAAAAGAAGCTGGATGTCAGTTAGACTGTATATGCTTATTAGCGATATTAAATTGATTTACTGTTAGCGTCGTGTTTTACATTATATTTTATTTTTATATATTAGTGAAATTTCTGAATTAGATCATACCATTTACGATTATAATTAGAGATGCGAATATTTTCAGATTGTAATTAAATAATTTCTGTTAATAAATGTCCAATTTGTTTGTTGGAAAAAATTGTAGTTTAGGTTGTCATTTTGTTTTCTTCTCTATTGGTTTTTCCCGCCTAAATCAATTCCATTTGAAATAATTTGATTTAGTTAGTCTAACTGTTTGAGAAAATTGCAGTGTTATAAAATTACTGTTTTGGCACGTCACGTGAGCTTATTTAACTGACTGTATTACTGAAATAAAAACTGTTGAAATACCATTATACACACTGCATGGTCTACCAGATCCTTTGAGTAAGACGATGTGAACGTTATTAGATCTTCAGATCTGCATGTAAACTAAACTACTGACAGATTTCTCTAACAATCTAAATAATGTACAAAACTCTAGTGTTAAGGAATTTTCCGGAATTCTATACACCAATACATTCTCTAAAAGTTCGATTGTATTAAAATCAAGTTCATCCAAAACTCTTAATAAAAAATAATCTGCAGTTGCAATCGATTTTGGCACTTAACTACAACTTCTTTTGAAACTTCACTTTTTTAATAGATAAGCTACTACATAAGTTTATTAATAATTAATACAAATAGTTACACAAGTTAATGAAACAGTTAATCACATAATGCAAATAGTTAAATAAGACATAAAAAAGATAAAGATCCTAAAACGTAATGTGGAGACTCTTGAAACAAACGTAGACGATATCGACTCCATCCAGAGCCAAGTAAAATTTTAAATCAGTTCTATTCAAGAAACAGTTCAAGATAAAATCACTGTAATCCAAAACAAAGTTGAAACAGAAATTTAAAAAATACCACAGGACTTACAGCGATGAAAATAACAGAACACCATGAGTACCAAAGTTTCCAGTAGCAAACCACCCACATTTAATGGCAGTTCATCATAACCCATGTATAAACGGCAATTTGAAGCCGTGGCTACACCTAATGTCAAGAAGACCATGTAGTGTAGAATGTGGACATTGTCTGAAGACGGAACAGCGTGAGGTTATCTCCATGCGACATATCCGAGTACAGGCCAAGGAAAACTGGACAACGGAACAGTTCATCAAGGACCATATGGCTGATCCAGACATTCAACCCATCCTGTCACTTAAAAAAAGAGGGGCACCCAGGTCACGATGGGACGAGGTAGCTAGATACTCGGTCGTCCTGTAATAGTTATGAGCTTAATTGGAGAATGGAATGGTAAAGAGAATTTGAGAAAACACTAGCGGCCGAGAAACCAAGTCCCAACTGGTAGTCCCAAAGAAAAAAGTACCAGCCATCCTGACCGAAGTACATGATGGGCTTACCGGAGGACATCTGGGCATGAATAATACCTTAGATAAAGTTTGCCAGTGGTACGACTGGGTAAATTAAAGACGTCAGAGATTGGTGCCTGAAATGTGACACCTGTGCAGCTAATAAGGGGCCGAAGACCCGGACCAAGGCCCGAATGCAGCAGTACAATGTGGGCGTCCCATTTGAGAGAATTGCTATCGATGTCGCCGGTCCATTTGCCGAGTCTGAGAGAGGGAACAGCAAGTGGCAACCACAGTAGCGACGGTACTGGTAGAACAGCTATTCAGCAGGTTTGGAATCTCGTTAGAACTACATTCAGACCAAGGTCTTAACTTCGAATCGAATATATTCCAGAAGGTCTGTACGATGTTGGGAATCAGGAAAACGAGAACATTGCATCCACAGTCAGACGGAATGGTGGAAAGTTTCAACAGGACCTTGGAACAACACCTATCCAAGGTCATCAGCAATGACCAGCGTGATTGGGATGAGCATATTCCGCTATTCCTGCTAGCCTATCGCTCAACGGTACATAACAGTATAGCTCTGACTACAGCCAGGATCCTATTCGGAAAAGGACTACGATTACCCTGCGATCTGGCCTTTGGCTTCCCTGAAGAACCGCCCCAAGGAATCAATGATTATGACGACCAAATCAGACATAACACGGTGGCAATATACGAATTCGCTCGAACGCAGATGTTGGCCACAAGCGACTGGAGGAAGACAAGATGTCATCTTAAAGCCAATTCCGTCGGGTTCCAAGAGAAGGATAAGGTCTGGCTGTACAACTCCGAGAGGAGCAAGGGTAAATCTCCAAAGCTTACACCCGCGTGGGATGGTCCATACGAGGTGGTCAATTAGAACAATCACGTTCTCTACCGTATCCGTCGAAACCGAAGAGCTAAGTTGAAGGTGGTTCATTTGGATCGACTCGTTCCCGATCATGGAGAAAATGCTTCTGCACGGGACGATCAGAATTAAAGGGGGGCAGTGTTATGAAATTTATATTCGGCGCTGCTGGAGATATCTAAATTAGTCCTCCGTTGAAAATAAAACATAGACTGTCTACGATAATAAAAATAACATCACGATCAGGAACCTTCTGGTCAACAAAAACGTGTTAGCACCGAACGCTGCGTCAACATTGAAATAGTTACGATTACGAGAAAACTCGATGTGGAGTATAAATTGGACAGGTGTACATTTCACAGTTTGGTTTAGCTTAGACAGTCGTTATTTTTAAGTTTTCTTGGGAATAACACCACAATAGGATTAAAAAAGCTGTATATTGAAAGAAAATACCAAACGTTTCAAAGTCGATTCTCACTTCGTTGTCAATGGCTTTAAAATATGTAATGAAAAAGTGAATTGCAAATTGAAAGTTTGATTTATGACATTTAAGTTGACATAAGAATTTTGTTGTTTTTAAATATACAGGTAGCACAAAAAATTCTAAAGATCATGTATTAAGTTTACCAGCTTTCAGGTTGGAAAAATTTGAAAGAGTAGTCTTTAGAATTTATAAGTGGCGGTCCTAGGTACGACTTTGTTATAAGATAGCGCATTCGTCAAAAATGCAATCAAAGAATTCTGCTCTTTCAGTGATCCCATTAATGTCATTAGGGAAATCCTAGGAAAAACCTTATAAACTATCCCGATACTGGGTTGTTCAAAAGGAGATGACCATTAATAATTTCTTCCTCAGTTGTCGGTAACCAGATACGATTGAATTCTACAGAAGTAGAAGCGATACGATCCTCTTCATTCAAAAGAATTAAGGCAGGCTCTTTTATTTTTCGTTTTGTGTTATGTTGTTCTTTTTAAAGTATAATTAAATTGCCAAATTGTATTATTTTAATACATGCCACAAATAACATTTAGAAGACAATTATATAGTGGTGATATTATTTTGATGTAAATGGTTTTCGGATTATGTGTCAGAAATTATTCCAGGCTATTTTACACTTTATTAAACGAAAGTTTTTAATTCGAAATACGACACAACTTACTTGTAAATTGAAATTACAGTCTGACTTTTAGTATCAAAGTAAAACTGATGTGTACTCGATATTCAACTGAGCTCTTCTCACTCCGAACGCTTCTTTATTAGCAGTTTGATGTTTTCGATAATGTATCATGTCATTCATCTAGAAATCAGTCGGTTTTTCCAGAAGTGTATTTGTTGTCAACAAATACAGTCTTTCCTCGGGCGCAGTAATATCTTCCCGTGAAATTCTCCCCCCCCCCCCTTCCTTAGTTCTGATCGTCCCGATATATCTCGATAAGGGGCCAGACAATTCACATAGACAAACTTCATCTTGTCAATCCTATTAATAATCTCGAAGGTAAGGGTTATAACTTCGGCTACTTGCCCTTTGTCTTTTGGTGATTGTACAACCGAACCTTATGGCCTTGCTGAAATCGAGCTTTTAAATCATACCGACTTTTTATCCTGCACTTATAGCTTGCATACCCTACCTTGCAAAGTCATGAGTAGCAAGTAATTCATCCCGTAATTGATCTGCACAATCATTAATTTACATAAGCCCAAACGCCAGGTCACATGGCAGTCTTATTTCCTTTCCGAACAAAACATAGAATAGTGCTGCCATGTATAGTAGATCTGTAAGCGAGCAGGAACAGAGATATATGCACATCCCAATCCCGTTGGATACAGTGGACCACTCTGGAAAGATGAGATTGTGGAGTCGTCTTAAATCTCTCTGCTAAACACGGCTTAACAGCTGTTCTACTAAATACTAAACACTTCGGAACGCCTATTGAAGTAATCAACAGAAAAAAGGATATATTTGACACCCCTTTTGGATTCTTGGAATAGCCTGAATATGTCAAGAGTAATTCTTCAGAAGGGAATGCCCTCGCAACATATTCTTACATCTTTGTAACAGATCAAAATAAAAGCGTTCTCGTACCTTATTCAGTATTTAATTCATGCCCAAGTGACTTGCAGAAATGCCATTGTGTAGTTCTTGCAGAAAGGCTGGTACTCTTTCATTTACTACGGCTAACTGAGTTTTGGTTTCTTTCCATCGGGCACTTTTCCATATTGCTTTGAAAACTCCATTCTTGACCCGAAAAGAATCCCACCCCGTGAGCCGATATTTCTTCCCATCTAGGTCTGTTCGCTGGTGCGTTATTGCTTGTCAATATTAGGTTTTCCAATTGATCTCTTCTGAACTTCACAGCCTTCGGCATTATTATAACTATGACTGGAGCGGTACTGAATCATCTGAAGTTTTCATGTTTCGTAGCTATTTAAGAGGGGTTTGCTCAGTTTTAATGAGAATTTCAAGACCGTCAAGATATTTGTGGACACGACTTAACAGCACGGAATAACGCCTATAATTCTTTTCGAGTAACGCAGTAGTTTTTCTCCTATTTATATAATCCTCCATTGAAATACACGTTCTTCTCCATCCTGAACCTGGGATGAAACGGCGCCAATAGCTTTATTGCCGACACAGGTGTTGTGGATAAACTTGCCGTGCTCTATTGAGCACCCTAGACTTGAGATAGAACAACGGGCTGCTTTTAGTATTTTAAACGCATTTTCGCATCTGGTTTCAATGGAACGACTCTTTGTCAACTGTTTGCTAAAGCAATAGCGGGCGATGGTCGCAAATCCTTCATAATGAGAGCGAAGTCTCACGAAGCTGTGTAGTGCTAATCTTCAGGAAGAAGTCAATCTCATATTGTTGAGTTTATCGTCAAATGCGTGGCCGATAACTAGTATGTCTAAATCAACGTGGCATGATTTCCAGGTTAAACCTCTCAAAAAAATGCATTGAATTTTTCTGATTTGACAGGAGCATAATCCAAAATCCATGACAGTGAACAGATACAGTTCTTTGCTGTTGGAGAATGCTGTCTTGTCTTCCTTGACTTCGAGAAGGCCAATGTTTTAGGTTCCACATCGAGATAACTGTAGCACAACTTCGGTTTCTCACTTCACTATCATTGACTCTCCCATAACTGTTCGTAGCCTAATACTGCCGGCTGTTGGATAAATGTTGGTTGACCTAAATATTTTGGATTTAGCTATTAATACAGCAACACAAGTGTCAAATTTGATGGCGATATTTTTGCGATTGGTGAACGAGTAAACTGCCTCCATCTTTACAAAATACTCGGCTAGGGACTGTCTTGAGGGCTCGTGGATAGCTACTCAAGGAGTTTTTCTGGTCGTTATTATTGCGAAGTTGTCTATTTCTCTATGATGATTTTTGTGACAGCTTAACACTAAAAATCTATTTTAAATTGACCAGTTCGTCCTCAACTACTACTTGGTATTTTCTAAACATTCTGTAGATCCGCAACTCAGTAAACAATGTTTCTAGCTCACATTGCCTTCTAGGTATCCTTTTTCAAACTAAAGGGTTGTAATTTTTTGCTTAGACATATTCATGACTGCCTCAATTTCGATAGCACGGGGAAGGCCTTCTTAGAACTTTTTAATAACACTTAGTTGCATATCTATTTGGGATTGGCCATTTTTGATGCCATCTATAAAGCTTTGCTGAACAACTACTCCCGAAATTCTTGTGTGCATCTGGAAAAAGTATGTTTATCAAACATCTAATGTCGGCTTCAAATTCTTGTAAGTGTTCGTCATTTCCTTGTTCGTGACCTGAATAATAATCCAGGACTGGTCTAAACCAATAAAGTGGAGCAACTTAGCATCTTCAGTAGTCTCAGCTAAAATATATATTTATAAATTTTTACAAACTAAGCGACATCCAGTTTGATCTGATGAGTCTAATTTTGGCTCAATATTTCTTTAAAAAAGTGGCTTCGGTGGACATCGCAGAGTCACTAGCGCCACACATACTTAAAGAAGTAGCAAACGGCGGTTTAGCTTACTCTAAAGGTACATGGCAATGTATAACTTGCCCCGAATCTGGTAGTTTTCGATCAGCTACCATCATCAGCTGATTGCTGAATACAAAAGGTGTGAGATATTTATATAAGAAACCAGTCATAAGCTACGGCTTGTAGCAGTCGGCCATTCAAACCCTTAAGCATAAAATCGGCGTCGCTGTTGATTGGTTTCTGCTGTAGCGTAGCGATGTTGACTTCAAATGGACGGAATGTCTATTTCTTTTTTGGATTCTTGCTTCGCTTATAATTGGCACTTATGAATGCCGTCACTGTAACCAGTCTCCTGTACTAGAGCTTCTCCTTGTGAACTCTCTTGGCTTAGTCTCAGATAATGTGGTGGTGATGTGTGCCTGGCTAACCCGGACTTAGCGGCCATCTTCCTTTTGTGTTATTTTACAGATATCTCTTAAAAGTCAGCAAAAGTCAGTGTGACCCCATAGTTTTCAGATATCCTTGTAAACTACGGTAATATTTTATAACATTGATTTTATGCATCAGTAAGGAACAAATAACCAATTTTACTCTGCTAACATGAAAAAGAAATTTATCATTTATAATAGACATTAATCCTGTTTTTTATATAATTTGTCCGTTCGGAGCTTTTCTTTTTTTTTTTATTATCCGTTATACGACGATCGAAATTAATTTTCCCGCTTCTCAACGTTACTTCAATTTGTAGCATGAAAAATTCAAGGCGCTGAAAAATTGAATTTCATTGTTTTGAAAAGATGAAAGATAACTTTTGAAATTGCCTAGATTTATAACAACAGCTAACACGAAAACTTGGATAAATTAATGTGTTTAATGGAAACAGAAATTATGTAATTATATTCAGTTCCCAGCAAGCAGATATTCCCCCACGTTTCTTTAATAACAAGAATTGGTTATGTAAATTTACAGTTCTCAGAAAAAATACGTACAAAATATTTTTTCCACCAAAGCAATTTTATCTATTGCTATAATTTATCCAACATCATTTTTAAACCCGTTTTTGCTACTATTCAATTCATAATGTTTTTTTTTTCTCGTTATTTAGGACTTTGAGTTAAAACAAAAAAAAATTGTAACAACAACTGTGAAATGTCTTCGATGACACATTACATATATAATCCAAAAAAAGTATGAATTAGATGTTGCGGATTTAGTTCAATGCTGGTTCAATGCAAGTATATAATTGACGAAGGACCTTTAGCAGAACAATCAATAAAACATCGTCACGTAAATTAAATCACCAAATAAAAGTTAATCACTGACCTTTCACGTTGAAGCTCTGCAGGTGGTGTTTTTATGGCTCTTGTTTCTTCAGAGGCTAGCCCCGCAGCGGCAGGAACTGTTTTAGAGCGTTGTCTGGACGACACGTTACACCAAATTTTACAAGCAAAAAACACTTAAAATTAACATTAGCGGGACGGAAGGTTTTGGAAAAGGTGCAGAAGTTTAAAAATCAATGAAGTAATTCAATAAAATTTAAAAATTACACTAAACACATTGCGGGAACGCAACAAACTGTCTTTTGGCCCCATGTAGAAAAAGCAGCGGAAAAGTTAACGACTACAATAATTAAGTTGTTTTATGTCTGTATAAATTCTATATGACATAAACCTCTTTAAAATCTGTATCAGACTACATGCTATGTTAGCCTTTATTTCTTCAACTGTTTGATAGCGCTCCAGTGGTCAGTTAACGAAGGAGTGCGATGACTTCATTGTGGTGATTAACTGATACCCCAATTGAAATTAAAAATTACTAACTTTTATATGGATTATTCGCCATTATAATAAATAATAGTTTGTTCATGTGGCAAGGTCATGGCAGTTCTCAACCACGGCCCTACTATTTCTTAATATTGTTATTAGATTACAAAATATTTTCTGAAAAGTCATTTTACTGGCTTGATAATAAATCTGAATTATTTTTATTGCTAAAAATCTGTATGAAGCATAAGACTAATACATTGGAGTTACGCCACTGTGTATACAGTCTCATCATCAACAAAATGCAATATAAACTAATTCTGAATTAATCAATCAATATTTAAGTTCACCAAGAAGAACAAAAATGTTTGTATTCCATTGGAATTTGTTAGTTAAATATTCAATTGAAAAATAAATTTAGTTACATAATACATTCTGTCTCCTAGAATGGCTGCAAACAATAAGGTTTTACGTAGAGACCAGTTGCCAATAATTCCAACAGTTTAACGAATTCTCAGCCAATCAGCGAGATCGACAGCTGATGGTGCAAACATTCCATTCGCTGACCAAATTTCAAACCGTTGGAATTATTGTCAACTAGAGTCTACGAAGAAACTTACTAGAATTCCCAGCTGTTTTGCTATTTTCCAAGTTCTTTAGTGAAATATACTTAGAATTTATAACTTGTTTTCAGCTTTGTGATGTTATACTAATCTGTTTCAGTTAGTTTTGATAAAAATTCGGATGGAATATTTTACTAGAGTTTACAGTATTTGCCAATTAAAAGCGTTTTAAAATAATCAGTGTATTTCATTGAGGTGGTGTTCACAAAATACCATTAAAATTTTGCCGTTTGGACCCCCTTTCCTCATAATGAGTCCCTTTTCTTGCTACCTCTCTATTAGACATGTTAAAGGATAGGTGGTATCAGAAATCGGTTGTTTGCAATTTAATCAACGGTTCAATTAAAACCGCGATTAATAACGCCTACAGATTTAGATTATTTTTATGTTTCCTGGGGAAATAATACAACAATCGAAATAAAAAGCTGTATATTGAAAGAAAAAACAAACGTTTCCAAGTCGAGTCTGACTTCGTTGTCAATGGCTTTAAAATATCATAAATCAGACATTTATGACTTAAATGTCATAAATCAGGATAACCATTGGCAATTGACAACGAAGTCAGAATTGACTTTGAAACGTTTGGTTTTTCGTTCAGTTTACAGCTTTATATTTCGATTGTGGTGTTATTTCCCAAGGAAACATAAAAATAATCAAGAATATGCACAAATAACATTTAGAAGACCACTGGAGATTTAGAGTTGAAATGTCTATGAATACAAATAAGTATCACGCAATATACAAATACCCTTTAAACACGGGAATACTGGTTGATCATGTTGTATACATCTCGTTTCCTTATAACAATAATAATTGCAAGGAAGAACTACTCTCATTGCACTTTTAAATTTCAAATACTTATTTGATGCAGAAGTGAGAATATTTCCACGGACGCAAAATAGTCAAAGATTTTTTCAACAGTAATGCAGGATTTTTCTCAAACGAGTTATGGAAATGATGTACGAAAAACTAAGTAAGAGGCTAATAAAAAAACGGGATAAAAAGGAGACACGACAAGAAACTCAAGAAGCTTTTGACATGAATCTAGAAAATCTTGTGGCCATTATGAAACACGATTAACCAAATCTTGTGATCACTACCAATGGTAAACAACCGAACTAAATAAGTACTCTCGAAACTACCTAATGAACATGAACTAAAAAGTCAAAAATCACAATTTGAACAATTAAAGCAAACAGTAATACAAATCAACAAAATGGTTAATAAGAAAATATAGCTTATAAACTCGGATATAAAAAAAATTCTCGAAAAAGGCGTAATTAAGAGAAAGTGGATAGTCTCGAAAATGACGACAAGTAGACCATTAAATTGATTTAATGGATGAAATAACCAAGAAAAGTATGTCTACCTCGTTATTTCTGTAATTGGTCCAACAAAAGAACTCCTACAGAACATACTCGTGAATGAACAGCGCAACTTTGGGAAGATCATTGCAGCAGTAAAGTCAAGTATACCAGGTGCAGCTAAATGAAAAACCACATAAAAATGGTGAAATCCTACAAGAATTGGAAGTAGAGATTAGTCGTTTAACACGTTTGGTGTACCCTGACATCCGAGAGTCATATGTTATCGTTATAAAAATACAGAGCATTTCCAGCGTAAGTGCAGAGTGAGGATACCATGTAGGTCACCAGTCAGTGTTGGCTATTGCAACCATACCACAAACCAGAAACAGACAATCGGTCCTGGGAGTTTGCCGTGATATCATCAGCCTCGTTATAAAAAGCACCATCAAGACCTGAGCAATCACCATCA
Organism: Octodonta nipae; assembly: GCA_034190945.1. Taxonomy (NCBI): domain Eukaryota; kingdom Metazoa; phylum Arthropoda; class Insecta; order Coleoptera; family Chrysomelidae; genus Octodonta; species Octodonta nipae. The sequence continues at coordinate 160,005,540 of CM067216.1, read as the reverse complement.
CCTTTGAATCCAGTCCCCGGTGACCATTTCCGGGCCCAGATTTTGAGTTCATCGGAAACCCGCCGATTCAAAACAACATTAAGCAAAGAATAATCACTGCGAATCCATGTAAATGCCGGGCGTGGCAGATGTTCAGCTACACATAGGGCAAAATAGAAAACAACATAGTGCTCGCGTAGCGGATATTAAGGGTGATTTTATACTGGGTATGGACATAATGAGCCAATATGGGTTCATGTTCGACCTAACATATGACGTCCTGAAGCTGAGATTTTTAAATCAAGGATTTGACACGGTAAGTCAACAACTATTTGACTTCCATAAAAAAGGTCAACATATAAGAATACTACATAAGCGACTACCGTTGGGGCCCCAACCAGCAGTTGCGGAGATTATTAAGTTCGTGTTACAAAACGGAGTTACTGAGCTATCAGTCCGAAACCTGCTAACATCTGTTAGTGAAAAAAAAAAGATGAGGAACTGACCGATTCGCCCCTGAATTTATTCCTACCCTAGCAGGGTCCCGTTGTCTCTACACTAGACCTAAAGAGTGTAAACTATATTAACAGGTTAGACTCTAACCTAAGCAACAGAGTAAAGAAAGCGTTTTTGCCAGTAAAGGGCTATTTCAATTCTCGGTCGGCTCCAAAAGGGTGATAAAGCTTGGTCATACAACCTTAAGCAGAATAAAGGCAAGGTTCTAAAACTCATACCAGCTTGTGATGAACCATATGAAGTAGTCTACAAGCTTAATGACGTTGTCTATCGCATTCGTCGGAACCCGAGAACGAAGATGTAGGTAGTTCATTTCAATACACTGGCTTCCTATCATTTAGAGGATGATTCCTAATGGAACGTTCACAATAAAAGGGGTGCAGTATGATAACATTTGATCAATTAGGTAATTTTTTATGAAAAATTACAGTCGAAGGCCTTGATAACGCACATGTTTTCGACACGTGGTGAGGAGCCAGAGGGCCATTAACCCGAGCCAATAGTCATCCTCAGTGTATGAGAACTTGAGTTATCTAGTTGAAATAATTTGAATTATCGCTTATGTTTGTGGTCATGAGGAAGCTTCCGTACATTTCGCCGATAATAATTTAAATTCAAATTTATTCCAATAAATGAAGAAGTCTATATATCAATGGCGCAGGACCTTTTTGTTTGTAAAATTCCATGTTGTGGAAATTCCAGGTTATCGGGATACATACCCACGTTTATGAAGACTTCCTTCAGATTACCTAGACCAAAACTGTAATTCTGTCGATCTGTTGTTACACTGCTTCCCATGCGGTTGGGAATGTGTCTTAATGTAAGACCCGCCTGTAGAACTTTCAGCCCACTTTCGAATTCAGTTAAATGATTATAGATGTTCGGTAAACGACATCTAAAAAAATTGTAAATTAAACACTACGAAATATCGGTTCAAATCTTTAGCAATGCAAATTAATACTGATGAATAAAAATGGGATAACACTGTTTTGCCCATAAAATCTAGAATTAGCAGTATCAGAACGATGTATTACGCAACGAAAAAAATATTTAAAGTAGTAATTAGTATTCTTCTAATTAAACTATTACCTAAATCGGAAGTCACAGTTTAGGCTGAAATTACACCACTTAACCTGCCAGCTTTCAACGCTAATTAAAATTTTATGCAAAACTTTCGAAATCAGAGCACCAATTTTATTCAGTGATTTGAAGAACTAATATTAAATGCCACTTTTACCAGCCCTGTGTTTCGCAATTCATTCGGGAAATTAACGTACATGACACATAACCTCTTTTCAGCGTTTCCATTAATTGTGAAATATGCTTTTATTAGCCGGGCAATTAGTTAAAATAATTAGAAACTACTGCATAATATGCACACGTTTTGCCGTAAATACAACTTAACAGGTATTTAATTAAAAGTGGAGTGTAATATGAAAATGGTTCTCATTAATTTTATTGCGATATTAGCGGAAAGTATACCAAGGGAAAAGTAAATTACTCCCCAATTAGTGATACATTTTAATAAGATAACAAGTAGTTAGACTTCTTTAATCCTATACTATCCTAAAATATGCTAAAAATCCTTTACTATCCTAAAATATGCAATAAGATTATTTGAAAAATTAAGTCTTTGCTACATGAAAAAATGTGTCAAACGGTGCCAAGTCTGCTACTTAGATGTATAAATACAATTATTAGTAAAAAATATACTACCTATCCTATTCCCCAGATAATTAGTTCAATTAATTAATAATTTAGATATGAAATCCCCCTATTGAATAATTACTACTTTTTTAAAGAAAAACTCTCGTAGGATTAACTGAGAGAAACAAGGTCTATGGATTTGTTGTGAAATAGTTTGTTGTATCATTTGCTTGGATGTATATTTTATGAAATTTATGTGTGAAAACTCCCGTCAAAGAAGAAAATAATTATGTCTATTAATACAATAATAACGGCAATGTCAAGAAGGTTTATATTGAAAAGTTTTTGAAATAACTTTGTGTTCTTCTTTGTCACCAATAGTGACCAACGTTGTTATAAAATACTTTGAAAAAACCGTTATCGTTTATTGTACAAAAAAAAACCTGAAGTATGGTGGTGATACGATGATCAAATGTTTGCAACATGGGAACATATCATAGACGAATTATGCTCCTTTTTAGGCTTCTTAATAGTATGGAATCCACAATCAAATTTACTCTTTAAATAGAGAATGGAAATAAACTTCAATTTTTGGACTTTTTGATTGAGCGATCAAACAGCAATTTTACTATTTTATTTGACAAGTGTTTCGCTCTGACAAAAATAAAATATAATAAATTTGTGAAAATTACCACAGTGAATGTTTTAATATAATTAAAATATGAATTTTGGAGATAATTACAAAGTAAAAACGATTTACAAAACAAATAATACACAATCATCAAATTTAACCAATTCAAAACCGTAAGATGCTACTAGAAGTTACAAAAAAATCGAGAAAAATGAGCATTGGGCCTGCAGGGAAGCACATCGACGGGTTTTGACATATACGATTCTTTGAACTTAATGGCATCTGCCTACAAAATATTGTACCCGATTTAGAAAAGCTGTGTCATCGTTTAGCGCCACTATGTTTTCAAAAATTTCACATTAAACCCCAAAATTATCTTATGTAACATAAGGTAATTTTCGAGTGCTTACGCTACTACCATCACCATCCGACAGTTTTTATACTGACTGCTGTAATAAAACATATTTTTTTATTTCAAGTTAATTTAACTGATTTAGTAAAATATTACTAATATAACTCGTTGCCGCGATGATGGGTCGCTCCTTTTTAAAACCCGCATCGAATCCTCTCGTACAATCCATTATCAATTCTACAGTTGCCGAGCTATTTCGAGATTAATTTTTTTGACCTAACCGCGATCGAAGTCGTACTGGAATGAAACCAGGACCGGCTTAGGTAGAGTTCGTTACAACGCCCCCCTCCCCTCACCTTAATTCTGATCGTCCCGGTCAGATACATCCTCTCCATGGTAGGGAGCGAGTCGATCTAAATGGACCACATTCAACTTAGCTCTGGGGTTTCGACGGATCCGGTAGACGACGTCATTAAGCCTCTTGACCACCTGGTATGGACCATCCCAGACGATTGTAAGCTTTGGAGATTTACCGTTGCTCCGTTGGGGGTTGTAGAGCCAGACTTTGTCCCTCTCTTGGAACCCGACTGAATTGGCCTTGAGGTCGTATCGCGTCTTCACCCGGTCACTGGTGGCCAACATCTGCGTTCGGTCTAATTCGTGTATTGCCAGCATGTTATGTCGGAGCTAGTCGGCATAATCGTTGATGTCTTGGGAAGGTTGTTCGGGGGAGCCAAAAGCCAAATCGTAGGGTAATCGCAGCTCTTTTCCGAATAGGACCCAGGCTAGTACTATTATGTACGACAGAGCGATATGCCAACAGAAATAGGGGAATATGTTCATCCCAATCACGCTGGTAATTGCTGACGACCATGTATAAGTGTTGTTCCAAGGTCCTGTTGAATCTTTCCACCATTCCGTCTGACTGTGGGTGCAATGGTGTTGTTCTCGTTTTCCTGATCCCCAATATCGTGCAGAACTTCTAGAATACATTCGATTCGAAGTTACGCTATTGGTCTGAATGTAGATCTATCGGGACGCCAAACCTGCTAAATAGTTGTCCTACAAGCACCGTCGCTACTGTGGTTGCCTCTTGGTTGGGTATCGAATATGCCTCAGGCCATTTGCTGAAGTAATCCATTGTGACCAAAATGTATTTGTTCCCCCTCTCAGCCTCGGGAAACGGACCGGCGACATCGATGGCAAATCTCTCAAATGGCACGCCCACATTGTACTGTTGTATTCTGCCCTTGGTCCGGGTCTTCGGGCCCTTACTGGCTGGACAGGTGTCACATTTCCGGCAACGCGCTCTGACGTCTTCAAAGTAATTTACCCAGTAGTATCGCTTGCGAATTTTGTCTAGAGTTTTGTTCCTGCCCAGATAGCCCCCGGTAATCCCGTCATGTACTTCGGTCAGGATGGCTGGTACCTTTTCCTTTGGAACTACCAGTTGGGACTTTGTTTCTTGGCCATCAGTGCTTTCCCAAACTCGCTTGAGTATTCCATTCTCTATTCTTAGAGAGTTACATTTGACTCATAACGATTTCAGCACGCCCGAGTATCTAGTTACCTCGTTCCATCGTTTTTAGTGACAAGATTGGTTCGATGTCTGGATCAGTCATTTGGTCCTGGATGCAGTGTTCCGTTGTCCAGTCTTCATTGGCGTGAACTCGGATATGTCTCATGGGATACCCTCTCGCTGTTCCGTCTTCAGACAATGTCCGCATTCTGTTCTCCAGGGTATTCTGGATAGGGCATCGGCATTATTGTGCAAACGGCCGGCACGGTGTTCCACCTTGAAATCATATTGCTGTAATTTCTCCATCTACCGGGCCTTCCGGTGTCTTCATGTCCAGAAGCCATTTGTGGGCGGCATGATCTGTTCGGATTAAGAAATGACGACCATAGAGGCATTTGTGAAAATGGTCTACAGCCCTAATTATTGCAAGAAGTTCTTTTCTGGTGACGCAATAATTTCTTTCCGGTTTCGAGAATCCACGGCTGTAGTACTCACTCGATCACCCTCTCTTCACCATCTTGCACCTGGGATTGGACGGCCCCCAACCTGTGTTGCTGGCTTCGGTGTCTAATATGAACTTGCCGGACTTGTGTAGGAACGGCTAGGATTGGACTGGAACATAGTGATGCCTTCAGTCGTCTGAATGATGTGTCGCAATCCTGATAACGGAAAGTCTCTTTCTCAGTGGTCTGGCTGATTTAGAGGGGCGACAATGGTGGCAAATCCCTCAACAAACCGCCTGTAGTAGGAACAGAGCCCCAAGAAGCTTCGGAGTTCATGCTTGTCTCTTGGAACTGGCCAATCACGGATGACTTCTATCTTGTCCTCGTTGGTGCGGACTCCTGACTCGGAAACGACGTGCTCCAAAAACTCTACTTGTTTTTGGAACAAGGAACACTTCTTCGGGTTGTGTCTCAAGTTGGCATTATTAATTCTGGAGAATACTTCGACCAGGTTCTTCAGATGGTTGTTGAATGTCTGACCCTTGACCAGAATGTCGTCGAGGTACACTAAACACGCCCTCCATTTTAACCCGCTCAGAACATACTCCATTAGCCTCTCGAATGTTGCGGGAGCATTACATAACCCAAAGGGCATGACCGTGAACTGAAACAGCCTTTTACTAGTGGAGAACGCTGTCTTCTCTCTGTCGTTTTCATGTAAACCAACCTGCCAATATCCACTCTTTAGGTCTAGTGTGGAGCACCACTGAGGGCCTTCTAGTGTGATCAGAGTGTCATCAATTCGGGGTAGTGAATAGCTGTCTTTCTTGGTGACGTCATTGAGCTTTCTGTAATCCACGCAAAATCGGGTGGTTCCATCCTTCTCTTTAACTAGCTCGACGGGAGTAGACCATGGACTTATGGATGGCTCAATAACTCCATTTTGTAACATGGTCTCGACGTTTTCCTCTACTGCCTATTGTTGCCCCAATTGTAGTCGTCTAGGCGGTATTCTGATGGGTTGAGCCTTTCCGGTATCTATTCGGTGCTGAATGATGTTAGTGTGACCGGTGGTCCCATCTTGACTGTTAAAAATTTGCTTGTCTTTCTTCTGATACCCTGGTGCAAGGTGTGTCAAATGGTTAGCAAACTGTTGAAGGAACCCTTTACTGGACCCTGTCTTCTTCACCGTTGTCTGGTACTCTTCTTCGCAATTGATGATGGTCTCCACTGGCTCGAAACAAGCTATTTTTCGTCCGGTTTTAACTATAGCCCGTCCAACTAAGTAGTCATGAGCTGAATGTCCACCATTCCAACGCAGCTCCCAGGATTGCTGTCTAGCTGCCCATGAATAATCTGTTCCGTTCGACCGGGAATTCTAGCTGAAGACTTTGCCACAATCTTAATGGAGTTGACTGGACTGTTGACGGGCCGTTTCAATATAAATTCCTCATTTAGGAATCGAAGAACATCATATCTCGGGTCGAACATATATCCATGCTGGCTAATTAGGTCCATACCCAGTATGAAATCGTCCTCAATATTAGCTGCCAGGACCCTATGCCGGATCATGTTGTCCCTATCTGTAGCACGACATCTGCCTCACCCTGTATTGACATGGACTCGAGCTGGATGTTGTTATTAGCTGGCCGGATTTCCGAAGTCCTCAAGACTTGGCAATGGACACAGCGGCGCCGGTGTCAAGGGTGATGGTAATTTCTCGGCCATTGATGGTGCCCCTGATGACTAAGCTGCTGCTACCTCGGCAAAATCCCCGGATGGATAACGTTTTTGGGGCTGGTGGAGGGTATGTTAGCATTGGCCCCCTTATGCTTACTGGCTGATGGTGCCTGGACATGTGGCTGTTCTATTGGTTACCCCTGGTCGGTGATCGTTCAGGTAGCCTTACTCTGCAGTGGCGTTGGAAGTGCCCTGTCCGTCCACAACGGTAACATGCTCTTCTGGTATCAGTTCTTTGTGACCGTTCTAATAGTTTGTTCAGACCAGCCAGCAGCGCTTCACATGGTGACTGATTTTTCTTGCTTAAAGGAAACTGTTCACACCCTCGGTTTGGACATGTTCATGACTGCCTCTACTTCCAAGGCCCGAAGTAAAGCTTCATTACTTTTCCGCCACTAAGTCTTAAATTTCTTTGTATCTCCACATCTCTGATGCCGTTTATGAAACTCTGTGTGGCTAACTGGGTAGGACAAGTGTACTAACCGTCTAATCTCTGCTTCAAATTCTTGAAGGCTCACTCCGGATTTTTGCGTTTTTCCGCTTAGTTGCACCTGGTATACTTGGCTCAGGGATTGATTGTCATATATTTTGTCCAGAACGGCGTTGATATTGTCAAAATTGCCTTTTTCATCGACTGGAATGCTTTGGAGGAGTTCTAAGTCCGGACCTCTTAAGGAAATTACAAGAGACGTAAATTTTTCTTGGTTATTAGCTGTAGCTAATAGGTGGGCTTCATATTGCCGATTATACACTGGCCAAGATGAGCTGCCATCAAATGTGGGTGGTTTACTAAAGGAACCTTTGGTACTTACGGTGTGCTGATAATTCCCTCTCTGCAAATCTTGATGTAATTGTTTAATTTCGATTTCCACTTTGTTTTTGGATGGCACTGATCTTATCTTCACTTATCTTCACTTACTCACTTAATTCACTTTGTACTTTGTTTTTAATAGAACTGATTTCAAATTTCACCTGGCTCTGGATGGAATCGATTTCATCTACTTTGATTTCAAGTGTCTCCACATTAATTTTTAGCATGTTTATGTCGTCGTTTATTTCTTTTATGCCTGATTCCACTATTTGCATTCTTTCATTAACTGTTCCATTAACTTGGGATACTATTTGCATTAATTGTTCAATTGCAGTTGTCTTTTTTCTTCAGTTTGGCTTTGTTTTAACTCAATTTGTTCTTGTTTTTCTTCAAATTTCGAGAATAATCCCTCATTTAAATTTTGTTGTTTACTTTTCATCATGGAAGCAAAATTTTGTTGTTCGCTTTTCATCGTAGTGACAAGATTTTCTAATTATATTTTAAGTTTTTACTAACCTTTGTTGAATTTCTTCTTGATGTTGTTTCTCCTTTTTGTCACGTTTTTCCAGGATCTGAGCTATTTTTTCATCTAGTCCATCTGTAACCTGTTTGAATATTTTTTTGGTAGTCTCGTCCATTTTTTCTTTTACCATTTTTCGGGTTTCCATAAATCAAATTATGATTTTAACTTCACTTAATGCTGCACTTCTGTACCAAATTTGTTATATACTCCGGAGTTCAATTAAAATTTAATTACTAATATTTATTCTCACTTTCTAGAAACTTTTATTTGCATGAAATATACACAACAACTGATTCGAATATCACAAATATAATACAACATAAGCTCTTCGCCGCACTAACTCCTTGCCGCGATGATGGGCCGCTCCTTGTTTAAACCCGCATCGTAACCTCTCGTACAATCCATTATTAATTCTACACTTGCCGAGCTATTTCGAGATTATTTTTTTTGTCCTAACAGCGATCGATGTCGTACTGGAATGAAACCTAAGGTAAATTTCGTTACGATATAATGATAAACTAGTAAGTCTTTTAAGTTATATTGTTTAGTGAAGTTATGTTGATAAAATGTTTGAGTAGCAAACGATAATATTATGTCAGAATATCTTCGAAATTTGCAAAATAATAATGACACAAGTCCTTTAAATCTAGAGGTAGATAGTGACACAACATGTAAATATATTTTATTTACTCTTGATAATATTGAAAACATCCCACTTGCTCTGTTAGAGGATGAAATCGTGTTAATAATATTCTAGATGGATTCACTGATAAATTATCTGATGCTGTTTCTGTTCTAGAACCCTTATATAACACCCACAAATCACGTGAAACCGTCGGCAGGATTCATACAAAATCGGTATCATATTCAAGTTGCGAATCTTATGAAAATATAAAAAAAACAAAATTATCCAGCAAGTAAAAAATTTTAAAAAATTTACCCTTATTATTTTTTTTTCCCTGAAAATATAGATTCTGATTTCTACCTTTCAAGTTCTGATTCTGAACATACACTTGAAAAAGATATAAAGGTTGTTGGAAATTCAGGTTTAAGATGACCTTTTAATACTAATGTGGCTTAGGTAGTCATCAAAATCCGACCGAGTGGCTGTTATTGTGTGTCAAAGAAAATAGTAAAACCTAGGCGAACAAATGTTGAAATTAGTAAAAGGAATAAAACTATGTTGCCTGTTCATTTGAGTTTCTTACCTCAAATTTTGTCCTGGAAGAGATAAGTGTTTGAATTTTGTAAATGGAGAACAATGGGTAGTAACGCAATTTCGAATAATTGTGTCTGTTCAGGAATTAATCCCCATAGATATTCTGAGAGAAAGAGATGCCTAGAATATAATCAGCCAGTATATAAATACTGTGCTGTATGTATATTGTGGGAAACTTATCTGTGTTTAGAAACGCACATATTTTGGGAAGAATATAAAATAATTAAAAGTAGCGATACATTCCCTGATATGTATTGGCTTTTCGTTGTGTTCTTCTCCACTTTCGTAAGCAGTGAGGTTGTTAGTTTTAAATAGTAGTTCATTAAACATTTTAGATACAAGTAGGTAATAATAATTGCATTCCTCTTATTTTATGGACCACTGAAAACTGCATATAATTTGCAATGGTTTTATGTGAAAAACAACATTCCAGACAAAACATCGTCCGAGTGCAGGCCCCAACAATATAAAGAAAAATAGGGGAAGACTTAAAAACTCGCCATCCCCATTATTAGTTGTAAACATAGGTCGTGGCTGCACAGTACTTTTCTCATCTTGATGAACGCTAACAGTTGCTTTCTCTGTTCGGATGCGACCTTTAACGAATAGGTCTTAGGATTCATTAATGATGTCCTAACATTCTTTAGAATTACCGTATTAACCATCGTCATCTAAGTTCAACAACAACTGAAAATTCTCTTTGGATTTCACACCAAAGCCGTGTTGCGGCATATTTGATGAAAGAGTTTAGTTCAATACTTCTAAAGAACCTTGCACTTATGCGCGATACTTGGTGTTTCTTCAACCTGTAATTACTCATCTCTGCTCTAATAACTTGGTTCAAGCATTTGAAAGATCACTGTTTTAGGTACCCTGTCCGGAAATCAATCACCATAGAACTATGAATACTCTCAACTCATAAAAAAAATTACTGAAAGCCAATCAATATCAGAGGTCTACAAAAGTGTTATATTCCGGAACTAACGATTTAGTATAGCCTATTTATGTCAATTTGTAATTAAACCACTTGATCTCCCAGCTTACCCAAGCAAAAAATCAGATATTGTCTGAAAACTTGAAAACCGTGTTTGAAGAAGAATTCCACAACCAAATTCCGTGAATTTATACCTCGAAAATGGAAAATTGGAATGACTGTATCGCTATGGCAGCTGACCATATTGGCGAATAAAGTCGAATTTTGTAAAAAAACTTTAATTGCTAGTTCCGCGACATAACGAACCATCTATAATGTTTGTTACTCACGTATAGAGTACCTTTCGTTAGTAAAAAATTTTTAGAATCACTTGCGTAGTTTCAGAGATTATTACCTAGCAATGAAACAAGTTTTAACCCTTTGTATATCATTATAGATATGATTTACAACATGCATTTTAAACAATCATAAATACCTATGTGTAGTATATACATTAGACATTATATGATACTGAAATTAACTTGTACAATTTTTGTTATATTAGGCAGCAACAAAATTAGTCTTTGGTAGAGTATACTTGCTTTTTTTATTTTCCACCAGAATGTTTGGAGTTGAGCCGATAGGAAATAAAAATGAGAAATAGTGTCATATTAATTACAAGCTCAAGCGCTCCCGATAAAAGAATGAATGAAATCTGAAGAAAAAATTCAGACGAACATGTTATCGCAGTAGCTGACAGCATTTCCTGGCTCGAAGTTTAGAGGCGGCAAGTAAACGTCACCAAGTTCTTAAAACTGTCATCTACATTTTGTAATTAACTATGTCAGCCCCAAGTACAAATTGTCACGTCTTCCTGGTCGATAGTCGAGATGATCCGAAGTTTTCTCTTTACGAGTGCAGTTAATTGTTTTTTTTTAGATTTTAGCTAGTAGCTTTGAAATAAATGATATAATATTTTTCTGGTTTTCCTTGTAATATACTTTCCGGTTTCTTTCGTATTAAGTAAGTTTCATAAATGAAAATGACTCAACTTTGCTAAAATAATGTAAACCTCGAATATATGATATATGAAATGGTAAATTAAGGAACGAAATAAATACAAAACTCTTTAACTTCTATTTTCGTAAGAACACAGTTATAAAGTTGTGTGAAAAAATTGCAATAGAAACTGTTTTCATAACGATGTTGCTAAGACTTCTGAGAAACTAACCCATTATTACCATTGTCAGTTTACTAATACACTATTCCATAATATCAAATTATATTAAAAAGACACAAGAGAGTTACACGGTGAACCAAAACTTCATCTTCTGGTTAAAAAAAATATTGAGAGGTAAAGAATGTTGCTTCCAGTAATGTTCTATAATAATTTCAAAAATGTATCAACAGATAACCAATTCTTACTCTATCGAAAACCTTTGTCGAACTAAGTATTTTCTAAGACACGTAAGAGAAATAGTCAGAGAGTGCCAAGTTATTTTGAAAAGGTTAGATAGAAGTAGAATAGAATAGTGTAAGTTGTGTCAGTTCTCGATAGCTTCTTAACTTTAACATCACGGACCTAGACAACGTACCTCTTTTTCTTGTAGACAGTCTGTGCGTATCGTGTTTATGTCACAACATATTTATATTTCTCCTAAACTTATTTACACTGTTAGTTTTTTTCTAAAGTTAAATTTTTTTACAAAACAAAGGTGGAATAACATTACAAATCACCTTATGATGACTTGAGGGAAAAGCTGCTAAGATGAATGTAATTTCACAATATATATGTTCAAAACATAGAAGCTTTATTATTTAACAAAACCGTTGGTTAATTTCAAATGAAAAATCATTCACATTTACAAATCTTGTTTGCGATTTAATTTAGTACAATTTAATTTAAAATAAAGTAAATTCATTACATTCATATTTTATTCCATTTAAACCCGTCAACTGTAATATTTTATTCTTTCTTGATAGTTGTTGTGGTATTTCTCTAATATTTTATTCTTTCTTGATAGTGGTATTTCCCTCCTACCTGCTTCAATATCCCTTAATTTCAATAACACACTTAATAGCTCTGTAATTGCATCCATATATTTCTTTGTAATAGTTTTAGGTATTTAGCATTTAGTTCTACTTTGTATTCTGAAGAAGCCAGCAAATTCGTGCAACAATTGTCAATAACAATTAAATATAAGTGAAAATTACGGAAGTGTGTTTATTTTAATATAAAATTAAAACAAGAAAGATGTTGTTACGAGAATTCATCCGACTGCTGGTGCAATCGGCCATCAACCAATTCGTGGAAGGGACATTATTCCGATAATTCTGGGAATCCGAAATGTTTGTCGCACAACAATTTCGGAGAGAAATATATAAATATGGACAGCTGGCGATAGGAGGCATTCAATTTTTGACGGTCGTATTTTGTAGTAGATAAATTGTAAATAGTAATTTCTGTGAATATAAATTATGTTAAAGTAGTGGAAATAAATTAGAGTGAGTTGGACTGTGTTTTTAAATAAATCCGAGAACTGAATTGAATCCGAGTGTGAAAATAAAAACATTACAATATATTCTAATTTATATTACAGAAAAATTTATTGAGAGTTTGAAAATCATGTTATTTTTGCAACTCTTATTGCATAATTACATACTATTACATAGTTCATTCCAATTTAACCAAACATTTTTACTTAGCTTTCACAACTTCTGATTTGACTAATACGTTTCTTACTTTCCGACAAAAAGCGATTTAGATTTACAAACGTTATAAGTTTAAGAAAAGTCACAAAAAATATTGTGATGGGTGTTACGATGAAATTTCTTGGTCTATATATATATATATATATATATATATATATATATATATATATATATACACCAGTAAATACCGGTAAACACATAGGTACGCCTTGGAAGTTGGAAAAAACTGAAGAGTCAGGAAGTATTTAGTATTCGTTGGTGTTTTTAGAAAAGTGCAGTTAGCGGACAAGGCAAAAATTGTTATTGGCTGCGATTTCCTCACGCTCATCCCAAATATACCTATTTTAAAGAACATGTAAGTAAATAAACATTTTTTTTAATGAATGAGGGTATTTGTGAAGTAATGGATGTGTTCCAGTATTGCTATAACTTTTATTGTTATTATAAATACTTATACCTTAGGCCATGTTCTTCTTCACTTGATAGTGTTTAAATTTTGCTAATATAAGTTATAATTCTTGAATTGGCATACTAATCTTCTTAGGTATAATTAAAAATTTAATAACATACCTTTGCATTGGATTGTGTATATTCTAAATCTTTAATTTTACTTTCAGATTTTTGTGAAAATATACAAGACAAAACCGCCATGGAAAGAGAAAAGCCATCTTTCAGCACACCAAACTATTTAAATTCCGGGAAGAAACTCAGTATTATAAGAATACTGTAGAAAATGATATATTATAGATGTGGAAGGTATCTTCAAATACAAATCATGCTGAGAAGTTATATTATTTTTATTATATTACGCTATATTTACTTTTAATAAATTATGAATCATTTTGTAACAAAGTATAAAAACTTCACAGTTGAGAAATTTGACTTTAGATGCATATTATTAATAATATTGCATAATATATGTAATATAAGAATGCAATTTCACAAAACTTTTGAAGTTATTTATGGTATAACTACTTGACAAGATGCCTGTTATATGATTATTAAATTTTTATTATTTTAATTTAATAAACTAAATTAATCTTGAATTGTGAATCTCTAAAATTGTTTTGCACAACAATGAAATAAATAGAACCTTATAAGTTTTCTTTTAAATTATAATACTTCCTTTATTACAGAACTAATATAACATCTGTATTGTAAAATTACAATACTTGTATGTTAAAATTGCTAAACTCACACTTGAAAACTGTTTGCTAAATACTATTTTGTAATATTATAGAAAATTGTGTGAAAAAAGTACACCTACGGTCAATAACCTAATCATATCACTAATTTGACATTCTTGTAAACGTTTTTATAGCAGATATGTCATTTTACTATATATCGATATTCTTCATTTCGACTTTCCAAATGGTCTATAATTTCAGTGTGATACTTCGCTTATATATTATCTAAATGCAAATCGATTTTAATAATCCTTATTATGTAAAGGGATCACTATGTCGTTCTATTTAAGGCAAAAAGTCCACTTTTAAAGGAGAAATTAGATGATGGCGGCGAAAAAGTCTTTTACATTTTGTACTGGACTCTACTGCCCAATTTTCTCAGTTTACTACCAAACAAGAAGTCCCCGATGCACGAGATCAATATTGAGTTTTGATTATAGGCAGTCCCAGTTACTTTTCTTCACAAATATTGCAGACTTTATTGTCAAAAACCCCTGTATCTGTTGTGGGACATCCGGTTGAAAAGAAGTTTCTTTTCCTACATAATATGTCCAAACTTTTTTACGCCTTTGATATTCTTTTTGAAGCTGCGCATATGATATCACCTTCTGTTTGCGATATATATCATTAGTAAATAGGATCATACTAAACCTTGAAAATACGGAAACAAGTGTGAACCAAGCTGATTCTGCTTTTTTCCGGATTTGGACCACGTCATTATTGCTTTTTTTGTCGCGGTTTTTAGGCGGTCCAAATCCGGAGAAAGCAGAATCAGCTATGACTCTGGCCGCGAAAATCTCCATTCTTAAGTGTAAACCTAGTTAAGTGAAGTAAATTTACAAAATTTTGCAATAGTTTTTAAACACTGAATAACAATTTTGTTAATGCTGAAAATTAAACGGTCATATTACGAAATATTGTTAATTAACGGTTAATGTTTTAAATGCTAAAAAATATACTTAATCATTAAAATTGGCATACCTTTAAAATAGTATTCACAGCAAACTGTATCCTAGTAAATAAAAACAATCATTTATACAATAAATCAAATGACATTTTTCCAAACTACACTCTATACAATTGTTACAAAGTTAAGATTTTGATTATCTTCTACGAACAACTCTATTAATATTTCTGTGTTGTCTTCAGTTTACACATTCGTTCGGAACGAATATTAATCACCAGTACTCAAACATGACTACCATTTACTATCTTTTAATCAACTATAACCGATAATTTAATCAATACGGAGTGAAAAATTGTGTATTATTTAATTAAATTAATTAAATGTTGGACGAACATATGGCATTTTATCTTGAAAAACGTCGAAACTAAATTAACAAAGGCACATCGCAGTTAACTGTTGTACACGAGAATCCTTTTTAAAGATAAAAGACTACAAAATTCACCCTCATTTCACCATCTGTTGACGAATTTCGTTTACCACCAATTAGGTCCGTTTCCAGTATTTTCTAGCTTTTATGCCGGACCAGTTGGAGTTTGGGTGACATTTGGGGAGGACATTAGAGTTTACAACCCGAAAGGTCTTTTTCGCCCGATTTAATTAGAAAAGATTAGAAAAATGAGAATGCTTAACATTTGATTCGCTATGTTTAAAAATATAATTTCTGTATAAAATATATTTATAAATTCATTCTATTCTTATAAAATTGCCAACACTGAAATATATTTGTTGTTAAACAAGCGCTAATAAAAATGTATGTTCCATAATTTTGTCGATGGATATTTGAATTCTAAAATGAAAAACTAATAGTTTTGTTCCAAACTAGTAACATTAAATTTATCTATACCATGTTACGAGAAAATTATCTATTCAGACCTCCGGCTTCGATGCCAAGATGTCAACATGTTCGAACCTCGAATTTCTAAATCCTTATTAATTTACTGAATTAATAATAATTCAAAATTAAATAGTAGTAGATTAATGTACATATTTCTTGAACACCTAATCGTCTAATTATATTGAACATAATAAATTAATTCTAAACTGTTCAAAGTTTTCGTTACAATGTGTACTTATTCTCCCTAAAAACTTTTGAATATAACCGTCTAATTTGATTCAAATTCTTGTTTTCATAAAAGCTTCAAATTACTTGGCAGATAATGAGGGCATGTTATTTATTAACTTAGAGGCCAACCAGTTTGTGTCCAACTGATAGTTATTTCTTAAACTAATAATTTATGTTGTCACTAAATGTTGAAAATCTCCCTTTGGATAATTGTTTCAAGGGCTACTGCACTTAACAGCTCGTTTTATGGGTGAAGCAATAAAAGAATACGGGGAAGAAGTAATCACATACAAAAAATCCCGAAAGTTACTATATAATTAATTAATGGGTTCCTCTTTAAAGATTAAAGAATTATTACTGGTCATAGTTATCAGAATTTTGATAACAGTAGTTAATACAAAAAAAAATAATTGTCAGATGTAGTAAACATGAAAACGTTACTGCTTTTTTAACAGAACATTTAAATACATGGTTTGATGTCTCTTTTGTTAAAATTCTTCAAATAGATTAGCAGTTGATGTTAATTATATTACGTGTCGACACTTTACACTAAAATTTTTAAAAAGAGTTAAAGTATTATTTTTATATTTATGCATTCAATTTATAAGTCTCATGTGCTTTGGTCAGCTGAAAATACAGAAATTGTAAGTATGGTAAAAGTCCTCTTGTTGCTGTTTACTTCATATTGTATGAATTCTTTCAGCGAACACTATTGGATAATTATAATAAGTAAAACTTTGGAAGTAATAATATTAAATTCATCCTATATGTAAATAATGATAGGCCAATCATGTTATTTGTTTGTCACTATTTAAAGCGAAAAATCTACCTCGCACTATATAAATGAAAAGAAATCTCTTTAGATCTAGACGATTCATAAATTCCATCCATCCATATATACAAATCACAACTATTGATAGTTTTGTTAATGTTAATCTTTGTAACGTCACGATTCTCGCAGGTATGTTGCTGTTATGAATAAACTCTATCATTAAATTTCATTGTTTCCAAACACATTTCTTTTTATAATTTTACTTCTTTTTATGTTTCTTCATCACCACTTGGCTCCGCCATCTTTTCTATCACTGTACTTTTTATTTCAACATATACCAATTGATTGTATATTACCGAAAATAACAACTCTTGTCTTCATGATATTTTTCTATATCATCGCTCTCATATAGTGCGATTTTTTACTTTTTAGCATTCACTGGTAAGTCTTAAGGCTCGGTTTTGGAGTCATCAACTGATCATCAATAACTTCAATTTCCAATAATTTATTACACAAATAAATGGGACCCCAGAGTCAATATGTTCATTTCTGTAACTATCATCCTCAAATATCGCTGAATATACCACAAGCAAAAAAAATTGATTATAGGTAAATAATATATATAGTTTTAGCAATAACTTTAGGGCTCTGTTAAAATTATTCATATTCGAGATACAGTTTCCGGGACTTTTTTCATAAAATTTCCTTTTCTTTTCAAACTTTTTTACAATTTGAAAAATCTTTTATCGGTTTGAGATTTTTCAAAAAAAAAACGGAAACACTCTTTGTTTTTAACTATACTGTTTATAATTACTGCAATTTTTATCGGCGCTATTTCAACTTTATCGAAAAGTTTCTAGACGTCAATCCGAATCAAATGACACCAAAATTGTAATTTTCGGTGAATCACGATTTAACCAAAATGGCTCTAGTAGACTGGACTATATTATAAATCTACAAATTTTAGATATTTTCAGGCCGCTGCGAATTGGTAAGGCAGTCCAAGTGTTTAAATGAATATATGTTTGGTGATTTTAATTAGTTTTCTGGTAATTACAGCCACCCGGTTTCGATTAACAAAATATTAAAGCACCCATTCTTAAATTATTCAGCCATCTTCAAACAACTAATACTAATAATCAGTTGTTGTTGTGACATCTATTGATAATAATTTTTGAGAAAGTTTGCAGATTATCTTAAAGCATGCTTAGTATAATTAGTTCCATATTTCAAAAACCACAGACCAAGAGTATACAGAATGCATACCTTTATATATAGGCAACATACCTAAAACCGAATTTGACATATTTACCTTAGGATTGCCCCTTTATGTTGTTAACATCACATTCCTCAATGGGTATTTTATTAATGATATCTATAATGAAATAATAGGTAACGTGAAAATACGAAACTTATTGTCAAGAAACAACCGAGGAAGAACTGCGTGTGCGTAAAGTAATAGTCCAAATTGTACAAACAATTTAGAAATCATAATATTACTTAAAAATGTGATTCTTCAAAATTGTAACAACATACTATTTGTCAGACTGGGGCAATTTGTAGGTATAAATAGGTAAGAACTCCTTAATCGGTTTTGATGTAAGTGACCTTCTTATAATCTCAGGCTGAGGGCCCACAGACTTACCGATCCGGTCAGACCGCCACCAAAGTTTACTCTTATCCTTCTATTGAGAATATCCTAGATGGTGTTTATATTAACCTATATATCTGTTGTATTCCTAGGGTATGTGCTTAGTGCATCAATCCTTCTTTTCACCCAATATTAGTAACAAAAACGCGAATTGATGCAAAGCATGCATTGATTCTTGTCGGGAAGTTACAGTAATTGTCAAGCAGAAATCATTAATAGTACAGCAAATAAGTGTTAAAATGTTTAATATCTGTGAACCTTCAAAGATAGCGGGTATACTATTAGTTGACGCAGCAGAGGTTTTTAAGTAATATTTCATTTACCAGCCGTCAAGTGTTGTATTCACATTTGCTCTTAAACTTGCTCTATTGACTGGTAAATTAAACCCGTACGGTTATTTATGTTTGTGGCACTCTGTCGAGATCCGATAGCTGTGATAAAATCTGGTGACTTGAATAACGGTATCTTGGATTTCTTACAGTGTTTTCACATGTAATTTGTTTTATATTATTAATGCTTTTACTTATATTTTCTACTGGAAAACCAACCAACACAATCCACGCCGTGTATCGAGTCGCGGTTTTGAAGTTACTGGCTTTGGGTGGATAGGAAGGATCCAGAAACACTTTAATAAATAATATAAGTACCCAGCCAAAGTCAAAAAAGGATACAATTTGCTTATCTAAATCACTCATCCTTCCAAAATATTTCGGTAGCACTCCTTAAAAATACCTACTAGGATATTATTTGGAGAATGGTACAAATCCTGGGTGGCTGTTTGCTCAGATGGGTCGAGTCGCGCGACCGCAGCATCAAATAGCCGAGAACATTATTCCCAAGTTTTCGTGCAAAAATAATTGTATTTACTGTGCAGCGATAAATGGGGACTCTAAATTAATACTAAATATAATTTTCTCAACTGCTCAAATTTGTTAGTTATTGGCATATGTATATTCACTTATCATATATATCTTTAACATATTTATGTGCTTTTCTGCAAAACGGCTTATTAATAACTGTTTTCTGAAAGATGTTTGTGCCACGTCTGGTTTTTATTTTTTCTGAGTTCTATGGGAATAACACCACATAAACTTGAAAGTATGTATCTTTCAAATAGTCCAAATGTTTCAAGGTCTAAATCAGACCCCGTTTTCAATGGTATTTAACTTAACACAATTTGACATTCAAGTTTGACAATCAAACGAATGTAACTAAGGGAATTTACTGCCAACTTGATATATCCAGGGTAGCACTAAAAATTCTAAAGATCATGTGAAATAACAAAGCTTCTTTCAACTTGGAAGAACTTGAAAGAGTTATCTGCAGTATTTCATGTGGCGTTTCTCGGTACGACTTTGTTATAAGATTTGCCAAAAATGAGACCAAAGAAATTCAGATGTTCCAGAGATCTCATTAAAGTCATAAGGGAAAACCTAGGTAAAACCTTATGAACTCTCCCAATATAAGGTCGTTCAAAAGAGCATAACAATTATTAATTTCATACTTGATTATTGGTAACCAGGACTGCTAAATTCTATAGAAGAACTAGCTATACAATTGCTTTCATTAAACAAAATTAAAGCAGACTCTTTCAGCTTTCGTTTTGTATTGTGTTCTTCTTTGTGCAATATGGTTGAATTTTGAAATTGTATTTTATGTCCAAGGTTTTTGTGTTCAGTTATTCGGACATTTATGGGTCTAGAGGTTTCCCCATTATACAATTTGTTACAAGTGTACAGAAAGCCGACTCACACTAACAGATATCTCAATTTTAACTCTAATCATCCAAATACCGAAAAAAGGCGTTATTAAATGTTTATATGATAGAGGAAAAACCAACTGTTCTGATATGGATAAATTTAATAAAGAAAAAATATTTATAAAAAATCTACTACTACTAACAATTATCCTGAAAAGTTCATCAAAAAAGAGTTAGATAAAATTGAACAGAAAACAATCACCAACATTCAACACCAAGCTACTCCAAACAATACTACCACCCTTGATAACCACATTATTACAATAACCATACCATATATAAGGGTCTTTCAGAAAGATTGAAAAGAATGGGAAAAAGATTTAATATTAAAACAACATTAAAAACAAAAAATACACTAAATCAAATATATCGAAAACTAAACCAAATAACGTAATATAAAACTCAAAAAATTGCATTTTTAAGATTCCTTGCGAATACAACAAATTTATATCGAAGAGACCTTTAGACCTATAAATGTTCGAATAAATGAACAGAAAAATTATATAAAGAAACGACAATTAGAAAAGTCAAACATTTGTGCATATGCCTGGAAATTTGGTCATAACATTTTCAAAATAAAACCATATTACACAAAGAAGAAGACAATACAAAACAAAAGAGAAAGAGTCTGCTTTAAAGTTATTACATGAAAGCGATTTTATAAATAGTACTTCTACAGAATTCAGTCGTTCCTGGTTATCAACGATCAAGGATGAAATTAATAATAGTAATGTCCATTTGAACAACCCTATATGGGGATGGTTCATAAGAATTTTCCTAGGTTTTCTCTTATGGCTTTAATAAGATCTCTGGAACATCAGAATTTCTTTGGTTTCATTTTTGGCGAATGAATCTTATAATAAAGGAACGGCACATGAAATTCTGAAGATAACTCTTTCAAATTCTTCCAATCAGAAAGAAGCTTTGTTATTTCACATGATCTTCAGAATTTTTAGTGCTACCCTGTATATATCAATTTTGCCGTAAACTCCCTTAGTTACATTAGTTTGATTGTCAAACATTAATGTCAAATTGTGATTTACTTTATTTATCATTACGAATCCTTTTAATTTTCTTGTTCATTAAAGTTAAGTTAAATACCATTGAAAATAAGTCTGATTTAGTCCTTGAAACGTTTGGACTTTTGAAATATGCAAACTTTCCAGTTAATGTGGTGTTATTCCCTAAGAATTCAGAAAAAATAAAAAGGCTTATTAGTAATAAAAATAATTAAATAAATGATTCGTGTTTTTTTTTACTGGAATATCACTCACGTGGAAATTAAATTAATTAGTGTTAATTTTATCTAGCAAAACTAACATTTGCTCATTCTCGTTCACCTCCGCTAATTTTAGCCCATCCACTGATCGTTTTAAATAGAGATCTTATTAAGTTAAGTTATATATGTTTAAGTTGGCTATTACTAATTCCAGTTCTTTATTCGTTTTTAATTCTGTTTTACTTTTTTTTCGTACTTAGGATGCTTTGAATTATTTACATGTATGAAAGTGCAGACCGGATTACCGAATTACTTTTGAAGCTTGGTGAGGTTTCCATTATTCTAGACGAGACTCATCCAAAACTCGATGATGAAATTTTATAATCAGAGAGAGAGAGAGAGTTAACAAGAACAATAATTATGAAATTGCTGAGCAAATTTTGAATGCAAACTTGGAATGCATTAGGTTAAGTTAGGTTAGCATGTGTAAGGTTGCTCAAAGCGAAATTGTGGACTCTCATGGATCAATGCAAAAAATGCTATTCAGGTACAACACTGAGTAAGGGCTTGTAAAGAGAACACAGTTCTGTCGGTTTTATAAGGGAAAAAATGTAGCTTTCCATCATCTGCTCTATTAGGCAAATAATGTTAACGTGACTCAAAATAATTTGCCAATAAGAGGTAACCTGATCACCGGCTAGGTACTTAGATATTTTTACCTTTACATACATTACAGATGATTTTTTTACTGCAATTGTAACAATGGAAGTGTAACATCGTGAATGTTCTTGCACTCGGAATAATGGTTTGCAATACCAACAAGATAAACAATAAATAACTAACGAATTTCATTTCACGTTTACTATATAAATGATATGCCATTGGAAACGTAAGAATCAAAAATGTTATATAAATATTTGGACCAATCGGAACAAAGCACACGATTCTTCGTGGATCTTTCCCTAAATTTTCATGTGTTACGCATTAATATTGAATGAATGTAATTAATGATATTAGCTACTGTTGTTATACAGTATTAGCAAAACAAGGCATTTCATATTGTGAAATGAGATGTTCAAACCAAAAGATTTGGTAGTAAATACATGTAATTGGGTTCTAACCTCCCTCATCTATCACCCCTACAACGGCGTTTACCGATACGCTGGACATCCTGTATCTTACCAACTACCTATTATGCTATTATTGTCATTTCTCATTTTGAGACACGTTTCTAATAAAATTACCACATTGGGCTACTAAACAAAATTCGGTTCCCCTTTCGCCATTAGAATTGCTTTTGCTTGTTAATATTTTTAACTAGCAAAGGTCAAATACTATAATACATTATCCTGTTTTCTTATTACACGTCAATGTTCTGCTAATATGTATTTTGCCCTCGGCTAATTACACTCATACCGTATAAAGTTCTTACGAGTGGATGGCATTGAACAATGCGTATTATCTCCTACACTTAGACAATGGATATCCAATATTAGGAAGTTTGGCTTGCTTTCACCAATAATCGTTCGACTGGAAGGCAGCCAGATCTGGAATAGATGGTTGATGGAATATTTAACGCCTATCAGCTGGCTAACTAACCTGTTCATTTGTTAACAGTGAAACAGGTAGAAGATTTAGTAGGGCTTTTAAGTTACTATATATATATGAAAATATGTAGCAGTATAAAAAAATCCTAATTTTTTGTTGAATATGTAAGTACGAGCAATTCTGTTGTGATTTACTAACATACAGTTCCCAGACATTATTTAGTGGATGAATAAGCTCATCATCTACAGCGACAAGGCAATTAAATCATTAATTAATAGGTTAATTATATATTTTAAAGAACTTGAGGAGATACATAATGCAATTACTTTTCTTTGTATACATTTTCGCACCTTCAACATATATATATATATATATATATATATATATATATATATATATATATACTTTAATAGTAAAATTATTGTCAATAACAGATGGGTATTCAATAAAATGTTGAGAAAAAACTAACGTATTTCAACGAAATACTATGGGAGGTATAAAATGTCGTTGAGTTTTATGTCACGCTATAATTAGCCAAAAAGGTGTAATTTGTAAACTAAAAAGATCATCTACTATAAGTTCAATATTAGCTGTAAATGGAAAAACAATTTTAGAACAAACAATAGAGACATTGCATACTTTGTTGAAACATTACAAGACATATGGTGAAATTACACCTCATTATTAACAATGAACAATTAAGTGAATTGAAAAATCTAAGCTAAGAGTTACAAGTTCATGTTTATAAATTCATATTGAAATTCGGAAGGGATATACATAGAATTTTAATAATTATTCAACATGTATGAGATGTAAAATAATTTCTCTTTAAAAAGACCCGCAAATTAAATAAACCCACTTTGTGTGGTTAATAATTATGTATATTACTTAGTTGACGAATATGATTTATTGCATTTAAATTACTCCGCATATTTAAAAAACGGTCTCGGCATACAGTGTTCTAGAATATTCCCTGTGCCATGGAGGTACCCAGGCTAGTGGTCGTGTGGTTCAAACCTAGGCCAGTTTGAAAAAAACTTCACAAAAAAGGAAATAACTTATTAATTATATTTTATTAATAATTTTTTGTACTGCAGTTTTAAACGCATAAGGATAAGAGTTGCTTCTCTTCGTTATGTCCACTTAGTAGTAACTGTAAATGCAGATAGGTATTCAGAAGTTTTGTTTATATCGGGCTGTGAAGTTAAACCCAAAAATCCTCTCTTGGGTACACCTATGCCCCGTGCTATTAATAATTATTTTATTTTGCTTAAAAATGTATATTGGAGAAGAAGGTTTGTCGGTTTTTTATGAAGCAGCTGATGTATATGATTTATTGTTATTTAAAAAATGGTTAAGTCTAACATTATTGAAAACTATATGTTACTCTGTTGGGATACGATATGCCAGAACATATTTTATATTATCAAAATCACAGTCGGTTAAGCCGTATAATCGGTGAGCCTACCTACATATTGAATAAAAATATTCCTTTTGAAACTCGGTTAACAAGATGAATTATTAAATTGCAAAATAATTAGATAATAGGAAAAGTTGAGATTTAATTGAAACTGTAATAAAGAATCAAATCAAATATTTATAAGCTTTTAAAAGATTAACAATAATGTGGTTCGTTACAGGAATAGGAGTAACTCTCAAATCCAGATTTTAAGTTCAGTTTTAGTAAATGTTTCAAATCAATATTTTATATTTGTATATAAAAAGAAATGGTTGTTAAACATATATTTGTAGTATAAAGAGTAAAGCAATAAGATTAGTTAATAAAAATGGGAATTTATTGACACTAATTAACTTCAAATATTACAAGGCATAATTATGGTTAATAATATTCAGAATAATAATACACGGGGTCCCATATCCTAACAATGCCCAACATTTAAATTATTTTTACAACGCGATGGGCCACCACCATATAATGGACTACAATTAAGCGGAATATCGGAAAGCAACTCTAATGGAATTGAGTGCCCAATAAGATCTCCACATTTGACCTCAATGAATTTCTTCTCGTAGGACTAATTAAAGAGCAGACCAAAAACTTTGCAGGTTTAGTAAGGCATTAGACAGGAGGCGAATTATGTGACTCCGGAAATGAATCAAAATTTGAACAATATTGGTAAAGTGTTTCGGTCGGGTGGAACAACCCACGCATATACATTGGCTAAGAAAAATTAATCCAAAGTAGTAAAATTATATCAAAGTTTCTTATACAGAAAATTATTTTTCCTTTTTAACCGCTCCTGAAAGACGCAAGAAAGTGATTGGACGCTCAGGAAGTGATTAATATGTAACTGGTACTGGTACAACTGGTACTTGATAAACATGAACTAGAGGTCAAGACCAACGCCCAACCTTTCTAAAGGGTTTTTCAGAAGAAGAAGAAGAACTTTGGTGAAAGACTAAATACAAAGAGTATATTTTTATTCATTGCAAAGCATCATTGTTTTGTTTATTATTTATTTCAAAATTTATTTTTTAAACCCTGATTCAAGTTATCTATATCTATCTAACTGCGAACAGGAATTACAGCTTATATTTGAAAAAATACGTTATTACTTTGAACAACATACTTTTTCGTTTTTTGTTTATATAGTTCATCAGATACATAAAATAATTATTCACTTGATATGTTTTGACGTTTTCCGAAAAAAATATATTCGGTTTACGAATTGGCAGAATTTTGTCAAAATACTCCATAAGAAAATATTTAATAACAGTGATATATCTTGAACGATACGGTCTCTGCATCTAACCAATTGACCGTAATGAATTATTTTCTTAATGATTTTATCATTATTAGTAGATAAAATGGTAATAGTACCAACCTGATATATTAACCTGTGGACATGTCAATCAAAATTAGGCAAAAAATAAATATTATGATTTAGAAACTGAAGACTCACTCATTATCAAAAATTATTCTAAACCGTTATCACCACTTTTCAATTAGGCTTGGTGCGTATCCAAAAAACTCGTACATATGAACTAGAATTCAAGTCATATGCATTGTAAACACGTTACACGAAATAAACGTTTATATGTATATTAAAAATATCTATCGTCTATGTAACAAACTTTGACATATTTTTACTAATTAGGGTTCCGTATATACAATTTACGGATACCCTAATAATATCACTCCGCATTTCTGCCTCTGTCACATCACATCAATTTTCTCCTAAACTACTGGACGGAAGATGATGAAATTGAGTATCAATGTCTAGTTTGGTGAAACTACCGAGCCTAAAATTTTGAAAAAATAGGAAATATAGAACGTTGCCCGAACTTTACAGGAAAAATAAGGAGAAACCATTAATATTAATTTTGGGGGGCAAATTATAGAATTAAATGAAAATTTAAAAATGAAAAAAATTCAATAGTATCATGTAATACATCAAATGAAAGGTCCCATTCTGAGGAATACAAATATATTTTTTTTTTCATATTTAAAAAAAATAGTTAAAAAGATATTAACGAAAATATACCAAAATTTACCCATTCCCCCCCCTTATCCCCGAAACTGTAAAACGTAAAGTTTCGAAAAAAATTAGACGTATAGGGTCTGACCTGAAGTTTACTGGAAAAATAAGGAGAAATCTCTACTTTTAAATTTGGGGGGCAAATTACAAAATTAAATGGAAAATATAAAATTAAAATTGTTTCTAACGAATTATGACGAAAACAAATATATTTTTCATATTTTTAAAATGAATTATTTAAAAGATATAACAAAAATATAAAAGATTTTACCCATTCCCCCCTCCCCCCTTATCACCGAAACCATAAGCAGTAAAATTTTGAAAAAAAATAGAGGTATAACGCCTCCCATGAACTTTACTGGAAAAATAAGGAGAACCCCCTAATTCATTTTGGGGGAAAATTATGGAATTAAATGAAAATTAAAAAATTATAACTGTTTCTAACGGATCAAGTAATATATCAAATCAAAGGGTTCATTATGACCAATACAAATTATTTTTTTAAATAAATTATTTAAAAGATATTAACAAAAATATTAAAAAACTTACCAATCCTTCCCACTTATTTCCGAATAATTATAAGACGCAAAATTTACAAAAAAAGGTGTAGCCCCTCACATGAACTTTACTGAAAAATTATGAGAAAACCCCTAACATTGATTTTGGGGGGCAAATGACAGAATTAAATGAAAAACAAAAAATTAAACTTGTTTCTAGCGGATGATGTAATATATCAAATCACAGGGCTCATTATGACGAATACAAATATATTTTTTAAATTTATTTCAAACGAATATTTTAAAAAATATTAAAAAAATTACCCATTCCCCCCTTTATCCCCAAACTATGAGACCTAAATTATTTGTATACAGAAAAAATACGAAAAAATCCCTAATATTAATATTTTATAACGCACCATGCAATACATCAAATGAAAGGGCTCATTATGAAGAATACAAATATATATTTTTCATATTTTTAAAATTAATTGTTTACAAGATATTAACATACAGATATAACAAATTCTCATTTCTCGCTTTGTTTCCGAAACCATACTAACTAAATTTTTGAAAATAATTAGGGGTACTGGGGCTCACTTGATATTTATAAGAAAAATTTTTAGAAAACCCTCATAGAAATTTTAGGGACAAATTATACAATTAAATGGAAAATAAAAATTCAATTTTCAAACGCATCATGTAATATATAAGTTAAAATGCTCATTATGTGAATTTCAAAAATATCATATTTTTAAATAATTTGTTTAAAAGATATTAACAAAAATATTAAACATCGACTTAATTCCCACCTATTTTGCCCTATATCTTCCAAGCTACAGAGCCTCAAAATTCAGACAGTAGATTATAAAAGGCTTCCCTGAAAGTTTATTAGTAAAATAAAACTCTAATGTTAATTTTTGGGGTCCAAATTAGAGAATTAAATACATATGTATTGTAATAAAAATCAAGCAAATCCTGAAGCGAATAAAATAAAAAGTCGATTTGTGGAAAATGAAAGTATATACTTTTTATAAATTTAATTTCTTTAAAAGAGTACCGATCGAATGCGAGACGAGTGTAGACGTATGTGAATTTCTCCGTGCTATTATTCGAAATTTTTTCGCATTGTAAATACCTAATAAGATACAAATTTAATTCAGTTAGAATCTCACAATGTGAACTAAGTAATTACTTAACCGTTGGGTGTGATTAATAAAAAAAAACATTTAGAAATAAACATTATTGTAGGTTAAGCAAAGACCTCGCTTGCACCGGAGCGAGGTCGGCAACCAGAAATACGCGGCAGCCGAAGCGGCGGTTGCAAAATATCAATTAAAAATAGTATTGTCTTTGACTACATGGACAATACAGAAGTCAATAATACAACATACGTTCCAAACCTAACAATGTCTGAAAACACATCAATAGCAAACAATATAACTCTCAAAAACTCCTACCTCACAGCAGCTAAAAAAATACCAAAACCATCATTCCCAAAAAAAGATCAAGCTATTGTACTACATGCAGTAGACAGCCTTAAATTGTACGACTACGTAAAAGCCATAGGAGATATTATAGGATACAAAAGAATAACATTCGCTTCGAGAATCTCCAACAACAGAATATGCATATATTTAACAAGTACTGCCCTTGTAGATCAACTTATGAAAACACACTCGTCAATATTAATTGGTAACAATACCTTAAATATTAGAAGATTGATCTCACCAACAAAGAGAATATTAATTTCAAATATTTCTCCTTCCATCCCACACGAGTTAGTAGAGAATGCAGTAAAGAGCCTAGGACTAAACACTGCATCCCCAATATCATTTCTAAAAGCTGGTATACCCGGAGATGATTACAGTCATAGCCTTAGCTTCAGAAGACAGGTATACGTTTTTCCACCGACAGATAATTTCGAACTCCAGACATCATTAGTAATACCTTTCGAAGGAGTTGAACAAAGAATCTTCTTTTCCACTGACAAAATGGAATGCTTTCTGTGTAAACAGGTCGGCCATATCGCAACGACCTGCCCAAATATCACTACAGACAACACATTATTAAATCATACCAAGCAGTCAACCCAACCTCTAGAAAATACAAAATTTAAACAAATACCAACAACAACAGAAATGAACCAGCAGCAAGTAGGTCAATCAACTGGACAAAAAGGAATATACCCAGACACTCTATCCCTTAGCGATCAGCAAAGTGACGTAGTTGATAACGATCTAACTAACCCAGCCAATGCCTCAAAGATGCCCCCTCCTGAACACTTACCAGCCAGTAAAGATAACACTAAAGAAACAAGAAAGAAAAAGAAGCGTAAAACTGAAAATAAAAGCACAGACACAAGTCTCTCTGAACAAACAAAACAGAATATAATTCATGCCTATTAGGAAACAATAGAACCTTTCCACCTACAGATAGACAACCTCTTAGCATTTCTAGAAAACTCACACGGTAATAGCAACCCATACAACGAAGCCCTAAAATTCACCAACGATATCAAATCACTACTTCACAACCTCTACCAGATTTACCCACACCTTGAGGACAGAGCGATGAAAAATAATTCACCAGACTATCAAAGAAAATAAAAGCCCACTACATATCGGAAACAACGGACACCGAGAGTCTACCCAGCATTTCGTCACAATTCTCTGACGACCATAAGGACGAGGAATATCTGTCGGACGATTCCTACCGGTCTCAGAAATCCTCATACTAATTACACTCCAACAGCAATCACACTACTACAATGGAATTGTGACGGGTTTTATCACCGCTTAGCACGAATCCAGCAGCTTATCGCCGAAGCTACACCTGATGCTCTCTGCCTTCAAGAAACAAACCTCAAACATGAACACAACCCTCACATCAAGGATTATGTAGGGTATCACCATATAAGGACAAATTGCACCAGAGCCAGTGGTGGGGTATCAATATTTGTATCCAATGATACGTACTCGGAGCAACTTGTGCTACAAACTTCCTTGGAAGCAGTGGCAATCACCATGTGGTGCCCTCAAAAAATTACCCTTTGCAACATATACATCCCTCCAAATCACAAACTAACACAAAACGAAATAACCGATTTACTAAAACAAATTCCCATGCCATTTGTAGTCGTGGGAGACTTCAACGCACACAATACAATGTGGGGATCAGACACGACTTTTGGAAGAGGTAGAATAATCGAGCACGCAATAAGTAATTCAAATATATGCCTCCTAAACACTGGTAATGTCACACACTTCAACATCGCATCGGTTAAATTTTCTAAAATAGATCTTAGCCTCTGTGACCCAGGAACACTACCATTGCTCACAGGGAACACACTAGATAGTCTGTACGACAGCAACCACTTCCCAATAATAATTTCAAAAAACACCGCCAGATCACATTACAAACATACTGGCTGGAATCTTAATCAAGCCGACTGGGAAGGATTCAGTAGCCAGGTAGCCGAAAACCTAGACAAAATAAACTTCTCCAACGATACCAACGAAGCCGTTAATCAACTCACACAAAGTCTAACCATCTCCGCAGAAAAATATATAAAAAAAATATACAGTTGACCCGAAAAGAAAAATAGTACCCTGGTGGAACGAACACTGCGCCGCTGCAGTACGAGAATGTAAAACAGCCTTGAATAGATATCGTCGAACAAGAAACATACAGGATTTAATCACATTCAAGAAGCTTAAGGCAAAATCCAAACTTGTTTGAAAGAAAGCAAACGAACATCCTGGAATAAATACACCAGCACAATGACATCAGAAACACCCCCCACACAGATATGGCGTAAAATAAAACAGTTGAAAGGACAAAATACAAGTTACAAAATACCAGCTCTAGTTCATCAAGATATA
This sequence comes from Octodonta nipae, assembly GCA_034190945.1. NCBI lineage: Eukaryota > Metazoa > Arthropoda > Insecta > Coleoptera > Chrysomelidae > Octodonta > Octodonta nipae. Next base: position 159,974,488 of record CM067216.1, on the reverse strand, counting down.
ACCATCACTGATAGTCAAGCGATAGCCAACCAGATTGCAAAATATTATCAAGCTAAATCAAAGAACAACAGCACGAAGATCAACGCACTGCCATATCAAGACTTGACCACCAACCCAATAAATAACAGATTTTCACTTCAAGAACTAAGAATCGCACTAGCATCTTCAAAAAATTCTGCAGCTGGACCAGATAACATTCCTCTCCTATTCCAAAAAAAACTGAAAACCAGTTCATTATCAAAACTCCTAGAACTGTACAACCAAATCTGGCTACAACGAGAATTTCCAATCAAATGACAACAGTCTATAATAATTCCTTTAAAAAAGCACGAAAACGCACCACCCGTACCACAGTCATACAGACCCATCTCACTGACGTGCACATTATGCAAAGTCTTAGAGAAAATTGTCAATAGAAGGCTACTGTGGTACTTAGAAAAGCAGAACATACTATCAGACGCACAATCAGGATTTCGACAAAATCGTAGCACAATGGACAACCTCATCACCCTTCAAGCAGAAATAGCTAACGCCATATCAGACAAACAAGACGTTATAGCAGCATTTCTAGATATAGAGAGTGCTTTTGACGCCACACATAAGGAAACCATCCTCAATAAGCTCCAAGAAACAAAACTAACTGGAAACATCTTCCACTTCATAAAAAATTTCATGACAAACCGAACCTTCTTCGTAAAAGTAAATGGGAAAACATCAGACCCACACTCTTCTGAAAATGGCGTGCCACAAGGCTCCGTACTCAGTACGACACTATTCCTGCTGGCGATAAACGATATATGCAACTCAGTACAACTCCCTGTGAAACACTCGTTATATGCAGATGACCTAGTTCTATTCTGTCAGGGTAAGTCCATAATAAGTACCTGCAAGCTCCTGCAAAATGCAATTGATAACCTAACCCAATGGGGTGGCAAACAAGGCTTCAACTTCTCGTCCACAAAGTCCAAAATAATAAGATTTAGCAGAAGACGTAGTAACACACAAGTCCCACAGCTAACAATCAACGGAACTCCACTACAACTGGTAAAACATATCAAGTTTCTTGGACTGACATTCGACAGCAGATTAACCTGGAGAATTCATATGGAAGAAACAAAGAAAAGCTGTTTAAATCGCCTAAATATTCTCAAAACCCTGGCACACCAACAATGGGGGGGGCGGAAGAAGAAACTTTGCTAAGAATCTACAGATCATTAATACGCTCTAAGCTGGACTACTGCAGTCCAGTATTCATCTCTGCCTCAAAAACAAATAGAAAAATACTAAATACTGTTCAAAACACAGCGCTAAGGATCTGTCTCGGTGCATATCGAACGAGCCCAATAGAATCACTTCACTGTGAATCACGAGAACTCTCCTTCCCCCTCAGACAACAGAAACTACTCCTATCATACGCAACGAGAATATCGACTACTCCAAACAACCCAGTTTATAAACTTCTTCATTCCACACATTCCGTCCAATCCCCATCACAGCGGTCGAATCCAATACTCCAAAACGTTCAACCTTTGATGGAAAACATAGACCTACAACAAATAACTCCAATCACAACTTCGTATATCCCACCATGGACTCTCATGTTGCCCACCTTCAACACAACTCTAACAGAACACAGCAAACACGATACCGAACCTACTATCCTGAAAAATGCCTTCCTCCAAATCCTCAACACAATTCAACCCGATACCACCCTTTATACAGATGCTGCCAAGAACAACCAGGGAGTGGGATGCTTGGTTGTCAACACTCAAACATGCCTTCAACAGAGTAAATTGGAAAACCACTGTAGCATACATACAGCAGAGCTGTACAGCATATTAAAAGCATCCTCTGGTACAAGAAATTCACAAAACCATCCATCAACTAAAATCTCGAGGAACTCAAATAGTCATTATATGGATACCATCACATATAGGCATAAAAGGAAATGAGTTAGCCGACAAAGCAGCCAAAGAAGCAATATCAAGGGGCACTACAAATATTAACCTATGTATTCTCAGAGACCTCAGAAAAGTTATAAATGAGAACAGTCTACAAAAATGGCAGGAAATCTGGAACAGGTCAAACACCAAACTGAGTAACATCCAACCACTCGTAAACGCCGCGAAAGCCCCCAAAATGAAAAGGTCCGACAAAATAAAAATTCGAAGGCTAAGAATTCATGTCAGCACTGTGACCCAAGCAGCCCACTCACTGTTGAACATATTCTAGTAGAATGCCCACACTACAGAGATGAACGCAGAGAACATAACCTCAAGAACAGTCTGAGGGAAATCCTTAGTATACCAGAGCAGCAGGACAAAGCAATACAATTTCTTCGCAGCACCAACCTATACCACAAAATATAAATAAAAACTGTAAATACCGGTAATGTAAATAGCAACTGTAAATATTTAGCATAGCCCTAGTAACAAATATTGTATTAAATAAATAAAAAAAAATTTCTTTAAAAGATATAAGGGTAAATATAAGGAAATGCACTCATTCCCTGCTTCTCTGAAACTGGAATATTAGAAACTTGAAGCTGGTACGGAACCCTTAGTATGCGAGTCCAACTCGCACCTGACCAAGTTATTTTTATTAACTTTTCTTAGCTAATGTATAAACGTGGGTTGCTACTCCGTAACGACCCGAAGTCTTTAATAATTGTTCAAATTTTGAATCATTTCTAGGGTCACGGTATTCCTTTTGTCTAATGCTTTGCAAGAAAACCTGCAAATTCTTGTCTTTAAATAACCCTACAAGAAATCCATTGAAGTCGAATCTGGACGTCTTATTAATGTTGGATAGGTTAGGTCCGTAAATTCGATAATGTGGCCTTTCTTCATCTCGTTGGGTCAATTATTTAAATGTTTGGCATTGTTGGGATCTAAAGACCGCGTAGCTGCCAAATTGCTATAAAAAAGTAAGTTCCTATCAATATGTTGTTTACTATGGCTGCCTAAATATTAATTTTATGTGGATTCTGGTTATTGCATTAAATAAAGCAGCTTCTCCAGAAAACAAAATCTGATTTGAAAATTGGCGACCCTTTTCACATTTTCTGGTCGAGTCCGTTGATTTATTTTGCCTGTTCATTGGGTTTTCTCTTCTCCAAATTTTTCCTGCAACAGATTAATATTTGAAAGTTGTATATAGAGAACAAAGTATAGTAAGACAATTTCGTAAATTTGCTGGGATTACTGGCTGTCTTCCCCATAGTTATACTGAGAGAAAGAGATGTCTACAAAATAATCATCCAGTATTTCTATATATAAGTAGTATATTGTATATTTTGTTATACTTATCTGTGTTTGGAGGTGTTTCAATACCGAATCTGAAGTCGCTTTGTAATGTATTTCGCTTTGATGTTGATTTTGTTGTTTGTCAAAAATTTCACAGTGATAATTTCTTTTTTTTTGTCGCCCATTCCGACATAATGTTGGTCTTTGACATAAATACAAATGGACTTCCCAATATATTTCCCGAAAACTATAATTGTGTATAGGCCACAAATATATGTTTTAGGTGGTTTCCGGGAATTCATCCGCGTAGTTGATAACTGATCCCTGCCGGGATTGATGGTAAAATGACGACATTTCGGCAGAGTCACATCTGCCCTCTTCAGGTCGGTTCGCATAATTCTCGTAGCTTTTAGTTACTCGAATACTAAGTAGTATTCTAGTAACTAGAAGCGAAAGCAGAAGGGTACTACCAAACGTCCAGTCCACCCTATATTCCAACCATCCTACGGCTGCCTACGGACCACTAGCATTCTAGTCCGTCCTATATTTCAATTTTCATATAAATGCAACTCTTTCTCTCACTTTACTTTGTGATTTTGTTTGCTATAACTAAACACCCTGTGTATAAACACACCAAATAGCAGTTTAAAGTTTGACATGTGTTATCACTGAATTTTCTATTAGGCCGGGAGAATGTAGCAACCAAAAGCACCGTCTTCGCAAAATGGAAAAATTTGCATTTAAATACGTATTTGCCTGGTATACAAACAAAACGAGCTTAGTACTCATTGATTTAAGGAGCCGAAAATACTATGATTTACTACCTATTTGCTTGAGATGTACATAGAAAATTTTCAAATTCCCAATTAAAACTTCCGGTGCCTAAAATTACCGCACTATTACGTCGGAATATTTATGGAATATTTATGAGGAAATGTCCGTTATGTCATTTCGATGAAATTTTTAATAAGAATTTTGGAATTTTCGGCGATTTTATGCAAAACTGCAAGATGCACGTCGCAGAAGAGTATATAAGATCACTTAAGGATCTTCCTTAATAGATTAAACATTAAGAAACTATACACATCCATAAGGAGTTATCGAAAAATCGATTAAAATATTAGGGATATTGGTCGATTTCCATGTACGCATGTGTTCATTCACAAATTTTATCACATTACCAATAGAATTCTTTTCCAAAATTTGAAGTTTCACCAATCCGGATATATACTCTATTAAACAAGACCATATTCATTCAAAACGGTGCACCACAGGAGAAGAAATCAGGTAACATACATACAAAAAAAGCGAAAAAATACGCGACGAATTGATAACCTCCTCCTTTTTGGAAGTCGGTTAAAAACCACATATTTCGTGGCTGAATGTGTCAACGGCGACGTTCGCATCGACTCTCATGCCGAACAGTTCGAACTATAACAGTTTCGGGCCGTGGGGTTGTGTGCACATTTTATGGACGGAACTACATACTGGATCTACACATAGTATTTACATACACCCTTTTACCTTTCCGGAAAGCAGCCTAATTTATCTTAATAATTGTCAATTGTACTGTTACATATTTATGCACTGGAAACATTTTGTGCACTATAAGATTTTCACTTCTCCAAAATTGTATAACTTGAATCAACACCTCATATAAAAATTACAGTCCACTTAATTACATATGCAGAAATTGCGCTAAATGCGACATATATATTTGACTGTTTAAGTTATAACTTGTAAAAATTGAAGCAGGTTATATTTACGTAGAACGTACACTTGCCATTTCTAACAGCAAAAGGGCTTGTGTGTTAGAGAAGAGGGGGAGAGAACGGAAACCAGCGTCTCCAAATTACAAGAGAATTGATCCTTTGTGGATTCACGACCTCTGAAGCGAATACATGCATTGATCTTAACGATTATTGAATTGTTAACATATGTGTAGATTTTGATGGCAATTTTTTGAAGCCCACTAGAGAATATCGGTCGTAAAATATAGATGTTGAAGATTTTTTCTTTTATTGTTTAGAAATTCTAAATTGAACTGATGGAATAGAATTTATAAGATTTGAGATGTAAATGTTTTTATGTCCATTTTGATTTACATGGTAGTGAATAAATGTAATATTTTAGATTTTTCGGTTAGATTATTTTTTTGGTTTGAACAATATTTCCGTATCTTGTTATAAAACAGTGGGTATATTAAATATAGTTTTTTGTTTCCGGTTACTAATTACTAAGATGATAGTAAAGTATTAATGAAAGACTATAATCGTCCTCGCAATAGAAGATGTAATTATTTTAGAGGAAATTAATGGCTTTGGGTTTTCAATAAAGAAAATTGTTTAAGAATAGCTATGTATTACCGATATTATTTTAAATCTAACAATGGCATAAATATTAATGGATTTCAATTGTGCAAGGTAAGGTTAAATTTTGTTGATAGGCCTTGCCTATATCGTAATAAGGACACTTTAGTTATTGTAACATGCTGTTAGATCTTTTAAAATACCATTTTGCTTGGAGATTTATAGCTTTGTTCTGAAATTAAAAAGCTCTCTCATTTTTACTTTGTGTGTTTCTATCTGATCCTATCGTACTAAAGTACATATTTGTTGTTTGACTATTGAACAATTGACAATATTGAATACAATGATATGAAAAACCGTATAAATTTAAATGAAGGTATGCATTACTGTAGATAAGTTCATGTTAGGCAGCATATTTCTCTAAATATAGGAGGTGCGAGTTGAAGGACTTAACCTGATATTTGTTTTGTCAGTTAAAGCGTATGTTTCAAATTTCTGGTTATTAAAACTGTCTATCAACTTAAATAAATTTACATTTGATTTTTTATTGTCTCAGCCACTTTCCCAAATGTTCCCGACGAAGAGCCGTTCGCGAATATGAGCCAATCAAGGTAAGTTTGTATTTTGAAGATAATTGGGTGATTATTATTGCATTTTAACGGCTACAATGAACCACCAGATATGACAGTTTAATAAAATTAACCACCTTGTATAACTATAACTATAATTTACCACCCAGTATATGCTACTGCTTATGGGTCCCTCAATAAAACACATTTGTCATTTTTTGATCTACCCTGTATAACTATAACTTGACTCCATAAATAATTTCGTTCTTAAGATCTTTAACCTAACCTGAATAATGGAAATTCTACTTCGCCCTATATGCAACTGCTTGTGGAATACCCTATACAAAACAATTTCATAAACATATTTAACACCTTGTAAACTATAATTAAACTCTTATATATCAAGCACACTGTATTTGAAATAATGTTTTCTATTTTTTTGGAACTAGCCTTTATTACATTAGGAAATTGAACAAGTGGTCATTATTAATAGTCCACTAAACACCATCACATTTTTGGCTCTACCTGGCAAAATTGCCCCAATCATCCGACCAAATAAGATCATGTGCTTGACTTCACAAATAAAGTACACCCTCAACGTATTCACAAAAAATTTTGATTAAGATCTATCACAACCAATTAACATATCATGTAAAAAGCATATTATTATACTAAACTCCGAGGAGTTTTTGAGTAAATGCTAAAGCAAGTATGTAATATTTGGTGCGTGCGCTGAAACCAATAGACTGTTTTTATTTTATAGTTTGTATTTTTCTGATTTTTTGAGAATGACACCACTATTGCTGAAAAGTCTATATATTTTATATACTTCAAACGTCTAAGGTCTGAATGAAACCGATGTAAGTAAGACAATTTACTGGTAATTTGATATAGAGGGTAGCATGAAAAAATTCTAAAGCTAATGTGAAATGACAAGAATTCTTTCAAATTGGAAGAATTTGATTAAGTTATCTTCAGAATTTGAATGAGACCATCCTAGGTACGACTTTGTTTATAGTTTGATAGGGAAATATCTCCAGACTTATTTTAATTTGACAATGTTCATGTCAGCATACATCCACTTCAATATTTTTTATAATATACTTTTACTTTAAAAATTGTATTCAATATGTATTGAGTATTTAGGTTCAGATTTAATGTAATAATTCTATGGCATAATTTCGAATGTACTTATTTATATTTGGCCGTAAATTATCTGTTAGGCGTAGTTCTAAAATAATAATCAATCTGTGCGTTGTGTACGAGTATAACGTAAACAGTATTTGAAAATGACGTGTACCTAAATTTTTTTTTAAATAGAAATCAACATATTCTATTTTAAAATATACGGACTTGACCAAAATTACAAGAAGATAAAATGTAAACTTTACCTAAAGCCACATCCGTATTTAAATTCACATTGTCAAATTCGCTGGAAAATTTTCTTGTGTATTTAAATCCCTTTTGCCAGACAGCAGTATTTCCAAAATTAAAAAAAAAATGCTTGTAATGAATATATTATACTCTCTTCGAGGTGTCATTCCTTTGTACGCAAGACAATATATATTATATATAAATATAATATATATTGTTTCTGGTCGGGAACCTTCATCAGTTGCGCTTCCCACAATTGAATGTCTTCTCGAACACTTCTTTAAAATGCTTGATGTTTTTTATTATTTAGCGACTACCCCATTTCTCCTGAATAAACTAACAAGCGTCGAAGGAGGATTAAAACCTTAAAAAGTTTAGATTTTTTGAAATGTACAGTTTTTATTCAAAGTGTAATGTTATGGCACAAAAAAATCTAAAAAAAATACGGTTGATATTGAAGTTACAACACTTGTAATATGTAATTAGTTGTTGAGTTTAACAGTATTATACCTACTGACGAACGTTAAGGTTATTACAGGATTCACAGTCAACGCAAAAAGTACGTTATTTTTAATAAAATAGGTTGCATTTTTTAAATCTAGGTACCAACATAGCAACAATTTGTTAATAACGTCAGCAACAAAATAAAAAGTACAACATTGACATAAAAAGCAAAACTCTATTGCTCACTTCATTCCTTTTGGTTAACTCCGTAATGACAACACTCACAGATTCTTCACAAATGGATAAGCTGTAGTTATACGATCGCAAAACTCGTTTTTCATACGAAGCAATTCAAACATAAAAGCGCGAAAGAAAAAGCAGCACCTACCCATGTAAATTTCGCGTTGAAATTGCAACGACAATCAGTAAAGAAGTAAAGGCGCAAAACCGAAGAAAACATAATGTTTATACGTAATTACATTGAATTGTTTGAAATTGTACGTTGAATCCGAGAAACAAGCGAGCAACAGTCCGACTCTGGTATTAGTTCTATGGTAGATGTAGAAGATACAACAAGGTGTTATTAGGTTCACTAAGCAGGTGCCGAAAGAGACGGCCTCACGTCTGCTTATTATGGGAGACTCATTATGTTGTTTGCGGCTGCTTAGCCAGACCAACGCTCTCTGCTTCGAGTGCCACCTCGATTCGCATTGCCGTACAGCAATATACTGCTCTTGGGCATTATCCTTTTCAATAAAATGCTAGTATTATGAAATACTTCCTCTCAAAATTCTGTTGGAAAATATGTATTGTACATGTAGGTTACGTTTTTGAAGGTGCTAGATATATGATTTATAAGGTGGTAGATGTTGTAAGTGCAAGCCTATTCATTTCAGATTTTTTGATAAAAGGAGGACATCTAACCCGAATCGAAACTACAATTAACATATATGATGGAATTCAAAGCTTAAATAAACAAATAAATGGAATCTAGACAATACCTCAAGGAGACAGATGCGACAAAAGACAAAATTTGAAATTTTCAAATATATTAATTTAAATATTATTATTCATTTGATTTCATGACAAAATGATATGAAAACTAAACTAGCACAATTTAAATATTACAATTTGATATTTATTTACAAAAATAAAATTGAAAATTTTATCAATTAGGTGCCAAATTTGGACAAAATGCATTTTTAGGTATATTCATTTTATTGATGTTCGATGTTATCATTATTAAATTATAAATTGAGTTGAAATAGTGAAATATGTTTATATTCGTTCTTAATAAATGACCTTTGCTAATTATCTAATTACCTGATTATACCAGACATAATTCACTAATTACTGAATTCCCGAGATTACTACTATATTTGAATAATAAAAATCCTCAATTTTTACTTATCCCGCCGCAGTGTATCCACCGGCTTCTTCAAACTCCTAATTGGTTATTTTTAATTTGACGTTTAATTACAGTTTTGAAATTGTTAATATTTGAAAACCTTAACATTGTTCATTTAATTAACATTTTAAAATCTTATTTTAATTACATTCAAACATGTTGTAGATGTTTGCATCGTTTCACTTCATCATGTTTCTAAGGTTTGTTACACAGTACTTATTATTGATTTATGTCCATCCCTCACTATGTGGTCTTTGCTTTTCGTAGTTCAATTATGTCACTGTTGGACTGTCAATTTGGTGTTCTATGTATGTTCATATTTTTTAACCTTCAAATCAACGTCACTTTTTCCTTTATCTCTTAATATACACTTGATTGACTTCTCGACTTATGGAAATAAATGCACTATTTATAATAAAAGTATCTTAAATAAAAACAAGTACAACTAGACTAGACTAACTTATAACTACCCCTACACAAGTACTTCCCTTGTTCATACATAAATTTTGCAGACAATTGGCTGTCATTGCTTTGTGAAGGATAGTTGTGATATTTCTGAATTTTTTTGAGTTGTTTGCGAATAACATCAGATATGCTTGAAAGTCTGTATATTTCAAATACTCCAAACGTTTTAAGGATTCGTAATGACAATTTTAATAAATCACAATTTTACTGTTATTGTTCTAGAACTTCCTGAAAGTACCCGTATTTACTACTAAATATTTAATTATCTACGTTTTACTTATTAAATATAGATACAATTTCATAATCGAAATTAACCATTAATTCACCTGAAATCTTCCTTTATTATCAACTTCAACTTACTATACAGAGCAGACTCTATTAAACACACACTCTACAGCCAAAAATCCTACTTAACAATATTTTTGTAGACCTATTTGAGTTTGCCCAAATTATTTACTTTGTCTATATCTGAATATTAAATGCATGCTTCATTTTACTAACTTTACTAAACTCGTGTTAAAATAATATGTTATACTTTTATTGCCATATTATTATTTTGAGCAAACATGCTAAAATATTGCAACATTTAAATTATTTTTAAATATTACAACCGTATATGAGATTACGCTCCTAGCTTATATTTAGTTTTTACTAAAATTGTATTTGTTTGTAATACGCTAATAGATAATAGTAGTTAAATATGTTTCTCATAACTGGTAGGTACTGATATGTCTAATACAATGATTAAATATGCTTTATATTTTTTATAGCAATGCATGTCCTTTTGGCATCATAGGGAAAAAGTTTTTTAACTATACAAACGAATGTACTGGAATTAAGATTTGCTTGAGTCATGTGTGAGTACCTGCAAACATTTTCTTACAGTTAATTTTGCAAACACAAGCACATTCTCTGTCTGTCGCACATCGTATTTTATCATAAGTTATCACTACCTTTTTCAACCTGTCTATATATTTATTTATTTACTAGCTTATATTACTTTATTTTCTTGATTTTTAATATCAGAGCAGTATATAAAGGAAGTTTTAAACCAACCGTCCACCCATTCTAAATCGCCAAAAAATGTAGTAGGTTAATTGGACCGGAAGTTACGTTTATACGTAAGGACTATAATTTTACGGAGAATTCGGTTTCAAAATTAATGGAAAAATCATAAATTATTTTAGGCGCAAAATTTCTATTTTTCAAAAATAATTTTCTAACTAAAGATGCGTATTTTTCATTTTAGGATCCGAATTAATGGTATAAATTTACCCTTCCCTTAAAAACCAACTTCCGGTGTAAATAAGAAACTTCAGTCGATGCAGCATACCCAGTTTACTCATACTGCACCGGCAGTCTTAGCAAAAAACATTTTTTGGCTGTTATAAGAGGTGGACGGGAGGATTGAAACACCCAAAATAGCAAACTTTTTACTAAATAACTTTGAAATGACCTAAAAAATCTCGAAAATAGTTTAACTGAAAACAAAAAAAATATCATTTTTCTTCAACAGTAAATACTTCAGCTAATTGATTTTTTTAACAAGTTGTATTAATTTGTTTAAAGTTTTTCAGAGTATTCTAATGTGACTGTGTCATTTTACACTCTCAAGTGGAGAAATCGAAATTAGAGCCTATCGCATTTACTGCTATTACATATCGATTTCAAAATTAATATTTGGCACTTTTTTAGAACCATATAACTTACGTTTCATGCTGTATAATTTATTAAAATCCAATTGGTCTTTATTGAGATTTGTTCCTCTTAAATGTGTGCCAGGTATTTACGTATATACAGTTAAGGGGTAACCAGATTGCAGGACTTTTACCTCTAATATCATAAAAATGTGTCAGTTTAGGAGTTAGTGACCGATCTAAACACAAAAAACAATCTAATACCATCGATACATCCGACAGTCAATTATTATGGGGATAGAGTCTGTCCAAATTTGTAAATAAAAATCAAATTAATTTAGTTTATTTTAGTTGGATATAATTGCGTAATTAGATGGGCAGTTTTCAATTCTAATTGACTTTCTTTCCTAACAGTTTTTGAAATTGCCAAAAATAAATATACTCTATTTTCAAGCAAAAATCATATATATTTATATACTTCCTATGCAGATATTTTTATGAAGAATATTATTTTCTTAATATCATTAAGTAGAGACACAGTATATTGAGACGAATTTTGAAGTTGATGAATTAACATTTATTTGAATTGCACAGTAGAAAACTGTAAATATTAAATTTTAGTATTTTGAATTCGCTTTAAAAGTCGGCTGTGGGATGAAAATCACTTAATTATATTGTTTTCGAGCTCCTTTAACAACATACAAGGCATTTGGAATCATCCAATAAATAATAATGTAGTATCTTAAAAGATACTCTATTAGGGCATTGAATGTAACAGTTAAAGTTTTTCCTCGAAGTTTCCTTGGACTTCCATCGTCTTGAAGTGGTTGATCTCACAACGTTTCAATAGCTGTGCATCTGCTATCGTCATCAGGTGAATGATCATCATTCACCGTCATCATCATCATCATCATCATCGTCATCAGGTGAATGGTCATCATTCTGATGACGATAGCAGGTACACAGCTATTGAAACGTTGTGAGATCAACCACTTCAAGACGAAGGAAGTCCAAGGAAACTTCGAAGAACGAGTTACATTGTCTACCAACTTCAGTTAATGTTTTGTTGTCCAATATATCTCTTAATTTGTTTTATTTACAAGAAATCGCACTTTTTTACCAAGTAGTACATATGCTTATCCCAACTTAAATGCTGATCAATAAATATTCCTAGATACAAATTAAAGCACAATAAAGCTCGGTCATAAAAGCCAGTCGCCAATAATTGTAACGTTTATGAACAGTTATCCGCTAATAAACTGTCTTAAAATTGGGCTATGCGAACACCCGAGGGAAATATTTCAAACCATTGGAATGGAATGGAAACTGGCAACTACGAACAAATGTATAAACTATCAATAAAACTAAAACTCCCAACTCTTAAAAATTACATTTCTTAACCATTAAAATTCGACCGAAATAAAACGCATATACCGTTAGGCATGCACCCGTTTTTATTATTTAGATAAACAGATACCAACCTTCCAAACCCAATATACCTGATACGCCAATGATACATAATCGCCTAACATGTGGCTTTAGCACGATCAAAGCGTCAGGAAACTTACCTGTCAAGTCACTTGGATGCAACCAACTACCCACGAGTTATTATAAATAATTTTGAAAAAATACAGCAGTATTTTCAAGATATTATCACAATAATTACGGTGTGCTGAGTTCTTTTAATTTGACGATGAGAAAATTGTTATGTGACGGGAGGATAGAACTTTGTGCGTGACCAAATTTGCTCAATTAGAAAGAATTAGCAGGTTGTCATTGTGTTGTTTGAAGATTTATTAAAGATAACGGAATTACAAGAGTGATAGATTGTCTAATGTTAGCGGAACTTGTTGAAAACTTAGTTTTAGATTGGAAGAATGATGATTCGTGCGGAAAACGATTAAAATGAAATAACCGTACGTACAAATTGCCATTTAATTTTTTTTCTCAATTTTCAATCGTCTATTCAGATATCTAGTTAGGAAACTACTATTAAACAAATTCAGAACGTCGCATTTAATGTTTCTTACATTCTGAAATTATGATCAGATGATTGGAACCAAATAGAAATAATGACAATTAGTTCGCTAAGATATTTTTGTCCAGACTTCAATTTATCTATAGGATCAACCAAGTTGATACTTGATTTTCTATGTGAATTTGTAAGCAGAATTAGTGTATTATTAAGATTCTAAGGTTTGGTCAAATTGAGGTATCTACTTCAATTTTTATTTGTGAAATATTTTGAAGAAATCATTATTTGAAGTCAGGCTCTAAATTTGTATTGTTAAAACTCCACCCCTCGGCACCCTTTACAGCAGAAATTGGCATAACGGAGTGTATTTCATTTACAAGGATTAAACCATGACCGCTGAATGGTAGTAACCTAACCTCATAGAATATTGTTGATGATGAGTATTGATGACTACAACAGAAAGTTATTTAAAGGCGAAACTGAGTTCACCTTACATTTAATAATAGTTCACAAAGTGGGTACACAATTACCTACTGCATTACTAATTGCATTAGCTGTTCTGATTGTTCCTTTTGCACCTTGTGATCGTCTTGCATTTTTTCTTCAAATTTTGCAAACAGCCCGCCAATTAAATTCATTGTTCACATTTCATGGCAGAGATAAGGTTTGGCAGTTCATTTTCACGGAAACGGCAGGATTTTGTTGCTTTTCAACTGTGTTAACGACAATAATTTTAAATTCAATTTTAACTTTTTTATTAAAAGATTGCACCAAGTTGTGCTGGATTTCTTCTTGAATTTGTGTCTCCTTTTTACCACGATTTTTCAGGATCTGATTTATTTTCTCTTCCAGCTCATCAGTAATTTGTTTGAATATTTTGTTGCTACTATTTGAGATTTTAAACTTCACTTAATCCTAGTTCTGACACGTACCAAATATCGTAGTAACAACTAATTTCGAACAAATTTTCACTGTGCGGCTATCCAGTAACCTTCGGCCTCTTCCATAAGGCAATTGCTTTTATATATCATCGCCAGATCGAGAGTCGCTTGTCACTTCTGGTATGCCAGCGTGTATGTTCTCCAATTCCGGAAAGAACTCGAAAACGTGTCTTTATCATGAATCGAATTCTTCGGGAATCCCTTTCGTGTAAGCATTATTTATTTGACTTGTTTTTATCGTTTTCTCAAGTTTAGTTTTTATTGAGGGTGATTAATTTCTCGACGGTTTTTTAGTTTCTGGATTTAGCTTGACTGTATATATAAGTTTAGCGTTCTTAGCAGGAATGTTTGAAGAGTACTAAATCTTACTTTTTGCAATATTTGAGTAATTGTATATTATTTCCTATTGCATATGTCTTAGGAAAGTATTAATTTGATAAATCGCTATATACAACTTTTATTTTGTAGTAAGGCAATTCCGAAAAAGTAGCCGGATTATTGGTTTTCTCTACAGAAATTCTTCTCCACCAAAGCCGTACCCAGAACAAAGTAACTTCCTTAAAATTTAATCTTCAAATCCAAATTTCAGGGGGTAGGGACGTTGACCCGCTTGATATCGCCATGTTCCCCACAAATTCTAAGGAGAACAGGATGTTTAGAATATGATCCAGTATTTCTGTACAGAAATAGTGTTTGTGTATTTACACAGCGAATGACAACGAATCCAAAGTTGGAGTTGATACATCCCGAAACACAGATAAGTTTAACACAATTTACAAAAGACTATTCATATACAAGAATGCTGGTTGATCATATCTCTTTCTCTCAGAATATCTGTGCAGTAGAACGTCTGTACAGACAACCAGTAATCCAGGCAATTTTTTGTTTTTGCCTTACTGCATTTTGTATTTCATTTAGAATTTTCAGCTACTTATTTTGCAGGAAACATCTGCGAAGAGAAACCCCAAATTAACAGGCCAAGTATATTTAGCTTTACCACTATGAATAAGACATAAGGAAAAATAAAAACAGTAAACGATTCGTTTCTAATATTCTAATGTCGATTTTAATATACATTAAATATAGACTATATGTTTAGTAGAAAATAAATATGCTCTAAAACCAACCAGCAAGATCCTTTTTTTAGCAATTACTTTGACATTATTCAATGTAAAAATTCTGCTGAGGTAATTTAGCCTGCTATAAACTATGACAACGTTGTTCTTAAAACGTGTCTCAAATATTAAAAAAGCAATAGGATATTTTCTTTTCCCATTTTCGATAAAATTCCAACAGGTTCAAGAATTTCCGTTAAATTGACTTCTGAATTTATACTATCCGTAAAGATATGCACGAAAATGTACAAATGTTTAAATTTTATGTTCGTAGCAAATCGATTGTGAGTGAAAACATAATAACCTTCAACAGTGTGAATATAGAAAGAAGCTTTTCTGAAATAAAATAGACAAATTCACATTATTATAAAAATACTTTTTTGATTACAATGAAATTATCTTTGGTCAGATGTAATCTATAAAGTCAAAGTCTCACAACAGAATATACAACAGCCATTTCTAATTCTAATATGAAATGAAATATGGAACCACTGATGCAAGACTAACAAATGCAGGTTTTATAATAGGAAAATTTCATCCACAGAAAAACAGTCCATGCCCATTGTACAAAAGATTAAATTTACTTGGTCAATTTCAAAAGGAATAAAAAATGTAATAAAGGAGTTATTATCCTTCACAGAAATCAAAAACCAATTACCGTAAATAATCTCTTCTTAAGCATGATTAACATATTTTTTACGGTGGCAACACAAAGACCATTTCAAATCCAGCAGAATGAGAGGTTTTCGATTCAAGTTCATCAAAATAGAAGCACGAATCCTATCGAAATTAAGAAACAAAAAGTAAATCCAACCGACGATGTAGCCGAGACTTAATGTTCGTGACTTGACGCCTTCAAGATTGAAAACCAATATAAGAAGTCACTTTCGTTTTTTATACGGGATTATAATTTATTGTCATTAAAGTGTTAACAATGGACTATCGGATGGCGATGTTTGGAAGCGTGATTTGGGGCAGAAGAGACGACCTATAAACATTTAGATCGAACTCCAGATAAGACACGATCGAAACACAGGGCCGTATTTAATGTACGTTACTTGAGGAACGCAGCAGAATAAAATCTATTAAAAATAATTTACCTTTAAAACTTTTAATGGTTACTCAACTTATATATAATCCGAATGGTGTCAGACTCGGCAAAAC
The DNA here is from genome assembly GCA_034190945.1 of Octodonta nipae. NCBI lineage: Eukaryota > Metazoa > Arthropoda > Insecta > Coleoptera > Chrysomelidae > Octodonta > Octodonta nipae. The sequence continues at coordinate 159,957,842 of CM067216.1, read as the reverse complement.
TTGTAATATGCTTTCGGGATTTAACACTAGAGTGTAGTGAAATGTACTGATAGTTTTGAAAAAGTCAGATAGATTATGTAATAAACCATTACTAACAACATCATTATTTTTCTAGAGAAAATAAAACCATCAACACGAATATTGGGTCCATTTTGATTTTTTATAACTATTAAGCAAAATTTTCAAAATCATGTGGCGTAAACTTAACCGAACTAAAATAACATCGAGGCTCGTTCTATTGATTGATGTCTACAAAAAAAGTACATATTGGTATGTAAGCAATACGGAAAATTATAAATCAAATACAGACTGTTTTGCAAATGTAGGAATTACATTTGTTTCTCGCCAGAACTGAAATTTGTGATATCCACGAAAACCACCCTATCGCCTTGGACTACGACCTGCTGGACACTTTTGCGCCATCTACCGGGAACATGTTGACTCATCCCTGCCGTGGTTCTACCTAAGATCTCCACGGGGGCAGCAACAATACTATTATCTTGGGGACCCCTACAAACACAAAGTAATAGATATAAACTGTAACAGGTGACCCAATATTTTACTGCAAACATAATCTCGACAATGTCGTTTTTACTATTTACCTCCAAACTATTATAAACAGTAAAGTAGACACGTGAAGATAGTTGAAGCTAAACTTTACAGGCTTTTTTAGAATATCGTACCAGCTCCACAAAGTTGTAACCGAAAGTTATACAGACCAAATATTATAACGAACTTCTACAACCTGTCCATTGATAAAGGTGGTATCGTTCCAGATTATCAAGCACCTTGGACTGAGTTTGCTATTACTTGGTGGAAGTTGAAATTCATGATGAATTGAGTCATACAAATGATTACAAACGTACACTTTATGTAAAACTTGTGACAATTGTTTCGCGTCCGATGGAGCTTATTCATACAAATCATCATCATTGTATGATTGCAGTGTGAGGCTATCTGAACGATCACCAACCAGGGGTAGCAAACAAAATAAACTCACCAGGGAAACTTCGATTAGTTAACATAATGGCGCGAATGCTGACTTACTCTCCACTAGCCCACAAGTCATCTGGCGACTTTGCCAAGAGAGCAGTGGCTTAGTTATGAAGGAAACCATCAATGGCCGAGCAATCGCCATCACTTTTGACACCACCGCCAGTATATTTATATGAACTTGAAGCTTTCAAACAACCTGCAGCATTATTGTGCTGATGTCATTTTCAAAATCCTACAGTATGCTTCTAAACGATCTGGAGCAAAATCAGGTGACTTATAGAAAATCAGCTGGTAAAGACCCGGGGTCCCCTGAAACTGTAAACTATCAACGATAGTATGGCCTGTACCTTTTAAAGTTGATTTCCTTCTGGCCGAGATACCACATGGAACATGACTCGTCGTACCTTGTACCGTAAATCTTGTCGTTATCATAGTTATTACTGAAAAAATCTAATAAGTACTTGTGTGAAATCACAGGGTATTGCTCGAGATAGGTTTCTACTACATCCGGAAGTATAGTCTTTGGTTCCGCGAACACAGTTTCGTTGTTGGTCCCGTCTTCATCATCAGTGGAAATACTAGCCTGCGCCATTGGAACTGCTTCGAGGAATTGTGACTCTTCCAACTCATGTACATTGCCAGGTGTAGAGTTTTGAGGTCATCAACATTCAACTAAGTACAGTCACCGGCGAGTCCATGTCAATACAGGGCGAAACAGATTTCACGCTATACATAAGAGATACCATAAACCGCCATATGGTCCTAATAGCAGATATTGAGGACGATTTCACTGGGTATGGACTCAATTAGCCAACAGGGTTCATCCTCGAGATATGATGTTCTTCGATTCCTCAGTGAGGACTTGGCACTGACAGAGCTTATCAACAACTCGGCAACCTCCATAAAAATTGTAGTGAAGCCCTAGCCCAGAATTCCTAGGTGAACGCAACAAATTATTCATGAACAACTAGAAAGAAATCCTAGCAGCTGCGTGGAATGGCCTTTGGGTGCAAGGTACATTTACTCAATATATGTACAACACAACAATTATTTTACACCAGTCAATAGAGACTTTGTAAGTGACATAAAATTCAACAGCAAACCGCATAGGACATCAGGTAAATAGTAGTTTATAAGCCATAACTGATATAACAAGTTCGTGGAAGTAAGTTTGACCCTTAAATTTTCGTTTTTGTTTGTAGTGTGAAAAGTAACGTAATCTGTTCATAATGCCCTCAATAAAAAAATTGTAGCGGATGAAAAAATCTTCAAAACGAGTGTTTTCAAATTTTTGAACCCAGCGTTTCGCAAAGAACAGCTGGAAAAATCGATATAAAATGAGTGTTTTAAAAAAATCATAACTTAGTTGTAATAACAGCTGGAGTTTTAATTAGTATATAATGTTGAGATTAATAAGGCTGAAAATGGATATTGTCCGATAAGTAGATCTTACAGAATTTAAATTTAAATAATTTGTAGAAGTATTTTGCAGGACCTATCATATTAACCACGATAGTTTGATAGCGATATGCAAAATACGAGTATGCGCTTCACTTCATATGTCTTGGATTTTTGTTATAGTGCTGTAAAATGTATTAATACTGCTTGTGAATTTTGGCTTTAAAGACCGAGCCATACTACTCATCAGATGTCTTGACAGTGGCGAATCTAGTCAGTGGAAACAAGTAATTGAATTAATAACAGTAAATAGTATACAGGTTACCATTAACTTAATAAACCAATGGAAAAATATACTAATATGGTCAGATAATAGTTATGAAAATAAAAACGTAATTAACTGCTGAGAAACAACATAATAATACAATTTACCATAATATTCATCTTATGCTCCCACCTCAAGAAAATCATAAATAAGCATTAGCTGTCAAGGCATATAACAGCTCATGCTACTGGTACTGCTAGCAGCCCCACTATCGTACTTTTAATGCAATCATTATCTACTATTACTTTAAACCAATTTCCCGACATTATAGTGAAAACCAAAGACTGTGAATTGAAATTTATGAACTTTCAAAATATCTTTAGTATATCCCGATCGGCCTAGACTCGTTTATATTGTTGGGATGTGCAAAATATCTCCGCCAATTATTGAAATTCCAATACTTCAAAAACTACTTATTCAATGGTATCCATCGTGAGCTCATATAAACAACATCATAAACTATCGTTTTGACGCTGATTAATATTCCAGTGTTAAATTACTCGATCAAAAATTATCCAATCAGGATGTACAAACGCTCATTAAGTAATTAAGTATTTCTGATTCTCTACAACTTTTCTGTTGATGGCATTACGATTCGTTCATTACTTTTCATTATTTAAGGAAAAAACAAAAAAAACCTATTTTTGTGGATTTTTATTATTCCAATAGTTTACTTCTACGAGTTTGCTGTTAAAATTTTAGTAAGTTTTACTGACGTGGTGGTATAAGAGAATTGCTGTTGAAATTTTTGCCCGAAAATGAGTTCAATTTTGCTCTATAAATTGATGTATTTGTTGACAACTTACAAACACTGTTAACTTATTTAACCAGCATAAAATCAAACAAAATTGTAAACTGTCAAAATCCGATATGCAAAGACGATCACTGCCGGAATTCATGAAATGCACCCTAGTGGCTAAATGAAATAGAGGAACGAAAAAATTCTAGGCTATGGAATAAAATTTTACTTTAATAAGGGATTTGATAATACCTACTAGGCAAAGTCATTATGTGAATATGTCATAGAAATATTTTGAAACAACCGCTTCCTATGAAATTTAGGTACTAGTTTAGTATTTATGGTATTTTACTAAACAGCATGTAGGGATATGCCATACACTTTATGTATCGCACTACCTCTCAACCAATTCGCATTTCCGCTAGATAACGGAGAATATGACTTTTCTAAAAAGGAATTTATAAGCATGGTGCTAATTCCAAGCTATTGTCGGGATGCGAATAAAACAAAGCGCTTGAGTAATTACTTCACATTTGCAATTCAAAGTGTCTACCTTGAAGCTTTATTTGCAGTAAGATTTACAACGTATATTACGTATGTCGGTGAAGTGCACATACTTAAAGATCAGATCTGTCTGGATAAATATATATTGCACTATTGAGGCAATGTTCCCTTTTTGGGTAATTAAGTATAACTACTACTGTATATATTTATACATAATCAAAGTAACCGTAATTAAAAATAAAGTTGGACCTGTCAACTCTTGTATTAATGCAATTTCCAATGATTCGTTTAGAAATTTATACACGCAACAGAACTTCAACATTTTATTTATTTTATAAAATGTAATGTGTCGTTACAACAATAATAGTATTAATATTTACTGTTACAAAAATAATTTCAATGTACAAAAATTTTACCCATCGAAAGCTCAGACAAGAAGATATGCAAATATTTTAATTTATAAATTTTAATTCCTGTAACTTATTCTCATGTATTATATTTTCAGGGGCAATTTTCTATCGGTTCTGACAAAGTCTAGTCCCTTAACAAAGACGCGTCGGACAGTTTTTTAAAATCGTAAATTGTGGATATTGCAACTATTGTATCAGTTAATTATTATAACAAATTTCCAACAAGCATCGGCCGAATCAATTCAGTATATTATTCTGGTATTTTTCTTTCACTTCAGTTGTCATAGAATTATCAGTAACGTATACAGGGTAGTTGTAATACATACAAGGTGATTTAAAAGCATGCCGTAAAAAATTGTTATATACGGGGCCCAATAAGCAGTTACGGTTTTAGTGAAATATATTGGCCATTGATGGATTTATAGATACAGTGTGGTACAAAAAATGTTATATTGCGTGGTCGATAAGTAGTTGCATATACAAGGTTGTTGAAATAGCGGGTGGAGTATAATTCTAATTAAACAGGTTGGATATATTTTTTGTAGGATAGAACATGAGCTGTTGCATATATGTAGTATCTGAAACATGGATCGCAGTAAAATTATAGTTCATACAGTGTGATTAAAACAATGTTAGAAACAGCTGCTATAAGGGGTGGTTGAAATACAGGGTTGAGATAAATTATACTATCAAGGGTGGTTCAAAATAGTTATATAACCTAGTCTATAAGCAGTTGCATATATAAGCTAGTGAGTGGACCAGAGTTATAATTAAATGTTTAAAAAATGTTATATATTTGGTGGCCCCTAAGCAGATGCACAACAAGGTCGTTGAAATATTTTGTAGAGTAAAATTGTGGTCGTACAGAGTGGTTCAAAAATATGTTGTAATGTTTGACAAATTGGCAGCAGTGTATATAGGATGGATTTAATGTAGATGGTAGTAGACTTAGTTATACAAACGGTTAAAAAAATGTTGAATAAAATGGTTAGATAGGGTGGCCAAGCAGTTGCAATTTGGGTGAGTGTTTAAATAAAAGTTTGGTGTTAGGGTGCAAAAATGTGTTTTTAAATTTGTGACACACCAAGGGTTCCACCGGTATTTCCACCAGGGTGAATGTAAAAAGCTAAAAATTAATTGTTATATAGGGTAGACCATGAACAGTTGTATTCTACTATATGGAATAACTGAAAGAAAAAGCTGCATATAAAAGGTGATTAAAATATAGGGTAAAGAGAAATTGTACTTTAAAAGGTGTTTCGAAAAATATCAGAAATAATTGTTCTACAGCGTACACCATAAGCAGTTGCATATCTAAAATATAGGGTAAAGAACAGTTATAGTCAGAGTTCAAAAAGTTATATTGGGTGACAAATAAACAGCAGCATATGAAGAATGGTTGCAGTAGGTTGAAGTAACCCTGGATGTATATGATACAAGCTGAACCGCTTCCTACGGGCAAGACAAATCTGCGTATTTTATGTATTTATTTTGAACATGTTTGTTATTTGTTAATTTTCACATCCCGTACTTTAAGATTTTTTCTGAGACAACCATTTTAACCTTCCATTGCTGGCGCTACTTTTTTGTGGCGCTAGAATGTGAGTCCGCATAGCTGTTAAGATATATCAGACATAATAATCATGTTGTTCGAACTGGGATTAAAGTTTACGTAATTTTTTTTTCTTGTTGTGGCACTAATGAATTCACTGCTGCCATATCCAACAAAGAGTAGAAAATAACCACCATCTTGACTTGTTTTGGGCGAAGTCATATGCACCTTTGCTGTAATCAATTTCTCAGGTTTTCCTGGAACTTTATCAATTTTATCATCATGTTGCAGACTTGACACTAGATTAGATTTTTCTTTCGTGAGGCAAACATGCTTGATCCTACAGGCCAACCTTGTGGATTAGCAGTTTCAATAGGTATTTCTGGTTTGTTTTTTTTAAGGGTTTCCAAGCACGTAATACTAAAATTTTCCAACAGTCTGCGTACCAATGGAGAGTTGGAAAGCCAATTATCGCATGTTTCGTTCCATCAGCAGCCTGTGAACTACCGCAAGGCCTGAATTATCTATACCTTATGGACCATTTGGATGTTTGCCAGTATACACCCCTAAGTTGGTAGTATAAATTTTTTTTTCGTCAATCGTAACATTTTGGTACCGAGTATATACAGATTGGCACTTGGGAACAAATTGATCAAACATTTCTTTAATTGGACACAAATTATCAACTTTTCTTATTTCTGATCGGGAAAAGATATCATCAAATCTATTACTTTAAAGCAGGAATATGAAGCGGGCTTTTGACATTGATAGACGGAACTGTTCAACACCTGTCCCGCTGTTGTTCCACAATCTATCAGCATTAAGGCGGTTAAATTTGACTATTGCCAGATTGATCAATCCAATAAGAGCTTGTCGTTCATTTATATCGGTTTCCTTGGTATTTCCTTCACGAGTATAATTATCTTTTGTACTTATGTACGTTGGCAAAACTACACAATTGCACTGACCATTTCATCATTGAAAAAGTGTTTCCAAATCTCATAATTTTAACGACCGCTTTAGCACCGGCATACGGGTTATCAAGTTTACTGCTCTGGTTTGTGAAGTGGTGACCGCCTAGTGTTTCAATCTTTTCAACAAAGTAGGGTGTTCGTGAGGGTATGATTTACAATGCATTATCCTCAATATCCTCCTCCGAATCAGAGTCTATTTCTTGCGTCTCCACCATACCCTCTTCGCTATCACCAATATAGTCTTTCGCTACCTCTTCAGGATTCTCATGTTCACTAACATATTCAGCTATTAGCCGCTATAGTCGTTGTTGCACTTTTTCGTCATACCTCTTTTGAAACGTGAAACACCAACATTTTTATCGTCCAAATTTATTAGGAATTATTTACTGGCTTTGGACTGTCGCTCCTCAATCAGCTAGTAAAATCAAACGAAAACTTTTTGGACATTCTTGACACTTTAGGCATTTTGGACATTTTTATCGCTTTTGGCGTTTTATACTTTATTTGTATTTACGATAACGTTGACATTTTTAGTTATTTCTGTTAGTTTTGGCATTTTGTCCTTTTCATGTTTATAATATTGTTTCATTCTTTGTAATTTATTTTCATTTCATAAATCATAGTTATTTAACAATTATAATATTTCCGATATTTGTGAGATTTCACCTGCTACTAATCACTTTTCAATCTCTACCCCTTCCCCAAATTCAATATTGACAAAATGACGAATAATGTATCTATTCATTCAGTTTGTCAGTTGTCAATGAATAAATACACCTCGTAACGTTTGTCTGGTACGTGATTTTCGCTAAGTGATTAAATTCAGTTCTCGGCATTTTAGGCTAAGAGCATATATACCAGCTTTCATACCGGCTACATTTTTGTTGAAATTATTCTAACCTATCCCACCATTCAGTGGCTTGACACCGCTGAAGATAGGATTTAGCACAATGAACACTAAAAAGACATATAAATCAGATGATTTTGTGGGGCTTGTCAATTCAAAAAATAATTTTTCTTAAAAATACGCCACATTCGGGGGAATGTGGCGTATTTTTGTAAATGTAATTATCCGACGGGGGCTCGGATAATTGAATTTTCTCAAACTGTTAGAACCATTTTCTATTTATTTTAGAAGAGTACATATTATTTCAAGATTTACACCAATATTACTTCTGTTTAGGTGATATTGAATTCTCTGAAAAGCAAGAGTGATTTGCCCCATTCAGTATTTGAATTTTTGTAAAATAACGAATCACACATTATTTCACTTCAAGACAGGAATCAATTTCTTAATTCTCATGGCTGTATTACTCTAAATGCCCTGAAAATAAAATTTTTACAAAAGAAAAGTTCCCCACCTGACCCCATACACAGGTTTCACCTTGTAAACAGAACATTTGTTCACTGTATGTCTAACTATAGTCATTTCTATTGATGTAATTGTAAGTTAAAGTTGTGAATAAATAAATATAATAATTAATTTGTACAGGTTGAACACTTTTTAGTGTTTACATTTCTTAGTTTGTTTGTAGGTATCTAGCAACACCAAATGTGCTACTTATTGCATAATGTTATGTTTTGTTATTTATTTTTTGATTCTATTTTGAATTCGTATTTTTTATTTTGTTTTTATATCCTTAACAGGTTGGTGACACTAAAAGCAGCTTCATCGCTAACTGGAAAATTTTTCATATAAATCGCTAACAGTTATACAAACAATATGAGCTAAGTATTAGTTGATTGAAGCTTAAAATATGTTTAATATAATTAATTATACTTTACCATACTACTTAATACTTGCGATGAATATTTTCATTTTCGCCATCAAAACTGTCAGTGTCAGTTAACAGACAATTACGTTGAAATTTCAAAATTTAAGGTGAAATGTGAGTTAAGACACTTCGTCGGTGTTTATCAAATATATTGCTTGTTCAGCGATATTCTGACAAACTACATGTTACAAGTCATAGGACAATACATGAGCCCACATCAGGCTCTTCGCTAATAGAATACCGATATTTCTAAGACTACACACAAATTTTAGACATTTAAATCAAATCTCAATCAAATTCTTGTTGGAAGTCAGTTAAAAATTAATAAATACGTTCAAAAAAGTTTGAAGGAATTACTTAACATGAATGTAAAATAATATCTATATATAAATAGGCAAGCTCAAAACGATTCTGTACCATTTTCTCCTTTGCCCCTCAACCGATTTTCTTTATTTTTTGTTGTATAGTAGTTATTGACGAGCATTAGTGTAGAAAGCTAAAACTCAATTCATGGATTCATTCATTAAATAAAATATAATAAAAAATCAAGAAGACAAGGCAACGAAATATCACCAAAACTATTCACATCAGTGCTAGAAAGTATCTGTTGAAATAACAAAGGATTAAATACTGACGGAGAATATCTCAATCATCTGAAATATGCGGATAACATTGTTCTAATTGCCAAAAACTCAGACGAACTGGATGAACAAATAACATAACTTTATGCAGGCAACAAAATAGGCCTTAAAATGAACATCAAGAAAACGAAAATACTGTATAAAGAATTGATAGTCATTGTAGGCACAACAGACAAGACAAACCTGGAAGTAGTAGAAGAATATGTTCTGGTTCCCTACTACCAGAAATAAATAGACATATTAAACTTGCATGGACGACATTGGTAAGAAATTCTATCATCTTTAAATCTCGAAGGCCATTCAACCCCAAGAAGAAAGTGTGTGATCAATGTGTTCTACCAGTGCTGACATACAGCTGCTCTAATATAAGATGAAGCTACAGCATTAAGTAGACCGAGGCATAACATGATCCCAGAAAGCTAAGAATAGAACAACCTGGAAAGTACCGAAAACGATTATCTAAGAGAGGAAATAATGATTGAATATAGCTGAGCATGATGATGATGAAGATATAAATAGGTACAATTTTTTTGTCTGTTTGTTTTTGTGTTTGTTTCTAGGGGTTAATCTTTAGAAGTAGTGAGCTGATTTTAAAAATTGTGTCGACGTTAGAAAGCTACACTATCTGTGAGTAAGACAGGTTATATTTAATTTGATAAAATGTATGGTTACAATATCTGGGGGAAGGGCAGTGAGATGTCTATTGTTTTTACATAAATGTAATATCTTAGAATCAAAAAGTTATGCAGATGTAAAAACTAGTGTATAAAATCTTCTCCCTAAATAAATACAAACAAGTTTTATCAGTTTGGAAAAATTCAATTAGCTCATAGGGGTCAGGTGGGGAACTATTCTTTTGTAAAAATTATATTTTCAGAGAATTTAGAGTAATACAGCCATCAGAATTAAGAAATTGATTCCTGTCTTGAAGTGAAATAATGCGTGATTCGTTATTTTACAAAAATTTAAATATTGAATGGTGCAAATGGAGATCATTATTACTTTTCAGAGAATTCCATATCGCCTAAACAGAAAGTAATATAGGTGTGAATCTGGACATAATATGTACTATTCTAAAATAAATAGATAATTGTCCTATCATTTTGAGAAAATTCAATTATCCGAGAGGATGAATGTGGCGTATTTTTAAGAAAAATGTGTTCCTTGAAGTGACATTTTGCTCAAAATGAGGGGAATAACGGCCCAAGCCCTGCAAAATCATCTGATTTATATGTTTTTTTAGTGTTGATGTTGGTAAACATACCGAGAACTTAATTTAATCAAGTAGCGCAAATCACGTGCCTGATAAACGTTACGAGGAGTATTTATTCACTGAGAACTGACAAACTGAATGAATAGATACATTATTCATCATTTTGCCAATATTGAATTTTTGGAAGGGGTGGGGATTGAAAAGTGATTAATAGCAGGTGAAATCTCAAAAATATTGGAAATATTATAAATGTTAAATAACTATGATTTATGAAATGAAAATAAATTTCAAAAAATAAAAAATATTATAAACATAAAAAGTACAAAATGCCAAAGCAGACAGAAATAACTAAAAATGTCAACGTTATCGTAAATACAAATAACCAAAAACGATAAAAATGTCCAAAATGCCTAAAGTGTCAAGAATGACCAAAAAGTCAAAAATGTCATAAATGTCTAAATGTCTAAAATGTAAAAATTTTCAAATATATAAAAAATGTCATAAATGTCTAAAATATCAAAAACGTCAAAAACGCGAATGTGTAACAAATGTCATCCTTGATCTTAACCTTCCGGGACTGCTGCGCGGACTCACACTCCGCAACCAACTGTATTTCCAATTTATTTCGTCTGCCTTCGCCCAATCCACATGCAGCCCTTTGGTATTCCTCGAACATCCGGTGGTTGTTGCCAGTGAATTGTGAGAACTACACAAGTGCGTTCGTTTGATTTTATAGCTGATTGAGGAGCGACAGTCCAAGGCCAGTAAATAATTCATAATTATTTTGGATAAAAATTTTGAAGTTTTGTGTTATATCTTCACGTTTCAAAAGAGGTGTGAAATAATATTTTTAAAATTGTTACTGTGATTAACCAAATATTTTACTAGATACGAAAGAGAGCATGAACGACTATAGCGACTAATGGCTGAATGTCTCAGTGAAAAGGATATGGTAGAGACGCAAGAAATAATCTGATTCGGAGGAGGATATTGACGATAATGCAGTGGCAATTATACACTCACGAATACCCTACTTTGTTGAAAAGATGGAAACGCTAGGTGGTCACCACATCACGAACCAGAGCAGTGAACTTGATAACCCTCGTATGCCGGGTGCTAAAGCTATCGTTAAAAGTGTGAGAATTGGAAACACTTTTTCAATGATGAAATCGTCAGTGCAATTGTGGAGTTAACTATTCTCGTGAAAGAAATACCAAGGAAACCGGTATAACTGAGATACAAGCTCTGATTGGAGAGGTGTTGAACATTTCCGTCTATCAATGTCAAAAGCCCGCTTCATATTCCTGCTTCAACACATTAGATTTGATGATATCTTTTACCGATCAGAAAGAAGAAAAGTTGATAATTTGTGCCCAATTAGAGAAATGTTTGATCAACTTATTCCCATGTGCCAATCTGTATAAACTCCTTATCAAAATGTTACGATAGACAAAAAACTGGAAACTTTTTGGGAAAGATCTAGGTTCCGCCAATATATTCCGAATAAACTTAATAAATGTGGACTGAAAATGTACGCCCTAGTGGATTCAAACACATTCTAGACCACCAACTTAGAGGTGTATACTGGCAAACTTTCAAATGGTCCATATTCTATAGATAAATCAGGCCTTACAGTAGTTCAAAGACTGCTTGAACTCGATTGGTACGCACACTGTTGGAAAATTTTAGTATCTCGTGCTTTGGAACCCTTAGACAAAACCAACCAGAAATACCTATTGAAGTTCCTAATCCACAAGGTTGGCCTGTAGGATCAAGCATGCTTGCCTACGACAAGGACATAACATTGATGTCATATATTGCCAAACGAAAGAAAAATGTAATCTTGTGTAAAGTCTGCATTATGACGATAAATTTGATAAACCTTTAGGAAAACCTGAAATTTATTACAATTATTTTCTATTCTTTGTTGAATATGGAAGGAGTGAAATCATTGGTGCCAGCAGAAGAAAAATTTTTTTACGTCGACTTTTATCCCAGTTAACTGAAAATCATATTCGGTCTTGAGCTTTACAGAATAACATGTTAAAAACCATAGGGTTAAAGTAAGTTAAGGTTCTCCTGGATTTGGAAACATGTTTCTTCAAATGACTGCAACAGCTATGCTAGTATCATTTCGAACTTATATACTTTCGTTCTTTTTAATATTAATAAACTGAGGCTAAGTAATATGCCGATTGCATTTTTCACGAAATAAGTCCAGCCAATGCCACGCACATTATTATTAAGAGCATTGTAACCATCATGCCTCTTCAATATGCACATTAATACTACAGTGACTGGGAAGAAAAAAATTCCGAAATTGGAAAATTTTTGCCAGTGAACCTATTGTTATGAAAATTGGGAATTAAGTTCATTTTACCCTCTATATCAAAACTTATTGTTTTCTGAAGGATACTTGTGGCATCTTTTTCAATGTCTAAGTGTTTATTGGAAAATAACACCACACTTTAAAGGAATTTCCCAATAAACACTTAGACATCAAAACTTATATAAGCTTGACATGTGCTTTTAATTTTTAAAGGGTGAAAACCACCCCCTAAGCTAAAAACTAAGTAAAACATGAAAATAGACGTTTCTTAGACTAAAACTATATCCAAACGAGTAGAACAAGTGTTATTTAACATTGTACGACATTAATTCGACGTTACTATATGGTATTTATAATGTTTCAACCCTTAAGACCACCATTAACGTCAAAATTACGAAAACAATTCTTTTATTATTATTTTCAAATATTTTTAGACGTATATATGATAAAAGAATCCTCTGTATAGTTATGGTACAAAAACACAATTTATCACAATATTTCAACTCTGAAGAACCACCCTTAATGACAAAATTACCAAAAAAATTCTTTGTTATTTTCAAATATTTTTTAGACGTTTAGTTATAGTACAAGAAACAAAATATTAGGATATTTCAACCCTTAAAAACCACCCTTATGACAAAATTACGATTTTGTTTTTATTTTAAAATATTTTTTATACTCTAACCATTTTCAAAATACTCTGACTACAGCGTTATGAGCAGATTTTCAACAGCTGCGTGGTATGCTCCTTTTTTCCTCGCCTGCTACTGCTTGAATATAGTAAATCGTGTATATGATGTCAGTTTTATAATGATAACTTTCTTAATTTTAAAGCTATTGTGAAAATTCCATTTTATAGGGAATTGTAACAGCTACAACCCCTATGCCTTTCAATAGTTTTCAAAGCGTTGTTTTCAAGATTTTTTAGATTGCTTGTAAAACATGGTCTCCTCTCTTGCCTTCTACATTCTAACCGTGATATCTCCATTAATTTTCGAGCTATAGAAATAAAAACAACGCAAAAAATTCTACGGCAAAAATGCTACATTTCTGCTATATAACTTTTTTTGTATTTCTTTTATTTGTCATGCTATTTTTACAAAACTTCAATTTTTTTAAAATTTAATTATTATTATTTTTTAAGTTTAAACTTTTTAAAAATATGCATCCTAAATCGCTGAAACTTTCAGGATATTTCATGAGCATCTAAATAAAGGAAATTGTAGAAGGATAGCCTTTAACTTAAATTCTGGTGGTAAATATTATCTGCTTTTTTGACCATAACTCCGTCAATTATTATTATTTAAAATTAATATTGTTTTGAAGATTTTTTGAAGTACTGCGAAAAATGTTCAGTGAATTTTTTTAACGTGGATTTTTTTGCTTTATTTCATGTTAAACATTGCAAATTTAGAGGCCATCGGACACGAACTGACCTTAACATCTATTGCCCCTACAAAAATAAAAAAACTACGAACTTCTCCTTTTCTCATAAGATTCATTTTCTTTAAGAGAATTTATTTTGTAGGACTTCAATTTTTCCACTCACTCCAGAAAAAGCGCCGATAACGTGTTTTTTTTTGGACGACAAATGAAAATTTCAATCACAAATAACTCAAAAAGTATTGATTTTTCGAAAAATTATTATAGTAAACTTTTTACTTAGAATAGATTTCTGCACATTTTTACCATATTAATTCCCACCTGCTAGAAGGGGGGACTTTCACCCGCTGGGCAAGGTTACACCTTGGGACAATATAAGTTTTGTTTTTATGCTATTTTTAAAATACTGTCAAAGTTTCCGACAAATCGATGCACTGGCAAAAATTCCAGGAAAATTCCCCAGTCACGGTACTATAAATTCAGGACGAAAAAAGGCACCAAAAGTTAAAAATACGTGCGTCCTATTATAGCGTTAGATATTGTTATATCAACTTTTGGAGGAGAAAAATGCCATGTAAACGTCAAACGTTTAGGGGTGCCCTAAGATACCGTGACATACTTAGTTTTAATAGAAAAACAGTTTAAAAATCATACTGCACATTATTTAAATTCTAAACTTTTAAGTTCTCTCGAAAACAATACTCAATGGGATACAAACGATTGATATCCATTATTTTCTACTGATAGTTCAGCATGTGTAGCGGCTATCCTAGTACGTTCTTATAAATATAGCGCCTGCTCTTCGCAAATCTACTTGATTTTTATTGGCGTGTTTTGATTGTTATTGGGTAGCGCTTCCTCTTGTCGATATAGTATTAGACTGGAGCTTGACCAGCAGCATACATTTTTGCCATTTTTTTTTTAAATTCTCATTACAAATTTGGACTAAAGCTGATTCCTTTCTTGAGGGCCCTACGTGATCATTGCAGAATATTATAGATCCAAAACTCTTCACATTTGACATCGGCCTTAGACGTTGAATCTCCATTTGTTTCCTTGTCGTGACAAAGTTGTGTGGCGACATATAATTACCATCAACGTGCAGGTGTGTTTTTTGGCATTTAAAAAAATTTAAAGGTTTGATTGTCTCAGAGCCGGCCTCAATACATCACAACTGCATAGAAGAAAGTCTGCTCGAATGCTTGTTTCACTAGCCAAGAACTCGGCACTAATTGCCGTACTTTAACAACTTATAGTAACAAACTATTATCCAAGAAAAGGCAACACGGTTAAGTACTAACTACAAAACTGACATAACAGGGGAAATTAAAGAATTTTACCATTGCATATTCTTAATGTTGCTTTATATAATTATTGTAAGTTATACAATAAATTGCTTGTTAATTAGGTTTTTCCAAATTCCAATGTTATGGGAATTGAGCAAGCGACTAGGTCGAATCCTGAAGCCATAATTTTGGCTCGAGTGGAGATTTTAACCCCCTTATGGTAAAAGTGGTTAGGAAGATTTTGCATAAGTACGATATAACATTTAGCCACAAAGCATTTGCAAACTAAATTTAAACTGGGTTGACTAGGTACTGAGTAAAAAACCTAAATTAGTTAATTATATTAATCTTAGATTCTGCTGTTTTGGGACATAAGTATTTAGTTTCGCCACTCGTATATTTGGGAGAACATTCATAAGAAATTGGTCTATTGGGAGTTAATAATTCTGCCATTGCCATTGCCTGTAAAAAGCGCCTTTTATAGTATTATTTTTTATCTTTATTACATCGCTTTGAAGAGATTATTATCAAATACTATGTAAATTACTAAACAAAACTTATAATTACGAAATATGTTGTTATTGATTACTGGATTCGAATTCAAACATTGCCATTATTAAAATCTGGGCGCTACACAATATAAACCCGTATATTGAAACACTTACCCCGTTTCAATTTGGGCTCTGCAACCACTGTAAATTAATTCGGAAAATCTCATCCGAACTAAAATACAGGTCACATATTTTCACAAATTTTACTCCCATGTTAGTGAAACTGCTTCTTTATTCCTGCGGTTACATCATCGCACATATTAATTATTCTTTGCAGTTAAAACATGACACTGGCAGTATTCGTAAGTTTCGCCAAAGTGTGAGAGAGAAAGCCTAATTGATTTACGCTATGGTCAGAGATGGACGGACACTAGCCGATCGTAAATCGAGAAGGAACATCTGAAGCTGAAACTTCGCAGATTGTTGTGAAATATGGTCCTTCATTCACAGACCCGATACATTGGCATGCATGAGAGAGTACGCAGTGAAGACAAACGGTCTTCCAATAATTGACGACAATGTTGACTTACTGTCGACGGTACGCTCTTATTTTTATGATGTGAGGGTAAATCTTACTTGTCATCTCGAATATGGGGTTTGTTAATGACGTTCATCATTGAAAATGCGATCAATAAGGTTGTAGTTAACCAACCACCATATTATTGCTGAAAATATAATGCGATCTCTCCCAGTCAGTGCATTTTTTTTCCAATTTCTTGAATGATAATGTTAACAGTTATATATTTAAATAGTCATCTGCGATATAGAAATATCATGTGGTAACTATCAGTTTCTAAAATATAAAACCATAAACCGCCAAGGTACATTCTACACAGAACAACTCTAAAAAAGGATACTTATGCTTTTATAAGGAGTTAGTTTTAAGTTTCAATTTGTCGCTGCATATATAAACTAATTGTAATTGTAATTTTAACAGAAAATTGACATTGAAATACTAGAATTTATCTGAAATCTGGTAGGACTATATAAGAATAATGAAAATGAGTTTCAGTTGAACTTCATTTTGTCAATCTGTTAGAGATACGGAAATTATAGTTGGTAAATTGTTGACTTGCTATTATAGTTAAAAATATATTTCCATTAATAGAAATACAAGTTTGAATTCGTATAGTATTTGATAATATTCTATTCAAAACCCTATAAAAAAGATAACAAAGTAATACTTAACAGAATGGAATCAAGCACATTATTATGTCTGCTTTGCAGCCAATTTACCCATTTTTTATAAAATGTTCTTTCAACTACACCTGCGGAAGAAATATTAACGGCCAGACTGAATAGCAGAACCTAAGGTTAAAACAATTAACTAATTTACGTATTTGCTCCATAGTTAACCCAGTTTAAATATTGTATCGTTTAATTCACTATGCAAGTTGCTCCTATAACTTTTAACATATTGGGTTTAAAATCAGTTGTTCTAGAGAAACTGTCAGCTTCAGGAGTGAACCTAGCCAAATCAGCCATCTGGCTGGATTCTCATGACATTGTTATTTGGAAATAACGAGTTGACTGGCAATTTTTTGAATATATTATAATTATTATATAACGCTAAAATTAAAAAAATTCAAGGGTAAAAATTCTGTCCACTACGTTGGTAACCCAGTTGTGTAGATAGTAAGTAAACGTGTTTTTTTCTTGAATAATATTTTTTACTGTAATCTAGGCGAGAGACATCATAGTTTTGCCAGCGCATAGCATCAATGTTAGTCAAACAATCATTCGGGTAGACTTCCTTCTATGATGCCGTGACATCGTCAGGCCATTGTCTTTAGCCGAAATATCCAATACTACAGCACATGTAACCATACTTCATGAAAAAATGGAAAAAGAAAAGAACTTCGGCTACAAATATGATGAGAGGAACTCCATCATCTAGGCGGCTGGCTTCAGGGTTACTGAAAGAGGATTTAGAGAAGGAGAATTACGTACCTAGGCGAAAAGTTATATCGCCGTCCATGTTTCAGTCTAATACCATACCAACACGAGGAAACGTTGCCACCACATAACAATCAATACTAGCCAAGAAAAACCAAGAAGATTTGCTAAGGGCACGCGTGCATTTAGAAGAACACCTAGGTTGGCCGATACAAAATGCTGAAAATGATGGATATCAATCATTTATTGACGACTGGGTGTTGAGAAAACATGAATGGAATATCCAACACTAAGTTTTAAAGGCGAATAATTTCAATAAGAAAAAGTGTTATTTTCAAACTGGTCTTTAATTGAAACCAAGTATGGCACGGTATCTTGGAGGACGCCAAATCAAACTTGACGTTCGATTAACCACAGGCAAAAGATAGTTTACGCTTGACTTTTAAATTGCATTTTTGCCTCCAAAATTTGTGGTATCATCTAACATAATGTTACGAAATTTACCCAAAGCCGACCCTGTTTCATTTCAGTACGACAACAATCGCTTTGAGATAAAAAATGGTTCTCGAAAAGACTCGGCACCTGTAGGAGTGATGACTGATTTTACTGGGGAATTCGACGATGGTTTTATAAAGGAAGCACGCCACGATCGCGAGTTCAGTTGGTTGTACGAAGAGCTTATATGAAATTGTTATTGTGATATTTGAATCAGCTGTTGTATATTCGATGTAAATAAAAGTTTCTAGAAAAGTAAAAGTGAATATTAGTTTTAAAATTTTAAATTGAACCCACGGACTTTACAACAATTTGGTGATCAGAAGTAAAGGATTAAGTGCAGTTAAAATCGTAATTTGATTTATGGAAACCCGAAGAATGGAAAAAATGGACGAAACTACCAAAAAAATAGTCAAGCAGGTTACAGAGGGACTAGACGAAAAAATAGTCCAGTTTCTAGAAAAACATCAAGAAGAAATGCAACAAAGGTGAGTAAAATCTTTTGATGAAAAACGTAAAATAGAATTAGAAAATCTTGTCACTACGATGAAAACCGAACAACAAAATCTTGTTTCCACGATGAAAAATGAACAACATAATTTAATTGAAGGATTATTCTCGAAATTTGTAGAAAAGCAAGATCAACTTGAATAAAAACGACAAAATTTTTAAAGTATCTGAAGAGAAACAAGATCAAATTGAATTAAAACGACAAAATGAATTTAAATTATTTGAAGAGAAACAAGATCAAATTGAACTAAAACGACACGAAACCGAAGAGAAAAGACAACTGCAATTTGAACAATTAATGCAAATAGTAGCACAAGTTAATGAGTCAGACATAAAAAAAATAAATGATGACATTAAGACCATAAAAAATACGGTGGACACTATTGAAACCATAGTAGATGACCTCGATTCCATCCAAAGCCAGGTAAAGTTTGAAATCAGTTCTATTCAAAACACAGTTCAAGATAAAATCAGTGCCATCCAGAATAAGGTAGAAACAGATATCAAAAAAATGGAACAGGACTTACAGCACACCGTGAGTACCAAAGGTTCCGTTAACAAACCACCCACATTTGATGGCAGCTCATCTTGGCCCATGTATAAACAGCAATTTGAAGCCGTGGCTACAGCTAATGGATGGGATAACCAAGAAAAATCCACGTCTCTGGTAATTTGGTTAAGAGGTCCGGCCCTAGAACTCCTCCAAGGCATTCCAGTCGATGAACAAAGCAATTTCGACAAGATTATCGCCATCCTGGACAAACGTTAAGACAATCAATCCTTGAGCCAGGTATAATATATCCAACTGAGTGGAAAAACGCAAACATCCGGTGAAAGCCTCCAAGAATTCGAAGCAGAGATTAGCCGGTTAGTTCACTTGTCCTCCCAGACCTGCCTAAGGAAACGAAAGACCAGTTGGTCACACAGAATTTCATAAACGGCATCAGAGATGTGGAAGTACAACGAAATCTAAGACTAAGTGGCATCAAGAAAAGTAATGAAGCTCTACTTCGGGCTTTGGAAGTAGAGGCCGTCATTAAGAGTCAGAGTCACTGGCTGGTCTGAACGAAATATTAGAACGGTCACAAAGAACTGGCACTAGAGGGGCATGTTACCGCTGCGGACGGACAGGACACTTCCAAAGTGAATGTCGAGTGAGGCCACTTGAACGATCACCGACCAGGGGTAACCAACAGAACAGCCACATGTCTAGGAACCGTCAGCCAGTCAGCATAAGGGGGCGAATGCTGATTAACCCTCCACCAGCCCCCAAAACGTTATCGATCCGGGGATTTTGCCGAGATAGCGGCAGCCTAGTCATCAGAGGCACCATCAATGGGCTAGCAGTTTCCATCACAATCGATACGGGCTCCGCTGTGTCCATTGCCAAGTCCAGAGTTTTGAGAGCATCAGAAATTCGGCCAGTTACCAATAACATCCAGCTCAGAACAGTCACCGGCGAGTCCATGTCAATACAGGGTAAGGCAGATCTCGTGCTACAAATAGGGGACAACATGATCCGGCATATCGTCCTGGTAGCGAATATTGAGGAGGATTTTATACTGGGAATGGACCTAATTAGCCAGCATGGATTTATGTTCGACCCGAGATATGACGTTCTTCGGTTCCTAAATGAGGAATTTGTATTGACACGGCCCGTCAACCCATTAGTCACCCCCATAAAAAATGTGGGAAAGTCTTCAGCTAGAATTCCCGGTCGAACGGAACAGATTATTCATGGGCAGCTAGACAGCAATCCTGGGAGCTGCGTTGGAATGGTGGAGGCCCTACACTCAGCTCATGACTACTTAGTTGGACGGGCTATAGTTAAAACCAGACGAGATATACCAATCAGAGTCCCGAATTAATCCAACAACGACATCAGAATTGCCAATGGTCAAGAGAATTTCGAAGAAGAGTACCAGACGTCGGTGAAGGAGACAGGGCTCAGTAAAGAGTTCCTACGACAGTTTGCTGACCATTTGACACACCTGACACTGGAGAACCAGAAGAAAGCCAAGCAATTTATCACAAAGCACTGGCAAATTTTTAACAGTCAAGATGGAACCACCGGTCGCACCAACATCATCCAGCATCGAATAGATACCGGAAAGGCTCAACCCATCAGAATACCACCTGGACGACTACCATTGGGGCAACAACAGGCAGTCGAGGAAAACATCGAGTCCATGTAACAGAGTGGAGTTATTGAGCCATCCATCAGCCCATGGTCTGCTCCCGTCGTGCTAGTTAAAAAGAAGGATAGAACCATCCGATTTTGTGTGGATTACAGAATGCTGAATGACGTCACGAAGAAAGACAGCTATCCACTACCCCGAATCGATGACACTTTGACCACACTAGCAGGCTCCCGTTGGTTCTCCACACTAGACCTAAAAAGTGGATATTGGCAGGTTGGTCTACACACAAACGACAGAGAGAAGACAGCGTTCTCCACCAGTAAAGGGCTGTTTCAGTTTACGGTCATGCCCCTTGGGTTATGTAATGCACCCACTACATTTGAGAGGCTAATGGAGTATATACTGAGCGGGTTAACATGGAGGACGTGCTTAGTATACCTTGACGACATTCTAGTCATGGGTCAGACATTCGACGACCATCTGAAGAACCTGGGAGAAGTATTATCCAGAATTAATAACGCCAACCTGAGACTCAACCCGAAGAAGTGTTCTTTGTTCCAAAAAGAAGTAGAGTTTTTGGGCCATGTCGTTTCCGAGTCAGGAATCCGCACCAATGATTACAAGATAGAAGCGATCCGTGATTGGCCAGGCCCGAGAGACAAGCATGAACTGCGAAGCTTCTTGGGCCTCTGTTCCTACTACAGGCGACATGTTGAGGGATTTGCCACCATTGCCGCGCCTCTACATCGGCAGACCACTGAGAAAGAGACCTTCCGTTGGAATCAGGATTGCGAAACATCATTCAGAAGACTGAAGGCAGCACTATGTTCCAGTCCAATCCTAGCTTTTCCTACACAGTCCGGCAAGTTCATTTTAGACACTGACGCCAGCAACACAGGTTTGGGGGCCGTCCTAACCCAGGTGCAGGATGGTAAAGAGAGGGTGATCGAGTACTACAGCCGTGGATTCTCGAAACCGGATAGAAATTATTGTGTCACCAGAAAATAACTTCTTGCAATAATAAGGGCTGTAGACCATTTCCACAAATACCTCTATGGTCGTCATTTCTTAATCCGAACAGATCATGCCGCACTCAAATGGCTGCTGGACATGAAGAGAGTAGACAATGGAATGCTCAAGCGACTTTGGGAAAGCGCTCATGGACGAGAAACCAAGTCCCAACTGGTAGTTCCGAAGAACAAGGTACCAGCCATCCTGACCGAACTACATGATGGAATTACCGGACGCCACCTGGGCATGAATAAAAATCTAGACAAAGTTCGCCAGCGGTACTACTGGGTGGATTACTTCGAAGACGTCAGAGCTTGGTGCCGCAAATGTGCCACCTGTGCAGCCAGTAAGGGTCCGAAGACCCGGACCAAGGGCAGAATGCAGCAGTACAATGTGGGCGTCTCATTTGAGAGAATTGCCATCGATGTCGCCGGTCCGTTTCCCGAGTCTGAGAGCGGGAACAAATACATTCTGGTCGCAATGGATTACTTCAGCAAATGGCCTGAGGCATATGCGATACCCAACCATGAGGCAACCACGGTAGCGACGGTGCTAGTAGAACAACTATTTAGCAGGTTTGGCGTCCCGATGGAACTACATTCAGACCAGGGGCGTATCTTCGAATCGAATGTATTCCAGAAGGTTTGCACGATGTTAGGGACCAGGAAAACGAGAACAACACCATTGCATCCACAGTCAGACGGAATGGTGGAAAGATTTAACCGGACCTTGGAACAACACCTATCCAAGGTCGTCAGCAATAACCAGCGTGATTGGGATGAACATATTCCCCTATTCCTGTTGGCATATCGCTCTGCCGCACATAATAGTACAGGCCTGTCCCCGGCCAGGGTCCTATTCTGAAAGAAGCTGCGACTAGCCTGCGATTTGGGATTTGGCTCCCCCGAAGAACCTTCCCAAGACATCGAGAATTATGCCGACCAGCTCCGATATAACATGGTGGCAATACACGAATTAGCCCGAAAGCAGATGTTGGCCACCAGTGACCGGATGAAGACGCGATACGACCTCAAGGCCAATTCAGTCGGGTTCCAGGAGATAGACAAAGTCTGGCTGTACAACCCCCAACGGAGCAAGGGTAAATCCCCAAAGCTTACACCCGCCTGGGATGGTCCATACGAGGTGGTCAAGAGGCTTAATGACGGCGTCTACCGGATCCGTCGAAACCCCAAGGCTAAGTTGAAGGTGGTCCATTTAGATCGATTTGCTCCCTACCATGGAGGGGATGTTTCTGATCGGGACGATCAGAATTAAAGGGGGGGCAGTGTTACAAAATTTACCCAAAGCCGACCCTGGTTCATTTCAGTACGAAAACAATCGCTTTGAGATAAAAAAATGGTTCTCGAAAAGATTCGGCACCTGTAGGAGTGATGACTGATTTTACTGAAGAATTCGGCGCTAGTTTTATAAAGGAAGCACGCCACCATCGCGACTTCAGTTGGTTGTACGAAGAGCTTATATGAAATTGTTATTGTGATATTTGAATCAACTGTTGTATATTCGATGTAAATAAAAGTTTCTAGAAAAGTGAAAGTGAATATTAGTTTTATAATTTTAAATAAAACCCAGGGACTTTACAACAATAATATAATGCATGTTGGTCTGAAAAGTTTTTGATAGAAAATTATGGTGACCCTTTTCATGATTTTGACAATGCTTCGAATAATAATGTGGGAGGCATTTGGACAATTCTTATTGCTTAAAAAATGCAATCGGGTAGCGTCAATTTATTAATACTAGCTGTTGCCCAGTGGTCGAAATTCGACCTATTGTGTCAATATTTCTGGCAGTTTAAGTACTCTGAAAATTTTATCTTGACATTCTGTCCTAGGACTTTAGGGAGAACAGCAATTACACGGAACGGATTCAGATTCGGAACCTCTGTGTGATAGTTTCCTCGAAAATTCTAGATGTCAGTCTTACATCTCGCTTCTACAAATAAGTAACGAAATTCAAGTTTGTTTTCAGTTATAATTCATAGGACTTTATTTGTGTTCAAATTCGTAATTCTTAATTTAATATGGCAACAATTCAATCGCTAATGGGCTACCCCACATATTTATTTTTTCTAACCTCCTTGTATAGATATAATTGCACTCAATTCTCTAACATTTATTAAAATCCTCATTATAATAATTCCATCTCATCATATATTTCCACCACCCTTTATATGCAACTGCACATGAACCATGCATAATATTTTTTAACATTTTTGAACCACCCAGTAAACCATTCGGTATATGTCACTGCCTATGAGCCACCGTATTTACTCTTTTTGTTTATGAAATTTTTAACTATCTTCTGTAACTATAATTCTACTCCGACCTATATTTCAATCATCATACCTCTTCGTGGGCTACTCTATAAATCATTTCCTTTTTTTTGTCATCATCCTGTATATCTGTAATTCCTCTAACCCTATATTTCATCTTCCCTATATATACAACTGCTTATGTGTTACGAAATGTTGCATTTCCATGTCCGCCACCCTATATATGCATCTCTGTATAATATTTTTTGCACCACCCTGTAAATTCAACCGCTAATGAGCTTCCGTATATAATTATTTTATTAGTTATAATTGCATTATACTCTTTATTTTAAACACCCTATATATGCAACTGCTTATGTGCAACCCACAAAAAAATTGTTTTCTAACATATCTGGAATCGCGCTGTTTAATTATAAATTCAACAATTACTTTACCACTAGACAATAACAACGCTTGCATGCCACTTCCAGAAGTACATGGTCTAAGCATATAACAGCTCTGTCTCTATATATAATTACTCAATGTTTTGAGTCTAGCGGCGGCGGCACTTTCAGTTCTTTGGCGTTGACATTATGGACGTAAATAGTGAATTTTTATTATTTTTTATTTAATGAATGAACCAATATTATAAATTGATATTAGCATTCTGCACTGAAGGTCGTCAGTAGCTACTAAACAAAACAAAAATGAAGAAAATCGTTTGAGAGACAGGGGAGAAAATGGTATCTAATCGTTTTGTCTTTGCCTATTTATATATAGATTGAGACAAGAATTCATCCAATTATTCGTGGAATCGGCATTCATCCGATATTTTGTGGACTCCAAGAGGTTGTTCGTCTGGCGCTTCAACGCCGGCAGCTAGCTTTGTTGAAGTTATCGAAGAATTCGTGGATCAACGAAGAAAATATTTCAGCGGGTCTTTGACCTTCTAGATCATTCCGAGAAAAAATATATAAATAAGTGAAGCCGACGAAAGGATTGAGTCAGATTTCGGCTGCCGTCTAATAAACAAACAACGGGTGTTCAAAATAAATCGTAAATAGCTGTCTGAATATGAAAGTAAAGTAAAGTAAGTAAATTATATGAAGTTCGACTAAGTGGTTTTTAATAAACCCAAGAACCCAAAGTGTGAAAATATAAACATTACTTTAGAAGTTGAAAATAAATAGCGTAATTAAAACGATTAGCTTAGACCAATTGGAAGTGACGGATTTAAAAAAATAATAACTGGAAGAAAGGGATTTACAAATTAGAGGGAAATGAAATAATACAACGACTATAAGATGCCCTAATAAACGAACTTTAAAATCTCAATACTTATTTGTTTAAATTTTCTGGTTATGGGGAAATGCGAACAACTGGAAAAATTTAAAAAAACCCTACAAGATAAATTGCCAGAAAGTTCTAAAACCATAGAAGTCAAATTAGTAGTAAATTCCAAAAGAATAATAAAATTCTTATCGAAGAGCTGAAGCAACCACCAGTCAGCAATGAAACCGCGGATAGAAGAGCCTGGAACATATCATGGAGGGTGAGATCAGCAAAATAAAAGGACAGATAGTCACAACACAAAGGTGAGAAACTCCACCAAAGACCTAAAGCAGAAACAGTCCAGAATTAGTGGATTCGATAGTAAACAAGACACAAAATGAAAAATCATCAGTTGGATGGCAAATCGTCTTGGAGAGACTCCGTATCATTGATAGGGAATTAGAAGATGTTGGAATGATAAAGCGTCTGTAAGGAAGATAGTAGAGGAAATCCTTACCGAGACAAGACAGCTGAGATGTCGGAAGTATAATAAGGTTGGACATATGGGGCCCGATTCTTGAAACCATGCGAACGCTCTACCACTAGACTAATAACGTCAGTCGAGTGAAGACTAATAGAAATCGGTATTCTCGAAGGTCGTATACGATCTAATCAATTTGTTTTTCGATGGAAAAAACCAACGTGTACGCTGGCAGGGCCGCATACGACAAACCCCCAACATCATTGCGTATGCCGCTTCGCTACGCCACTGCATTAACAGTATATTTGTAGAAGGCCTTATTAACTAGAAGCAATGTCCAATGTGTTGTATTAAGGTGCGTCGAAAACAGTTATGAGGCATTGTTTTAGACCAGACAATCTCAAAAACGAACAAATTGGCAACTGCGAACAGTGTCAGAAGAAGCAGCTAAAGTTTATCTTGAAATAGAAGTTTAAAAGGAAATACAACATTCCAACATCGGGCATTAGTGGCGAATTTCGAAGACGAAGTCATCATTGATATGGATGTAATGAGCTGCAAGGAAATCGGGTTAAACTTAAAGGTGGAGTTCTGCGACTAAATACTTCATGAGAAAGATGAAATATTGATTGAAGCAATCTTAGCAGAGGATGTAGATGTTGCCGAAAGAGATGAAGTCATAGATGTTTGCCTAGATGGTAATGCTAAAGCTGGAAGCTAAAGCTGGAACAGTAATAAAGCTTGATACAGAACTTCAGGACGGAAATATAGGCTGAAGAATTGCACTGGGAAAGGCTTTCTTTCGTGCAAAGCAGATGGCATCAGTAAGAGTAATAAATTTGAGCTCTCTTGCGTTAAAGAACTGAACAATTTCGGGTCCCTGTTCAACGCCTTCCTCTGAAAGTCAGAAGCACACAACATCCATCAATTCCACCAGGTAAACTATCTGGAGGACTAGAAAAACTCATAACACATTCTTCTAAGAATTTAAAACCAATCTAGAAAGCATCGTTAGAAACTACCAGGATATATTCGACGCAGGGAATGGATAAATTGGACAGAGTGATCTGGTGCAACATAAAATTATTACCGAGGACGTTTTGCTTTATTTGACAGTCGGCGAAAAAAACTCCCCTTAGCTAAAAGAGAAAAGCCGATAGGATAGCCCACGAAATGGAGGAAGAATTGAGCCATTAATAACTCCTCTTGAGCTTCTCCAGTTATCTAAGTTGAAAAGAAAGACGCTTCGACCCGCTTTTAAGTGGACTATGGGAAACTAAACCACGCTACTAATAAAGACAGCTACCCTTTCCCAAGAATAGACGGTACCCTAGATACATTGGCTGTATCGACGATGTTTCCAAACTGAACTTGAAGAGGGGTTAGTGTTAGGTGAAACTAGCTTAGGAAGGAAGACTGGACTGCTTTTGCCATCGGTTCAAGGCCTTACCAATTCACGGCGATGCCGCTTGGGTTATGTAATGCTGCAGCGTGAACAACTATAAGGTCATACGAACTTCTGAAGCGTGTGCTGAAACCCCAGAAGTGGGCAAGGATAGAAGACAGATTGAATCTCCAGAAATAGTAGACCCGAGGTTTTGCAAGAACTACATGACGGTACAGAGGACTTCTGGAAGTGACAAAACCCCGGGAGAAGGTAAGAGAGTGCTTTTATTGACTAAAATTGGAAAGCAGATGTTGAGGATTGTTGCCAGAAATGTACAGCATGTGCAGAAAGTAATAACACTCAAAAGCGAGCAAAAGTTCCCATGAAGCAATATATCGTGAACGGTCCATTTGAGAGAATAGCAATTAATTTTGCCGGTCGATTACCTGAATCTGACTCCGGAAATAAGTACATTTTGGTGTTGAGGAACTATTTTAGTGCATGGACAGCAGCTTATACCTTGCCGAACAAAGAGGCCTTGATCAAGGAATTCATCAGCCGTTTTTGTGTTTCCTTGGAGTTGCACTCAGACCGTGGTAGAAATTTCAAGTCTACTTTTTTTCGGGACGTCTGCAAACTCATGAAGATCAACTAAACCTGGACGACAGCGTTACACCCGCAATCCGATGGAGTGGTAGAACGAATAAATAGGACTGTTAACCGCCATTTGTGAAAGGTAGTCTTAAGCCACCAAAGATCCTCGAACCAGTATTTTCACTTGTTTCTAATGGCATATCGTTAGTCTGTGCACGAGTCCACGGGTCAGACCCCGGACAGTGTATGGTAATGCGATTTAAAGTTTGGATGTCCCCAGGAGAGGAGACTGCGGGTGAAGGCTATGTCAACCAGTTTTGTTAAAAGATGAACGCCATTCATCTCGAGTCCGGTTCAATATCGAAAATACCAGTGGCCGAACGAAGAAAGCATATGACATCAAAGCAGAACGCGGAGAATTCCAAGTTTATGATCTTGTTTGGTTATTTAACCCGCAACGTCCTCGTGTAAGGTACAAAGATCTTGGGAGGGGTCTTACCAAAATTGTAAAAACGATAAACGATGTTATCTACAGAATGGGGAAGCTATCTCGAGAAGAACCAGAGGTGTCACATTTCAACAGATTAGCCCCTTACACCGCAATATGGGTCAAATGGCATTTTTTTGACGGAAACCTAATATCTTGACGAAAAATCGATATATCTAAATATTTTTTTAATTGAACCTTGGGCTAGGTAGCTTAAGGATAAATTATTTACAACGTAATAATACACTTTTATAGGGGTGTACATGGTGCAGTTTACAAAATTCCATCTTTTTTTTTTGTTTTGTTTATGGTATATCTCAAAGACATATAGAGATATTTATACAAATGCTTTTTTTAAATTGTACGGTTATTAAGTATAAGTAGATTAGGAAAATATTTATTATAAAGGTCTCGTCTCAAAAATATAGGTGAAAAAAGAGGTAAGCGTGTGAAATTGTTAAAATCGCCTAAAAGATACTGTTGGTGATCCATTTGGAGTTAAATACGGTTCTAAAAACCATTTCGTTATCATTTCCCACTGCGGAGATCGTTTATCGTTATCGTTTATTTATTTTATAATCAACATATGTCTGTTTCATTTTAATCTCTCACATAATGCAATACAATAAGTTTGTTTCACGAAAAGAATAGTTATATACGTTTT
Organism: Octodonta nipae; assembly: GCA_034190945.1. Taxonomy (NCBI): domain Eukaryota; kingdom Metazoa; phylum Arthropoda; class Insecta; order Coleoptera; family Chrysomelidae; genus Octodonta; species Octodonta nipae. Next base: position 159,928,556 of record CM067216.1, on the reverse strand, counting down.
TGTTCAAACCCAAAAAATGTCGATAACAATAATAAATGGCAAAATCAAAATTATTGATCTAACTAAACGGTGTCGAAAAATATTCTAAATAATTGACAGGAAATTCACAACCATTTTTGTTCACTTCTGAACCTCCGCTTTCATTCATATATTGAAAGATAACGATAAACGATCTTCACAGTGGGTAATGTTTACGAAATGGTTGTTAGACCCGTGGGTCCTTTATCTCGAGGACAGACAACCAGTGGGTACCAGAGCCATATGCTATTTGGTAACGAAAACATTCTCGCAGGACAAGCCAACATATAACAATCTCTGAAAGACTCTAGTAGAGTTGCAAACTATAATGATGGAGAAGAACCTCATGAACTTAGCGGTCCCAAACATAGCCTGTAGGTTGGATGGACTGAATTGGAGGGTGGTGAGAAGTATGATGGAAACAATCTTTCGATTCAGTGGCATGGACATCCTTGTAATATTCGCAGCTCAGATTCGAAGACTGTTACTTGCACAGAAATATCGCCATACCATAAAGGAGTTCAACAGGTTGTTAGTCTGTATTTGAGAATTCAAGGAAATGTCTTGCCGATCTTTGACCTACTAGATCCTTCCGAGAAGAAATATATAAATACGTGAAGCCGACGAAAGGATTGAATCAGTAATCGGTTGCCATCTAGGAAACAAACAATAAGTGTTCAAGGTAAATTGTAAATAGTTATGTGAATATAAAAGTAGTGGAAAAAGAAAAATTAAACACATTACATTATGAAAAAAAAAAGAAAATATATAGGCTGGAAATCATCAACGTTTAGATCTCTATCAAATGCTACTTAAATAGTGGTTGCACTTATTTTAAGGAAATACATTTTCTAAATAAAAACAATTAATTTCTTATAATTTTTATTAGGGAGTCCGTTCAGTGTTTTGCAGAAATATAAAGGAACATTAAAGAACCGTCAGGTTCCTTCAGAAATTTTATTTTATGGCAAGCTTTAATTTATATCTTATAGCATTATGTTATTTATCAACTCTTTATAAAAAAAAACAGTCTAGTTAACAGATAACACTCTGCCTATTCTGTCCACCAGATATGTTATGAGTCGGAACAAAAAATTTATAACAAGATTTTGAAGCAAAAGCTTTTTAATAGGGACCCACACTTAAACATAAGAAAATAGATGAGTATGGTAGAGATAAAACTTTACTGTGTAGGTAACAGGGACCAACTTATATATTAAGAGTCTCTTCGTTTACTGGAAATCAATAAGTTATAGTAACTAAACAAATATAATATCGAATTAATATACAATACTACCACAAAATTTGCTTTCCTTCTAATAAACATTCTAATTCTCACTGTGCGATATTTTAAATTAGAGATTTGATATACGCCAGAACACCACAAAATTTCTTTATAATATGACTAAGTTCATGCTATAAAGTAAACGTTTTACATTAAGATTTCTAAATAATAATTGAAATTACTAAACGAGCACGTAAAGATAACCACTAAGTATTTAACCTCAAAATATATGATCTATAAACGAAAAAACTACCTATATAAAAAATCTTTAAAAAAATACAGTCTTACATGGGTTAATTGATTGTAAAATCTTAGAATTGAGGTTCTATCAAGTTTAGATTATAAAGTTCTATGTTATTCCTATTACAAAAAAAGTTTTCACTGTATAGGTAGGAAGTATATATGATGTTTTCGTCTGCTTGAAGTCGAAGGTACCGGAAGTGTATTATTTCGTAAGAAGCTTTCCCTTCCATAGCTCGGTGTAAAATGACCGTCGCCATTTTTTTGTTTTGGAATCTTCACTACTTTTATCATGTATTTATAATAAATATTTTATGATTACTTGAAGTAACTAAATAACATTTTATTATATTTCGAGAAATATTTTAATGAAATTTTAGATTCAGATTCTTCCGAATAATGTGTATAACAACAGTAACTACGCGGCCAATTTACAATTGCAGTTTTTAATAATTTTCGTTACAAAATGTATTTCTTTATTTTATTGCTAACTGACATAAAAGGAATTTATGTTTTCCTTTCACCTGGATTTTAAATTTTACATACGGAATTCCGTCTACTTAAACTCAGTAGTGAATATGCCATGGTTCCATGCATTTGAGATTCATTCGAGCTTACCGTTTCCCATGAACCATTCCAAATATAACATAAATCAGCATAGTTAGTGGAGAACGACCAAAGATGTATGTGTGTGGCAATAGAAACTTCACGGTAGATTAATCAAATCAGTCACATATTCTAACGCTCATTAGAATTGTCAGAGGAGACGCCCTGCAGTAAAATAGATGGCACTTATTGGCTCGGTAATGAGCTACCATGTTCTGGTCACCTTGTAATTTGATATCACGCCGATCTTTGGGTTTATCAAGTAGAAAAATCGTGAATATGTATATGCGATTGAGCATTATCGGGGTTTCTTGACCACAACCATACCCGGTGGCACAATAACTATTAATTGGAAGGCAATTACCAGTTCTGAGAAACTCAAATCAGAACACCCGTGACAAGGATTTTGTTATATCATCATACAGTGTTCTATAAAATAAAATTACATGACCAATGTTATATACATACATGTACAACCCTATAGTTTTTTTAAATTTAAGTTAGACTTATATTTATAATTACAGGATTCATTTCGTTTTCTCGACTGCTTTAGAAGACGGGTAATGTTACTAGAGTGTATGCATGTCTTTAAGTTGCCATGTGGCATAAACAACTTGCAGAAAATTTACTAGTTTTGGCTTCACTTTTATCGTGCCATAGGACATATCAATTTTATTCGATAAACTAGCGAAATTGAACTTGATTAATTAAGTAAGTATACCTAGTAAAATTTAGTAAACCGTAAGAATATCAATATTAAACTAACCGTTTCTGAATTTCTAGAACTTGGCAGCGAAGCATTTCACAATTTCTTTTTCTAACCAGATCCCAGGCCACATATTTAATAAACATCAACTATGTCTATCAACTTATTCGAAATTTCATGATAATTACTTAGCAGTAATCATGGAAAATCAACTGCAAACATGCCAATTGTATCCAGCAACTATTATTAGGGTCAGAAGTTTGAAGCCCTAGAAAATAGAGGAGATCAAGTTTGAAACATTCCTCCCATACTTTGCTGTTACCAAATCCACAGAACTTGTAATTGCATTCCAATTAAAACTTACATTATTATGCAACGCTTGGCAATGGTCAAATAAATCCAATACTATATTCAATTCGACATTAATTTTCTCTATTTTTGTAGTTTACATTCGTTGTGTAGCCTATTTATAAAATAAATTGTGATTTTGGGATTGACTCTTCAGAACACAAGATTTTAAAGTATGAAATGTACTTCTTTGAATACTCTGCCTGATTAAGGCGATGCTGTTTCCCAATTTTCCAACAACTTATTTTTCATGAGACCCAGTTTTTATACTGGCAGGCTATATGTAAGATTAGTTGTGTTTCTCTCCTTGTCTGATTTAAAAGTCAGGATTCATTCCAGATGTAATAAATTTTAAACAAGGAGACTAACTAAATTTGTAATATTTAATGCCGATAATTGATAAATAATTTACTGCAGGTGTTAAATAATTTTAATATTGTGGAACCGTTATTTGCGTTACAATATTTGCAGAAAATCACTTATATAGTTTAACCCATTTCACAAAAATATATTTTTAAAAATATATAAAATAAAATTTGTATAGAAAGAAATAAAGTCACAAACAACACCTCCTCAGCGGTATGTTAAATTTTCAAAGAAACACATCTTTTCGTACATTTATCGACATGGGAACTTTCTTGTTCGCGACTTTTGTGAATGAGGTGTATTTGGAATAATCACGCAGCCTATCCTAGCAGTTGTCAGCCATCATATGCCGATCCCATCGTCTTTGGTACATTTCCTCTATCTTTTTTAGGTTCTGGTGAACCTGGTACCCTTGATTTTCGCGAGAGGATCAAAGATACCTAGGGAGGTAGCGCACTTTGATTGACATTTTATATTCTAGGTTGTTGAACTTCTCATTTACACCTTGTCAGTAGGAATTTGACTTGTGAATGTTTTTACCAAGCTCAACAAACGAAGTCCACGCGGCTCGTTCCAATTCGTTTATTCAACTTAAGAAATTAGAATAATTTATTAACGTGGTCATGTGTGGGCCATCAAAGATCCCTGCTTTTATCTTTTCTATTCTCAGACCTGAAATGTTTCTTGTTATATAAGAAAAAGAATGTCGATTTTTATGTATCGCATTAAAAAACTGTTTCATTAGGCCTAGAATTATATGCAAGCGAGCAATATAATTTTATCTGTTGAAACCAATTGTGGATTTTTTCCCACCTCCATGGTGTCACGTTCGAGCCAATCTCTTATTGCCAAGTGCCTTTGCTAGGCACGACTATCCCACAGACAATAATATTTGCTCTCCTAATAAGAAGTTGACCATTTTTAGATCAACACAAATACTCCATTGGTGTTCGTTACATTTGATTTTGTCTAGCCCGAGTTCAATATTTTGATACCCTTCCTTTGATTTCATCTGATCAATAATATACTATCGTGTGAACAAGTAATAATTGATTCCGTTGTCTGCAATCAAGCCCACGCCAAACGACGAAATATCTACATGGCATATGTAGACTACAACAAGGCATTTGATTCAGTTCCACATGATTGGCTCATTCAGGTGCTGAAACTCTATAAAGTAAATAATTGTATTGTTAAATTTTTAGAGTATGTCATGTCTACCTGGCAAACCAAAATGTTTCTGAATGAAACCGACTGTTCGATACAAACCGACTCTATCCCAATCAGAAGGACTATAATCCAGGGAGACTCTCTTAGCCCGCTGTGGTTCTGCCTTGCTATGAACCCACTCTCACACAAACTGAATTCGACTAACTTTGGGTTCAGTCTCAAGGACAACAACGTACAAGCATTAAAGATAAGTTAAGGCAGCTACGAAACAACAGCTGCCCGATATGCTTAAAATAGCAGAAGGGTTCTCTAGTGACATCCGATGCAATTTGTCCTAGACAAATGCCGAATTATTAATATAGTTAAAGGCAAAATACAGCAGGGACCCTACGAAATGGGAGATGGCATCTCAATTGAATCCAGGTAGGCCATACTTACAAATACTTTGGAATAGAGCAGGCTCAACGAATTGATCACACCACCATGAAAAAGGTCCTAACAACAGAGTTTTATATAAGGGTAAGGCGACTGCTGAAGACAAAACTTAACAGTAAAAATCGGTTTCAGGATATTAACACCTACTCGTTTTCAGTGCTTAGTTACTCTTTAGGCATAGTTAACTGGTGCAAGACCGACATTGAACAATTACAACGGAAAGTTCGAGTACTACTAACCAAAACTGAAAATCATCATCCAAAGAGCTGTGAACGTACAACATTGCCACGGTGTGAACGAGGAAAAGGGTTGGCAGATATAGGCAAGTTACGTGATCAAGAAATTTCTAATTTGCGTAATCATTTCCAGAAACTCGCAGCATTTTCTGATCTACGCACAGTGATATGTCAGGTTGATGACTCAACACCTCTGCGACTGTCAGAACAACAAGTTCAAGTATACCACCAGACAACTAATCAGAAACTGCTCAAATGGAAAGAGAAGCTCCTTCATGGAAGAGATATAAATGACGACAACCAAGATTATGTCGACAGTTCAACTAAGAACTATCTAAAGTACATCGTCAAAGACCTTTCTATCAACAACGGTTTCCAAACATCTGAATCTATCCAGCATATTACGAGAGGTTGATAAGCGTTCGCTGCAACTAAATACAAAGAACGACACGATGATGTGGCAAAAATACTGCACCAGGAACTAGCCCTGAAACTTGATCTATCACAGTCAGTAAGAACACCCTACTATATATACAAACCAGAATCTATTTTAGACTACAAACTGTTCTGAGATCGGACGATATTGACCGATCGAACTGTTGCTCACAATAGACCAGATATAGTTTTGGTAAATAAAGTAACTAGAAAAACAACTTTAATAGCAATCTCTAACAACAATAATATACTCTCTTCGAGGTGTCATTCCTTTGTACGCAAGACAATAGATATTATATATAAATATAATATATATTGTTTCTGGTCGGGAACCTTCATCAGTTGCGCTTCCCACACTTGATGATAAGTTCCCGACCAGAAAAAATATATGTTATATTTATATATAATAGCTATTGTCTTGCGTACAAAGGAATGACACCTCGAAGAGAGTATTCAATATCTCTGACAGGTGAAGTAACCTGAAAATTTTATCGTGACATTCTGTCCTAGGAGTTAAGGGAGAACAGCAATTACACGGAACGGCTCCAGATTCGGAACCTCTGTGTACTGATTCTCTTGAAAATCCTAGATGTCGGTCTTACATCTCGCGTCTTCAAACAATAATATAAACATTAAGCAGGCTGAAAAAATAGCCAAATATAGGGATTTAGAGTGTCAAATACACAGACAATGGGACCTGAACAACACTCGAACGGTACCAATTGTAATGGCAACAACAGTAGTAGTCCCAAAACATCTATTAAACAATTTGAAATACCTCGGTCTGGGCGAACATTCTTTACCAACTGATGCAAAAAGCCGTCCTGTTAGGAACAGCCCGAACGGTCCGAAAATTCTTGGGAAACTGCAGTCACGACGCCAACCACGGGCCTGATAACCTGGCAAGAACTCCCACAGAGCTAAACCCTTTTGATATGTAGTATATCTGGGGTTTAGTTAATTTTCCCCTAAAGGTACGTTATGCGTGCCTTAGAGGGAGTGTGCGGCCATACATTGTATGGTCAAGTTGGGACTATCGTGTTATTCAACAAAGTACTTTATTTTTCTCATGGGTTTTTGCCAAGTTTCTCTTTTGGTAACTTTCCCTTGTGTGCTTCTAATTTTTTGCTGGTTTGCTGGATTAGACTTCATGATCTAGGTTATGCAATTTTCATGAGTGTATGACATATCCCAATTGATGTGTACTTTCCCTGCATTTGAAATCGAAACTGCTAAACACGGTTAAAAAAAACTGAGCCATGTCAAAATATTGCAACAGGTTCTGTCAGTTCACAAACAAAAATTACACAAATTTTCACTTTTTCAACGTCTTTATTTTTAACAAAAAATATCCACTGTTTACGAACACTATGCGTAATACTATTTAAAACAGCTGTTCGCTTCTCACAGTGGATTTAATCACACGAATATAAACTAAACTCAACTCTTTTAAATGCCATTATTATTTCTTTGTTGTCAGAGCGTTTTCCGGAACAATCTCGAGGTTGCCTTTTCTTTATTTCGTGATAGCCAGTGTTGCTATTTTATTATTTCAGCCGTTTTTATGTTTAGTTGTCGTCTTTATCCGAGCGACTAATTACTTAATATTTATCTTTGGCGGCTTAAAATGAATTTTACAACAAAATTTTTTAGTAACTCATTTAATTAGGCAACAAATTGGGCTGAATATTTAACGAATACCTTGTCGTATGGTACAAGAAGCAAAAATCTGTCACTGGAATTAGCATATTGAAAACCCGAAAGCATATATTTCAATTCGGATATTTTAATTGTACTGAATTTATATTTAATTGTTGCTTTCAGTTGTAAAGCATCAATCTGTTTTAGAAAGTGTTTTTGTTAGCTTCTTGCCCACTCTCATACAATATTATATAAAACACAAAATCTGTTTACTTATTAAAAAATCATTAACAAAATTCTACAAATTATTATTATGTAGTGTGCTAATAAAGTTCGGTCTAGTAACCGTTGTGCGTACTTAATTGATTTTGTTCACATCTGGTTTCTGCCAGAAGGCTACATCCTTGAGTATTCTGTCTACCGTTACGCACAAAATCCAAAATAGCATAAAGTGGATAACATGATACTCGGGGAAAGCAAGAAATGATTCTGCTGCCTTACGGGTATACGTTGGATGCTAAAGTGCTATTAGAAGTTAGAACAAGCAATTAGTTATCCGATCAATGTAGGTAATTGAAGATAGAATGAGGATGTTACAGATTTCTTAATCACTTGCATATTTTAATAACAAAGTACATACGCAACAACAAAATATAAAATACAAAATTTTATATTAATCTCAATATGTGAGGGAAAAAACTAGTTACTCTAACACAAAATTATAAACTAAAAGCGAACTCTTAGACAGAATATGATCGATTTTAAATGTCTGTAGAGTTTGTTGCAAACCTTTTATTGCCAAAAATTTAAGTCTTCAACAAATCATTTTAATTTTTAATGACACTAGAATTTAATGAAATTTCTTTAATAAATAAATTAAGTTAACAGTCCTTCGTAATTTATATAGAAATACAAAAATCTTAATTCCACATTTCAATTTGTTTATGTAATATATTTAACAAAATGATTCACGCTGGGTCGATTTTAAATATTAAAATGACAGCACTCATTGTTATATTTTTACCATTTTTTGACTACATCTAAATCTTAAACAACATTGTAGTAGATTCCGTGGCTTCAAATGCACAAATATTCACACTTACTTTAAACTTCTTTATTTTACCCAAAAAAACTCACTTATTTATAAAACAAAATGACTAATACTATTCAGCTGATATGCTACATGATATCTTCAACTAAAACTACGCACCTATCAGGCTAATACGTTTTATACATTTTGTCCAGTTCGAGAAGTTTTCCAGTTATCTCTGGTCTGACAGTGTAAATAGTATTCGATTTCGGAATCACGCCGAACACAGTCTTTTCATTAATCGAAATTTTAGGGACTGCTGTTGTTGTTGTTGCTATTTTTCATATTGTGCCGGTTTTTATGATTGTATTCGCAATCTTTCTAATAGACTGATTCATTTCTAGCAGGTTTCTTTATTTTTAGGAGGGTAAAATGAATATTTAGACATTTTATTTTGATAATTAGTAATTGTGTCTTAATTTTCACATTTACATTTTTCGTAGTTTATTCACTAAATAGACTTCAACGAGTGCAAGTGGGAAAATCATACCAGAAACTCTGGACAGTTTTTTGATTATGTGCAGATATCTCAAATGGAAGTTTGTATTTTAACGTTCAAAAAGAGATTATCGTTACAATATTTTTGCTGCAATTCACCTGAAAAAACATATAAATTTCTAAAGACGTAGCGATAATAAAACTCTCACGAAACCGGAATATGAATATATTTTCTTGAAATGTACAGAGTTTTGAACAAAATATTTGATAGAGCAGCCGCCGGAGACTGCACAGAAGATAGCAAAAAATGTTAAAAATTGGCAGAAGGTAAACGAAACTAATTCACCAAGATAATACTTAGATTTCGGAAGGTCATGTAATAGGGTGGACAGAATCTTCAACTTATCGAAATCCAAACAAGCATGGAAGGTCGGAAAGAAGATTAGTTTAAACTATAAAGAGCAAAATTGTCACAACTTTATTAATGATAGAGACCTTTAGGTTGAATATTACCATTATGTACCCACTGAGAATCGTGAAAATACTTATTCATACGCCACGAACCTGAAGAGCGCACTTTGGATAAAGTCCTTATAACACCAGAAGGAATGAAACTGTTGCGACGATGATAACGCTCCAGGACCACATTATGTGGCTACAGAATTTATCAATCATGGATGAAATAAATTCTTTGATTGGTTAGCCAAAGTTTTTAGCATGTTTCTAAGATGCGACGAAGTATCGTCTGAATGGACATCAGCCTAAATGAGTAGGTAATAAGCAACAAAGAATGTCGAACATTATTGCATGATAATTACGAACAGGATAAAAATGGTCTGGCAAGACGCTGAAGATTAAAGTGGGTTGCGTATGTGTAGATAATTCATTCTACCTTAGACAAGTAAGTAAAAAATCTTACAATAGTCAATAGAGATTTTTAAGTGACATAAAATTCAACAGAAAACCGCATAAGCCATCAGGTAAATAATAGTTCATAACGAAATCTATCAAATACATAAAGAAGTGTTCGAGAGGACATCATTCAATTGTGGGAAGCGCAACTGATCAAGGTTCCCTGACTAGAAACAATATATGTTATATATAATATAATATATATTGTTTGCGTACAAAGGAATGACACCTCGAAGAGAGTAATAGTTTATAAGTCATAACTGACATATTTGTAACAGCAAACTCGTAGAAGTAAATTATTTGAGGCTTAAAAAAATATGGGGGCTTTGCGTTTTTTGCTTCTAGTGTAAAAATTAATAATCTGTTCATAATGTTGTCAATAGAAAAATTGTCGAGAATCAGAAAATCTTCAAAATTTATAAATAATAATAATAATAATATAAATATAAATAACGCTGAAGATCGATATTGTACTTTAAGTAGATGTTTCAGAATTTCAGCAATTTAAGTAATTTGTAGAAATATTCTGCAGAACGTAACCACCACAGTTCGATAGCGATATGCAAAATATATTTTAAAAGCTCATTAAAATCACTTCACTTCGTTTATCTTCGATTTTTGTTATGGTGCCGTAAAATACATAAATCCTGCTTGCGAAATGTGGCTTAAAAGACGACCCCTTGCTTCCTCACCGATCCCTTGACAGTGGCCGATTCAGACAGTGGAAAAAAGTAGTTAATTAATATCAGTAAACGGTATACAGGTAATCATTAACTTAATAAACCAATAAAAAAATAGACCAGTATGGACAGGTAATAGTTATGTCAATAAACACGTAATAAACTGCTGAGAAAAAAACATATAAAAATACAATTTACCATAATGTTCATTTCCTGCCACACTTTAAAAAAATTCTAGATCCGTCCATATGCCTTGAAACCAATTGTTAGTAAACCGCTGGCTGGATGTCGCATATTCCTACATTTATTAATGCAATATTTACCATTATTTTAAACTAATTTCTGGGCATAATAGCCAGATAGCCCAAGATAGACAAATTGAAGTGGAATTTAAGAACTTTCAAAATATATTTAATATATCACGGGCTGACTAGTGTCGTTAATACAGTGGGATCTGCAACATAGCTTTCTAAATTATTTAAATTCCAATCCTTCAAAAACTACTTATTCAATAGTATTCATCGTGAGCCCATAACATCATAAACTATAGTTTTGATAATGATTAATATTCCCGTATTAGTTACTAGAAAGTTAAAAATTATTGAAAAAAAAAACGCTCATTAAGAAGGATTTTCTCTACAAATTTTCTGTAGCCGGCATTACGATTCCTTCATTACTTTTCATTATATAAGCAAAAAACAAAAGTTGCCAGTTTTTATTATTTAAATAGTTCATTTCTACGAGTTTGCTCATCTATAAACTGTTACTTCAAGTGAGAGTTGGAGTCACATACTACAGTTTCCTTACCACCTTTTTCTCTTTTTCCCATTTTCAGACAATCTGCTAATGAGTGGATTTGCCTTATTATCTTTTAAATTAACTGCTTTAAATTTATCAAAAACATACACTTTTATTTTTCACAACGAGCCTTATTATTTGATTTGCGACATGATGCTCTTGATTTTTATAAAAAAATATATAAAACCTTTCAGTGAAGCACAGTATAATCTTTGTCTGAAGCTCAATAGTTTTGGATTAAGGAGAAGGTCAAATTTTAAATAATAAATTGTTAAATCTTTTATAGAAATTATTTTAAAAACATAAATATAATATATTTGTATTTTTTATCACGATTCCGTTCATTTGATCCATTACGTATACATTTTAAACTTAAAAAACTTGTGCTTAAATTTTCATTCAAATATATAAATTAATGTTAGAATTTGTATTTTAATCTTGACCCTATATTTTAAATTTTTTCCAGTGTATAGGCTAAGTAGTTCGCAGTTGTAGTGCTCTTTCATTTCATATACTTTTGAAATACTTTTAATTTTATTGTATTTAATTGTGTAATTTGGGCCACAAAATTACCATTAGGGTTTTCCCCTTATTTTTGCTGTAAAGTTCAAATTGGGCCCTATATTTCTATTTCTTAAGTTTAGGTCGCGTGGTTTTGAATATAAAGCGGTGAATATGCGATTAATGAGTTTGAAAAGAGGTTAATTTTTTATTTTCCGTTTAACTCTATAATTTACCACCCAAAATAATAGTAGGTTTTATTCAGTAAATGTCAAAATTGTGCGCTTAATACTTTCATAATTAAAGGGGGATGGGTATTTTTAATAATATTTATATAAATGTCTTTCAAACAAATTATTTTTCTAACATCAATATATATATATATATATATATATATATATATATATATATATATATACATGACGATATTGCACAAAGTTCATTTTTGTATTTTCAGTTTAATTCTGTAATTTGCCTTCTAAAATTAGTATAAGGCTGTTCTCTGTATTTTTCTTTTAAAGTCCAAGTGAGACATAATAGCTCTATTTTTTTTCTGAATTTTAGGGCTTATGGGTCGGAAATAAAATGGGGGAATGTGTAAATATTTGCATTTTTTGATAATATCTATATTTTAAACTAACAATTTTTAAAATATGACATAAGTATATTTCTGTTCCTCAGAATGAGCCATTTTATTTGATATATTAAAAATTAATACTTGGGGTTTCTTCTTATGTTTCCTGTGAATTCTGGGAAACGTCCTATATTCCCTATTTTATTAAAAATATTAGGATCAATTGTTTTAGAGACAGAGCTGTGGATTTTTGTAATAAACACAGAATTACACATCAAATCAAAATTTCTGAATTTACGACCTGTACTCCTAATCGGCCCACCAAATTCTACACATATACCAAATATCAACCTTTGCCATAGTAGTTTTGAAGAAAATTTGCTGTAGTATAACTGACGGTCAGGATAACTTGGCAAAACTAAGCGTATTCCCTGATAAATAGAAAATATTGATTACTTCTTGTAAAGCATCGTAGAACCCCAGAAAACATAAAATTTCGGGTCGATGTAGAAAATAACCATTAAGGTATTAAACTTGTTAGAACGGGCGAAAAAATCTTTGTAAGATGCTCAGCTGCAACTTAGAATTTGTGTAAATATGTTTTTTAAGTACTTTAAAGTACTCTCAAATTTTTTATAGAGTTCTTAATTTATCGTGTACAAAGGGAGGGCTCAGTTGACCGTTTTGTAGTTATAAATTAGTTGAAGTCTAAAAAAACGCAGTTGTGGAAATTCTCTATACTAGTTAGCAACAACGCTTGAAAATAGAAACGGAAAGTTGTTTACCGATAAAATACTGCTATGCCAAATGATTGATTGGTTTTAGCAACTCTAATTGATAAAATAAGATAACCTACTTTTGAATGCTTGTTTTTGTATGTATCTTAGTGTAAGGAAAAGTTACTAAGGATATTTTTTACACACGTTGAATCAAAGAATAAAAACGTTTTGGACAAAAAGCACTTTTTGCAATTTTTAAAAAATGTGTTGTATACTTGTGAGAAAATATTCAAGATTCAATTGGTACTGCGTGAAGATATTTTTAGGATACTAAACTAAATAATTTTTTTTAATAAATCTCTTTAACTGAGTAAAATTCAAATTAACCATTTCTCTTGCTGATTTTACTTGTTATTTACATATATGGACGAATATTTATGCATTTGTTGGGGATAACAACACATTCTTAAAAATTCTATATATTTCAACACGTTTCGGAGTCTAGGGCAGACCCCTTTGTCAATGGCAATAAAGAAACTAGGTGGAAAGACAAATAACCATAAAATAAAAAGTTAGGTACCTTTTCATATAGTTTTTTATTTCTATTGACAATGGGGTCTGCACTAAACCCGAAACGTTTGGAATTACACAAAATTTTCATGTATATTTGGTATTTACAAGTACAAAAACATGAAAAAAAATGTCGCAACTATAATTCAGAAATCAATTATATGGATGAATATAATTTATTTACTGCTCGTTATAAATTATTTTATAGACAACATCAGAGCTAGAGAATACAGCACTAAATGACTAAAAGATAAATAAATAATTACCTCAGCAATAATTCTGAAATTACTACCTTGAAATAAAAATTTATTTGTCAAATTTATTAGTCAAATTTATATAAACATAATAAATGTGGTATGAAGGTAAGAGCAGTCACGAAAATGGTTACACTTTTCAAAGTGTTGGCCTAAATTTATTATATCTAAAGTTCATGCCCATAAATAACCCACCACATTAGGTGTTTCGACAAGGATTGTTACAATTTCAAGAAAGTTGGAAAGTTTTTCGTAACAAAATCTTTCTTGTCATTCTAAGGGCGAGATTTCTGTAATGTCATTAAATGAATTCAGTTCGCGCTTGCCTTTGGGAACATATTCCGCATAAATATAGTTACCCTAATTCCCTTAGGATCCTGGAAGCACGATTACGTCGGGACTTGGCGAAATTTTCAATTCGCAATTATCAACTACTGAAATCCCTTGATTATACGATTTTATCCACAAGAGTATGTACTCAGTTGTGGAAATTCTCTATACTAGTTAGCAACAACGGTTGAAAAGAGAGACGGAAAGTTGTTTACCGATAAAATACTGCTATCCCAAATGATTGATTGGTTTTAGCAACTCTAATTGATAAAATAAGGTCACGTAATTTTGAATGCTTGTTTTGTATGTATCCTAGTGTATATGCTTTATAGTGACTAGATATGTTTGCAAAAATATCTACTTTATAGGAATTTCTTTTTTTATTATTCAGTGGTTTAGCGGGAACTAACAATATTTAAATTAACTTTTCATATCTTGGACTAAGTTGATTTTTTATTGATATAAATATAATTTATGACTGATCTTCCATTATCATCTTGAACGGGTAATACAACAGACTTAATTTAGCTGCGTAGCGGGCACACTTTGCCACGTGAGCAAAAACTGTTTATTGTATTATTTTACAATATGTTTAAGATTTAAAATATATCTTCTATTAAAAACTAAGACAATATTGAATCATTTATATTTATAAACTCAACGATAGTATGTAACTAGTATTTTGTAGTGTTTCTTAAAGCATATAAAAAAACTATTCACAAATATTTTTGCAAACTGGTAAAATTTAAAAAACAGTTCCCTTTTTAACGAGGCACATCGCGAAATTGGCACATATAGGATGATTTTAATCTTGTCTGCAGCATAAACACGGTATTGTCTATGGGGTTTAACTTTTAAGCGACTAGTAAAAAGTTTTACAAGCTTTTATTTAGTTTCACCTGTCTCGGTGTCTGTAATCAAATCGTGCAAGTGAATTCTAGATCACTTGCTGGCGTTCGATTCAGCTGAATTTTGTGGACACGGACAGTTAAGTTGCATCATTCTAAATTCAATATGGCGAACTCCTAAAGATGGCGGACTAATTACTTTTTCTGCAGCCTCATGGTATGATAGGTATCCAATGAAATATTTTGTTGAGAGGAATACGAAAAAAAATTTAAAGTCACTCTAAATTGAATATGGTGGATATCCCAAATTACGAATACAATTTTCTTATCTACCCCCGTGATATGTGTATCAAACAACGGATTTTTGTTAGGAAGCCGAAAAATAAAATGATGTTACAATAAATTCGAAATGGCATACACTTCAAGATGCCGGACAAAATTTTCTTATCAATCCCATGGTATCAAATGAAAGGGTTTCCCGGTAGAAATAGAATTATAATGAAACTGAAAAAAGTAAAAAGTAGGCAAAAATTTAAAAATTAACTTTTATATGATTATAGCTTTTTCAAAGAATAAAGAAAAGTTAATATTTTTAAAACAAGCCTCGATTAAAATGTGACAAATATATTTTTTTTGTAAACATTAACAAAGTGTTGTATATGACTGCTCTATGTAACCTCAAAGTTTAGTTAAACCACATGACATGCCAAATACCAAGTATTGATTAAACTTACACGAGAAAATGTTAGGAAAATATACCAGTCATTAAAAAAAGAGCAATGAAATAGTTAATAATAAAATAACTTTACTGATTTCAGACATCTGTGCGGTAAATAATTTTAAAAAGTGGGAAGTTGAGTTGAAAGTAAAAATCAAGAAGTCAATGTCAAACGCTTGCTGACATTTCCTAGCGGTCCCTAATGTATGAGATAACAATAACAAGCCTTTTTCACTCGGGGTCTGAGAGTCCCTGCTCTAAAGCTACTATAAGTTGGATAGCTGTGAGATATCAAGAAAGTTTGAGTACTCGAAACACGGCATAGAAACCAATCTTTAAACCTCGTATGCCAGGTTTAACAAAGTATACGAATATACAAATTTGATTTAATACTTAAAAGTATTGGTAGGTATGAGTCCATTTATAAATCAACGTTTAATTTTCGTCATATTCTGATTGATATGTAGTTTGCAATCAGTACCTTATAAACCTACCTTTTTCTTTGTGAATAAAGAGTTATAAAGCAAATACAATTAGTCAATATCCCTTAACAAAAAAAAAACAGTAAACATACAAAGAGTGACTGTTAAGTAGTTTAAATTATATATATATATATATATATATATATATAGTGTTTGAGTTTGGGTTCATTGGGCTTTATTATTATTTACCTGTTCAGGCTTTTGCAACATTAGATTATATTATACTTATTTGAATTAAATTCAACATCTTATTTTAAACTTTAAATGCATTAGATTAAACCATCAAATCAATTAACTCTCAATTTAAAATATTTTTACTTACTGTTGTACATCTCATGTAGTTCCAGTACCTCATTTCTCGAAGACACTCTTATTATCTTACTTATCTGAACTTTTTATTTTGAAATTATTAATTTAAATTTTATTTGCAATTAAACTTTAAGTGATTCTTTATTTTAACTATACTATTTAATCTCATATAATAATCTGATATATATATATATATATATATATATATATATATATATATATATAAAATATGTTATTGTTTATTAATTCAACTCTTTAAAAAATTCACTTTTCAACAAAACAGTTTCAACGTACTTTATTAAACAACATTGGTAAATTCAAATAAATTATACAATTTCTGTTAATCTTTCTATTCTACTCATTACTTTGGAGAATTCTCTTTCTTATTCATCTAAGCCAATATTCCTTATCTAAATTTATAAACAAAACATTAATTATCATTTAAACAATACAACACAAAATTTTAGAAACTACAAAATTATTTACCTTATTTTATTTTTATTTCTTTTTCTAGAACATCATTTCAATTTCTTCTATGACTTTTCTTCTTTTCACCATTGTTTTAATATTTTAATATTTATATTTCATTCCACTCACCAAGTCAAAAGTTCCATTCCTTCTTTGGAAATATTTACACCTCTTAAATTTCATGAACGTGTTTTATGTATTGCTTGCATATTCACTTTATTTTATTTTACAAATTTGTTCAACGGAATGTAACATCCGAGGCGCTGGTTACATGACGAATCTCTCAATTTTGGCAAGGCAGTCCTATTTATCAAGTAGTAACAAAACACTAACGTGAGGCCAAATTTTGCATGAATTAGCTTACTTGATATTGTGATTTTATAACCCAAAATTTAGTAAAACTTCTAATTTAAACTATATTTTTTACAAAATATCTTATTTGAAACCTAATTTAATTTTGAATAGATTGTTTTATATAATATATTGCTCAATTTTTCTTTGTTATGGAGATTTTGAACTTCGAATGTTTGATTATTCTGAACTTTCTATTTTTCACCTAACTTACTAAATATAACTTATATCTACCATCTATTACTTATTTCTACTCTTTATAGTCTCATACATCCTAAGCATATAAAGTTTTTAGTTGCACCAAGTTCATATCATGTTTTTGAGAATGCGTATTTTATGGCATGGCTCGTTCATTATAAGTTCACTTTATACTGTCAGTAATTGTCTCACTTCACCAGTTGCACTTCTTTTTTAAGTGTATTCAGTTTGTTTACTTTTTAATTACCTAACTTATTACCTATTACAACTTCTCTTTAACCATTTAAGTGTATTTTCTTTTGGAGTTGTCTCCTAAATCCTACTTTTGCATAATTTACTTGTTTCAATGTCTTTGGTACTTATGTAAGATACTTTTTATCATTTACTAATATAATTTTTTATTTTTGTCATTGTCAATTATTAAATTTTGCTGATATCTAGTCCGTTTTGCTTTGAAGATAAGTTTTATAATTTGATGGATCACAAGATTTAATGGACTAAATCATAGTAATTCTTTACCCTATTTAATATTTTTATACCTAGTTTGCATGTAAGTGGCCTATTTTTTCAGATTTTTTATTGTTTTATTAGTTATGCTTAAGTATGTTACGATAACAAGTTTTTTCTCAGGGAAGCTTGCTTAAGTTGCTAATTTGTACCCAATAAGTACTGATTTTTTTACAAGTCCCCTGATCTGATCTGTTGTTTTTCTATTTTACACTATTTATTGATACATTTGACTAGCTCCTCCTGTGTTTATTTTTATCTTGTTACATTTCTTAAAATTGTTTACTTTATTCCTTATCCTTATGCTAAGGGCTGTTTTAATTACAATATATATATATATATATATATATATATATATAGGTACATCATTCAACTCACGACGGCTGCTTGATTTAGCAGTTTTCATTTGGTACGTAATGACGTAACTATAAACTGAAATTCTTCCATGCTAGTAAGCACCTAAGCACCTTATACGACGAATATCAGCGAAGTGAACCTCTAGCCATAAACGACGTCTAATGTTGTGCTAAGTATGTTCAAGTATATGAATGTAATCTCATGCTGTATACTGAAATCCATATCTTCAAGCTAATGCAGCATTCCTTCTACAATATATAGATATTGCAAAAGGAAAACTGCGTTGTGGCGGCTTTGCTTTTTTTTGTGGTGCCCTGCCATGACCCTAAAGCACTTGTCTTTCTATTTCGAATCCTTCTCTGCTATGGTATATAGCCTGTTGCCCTTCTTTAAGTGTTTCTTCCTTTTGTGTAGGTGTGTGTTCTTCTTGTCATCTCTCTGGTTGGTGATGTGGTGTGAATCCCTCAGATCCCCTCTATTTCTCGTGAAAATCACAAACTATTACGTACTTTATTTTATATATCGCTGTCGACTACTGCAGCTCTTCTTCTTCTTCGCTGCCGCTGAGGCAGAGGAACTACCAACACTCTATATATAGTAATTGGAAATAAAAGAAACCAATTAAATATATGTATGATTCTATTATTTTAGTTTTAATGTATTACCAAAAAATGCACATAAACTTAATTTTAATATATTTTTGTCCAGTAACACACACAAGATTACAAAATTAAAAAATGTTTGAATATTATGCAATAAGCATTCGTTTGACTTAACTAAATTTTTAAATTCTAGTCACTTTTATAAATGTACGAATTCCTAACTTAATCACTCGGAAAACTCCATTTAGCAAATTATTTCGATTCTGAATTATTCTTCTACGGAATACGATATGCGGACTATCTGAATGTACGACATGCACTTAGAAAGAAAAACACTCTCAGAATAAATATTTCTTAGTAAGCTATTAACGATCCACGAAGGTAGTGGACCTTCCTAAGGGATTTGCGATGTCCCGAGACAATATCCGAGCAGAACTTGCGCATTCCGAAAAAGTCTCTAGGGTCTGATCGTGATACGAGTGATGAGCACAACTTTTACCGCATACGATTACTATAGTGAGGGTTATCAGACGCAACGGTGAGACAGTGTGTTCTCGATGAAATGAATTTATCTTATGTGGAATCACTGAAGGGAATACCGAATGGGGACAGATGTATTTCGTTTCAGATTATAACCCTACAGCTTTCAAAACGAACATTACGTAAGATTTCTGAGATTTTGATGTTTTGCAATGAAAATAATTTTTCATAAATCAATATCAATCGTTTTACTTATTTTAAAACATTTAAGATATTTAAGCATCAAAATTATCGAAATAACTACTTAAGAACCCCAATAATGAAATGAAGGGTTAACTGCAGAGAGTTTTCTTCTGAGAAAACGCTTTCGCAAATAACACATTTTTTCTATTCTAGCATTCAGATCTCCTCTTATTATTTCTCTGTTATGACCTTTTTAGAATATTCTATCATTTAGTATATCATAGAGCCTTTTCTTCTCTTCTACTCGCGCTTCATTGGAGTGTCAACTGTTATTATTTTGTATCTTATCAGGTTAACGTTAGCTTTAACAAGCTATTGCTTATGGTCTTTTCAGACACATCAGTCACGATACGTCGGCGTCACAAAATCATTTCTTGAAAGTTAAGTGGCACGATATTGTTAGTTTTGACTGACTTTTTTTGTCCGGGATCTATCTTTCAAGGATGGCTTACTATAGTCATTCTGTCATCTAAAAAAATGGTCAGGTACAATGCCGTAATATGAAGGCGAATAAGATGGATATATTATTAATCCTAATCAACTTAAAAATGTTAGGAACCTTGAGCATTTTATGCACATTATTTTAACCTTTACACCGTCTTTAAATAATATAAATAATTCAGTGGCGACCCAAACTTATATCTTGTTGAAACGTAACATCCTGCATATTATCCTATTTTCGAATTCAACTCTTCATTCCCATATAAAGATCTATTACAGTATACCAGATTCTTCAAGTGATATGACCAGATTGATTTCAACACTCCGTATTGTATCTAAATAGACAAAAACAGGTTTTCCTTTGATTCAGTTTTGCGATATATTTCAGATAACTTTATAAAAAATTATTTGTGTTAAACGCTTTATACAGTGTATCTCATTATTTTTATTTGTTCACCCTTTACATTATACTACAGTTAATAGCACTGTATATTTTTTGTAGTAGTCTTATGTTTCTAAAGCATATTTCTATTTAATTGCTGCAATGTGACTTTGCCCCTATCTAACTGATCAGATCGTTTCGAAGTTCTTCTTTCAGACAAGAACACATGGAGATTAAATACATACACACAATGGTTGTTTATTTATTTATTTATTAATAATATAACATCATATAATAAATAATATTTCACATTAAATTTAAAATTGTAGTACTTTTTTGAATATTTTGAGTACTTCCAAATTTTACATTAATTCTTAGTAGACATCTAAAATTTGGACAATTTTTAATTATATTTAAACCACAGAAACCAAGGGTGTTTGTATTGCTTCCCCGGTGTTAACGCTAGATAACTGAAAAGAAAAACTTAGTTGTTGTTTCTTTTTCATGTACTACGTTTTACCTATGTCTGTGCCACCTTAGTCTGTGGTTAAGAATTACACCTAAATATTTATAGTTACTTACTTATTTTAGCCATTTAATGTTTTGATTTAATATTTGAAGAAATGTTAGTATTATTACCGAAAGTTATGTCAGCCGTTTTTCCGATAATGGGTGAAAGTTTGTTATGTGCGAACCTTTTTGATTTTATATTGAGGAAGATATTACCATTTTTTCGAGTTTTTTCAATCTCAAGACAAAGTATTGTTACTAGTGGAGAACGTTCATCACTTGCACTACCCTCAACTGATTGAAAGATTCAATAATAAATAAATATCTTTTCCGTAGATAGAACTGAATTTAATATATCATCTCGATAAAATACTTGCATTCTCAATTAGACTTCAGGTTAGACAACAGCCGCATCGTCAACAAATGAGGCAATACTGACTCTAGAGATTTTTCAGGAGATCATTAACAAACGAAAAATAGAGCACACCATAGTTCACACACTGGTAATCCTTGAGACCATCATTTACTTTAACTCTCTGAGACTAATTACCAGTAACTCATATACCATAGTTATAGAAATTGTCAGTTAGCTTATCATAACTGGAATCCAAATGTCAAATTAGTAATATATTTTTTCATGCATTTTTGTTATCCATTTGTTAATGAGCTATATTGATTTATGTGGGTTTATGCTTTTATGTTGCATGTTTACTTTAACATTTAAAATTCAGATAAATTTTAGGGTTTAAGCAAGACTCAAAATTTTGTGTAATTATGTTTTTTGATATTTAGTTAACCTGTTTTTGCTATAAAACTAGCGGGTCTAATTTTGATTTCTGATTCAATCGATGTTTGGATTTTATTACGTAGTTATACTTACTCTGTGTGCCAATAATAATGCTGGAATGCTCCGATTTTTTACTTATTCGATAAAATGTAAAGACATGCCATGTTGTTGTCATACATTTCTACATGTCGTCGTTCTTTACTATATTAAGCTTCTTTAGTCAGCAAGACTGCATATTATTTATTTCTGTTTTACGTTAGATTTTGCCATTGATTCAATAGGTCAGTTTGTCACTTCATTTTGACCATTAATAGATAATATTGAAATTGGTTGACAGAAGAAACTCATATGTGTAATTTAACATAATTGTTAAAATATGTTCTATTTGGTACTATGTTATTTGTGTTTTCCACTTAGTTCTAGAAATTACTGGGTGTTGTGTAATATTTTCCTACTGAGAATAACTCTCCAATCCAATAAGGATACCAAAAACAAATGAAAAGAATAGACATGTCTTGAAGTGTTCAGAATACTGCGAAAATGCAACATCAGCACAATATCAGTACCTCTTGTTAAATATTACTAAATTGTCGCCAGCTGACAAAATTGGCTTTTAAACGTTTTTTCATCTTTATAATGTAGCATCCTTGATACTGCGGCATTCTTATTGAGTATATAGTAGCGAAATATACTTGCTTGGCTTGTTCATAAAATTATCGAATTGTTTTCATGGATGTTTACAATAGGTTAAAAATTTTGATTGAGAATAGTTGGACGGCTTGTGGCTAATGGTAGCCGAGTTTACGTGAGCGCTATCGGTTTTAAACTAGCTGATGGCAGTATGGTGGAGCAATCTATACGCATTTCGACCATTTCTTATGGATTTTCATGTGGAAACATGTTAAAACATTTAGACAGTGAGGATAACTTGGATTAGATAGATGGGGATGACAAATTGTCATTGAGTCAGTTTTGCGTCAGTTGTTTGAGAGGAATCTTGTTGAAGATTCGAGAGAGTCAAGACGAGTGTAAGTTTATGAAGTTAGGTGATTCGTGTTGTGAAATTTAATCCATGTTTTCTATTAGTCAAATAAGCCACCGAGTCCGCGATTATCTGGAAAATACTTGATGTATTGTTCCAACTGTTGAGGTCTACCTATGTAATTTTTGGTAAAACTGAAACGATTTCCTATTTTAGGATTTTTTGCAACAACCCGTTGACTTGTGTACCGGTTGTGTAGTGTAGTGCTGATGTTTAGCTTGTAAAACCTTGTGAAAGTCCAATGGAATGTTACGGTTGGTATGATTTAGTCACCACTTATCTTGAACCCGCTCGATAGAGCGTGAGATGGTAACCAAAAGCCAAAATGTAATCTCACCATACGTCTCTAAACTGTGTTGTTTGTTGTAGCAGTAGAGGCTGCCACATTTGTGGCCCATAGATTTACGGCAAGAGCTTATAACAGACTCATCGAAACTTGGGTTGGAGCCTATCAATATTTTATATTATTAAGCGTTGTCTGTAGGATGATTTTCCACAGACTCAACTGAGAGGCTGAAGCAATCCTTTGCAAATAGAACAAAGTCACTAACAACAACAATGTATGCTTTTCGCGGTCATAGAGGCTCATTCTGGTTTTTGGAGTTTTTGGTTTTATTTTTTTACAATTTTTATACTTGTTTTGCTCTATCAGTTTAGCATTGGGATATCATGTGTTTGATGAATAGTTCTTATTTTGCAAGCGCATTTACTAAACATTGTTGGTTATATTTGTGTACTAATTTTGCTTGGGTTGTAAATAAAGCTAAAACTTAATATAAAATCTTTTAGGAAGTGAAATTGTATGCTCCAATATCTAATAATAACACACTCTTGTTAGCTGCATTTTTAAATAAGTAAACAATTGCTTTTAATTGTCGTAAATAAATTAAACTTTGTATGTACACATGTATGGATGAAAACAAAAATAATATTTTTAATAATAACCTCCGCATCCACCAAAATTTTCTACACAATAAGTTGTAATTCGATAAGCTAGTTTTTTTTAATTGTATTTAGTCTATATATGAGTATTCAAGGTTATTTGCAACGTCGGTCATGCTTAACTAATATTAGTTGCTTGTATTTTTTAAGAAACGGTTTTGGTCCAATATAGGTGTAATAATTGGTCACTATCGCAAATAGTCACTAAATTAAAAATCTCTTGTAAATGTATGTTTCCAGGTTTCCGTGACAATATTAATGCTGTTATTTCTTACGCGTCAGCAGAACGAGTCAAATTGTTTAGGCATGTTAAATATTTGGGATATGTAACTTCAAGTTGGTAGTTTGTTAGTTCGTTAGTTTTAGTTACCTCGGTGAAGAATATATCTAGTCTTCCTAGCAGTAATAACGTATACATAATAATTTAGTTGTTGCTTTTGTTCAACGTTTAAGGTTCTACTCAGCTAGTTGACACCACTCCTCTGGACCAACTCCGCTGTGTAAAGGTCAAGTAGTAATGGTGACATTTTGTCATAGTTATAACTCTAGATAAGTGGTTTTTAGTCCATAATTTTTGAACATCAGAATACATACATTGTATATTTAGTATGCATGGTTTTTTTCAATATTATATTCTAATGTTGTTGGAAACAGCTGTAAACCTGCCACAATAACTTTTTACTAAGTTTTTGAGGTACAGCAAGCTTTCGTTACCTTATTCAAAATAGTTTTATTCAACGCAAATTATTAACTTAATTTAATATCCATACTATCCATAGACATGCAATTTAGAATAATTGGTATTCAAGCTTTTAATTTTCAAATGTGTTAAGAATATGGAAGAATATTTTACTAAAACTTGTTACTACTCCTTATGTTCTTTGGTAGAGCCATATTGTCATGGAAAGTTATAACGGCAGCGAGCGAGGACCTTGTATATACAAACTAGATATCACTTACAGTTGGGGAAAGATCTACAGATTTCTACATTAGTGCCATAGTATAATTTCAAAAACTCTTGAACGTCAAATACTATATAAACCAGGTGTTCTGTATGAGTAAGGTAAGTTGAGTAGCGCATTTAGTGATCTATATGCACTAAGTTTAATTTTACGGATGACAAGTAAACGTCAGAGCGTAAAATGTTTTTTGTTTGTATTTTGTTTGAAGTTGGTATTCCGCCTTAAAGTTATATTATGTTATATACAAATAGTAGCTATTGACGAGCTTCAAAGCAAAATGCTTACCTTTTTTATAATAACGCATTGACAATGCCACGAGAGACCTTGGCGAAACGTGTGCGGGATTCAAACATGAATCAATAAAACGAACGTGTTATTGAAACACATATATTTGTTTCCCGGCTGATTTACGCACTCTTTCACTAAATCTTCGCAACACAATTGCCAGAGGATTATATATTGTTGCTTAGGTTGTATGTTTTCTTAAATTAATAATAACTACTACTATTAATATAGTAGTTCAGGTTAAGACAATCGACTCTTCGTCATATCTAATAGCAAATAGATCGGTTAGATACTTAGTTTTTAGTTTCTTTTCAGTAAAGCGTATGACAAATAATACAAACAACTTTGGCGTACTTAACTGTATGTAAGGCCAAAAGAAAATACTTTTGCTAATAGAGTACTTCAAATTAAGGCTTTCTACAATAATTCTGGTTGTTATTATAAATTACAATGATATAACCTTCTGTAGCTAATTAGTAAAACTCCCTCAAAAATATAAATCGTTACTAACGAAGTTCGGAAATTAACAACGAATTCAGCTAATTCAATATCCGAAACGTTGTAAAACTGATCGCTGATCGAGAGTTCTAAATAGCTTTCTGAACGATTTAATTGAATTTCTAATGTTATCCCGAGCATGAATAAATAATTTTGCGCCTACTTTACTGAATTTTAAGAAGAAAACTCAGATCTGTGATCGTCTCCTCCATAGAGACTCAATGTGCCAATCAAATTAGCACCAAATAAGGCTTCGCAATTCTAAATTACTTGCTACGCGTTTTCTCGGTGCGGCAGTTTGTTTACAGTTTTCCCCAAAGAGCGATACAACTTAAATAAACTTTTGAAGACAAGATTTGCTCTGTCGTATAAAGTAGATACTGTTCGGTAATTGAAGGAGAACTCCAATTAACTTCTTGTTAACATTAATATTGAAATTTACCTATTCACTTGATTAATTTCTGCTAGTTCAAAATTTATTGAAATATAACGTTTGTTTGAGTTCGACATGAACTTTCTCTCTCGGTGTTGACAAACGTACACACGAATGTGTGCTTCATTAAGCTGTAATGAGTTGTTTGATAATAATATGGAACTAATCATTACCAAAGGCAAACACAGCAATTATACGTATCGCTAATTGAGAAGGGTGAACTTGCGAACTTCATTTTAATTTGGTGTTATATGAGTAATGTATTAGTTGAGTAAAACTAATAATCTTGGAATGATATTTAATTGTTTAGTGAACACGTGTACAGTTATTTTGTTTTATTTTATTTTATCTTAAAATGCAAATGCAATGAAGTAAAATCCGTATAACGTAACTCACAGACTTTTTTTATTGTACTAGCGATCGACCAGTGGTCAAAATTCGACCAATTGTGTCAATTCCTAACAAAATTCAAATTGTTTTTTATATGTAATTAATATGACTTTATTGAGCACATTCTTAATGCTTAACTTAATGATATAAGGTATGGTAAAGAGGAAGTAAGTAGAAATAGATGACAAAAATTTAGTTAACATGAAATTTCTTAAAATAAATAATTCAGTTGTTAACTGGTAGGATAATATAACACATAAACGTAAATGACAAATCTATTTGAATAGAAATTGCAAAATAATCTGTTTCATTTTCCTATTAATACTTATTCAATTTCTATTTGTATGTGTATTTTGTATATGGACCGAGTGTTACTCGTAAATTCAAAGGTTCATCAAAAATGTTGGTAGTTACATACATATATACATATAGTCGGATATTTGGTCTAATTTTTCTCAAGATGAAGTGATTCAGTTTAACTTCAACTCTCTAACACTTAATAAAATACGCATTATAATAATTCCACTTTATAATATATTTCCACCACCCTGTATATGTAACTTCGTATGGACTATCCTATATATATATATATATATATATATATATATATATATATATGGAGAAATATTTATCCGGGAATACATCCGTTCGTTATATTGATTCCTGCAGGATTCAAAGATGAATCAATATAATATATTTCTTTCTTTACAATGTTCCATCCGTGAAAGCCTACGACTAGATATATATATATATATATATATATATATATATATATATATATATATATATATATATATGTATCAATAAACTTTAGAATCTCTAAATTGTGTACTTACATAAAACTTTTACATCTTAAATCTTTATAAGTAAAAGTCGATTATTTAAGTAATATTTTTTATACCTTGCTACGATTGTCCACAATTGGATTTGTACTCTTGACTGCTGTCAATTTAACATTAGTTTAAGCTACTTGTTTATAGTGGGCGCCACTCACTTGAATTTTATTAATAATTTATTTCTAAATTACTTTTTTTAAAAGATATTAATAAAGATTCTTTACATATTCTGCACTGAAGGTCGTCAATAGCTACTAAACAAATCAAAAATAAAGAAAATCGATTGAGAAACAGAGGAGAAATTGGTACCTAACCGTTTTGTCTTTGCCTATTTATATATAGATTGGTTGTGCATTTCGATATTTGCTGAACAGGATGTTATCTTATGCTCTATATTTTGGCAATTTATTTTTTTTTTACAATTGGCAATTGTGGCAATTATCAAAACATATCACTGGAGTCGCTTCTTAAGAAATGTCTACCTCTCCCGTTCTCTTGAACTATCTTTATTATAAAGCAATATGGTATATGAAATCAAAAATAAGCTATATCAATTTTATTACGAATTTGTTACTAATTTTTACTTGCTATTTAATCTTCATTTAATATAAGAGATATTTTATCGAGAAATGAATTCCGTCATCTAGAAATTTCAGAGAAAAAAATAGCTCACAGAGACTTCAAATCAGGTGTCGTCCTGTAAATAACGCCGTTTCCTTGTGATTTCTAGGAAAGAGATCGCAAGAAAAATTGTGTAGGTTAACTAAATCCTATCAGAGAAATTAGTATAGTATCTTTTCGAGATTTCTCAATCCACTCAACAAAAGACAACATATTGTTTCTTATCCAGAACCTCCTAGATGCCACAATTCATTTGTCGGTAAAATATTAAGTCCAGTTATATGTAAGAAATACATAAATAATTGTCCGAGGTTGCAATCACGTGAGGAGAGCGCAACTGATGAAGTTTCTCAACTAGAATCAGTAGGTTGTCTTAGGTTCAATGGATTGAACAATCTCGAAAAGATAGTAGTAAAATACGGGAATTTCCGTGCAGGTAATTGTCAGTTACCTCCTCGTTGGAAAGGAAGAAGCCTGTTGAATCACAGGGTAGTGGGGAAATCAAACACTTACCGTGAAGTAAAAATTGATCTAGTTCTTCAGGATGGGGATTAAGTTGAAAATCTCATCACTTGGAGAAAGTGTTTTTTACTAACAGGTTCAGAACATGCCTCGGAATGGATGGAACTATTGGACAAAGACATAGGCTACCAAAAGGACCTTAAATTTCGGTACAGTCAATATAAACGGAACGAGAAGAAGTTGTCACCTTGGTAATCTACATAAACTTATCAATAATAAAAAAGCTTATTGGTATTTCATGTTACATAGTATGAATTTATACTACGTTATTTATAGTACGTGATCTGATTGTAGGACTATTGTTTTATTTTTTTTTTTATATAGACCAATTCATAAACAGGTATTTATTAGTAATGCTTATTAGTAACGTGACCAGTTTCAAAAAAAGCTATACCAGAAAGTCTATCACTTGTCCATAATTCAAGCCCCCAAATTTAACATAGATTTTGAAAACTCACTGAATATAGGGCATCATCTTAATTCACAGGAGATCCTAAAGCAATAACGAAAATCTGCAAACTTCCTGGAAAAACCTAACAGAAAATATTTTTCACATCAATCATAACTGGACATTAGCAAAATAAACTTTCGACTGCTCAATGTCATAAGTAGTTTTTAATATTATCATACTTGTTCTGGTATAATTGTATACTTTTTGCAAAACTTTGTTTACTTTTACTTAAAAAGATAATATAAAGAATTTTGAAAGTTGTCTTAAAGTAAAAGTGTTTATCATTGTTTTATAATAAAATATTATATGAGTCAACGTTCCCCAAACATTTACATTATTTCTTTAGTGTTATGTTATCTAACACTAAAGAAGATCTACACTACATGACCTTCTATTGTAAGTCGAGAATATTTTGGCCAAAAAATAATTTCTACGGCCTAAAATCAGCTTCCATATAAAACGGTGCTTTTCTCATGTCATTTAAAAATAATAATCCGTTTAGCTTACTCACCATGCCTCTTTTTAGTTATGTTTTATACGTGTTTTTCATCGTTTGATATTATTTCTTAACTACGTCTTAGTGTTTTACTGAGCATCCTATTACCAAATATTCAGTTTTCTCTGTATTTAGGTCCAGACCCAGTTATTATATACTTTCACAAGTTTTCGAACCATATGTATGATCTTCAGCATCTTCTGCTAGAACAAGTTGGCCGTTAGCAAATAATAAAGTAGTAATCACACCTTTCCCAATTTGTACTCCCCTCCTTTTACATTTTTTGTTCCTTTGATTCCGAGCCTTATTAACTGAAAAGTATCCCATGTAGTGTCCATGAAAAACATAGTTTATTGCCGTTCTGTATTGTGGATCTACTCTGTTCACTGCCAAAGTTTCCCTAAATTACAGGCTATACACTACTATCGTAAGCTTTCCTTAGCTGTATAAACACTATGTAACTGACTTCCATATTCTTGATCCTATCTAAAATTCGAATCGACATTCTATTGAATCTGCTAGTATTCTGCCCTACAGCCTACCTTCGGATTCTCTGTATTTTGTACAGTCGTGTTTATGTCATGATGATTTTTTGTTTTCCAATTCATATAGTGTTTTTTTTTATTTTTTCCATTAATGGAACACACTTCGTCTGAAACATTTGAAGGTCTTAATTCTTTTATTTGTTTTGTTAGGAAAACTTTATAATAGTTTTTCCACATTTCTTGTCTAATAATCGGTCTACTAGTGCTTTTTCAGATCTATTTGATTTTAATGTTCTTACAGTTTTCCAAGCTGCTCGGGATTTGGAGTTTCCTAATAGGATATCGATCTCTTGACGTTTTCTTATACCGCATTCGTTTTTGGTTCTTTAGGGTTCTCCGTACTTGTTTCTTAATTAGATACAGTATCCTGTAATTTCGTTTATTATCTTTTCGCTTGGACTTATTTTGTACAAGGAATATTCATAACACATTTGCATAAATTTTGAATTAGGTTTTTTTATTCTTGTTTGTTTGTGTTGTATGAGTACAATTTTAAGTAACTAATGACCTGATCTTCACAGTGCTCGTCTTCATAATGTTTTGTTCTTGACCTGTGCCTGGTTCCCATGTTTTTATGAATTTTCTTGTGTTTACAATACCCATTTTGGATTTTTAGATATTATTGTTGCCATAATTCTATAAGAAGCCGTTGTTGTTTATGACATCTTCTCAGTGTTTTCTTATTACTCCGCTTCACAAAGTGATATTTAATTCACTCAGTTCTTTACAAAATTTTCCTATCATTCCTTAGTGGCGGCATCAGTTGGAGCGTATATACCCACTATTACCAAGTCTTGTCCTGGTAGAATTTAAATTTCGCATTATTATCCTTTCCTTGATGGCAGACCAGTTTTTAATATTTTTTATATGTTTTTGTATCCAGGTTTTTCTTTCTTGGTTCCGCTATACAAATATACATTATCTTTTTTTGTTCCGCTTCCTTATTTATCTCACCAAGCACTACGACATCTAAATATTTTTTTGAAAGTCCTAGGAAGAACTCATTTGTTCCTTGTATATTCCAAAATCTATAATCATGAAGGTTTTTCGTTGCCATATTCTTGTTGGATGGAATATTTCAGCTCTAACCCAAATTCTTACAAGTCCAAGAATATTCCTGTAGGGATCTTTTACTCTTAGCTGAAAGTTCCAGTTAGGAATCGCTGATTATCGCACTCACCAGGTTCCAGTTTGGAACTGGACATGCTGGTAGGAATAACAGATGGTTGGTTCATCAGTCGGTTGGAATTACTTATTTGACAAATTATTCTTAACTTTCGTTGGGTTGTAGAGATAGCTAATTTTACTTATAGAAGACACAGTTTCCCGTGTCGTCAAGTCGTCAGTGGTAGACCTTCTTTTGCTAAAACTGATATTGGTGTAGATGCAATTTAGATAATTCCCCAAAATTTCTTAACTGTGTAATCTCTTCGAGGTATGATTCTTTTGTACGCAGACAATATATAAGATATATATTGTTTTTGGTCGGGAACCTTCCTCAGTTGCGCTTCCCACAATAGAATGTCCTCTCAAATACTTATTTATGTATTTGATACATAGTACTAAATTTGTAGTCGCGAGATGTAAGACCCCGAAAATCCTTGAAGTCGGTCTTACATCTCGCTACTACAAATTTCTTAACTGTCTTCATTATCTTGTATACTTTCTCCACACACTGATACTAAACTTTTCATATTCCTTATAAAGAAACTACTGTCTCTTATCTGTAGCAATGGTATATGTTAACTTCTTTGCTAACTTTAATGTAGACAATTTTCAGTAGAATGTCTCTGTTGTTATTGTTTTTTTCGGACAAAATTTTCTACATAATATGTTATGTAGAAAATTTTCTGTTTATCGATACCTGCAATATATAGTTTTTGGGTCTATTTATAACCTCAATTTTGGTAGTCACATTTAGCATTTATTTATTGTTAAATAATGTAAATCCTTTAGAATAATAAAGGATCCCGAACTAGTCTGATGGAAAATAGCTTTCTTCTATTTTTTTCTGGATATGCTATATACTAAGGGGAAAAAATCAACTTCAGTGGCTACATTTCAAGTTCAAGAGACTTTCAGAGTTTGAGCTCATGAAGAGTTAGTTCCACAAGTTTAGAACTAACAAATGGCTAACGTTCAATAAGAATAGTGCGGGGTCTTTTGTCAAACTGTAACACAAAGTTCTTTATATGTCTGCATGAAATGAATGAAAAAATAGTTTTATTGAACACTTTAACTTAATTTACCTTTCTGTAGTTGATTTGTAGGCACCTTTTTCTTAATAATATTAATTAAGGTCAGTTGATTTAACTTCTTGTCTTCTGACATGTAATATGTGCTAACCCTCTCTGATTCTTTCTAATATTATTGTATTAACTACGGAAAAAGTAAACGAGATTAATTCAAATTTCTCATAGTTAATAGCAGAATATACAGCTAGACCCCTGAAGCAACATAATATATACGTACAAATATTATTTAATTGATTTAATGAATATTTACTTAAAAATAACGAACTATTATTGGTCAAGATATTTACTATTTGTTATAAATAAGAACGTGTTTTTTATACGAATGTCAAAACTTTTGTATAGAATATAAAGCAACTTACCAACAATGAGAACTTGATGATTAGCGTACTAGGTGACACTTAATAATTTACATAGGCATAATGACCAGAATAAGAAGATAGCAATCATACATTAATTAAAACCTAAGGCTAGCAAAATAATACTGTATAAGCAGAAAGAGGGGTCTTTAACATAGTATCAATTTAAATATTTCCGAGCTTCTGGGAGAAACTTAAATCATTTGAATAAAGAGGACATAAAAATCTCTTCAGTTATAAAAATATATCACTGAATAGTCTGAGAAACTGCAGTCATTGATAGAAGTATGTAGGTACCAATAAATAACGTACGTATCCTGAACAATAAAACAGTTTGAGTTGTCAAACAATATTCGTAAGAAATAGTTGCTTCAAATTTTATGCGTAAATGTCATAAACTACTTTCGAACACATTGCTTAAGTTAGATTTTGGCCTTAAGGATCATAAGTCTAGTGACCTAAGTGACCACTTAACAGGAATTTTCTTTCCAATTAATTTGTTTAGATAATTAATCTTCACGCATCACTTCAATACCGTATTGGAGTAGTGCTCTATATATATTAAAAGAGAAATTACCTTTATGCAGAAGTATTTTGCAAGCCTCGTCCCTTAGGTTCTCTAGTTGGTGAACACTTACAGGTTCAGTGCAGCATATACAAGAGGGGATCGAAAGCGAAGGGTTTATATTTATCAAGAGTTTCCTATATTTCAGAAATTTAAAGTGATGCAATTCCGAATACTGGTATATAGACACACATCTTTTTTATATTCCTTTAATTCTGTTTAAAATAAGATGATAGTCCGATGTTGTTCATACCTGTTACTAATGTCGACTGGGTCAGCAAAAGTAATTTCAAAACGACTTTTCATAAGGTCCTTCTTTATACTGGCTAACCTAGAAGTTTTTTATCAACCCTCCTTTTCGGTATCTAATAAGTATTGGAGTGTACAGTTACAGCAAAGTCAACAATTGCCAGAAAACTTTGTTTGTCTATTACAAACAAATT
The DNA here is from genome assembly GCA_034190945.1 of Octodonta nipae. Taxonomy (NCBI): domain Eukaryota; kingdom Metazoa; phylum Arthropoda; class Insecta; order Coleoptera; family Chrysomelidae; genus Octodonta; species Octodonta nipae. The sequence goes on along the minus strand of CM067216.1, from coordinate 159,894,879 downwards.
GCCAGTATATCTGTAATCATAAGCGCATTTTATATACAGTTTGACACTACAAGTTCGACGTAAATTCAAAATTTCCGAAATTTTGTTGTTTGGGGCTGACTTCTTTACTTAGGAAAGGTTGTATTATGCAAAAAACAATGGATTTCCTATTTATAAAACCACGTACAAAACGATAAGACATAACCTCTTTGGAATATTACAAAATTAATCACTGACCGGAAAAAATCCTCAATAGATTATTTATCTGGAGTATGTAATATATTATTTACAACAAAACATAAAATTTAGCACTTATATAATCACCAAAAATGCTACAAACTTACCCGCTGGATTAAAACTAAACAGGAATAAAAAATAAATCCAGAAAATTATTACTAATGGATTCAGCAGAAAACATTTTTAAGAAATAAAAAGATACAAGCTTGGAAAATTTCACTTCTTATATAACACTGCTATTGTTTGCAAAGGATATCAACTGACAATTAAAGTAGTCGTAAAAAAATCAATAGCAGAAAAGTGTAGGTCAGATGATTCCTGTTTTCCTACTGTACAATATAATACTTATTTCTAAAAGGAAGTTTACTTTTATTGAGGAAGCGCAAATCGCCAGACAAGTAAAGCTTAGGATTTTCGTCGGCAGTTTGTCTCTACAAAATTCTATTTGTTTCAGGAAACTAAAGTTTTGAAGACATGTGTCTCGTATTATAATAACACTTCCTGTCGACTGTAAAATTTCCTGAATACAAGAATACTAAAAATTGAAAACTAAAAACAAAATAGTAAACTGCTTTTTACCGACTTCCAAAAAGGAGGAGGTTATCAATTCGTCGACAACTATTTTTTATGTATGACCAGCGATTATCCAATAAACAGATTGCCCAAGCCGATGATTTAAACTGCCTTATATTAAGAAACATTACAGAAAAGTACCATATAATTGTCTATCACTTCAGATTTACGGTTTTCCAGAAAATCTGTAAAAAAAAGTAAATAAGGGACTAGATTTCAGTGAACTTCAATGAATATTCACTGTTTTCTCTAAAACGGCTCAAGCAATTTGAATATTATAAATTGTATTCTACAAAGATATTATTCTGAAAATCAGAAAATTGTGTGCAAATAAACTGTGAACATCAATGTAAATGACAAATTTTATCATTAATATCTAGTTTAATTGTCAAGATATATCATGAAAGTATATCGTACAGGGTGGTTGTAATGGTTTTCATTTTGATTCATTTGAAGTCAGTTTCTATTAGAGACAAAGGTAAGTTACGGGGCTTATAGTCCCGTTAAATGGCAGAAAATATTTCATTAGTTTATCGAAAGGAAAATTTGTTATGTCAGCGAACTCTTCTATATGGTATACAGTTGTAGGTGTGTGCCTGCGAACTTGTGATATAAGCTGGTAAAAAAGCAGTTGTATACATAGGATGGTGAAAATATAAGGTGGAACTGAATTAGTTATACGGGGTGGTTCGCAAAATATTGTATTGCCCGGCACATAAGTAGTTGCGTATACAAGGTGGTTGAAATAAAAGTGGAGCAAAACTATAGTTATACAGAGTGGATATTTGTGTTATAGGATGGAGTATAATTACAGTTGAACAGAAGGCTTCAAAAAATGTTAAAAGCAGTTGAATATACAAGATGGTTAAAATATAAGTTGTAGTAGAATTACAGTTTTACGTAGCGGTTACAAAAAGTTATATAGTGTGGAACATAAGTAGTTGCTTATACAAGATGCTTGAAGTAAGGGTGGAGTTTAATTTTTATTATTCAGGGTGTATCAAAAATGTGTTTTATAAGCATTAGCAGTTAGAATATTTGAATTATAGGACGGGGTTTAATATAATTATAGAGATGAGTTCAAAAAATTTTAGAAGCAGTTGCATGTACCAGGTGGTTGAAATAAATGGTAGAGTAAAATCATAGTCATAAAATGTGGTTCACAAATGTGAATTCTGTTCTATAGGGTAGACCATGAGCCGTTGCATTAATAGTATACTAGACATATGGGGCGCAGTGAAGTAATAGGTAACCAGGAATAATTTAAACAATAGAAAAATAGAACCAGTCAATAGTGTGGAATTTATACTTAAACAAGGTGCTTTTAAAGATATCAGGACCGTTGCAATATTGTGTTTTGTTGAATTATAGTTGTACAGGGTGGTTCAGAAAATGATAGACAAGTTATATATGGGGACCAATACACAGAAGCATATACAGTGTGCATGCAACATAGAGTGAATTAGAGTTACACTTATAGAAAGTGGTGCAAATAATAAAACAAAGAAAAAAAGTTAAAAAATATTTGGGAAATATAGAAAAAGATTATGAATTAGAGAACGAGAAAGAGAGAAAGAGAAAGTTAAGAATACGCTAAAATTTTTTATAGAATTGTACTTTAAATAAGATAAAAAAGAAAATAGTGTTTGATTGCACACGGTTTCTAAACGGTTTTTAATTTAAATCAGCTGAAGTCGGTTCTTTTTTAAATATAAATTATTAGTACATGTTTTCTTACTGCTTGACTAAAAAAACAGAAAAATATACACTACTAGTCAAAAGTCTCCTCTCCCCTCTTATCCTGTCAACGGTTACACATACACTAATGAAATTTGGAAGGTGAAAATAACCTGTTGTAAACTTCTCTTCTAATGGTAACAGATGACTAATTTAAGATAGGAATTTAATATCCCAGTGAAAACGTTTTTTTTATTTATTTTTTTTTTGTTTGGGGTTTGGGCCAATTTTGAAGGATATATTAAATAAATACTAAAATTATTAATTCACAGTTAATTAATTAAGATTATTCAGTCCGCCTTTGCTTATTTGTTAAAAAGTTGTCTATTTTTATTATCTAATTGTTTTTTTAAAAAACTTTATAATTAAAATATTAGTTTTATGATATTTAACGAGACGTTTAGCAGTTGATAAACGCAAAATGGTAGCAGCTCCCTTAATAATTAGTGAATGTAGAATGAATTTACATGAAGCGGAATGTTTATATAGGAGGTACCCAGATAGTACTACATGGAGAACAGTTAGTGTTAAATATGCCAGACGATATGGTCGACCACCAGTTAGTAAGGAAAATACTTTATCCTCAATGGAATTGTGAATATTCAAAATGTACGGTATTGGATTGCCACAAATCCGTACATCTTTCGTGAAAAACATACTCAAAGTTACAAAATTCTTTAAGTTCTGCGAAATAATTCAGAATAATTCAGGAATTTGAAATCAAAGAACCAACAAGATCTAGCGCATTAGTATGATGCAGTCAGACGTTACCTGGATGAAGAATATCGATTGGACCATTAGATTTTTTTTCTGTGGGGGTACTTGAAATCCCAAGGTTTACTTTACGCTACGGAACTCGACAAAATTTATCATAAAAAAACGAATTATTGGAGAATGCAGGACAGTGTCAGCTAACATATTCGAACGAATACAATAATTATTTGTTTATGGTAGCATTTAGAATACTTGCTGCAAGAATTCGTTTAATTAAATACAGTGTAAATGTGAAATAATAATTTTAGTATATACTTAATTCAGTTTTCAAAATTGGCCTAAACCCAAACAAAATTGAGTAGGTATTATCAATACCATTCAAACGAGCAAACACTTGCGTAAGGACCCATTGAAAATTAGTGATCAATAATTTTAAATAGGAAATGTTTTAAATTTTATAATTTTTCGTATAATTACCTAGGTTCTTTACTGCTGTTGACAACGTAGTTTGACTTCGACCCTGAATCTCATGGAACTGTACAGCTTTTTCAAGTAGTTGTTAGTCTGAAGCTGGTAGAAATTGTAACTCGTTCCTAGAATTTTCCATGGACTTACATCGTCTTGAAATGATTGATCTCACAACGTCTCAATAGATTTAGATCTGCTATCGTCATCAGGTGTTATTCTCAATAAGTGCATAGACAATGTGTAAAGATGCTACTAATATAATTTTGGAAACAATTACGAATTTATCTGTAATAAAAAGAAAAAAGTAATTCAAATTTGAATAAAAAATTTGAAAATAATTAACATAACAAAGTACTATACAATAATTAGTTATGTAAGTAGGTATTTGTTAAATACCTAAACACTAAATGACTACAAAATAATCTCAGATTTACAGTTGTTTCTTATTATAAATTAATTACATACCTGTCTAGTATATTATTGAAGTCTGGGCCAGGCAAGCCAAGCACTGTAGTCAGATCTACTGCTTCATGAAACTTAATTGTTGTTTGGCTCCGCTAATTTCAATAACTACTTATTGTGAAGTGTTCAGTTTTGTTCACTATGTTCAGTTTTTTAATTTATATTTAGTGTGCTAAGAAAAGTTTATATCTTAGCTGATTCTGGGCATATTAGATTGGGATCATTCCTCAAAATATATATATATTTTTATTGTTTTCCAGAATATTAGTGTCATGTTTTTGGAATGTTTCCTTTTTCACGACATATCTGTAAAAAACCTATATTGAATAGATATTTACTTCTTTTTGTGCGCAATTTGATGCATGTTCTTAAATTCCGCGGTTACTGCATGTAGCATTTAGTATTCGGTTACTCAACTGCCCATTTTGCAATTGTTGTAAGATGTGCAATTGATAATATAATTACTCATTGTCTTCTAAACGTTGTTTGTGGCATATTCTTGATTACTTTTATGTTTTTATGGGCAATAACACCACAATAGAAATAAAACGACGTATATTGCAGGAATACCAAACGTTTCAGTCTATTCTGACTTCGTTGTCATAAATCAAATTTTCATTTTGCAATCTACATCAATAAATATAAAGTCATTGACAACGAAGTCAGAATAGACTTTGAAACGTTTGGTATTCCTGCAATATACGTCGTTTTATTTCTATTGTGGTGTTATTGCCCAAAAAAACGTAAAAGTAATAATTACTCAATTAACAAATGTTTGGTATGAGAGCAAAATATTTTCCTATATATTTTATATACCTGAGAGAACAGAAATCAATTCAGTTAAGGCAAGACAATTAAAAAGAGTATTTTGTTCGAAAGGCAGGTATAACAACACAATCTTATCACATCGTTTAAGAAGAGAAGAGCTGTTTTAGCTGGTGAAACGTTGTGATTTGCAGTTTTCGTCTTGCCAAGGCTAAATAACTTGTTACGCTCTTTTTGATTAATTGAAGTAATATTTGCTAGATAGAAATAACAGTATCAACGTGGTGATTGGGTTTTTCCAAATTGCTTATAAAAATTTCCTTTTCCTTCTAGCCCACTCTCTTATATGTAAGCCCCGAGTCTTTTATACAATAAATTCTTCTGTACAGTCTCAAGCAGTTTTTTTAACGAGCATTCTCCGCACTTGAGGCGTATTATACGTTAGAATGGGAAAATCTTGTACCTACTTGTACTAATTATTTTTATAGGAGCAAAAAAGTACAACAATCTACAGCGCAGTAGTCTCTAGTAGCACTCCTTTGTAAACAGGAACGGCAGGCCCAGATCTAATGGATCCATATTGTACGGCGAAAATTCAGCTAACCTCAAATCGTAAGGATATTTTAATTCAAAAATTTCTAGAAAGGAAAAATTTTCGATTGATTAGCGGATATTAGATTATTATTATTCCAATTTAATAATTTTAAAAAGAATACTTACAAAATTGCAGCAATAGATGAACTAATCGTCTTAGAGATTGACCCGGTTTTTGCTCGAGAAAATGGACATAATGTATCGTATTAAGTTTAATTCCTGAACTACAGCACGTTTCTAGGCAGGCCCCAGTGGAAGTTATAACCTAGGATAGTTACAGGGGGTGAAAGTGGTCATTTTTTTTTGGTCACGTTCATCATCGAGTAAACGTTCCAAAATTGGCTGCATACAATATTGTGATGCATTTAAGCAAATTCCCGATAGAGCGTTACATCAGAGAGGGTAAACTTGTCAAAAATATTGGTGAACTTCGTCATTAAGTAAAAAGAACGACATTTGCACAATTTTTTTGCTTATCCAAAAGAAATCATAATCCAAATGGACGTACAGCTAAATGACATAAATATATTTTTCATGACGTAAATGTGAAGCCACATTTTTCATTACTGATTTGGAAAGAGCCCAAATTTCATGTTCGAATATTACTTTGACCAGGACCTTGAACTTGACATTCAAGATCATTCCAAGATCAAAGCTTGTTTGAGAAATCATCCTATTATAGCCAAATTAGGTGTACGGGGGTTTTTCGACGTCGCTGATTTCGAATCTAAAATCAGTTTTTGTTTGAAAAAACGGTCCGCCCTCTTGGATTGCGAAAATCTGATTTCAGATTCGTAATCAGATTTTGAAAATTGGCAATTTGAAAAAACTCAACCAATCTTCTCCCAATTTAGTCTACCGGGGTTTTTGACGTCGATGATTACGAATATGAAAGAAATCAGTTTTTGAAAATTTTCAATACAAGTAGTGGCCAAGTTCAACGTCAAATTTGTTTTTTATTTGGAATAGCCTCTTTGAATCAGTCATCTTTCGGATCAGGATTAAAAACATCGATTACCGTTAATTGGTTGTGCATCAATTGGTTGGGTTTTTCAAAATTGGCCCCCCATCTTGGATTGTGAATTTTGAAAAACTGATTTCAGATTCGAAATCAGCCCCGTTCACCTAATTTTGCTATAATAAAAGCTATAAAGATGCGCAAAGGAATTGCGGAGTTGGTGAGGGGACGCCAGTTCTGGACGTTTTTTCTGTCTTCTTTCCCGTTTGGTATTAAAATGGTCCTGCATTGTTTTATTCTAGTTGGAATGTGGTCAAATAATAGCATACGGTTAAAAAGATTGGCTAGTTTTTCGGGTGCGGTCTTTTTAACTTGATATGCGCTTATTCCATCTGAGCCCTTACTATTGGAAATGTTTTTGTTGATCGCCTCTTTAACTTCTTCTTCGGAGAAGGCCTGGTATAGCGTGGTCCCTGTCAACTTGTCCCTCATTCGTAATTCTTCCAAGTCTCGCAAGAAGTCGGCCTCGAATATTGACCTGTAGTACCGAAGTATTTCTTCCGGTTCAGGAGATGTATCTTTTTCTAGTAGAGACGCGCCCTCTAGAATTTTCTCTGCTAACTTCTTTCTGTTAGTCTTATAAAGTGACTGGGCCATTTTGAAGTCGGCGGCCCGTTTTTGAGTTTTGTCATGCGGGTCTCGAACTTCTGTATTCTCCCTCCTTGGATTGTTCGTTGTTCTTTCACTTGGTTTGAAGATTGAAGTGAGGTAATTTTCTAGGCCTATTATGCCATCAGTTCTTTCATTTGAGATTAGGGCTTGCAATAACTGAAGCAGTTTATTTTGTAGTTGTAGAAGAATGGGGTCATTCTTGTCAACTTAGTCTGTTATCCCTTTTTGCCTGGTTTTCTGATATTGTTTTGCTTCCTGTGGCGTTGCCATTATTCCGATCTGACATATTGTGACTCCATACTTCTTCCGCATTGGTGTGTTGGTTTTCTTCGGGTTCGTGTGGTGGACTGGCTGGATTTTCAGTTTGGAGGGTTTCGAGCGCCGCCTTTTCTCTGTCCATTGAAATGGGAGCTAGTAGGTTCTTGTACGATTCTCTGCGTCTTTTATATTTTATTAATTCAATGGATCTGTGAGTAAGTAGTCCATGGAGGTGTATGTTTACGTAAATTCCCTAAAAGCCAATTCTGCCTCTGCTGGTGTTTTTTCGGCTTCTGCTTCTAGTTCGTTATTATAGACTACCGGGTGGGCAAGTCTCAGGTGCTGTCTATACCCAGGATACGTCCCTAAGGTCCTTTCGCATAGCTTGCGTATATGGGAACCATCAGGTAATTTTTCGGCGTCTTTTAAGAACCTGCAGTATCGCCTTTTATGTTGTGATAGGCCAGCTGCTGTTCCAAAGCCTTTCCCACATTGTCATGATTTTTCATTGGTGACTGTAATGCCTGTGGATCGCTAGTACTGTCGATAATCTGTAAATTGTATTTTCCTCTATTGCTCCCTTTGCTGTCAGCGCAAGCGCCGAAAATATTTGCTGCGTCCTAACGGGAGCAAAATTAATGCTACTCTTAGCGTATGGATCTGCCAGGAGCACGTGTGATGTCGTGAGACTTATTGCCGGAGTTGATGGTTACAAGGCCGGTATGAAGGAACACGGAGCTCTGGATGATGTGGTACGTTTGCGTTCGTGTCAGAAACGCTATATAAATTTTTGCGAAGGACTAGTATCAGAATATAGGATATTTCGGGTTTGTGTTGAAATCAGCTATGTCGAAAACCCCCGTTCACCTGATTTAGCTATAACTGGTTGATTTTCAAAATAACTTTGAACTTGGAATCACCCGGAAGATCAAGTTCAAGGTCATGGTCAAAGTCATATTCGGACATGACATTTTCCGCTCTTTCCGAATCCTTAATAAAAAATGTGGCTTTCTATTTAAAGACCATATTAATGACGTAATGAAAAGTCTATTTATGTCATTTAGCTGTACGTCCTGTTGGATAATGATTTTTTGTATAAGCAAAAAAATGGTGCAAATGGCTTTCTTTTTTCTTAATGATGAAATTCAGCCCTATTTTTAACTCTAGGCTGACGCCCCTCGGGAATTTGCTTAAATATATCACAATCTTGTATGCAGCCAATTTTGGAACGTTTACTTGATGATGAGCATGACCAAAAAATTACCATTTTCGCACCCTGTAACTATCCTCGGTTATCACTTCCACTGGCACCTGTCTAGAAACGTGATGTAGTTCAGGAATTGAACTTAGTACGATACATTCTGTCCCTTTTTTAGGATGAAAGCAAAATCCGGGTCTACCTCTCCTACTATATTTAGCTGAAAAAAATTGATCATATTTGGTACAATTCCAAATATAGCAAAGTCAGTCCTGAACTAAATTTCTAGTCATTAAACTGTTAATTTCCAGCAAGTAACGGCCAGCTCTATTCAGTGTATCAAACTCTTTCGTTGTTAATACAGTTTGAATTGATTAATATCAAAGTTAGAGATACTTTTTTATCTCCTTTCTGTAAATTCCATATTTGTTGCGTTTTCAAAACTCTTTCACTACCACTTTTTTTCACACTCCCATTCCAGTATTGCCTTTCCCGCTTATGCCTATTTCCTGAACCATCATTCTTGGAATTGTTGGAAACTCCAACACTATTGAACTACAAAACCGCTAGTCTACACGTGGTTTCTAGTAATATTCGAACCTGCAATCATTAATAAGTTTAACTTTCCAATACTGTTTGAACTTAAATTCTCTCGAAATTTTGTTTTATCCCCATTCTATAAATTCCTTTTTCTTTTCACACTCCAATTCCAGTATTGCCTTTGCCGCTTATCGTCCCATGTGTAGGTTGTACTCGATACTACCTACTTATGTATCTTTCACTTCACAGCTAGTTGATTTTCTGCTATTTTGAAGCGAAAGCTTCTTAACGGAAGCCCATACTTACACATATGAAAATAGATGAGCAAGGGAATGAAACGCATAACTTGAAATTTCATTTGTTTGGACACGTTCGACCCGACATCATGACTGTCACCATGACCGACACCACCCAATACATTGATTTTAAAATACCCACACAATTTAGTTCTCTGTTTAAGAAACAGGGACCAGGTAATATATTAACAGTCTCTTCTTTTATAGAATATCAATAATATTAAGGTCCAAACTAAAATAACATCCAATTAAGATACAATATCTGCACAAAATTTGCTTTTCGTTCTAATAAAATCTCCAGTTCTCTCTTTGTTGTATCTTGAATTAGAGACTTGACATACGTCAGAACGTCTCATATTATAAGTAAACATTTTACATCAAGACGTCTGAATAATATTTTTGAAATTTATTGCGTGGAAAAGCTTAACATGTAAAAGTTCAAAAAGTTGTATTCATGAATTAATATTTTTATTATCTTTCGTCACTAGATGGCGCCACTATTAATTAAACACGGCAGAAAAATCTGGACATCGTAAAATTTCTTAATATGGCACTGTAGACAATAAACAAAATGTTATCGTTTTATTAAGGTATTATTAATAGAGACTATTAGAGCATGTACATCTTATGACTTAAGAGCATTAACACAAAATTATTGTTTTGTGGTACTACGAAATTGAAACCACACGGTAAGTTTCTTTCGTACACATTTTGTTATATTTTTTCCGCACTTACCATTCATCGGATATTAATTTTTGTTTTAGTCGCTCACAATTGATCGGGAATGAGCTTTAACTGGCAAGTTAATGAATCATGACTTTTTTAATTGATTGCTGAAATATGTGTATGATTTATTGGTGTTGACTTTATAAGTATAAATACTTATTAATAATGAAACTGATTCGATTTTTAATTTAATATGTTATAATTAATGTGACCTCGCCATATATTAAATAAGTGAAGTATGTTCGAAATATTATAATTCAATAATTCAATAAATTTAAAATATTTGGCACTTATATGAATGAAGAATTAAATTACATATTAGATTTAATACTCGAGTAGTAACAAAATAGTGACAACTATTTTAATTCTGTTGAAATTTGTATCCATTATTATTGATGACACAAGGAAAGGGAACCAGAGACAGGGATATAAGAAGATACGCAATGTATAATTCGTAAGAAGCTTTCGCTTACATGGTTCAGTCTAAATCGACTACCACTTTTTTCTGGTTATAATTATTCCGTTCGGTATTCTTTCCAGATTTCGTGAATAAACTATCTTCGTTATATTCTGGCAAAAAATAAAAATAGATGTCATTAGATTGAGAACTGTTGATTACTTTTAGATAAAATAACTGGCATATCAATTTTAACAGTTGTTGAAACTGCGAGTTTCAATATTAGAACGTACAACTGAATGGCGAAATATATATTAATCGACACGAACGAACATAAATAAAAAATAATAAGCGATATTGTACAATATTATTTGTTTGTTTGTATTGATACAATGTAAGTGTAAAATTCAATCAAAATTTTAACAACATAACTGTGTTGTCTTTTAATTCAATATATAGTAAACTAATCAGGTGTGACTCAGAATTTTTTAACAGTATATATGTGGTAAACCATGCAATTAACCAATACAACACTACACAGATTATATCGATAGTCGAGTGTAAAATGATTGCTGGATTTCCGGTCGGAAATTGAGAAATCCCCTGCCCCGACAAATCAAACAACTACTAGACTTCCAACAGTGGTTCGCTAAAAGATATAGAGGCAGCTTTTGCTCATACATTTATCTGTTTGAATCCGGTTCAAGCAAATGGTTGAAAGTCGATTATGATGATTGTTTGATACGCGACACGGAGTGTAGCCAAAATGAGATATATATATACTAATTATCAAAATTGTCCAAGGTAGAATTAGTAAATTCTTTTATAGTAAAACTTAGATATTAGTTTTAATTTGTTGTCATATCCGTCTGTTGGTAACCTTCTATAAACTATTTTTTGCTTGTTTATAACATTTTCTGCTTGTTTATATCATTTGTAGCTTTACACCCCTGGAAGAATATTGGTGTAGGTTATACTTATATACATTGTATTACATAATATCAATATATTTCTGTCATTTTATCCCGAAATGAAGTTCGACATCCACGAGTTTCAGGAAAACCTAGCTCACAGAGATCCAAATAGGTAGTCGTACTGTGTGTAACGCCGTTTCCCTGTGATTCCTAGGATAGAAATCACAAGAAAAAATTCGTAGGTCTGTCAAAGAATTGATTGAAATATCTCGTAAACTTACTATTAAATTTCTGTCTATAGAAAGACCGTCCGTACTCGAACACCGTCCGTATTCGAGTAACTAGAAGCGAAAGCAGAAGGCTACGTGAATTATACAAACCGACCTGAAGAGGGCAGATGTGACTATGCCGAAACGTCGTCATTTTCCCATCGATCCCGGCAGGGATCAGTTATCAACTACGGGGATGAATTCCCGGAAACCACCCAAAGCATTTAGTGCCGGCGAAAACTTAAAAACAAATATATATATATATATATATATATATATATATATATATATGTCACGTAGGAACTACTGAACTGATTTTGCTGAATTTGTTTTTGTTGCAAAGCCTAAATTAACAGAAACGTTATATATAGCGAAACAACTTCTAACTTGTTGGATAACACAATAAAATGTAAAAAAAGGAGTACCATAAGCAGCTGCATATATACAATGTGGTTGAAATAAGGGGGGAGTGGAATGATTTATACGAGGTGGTTCAAAAAAGTTATATTGAGTGAGCCATAAATGGTTGCATATATCAGGTGGTTCATAAACGGGCGAAGTAGAATTATATTTACTAGTGGTCGAAATTCGACACTATTTCATCAAATTGTGAACATTATTGAGGTTCGTTTGTCAAAAGTATATGCCTATCAGAAATAAAGTGGAAGAGAAACCGGAGAAGGTGTCATAACCCCATAAATAGTTCATGCCATTTTGACAAATCTATTGAAATAAAAAACATAAATGAGATTTTAATCAAATATAGTGCTATAAGCTACGTGGGTTCAAAGTCAATTTAATTAAAAGAACTAATTAATATTCACTGCACTTTCTAGAACTATTATTTACAGGTAAAACATCAAATATTTTCAACAGCTGATTCTATATAATAGCGTCTAGATTCACAGTTTTATTCCCCATCCGAACCTTCTAGTTCTTCTTCTTTTTTTCGTACTATCCAAGCGATGGATGTTTAATTGAGATGAATAATGTTATACGTTGTTTTCGCCAAGGACGGAGTGGGATAAATTTTATAGCAATAGGTATACCAAATAATGTTGAAAAATGCCTGACCTCCCAGTTTTTGGTGGAATTGCACTTTGTAACCTAAAAGTTTTCGTCATTTGTAGTTATAATGGAGTTCTAAAATAAAAAAACATATATATTAACAACCTTATAAAAACTACAGTCTTTAGAATATTTTCTGTTGTCGACTGATTTTGTTACACCATACCAAACCATACCATCGGAATATTGTCAAATAAAATAGTAATAAAATAATTAAATTCACAATAAAACGTACAAAATAATTAAAAGGAAAATTACTGCCACTTGTCCGAAAAATCAATACTGATCTACTATATTGATTATTTTACTACTGAACAATAAACAACGCTTGATGCTAAACTATCAAAGATGGTCTTCATATGATTTAACAGCAGGTATCGCTTTTTTCATATATAATTACTCAATAGTTTGACCGTTTTCGAAAGAAAAATATCTTTAATAAAAATATATTTCATGTAGAATAGACATATGTACCTAACTTACCATAACAAATCAATAAATGCATTAACTTTCTTTATATTTTAAATACACATCCATAAAATGTCAATGACATGTTTATTAGGTAAAAGTCCAAGATTTGGCAGGAATGGAACCATGTAATAATTACTAAATTGTCTATTTGATAAAATGTATGAACACAAAATAGTAACTAACTGATTTCCTGCCTAAAAATAATTGAAAGATATATTCAAATATGTAGTTATAATTTTTAACATGAAAAAATAAATCCCTTTAAAAATATTAACATTATATGAAATAATAAAGTAATATTAAATGAAATATTTAAAACTTACATTTTGCAAAATTTTGTTTTATATCTGTGACTGACAAAATTCATTTTGGCATTTCACAATTAACGCTTTCAGCTCGTAAGCAGAAAATAAAACCAACCAATTCAAAAGTATAGTGTTATACCTACTATTACATTCCACATAACTACAAAATATAAGTACATATTAATTAACGTTCAACCAAAATCTTAAGATTCATTATATTTTCCTTAACTTAAATGAAACACATAGTAAGCAATGATTATTTCTGTTTTGTATGGAAAATATAAAGAAATATAAGCACCTGCTGTTAATTAATGATAAATAAGTAATACGCACATTTCTTAAAAACTTTTCACAGTGAATGAAGCTGAAATCTTGAATTTTATACATTGAATTTACAACTTACCTTTACCATCAAGCTATAATAATATTACACCAAACAATATTCTGAAATGTCAAAATTCAAATCAAGGCGCTACATCAAAGATAGCTGTGAGTTCAGGGCTGCCTTGTCTTGAATATTACAATCAGTGCATTAATTCACTTTTTTTATTCTTATTTAAATTTTATGAAGTTTATGCGTTCCAAATTAAAAGAAACTGGAATCATAACATTAAAATTAATAAAATATTATCGGAAATAAATGCATCACTTACAACATAATTCTTATTTTAGTTGAAAATCATATTTACAAAGCAACGAAAGTTGCAAACTTGCGAGAGCCCAATGAATGGCCATTATTGTGTAAAATAAATTTTCGTGGGCTCTATTTCAATTGCATGACGATGTAGAATAACTCTAGGAAAGGATCAAAATTTTTTACTTTTTAGTATAATTTAATTTGTCTTACATTTGAGTCAATTCATCATACGATTTTCATTCCAAGAAATCTGCCGACACTGTTAGTGTTATCCGTCTGGAATTGACAGTAAGGACGTAAATAATCTTTTTATTATATTTTATCTAATGAATGAACCAATATTATAAATAAATTTTAGCATTCTACACTGAAGGTCATCAATTGCTACTAACCAAAATAAAAATAAAGTAAATCGGTTGAGAGACAGAGGAGAAAACGGTACCTAACCTTTTGTCTTTGCCTATTTATATATAGATATAGGGTGGATGAAAATGATGTATTGTTGACTCACAATTAGTTGCATACACAGTGATGGGCAAATGTGTGGAACCAAGTAAATATCTCTGGAATTATTAGAGATATCAAAATGAAATTTGGAAGGTGGATACTGCAGTAGATTGCCTATTTGTTTCCAAATTTTTTTACAATTTTGAACTTCCTGTTTTACCAGAAGTAATGTCGATTTTAAAATTTGCAATGAAACACTCTGTATAGTATTTTAGTTTCTGATGAAACATTTTATTGCGAATACAAAAATATCGGGTTTGATATTGTTTACTTCAATACCTACCCAGATATTAACAGAAAAGTAACTAAGGAAAAGAAAAATTCGATGGTAGCTAAACTCGGTTCAGATTTCAATTACCTCCGATATAAAGAAACTGTTCGGTAAGGATTTATATTTCTATTGGCCAATTGGTGACATTTTACCGTCACAGCCAACAGCACTGCTTGTTTGAAATTAAATCTGAATCAAGTTTAGTAGTCCATGAAATTCATTGCAGAAGTGACAGTAGTTGTCAAAATAAGTTATTGGTTTTTTTTTTATTTGCACGTAAAAAGATTGTATTGTTTTAATTTGATCGTAAAATGGCCTAATTAAGTGACAGAGAAAGAATAGAAATTTTAATGATGATTGGGTATGGGGAGAGGAAAAGAACGCATCAAGAAGTTTGTGACCTTTTTAACATTGTTCATCCGAATACACAAATATCCCGACACAATTGGAACAGTTAGCAATTTACCAAAAAGTGGACTGTTAAAAAGTGCAAGTAATGAAGGTGTAGCTCAAAATGTTGCTATATCTTTGGAAGAAAATCCTCACTTATCCACTACGGACCTCGCCAATATGCATGAAATTAGCCGTCGTTCAGTAGGAAGGCTATAAAGGCGAGAAAAATATCATCCATACAAAATTCACCTCGTTCAAGAACTCCCCGAAGACGATTTTGACAGACGTTTGAAATTTTGTGAAACGATGATGGATATTTGTAACCGTGATAATAATTTTATAAGAAATGTGTTGTTTTCAGACGAGGCTAAATTTTGTTTAAATGGTACGGTTAATCGACATAACTGTCGCTACTGCTCGCAAAGTAATCGAAATTGCATTTATAACAACGGAATCGTGGGACCTTTTTTCTACAAGAAACTTTAAACGGAGATAGGTATTTAAAGCTCTTGGATACACAAGTTATTCCGGCATTGGAGGTAAATGGACAATTACCAAATAATATCTGGTTTCAGCAGGATGGAGCACCACCCCATTACGCTCGCATTGTTCGAGATCGTTTAGATAGGACATTTCATCACGGATGGATTGGAAGAAGGCTTACTTATAAATGGCCTGCACGAAGTCCCGACCTTAATCCACTAGACTATTTTTTGTGCGGTTACTTAAAGTCTAAGGTTTATGTTGATAGACCAAATAATTTGCAAGAATTAGCTGCAAGAGTAACTCAAGACATCCAGAGAATTACACCAGAAGTAATAGCTAATGTTACTAAAGAATTTAAAAACCGACTTGCTTATTGTCAAGAAGTAAACGGTGCAGTTTGAACATCTAATACATTAAGTTTAGTTAAGTTAAGTTTCAATGTTTTGAAAATCACTTAGATTTAGTTAATAATTATGATTATGTATTTATTTAATGGATATTAGATTTTTCCTTTCCTGAATTACTTCTCTGTTAATATCTCGGTAGGTATTTAAGTAAACAATATCAAATCCGATATTTTTGTATTCACAATAAATGTTTCATCAGAAACTAAAATACTATACAGGGTAATTGAAAATTTTAAAATCGACATTTCTTCCGGTAAAACAGGAAGTTCAAAATTATAAAAAAAATGAAAAGGCAATCTACTGGAGTATCCACCTTCCAAATTTCATTTTGATATCTCTAATTATTCCAGAGATATTTGCTTAGTTCCACACATATGCCCATCACTATATAATATAGTTGAAATAAGGCTAGAATATTTATACAGGGTGGAGAAATTTTTTTTTAGAAAAAATGTGTTATGCAAGCAATTAGGAACTTTTAATTATGTTCTTGAGTTATTATAGTTATGAAATGGGTTAAAAAAATGTTAAAAGAAGTTGTTTATTCAGGATGATTAAATTATGGGATCGAGTGGATTTATAGTTTATGGAGTGGTTCAAAAAATATTTTATATCCACAAGTAGTTGCATATATAATAGGATGGTTGAAATATGTAGTTGAATATAATTACAGCGATACAGGTGGGCTTAAAAAATATTATCAAGGATGTAATGATCTAAAAGCTGTTTCATATATCGGATAACTGAAATATAGGGCGGACTAGAATTCTAAGTATACAGGTTGGTGAAAAAAAGTAGAATAATAATTATACAGTGTGGGTAAAAAAGTTAAAAAAATATGTTATATAGGGAAGAAATTGAGCAGTTGCATCAATGGAATATATGAAATATGTGGCGAAGTAAAGTTATTGTTACACACTGTGATTCAAACAAGGTTAGAAAAAGTTGCAAATGAAAGATGGTTTAAATGAATTGTGGACATAAATTATATTTTATACAGTGCTTCGAAAGATATGAGGAAAAATTGTGAAATAGCGTAGTCTATAATCAGTTGCACAGATCTGATATTTGAATTATAGGAAGGAGTAGACTTAAAAAGTTTAATATTTAAAAATTGTTACCCAATGGGCCCGATCAGCAGTTGCAGTTTTGGTTAAATTGATTGTGAATTGATGATGGATGGTAGAAAAAATGTCAAACTCGGTGGCCGATAAGTAGTTGCACATAGAAGGTGGTTGAAATAAAGGGTGGAGTATGATTATAGTTATACAGTGTGGATAAAAACTTGTTCGAAACTATTTTTAAAATAGAACATGAACTGTTGTATATAGGCAATATCTGAAACATGGGGCTAGGTATAGTTATAGACTGTGATTAAAACATGTTAGAAAAAGTTGCATATAATGATTGGTTGATATATAAGGTGGAGACAAATTATATTTTCCAGTATAGTTCAAAAATATCTAAAAATGGTTATTTAGCGTAGCCCGTAAGCAGTTGCATAGATAAGATAGTTGAAATATAGTATAGATCAGAGTTATAGTTAAGTGTTTTAAAAAATGTTATATTTGGGGGCCCCTAAGCAGATGCATATACAGCATATTTGAAATATTTTGTAGAATAAATTATAGTTATACAGGATGGTTCAAAAACCGATATCCAAATAAGTTATATTGGCTGACTTATTGGCAGCAGTATATACAAGATAGTTTAAATATCGATTGAAGTAGACTTATAGCTACAAAAGGCAGTTCTTAAAAAAATGAATAAAATTCTTATATAGAGTAACCATCAACAGTTGCGGTGTGGATGAAATATGTTGGGATTGGTGAATTTAGTTATACAGAGTGGTATAAAAAATGTTATATTGGGTGGCCCATAAGTAGTGTATATAATAAGGTGGATGAGATCAGGGGGTAGTGAAACTATAATAATTCTATTATGTAAAACTATAATCATTCTATCATAGTTTCACACTGTGGATTAAAAAATGTAAAAAAATTGAACAGTTGCATTCTGCTATAAGAAATACCTCAAATATGGGGCGAAATTATAGTTATATGTTGTGTTTAACCCAATGTTGCATATAAAGACTGCTAAAAATTATAGTTTACGAAGTGACTCAAATATTATCAGAAATAATTGTTATAAAGCGTATATGGTGGAGTAGAACTATAGTTACTTATACAAAATGTTGAATTAAATTGTAATATTATGTGGTACATAAGCACTTGCAGTTTGGTGAAATGTATTAGGGATTGGTAGATTTATAGTTATGTCAGGTGGTTTAACAAAGTTAGAAAATATTGGATAGTCCATATGTTTCATAAGCTACTTCTTTTTTGCAAAGAATTCTGCATTCCATACGCGGGTGAAATAACATACATTTTTGTGGGTGAGATGTCAATAGCATGATAGTTCAAAACCGATCAAAATTTGTAAGTTTTTCGTTTAATCTAGTTCGAGTTAATACGTCTTACGATTTTCTCCCCAAGGAATCTGGCGGCATTGTTTAGGATTGACAGTGTGGACATACATTATGATTTTTTACTATTATCTTATTTAATGAATGAACCAATATTATCAATAAGTTAAGCACTGAAGTTTGTCAGTAGCAACTAAAAAAAAAACACAAAAATAAAGTAAATCGGTTGAGGGACAGGGGAGAAAATGGTACCGAACAGTTTTGTCTTTGCCTATTTATATACACATATTCATGTTGATTCCTTGTGCACACTACAGATTAAGAATGATACAGTTTAAAAAATATCTGGGATGTTTAATTTATCCATTGATACATATTTCAAGTGGTAGTGCACAGAATACCAATAGTTTTTTTAGAGTCTACTAAAATTGAACTCCTATAAAACTTAGTTAAAAAGTAGGTGCAAACAATTTACAAAACTGTCGAAAATTGAACTTTTAGATTTTACATATTTACTAAACACTGCTTTGTGATAAGAAATATTATTAGTCAACATATAGCTGTTATAAATTACATTAAAAAGTATAAGACAGTTGTGGTTCTCTCATTTCAAGATTATATGAACAAGTTCATCGAAATCAATATATATTAACTCTGTAAACATCAGCTCGGTTTTAATTAATTATCGAAATCAAATTCTCAACTGTAATAACTAGCAGCGCACTAACAGCATTCTAATTCAAATCGAAATACCAGCCAGAATATTATCCGAGGATTATATGTCTGTTTGTAACCAAACTGTGTATCAGCCGAGCACAATTTGTTAAACTTACTTAACATGTCGGAAGAAATAGTACCCTTAATTCTGAAGGGAATGTTAATGTTAGATAAAAACCAATTCTGGAAGAGGCTTTCATGTTACGTTGTAGTCGCAATCTCTTTTGAATTAAACGTCTACATGCTGATTACGTAATGCTTGGGCAGTAGAAGTTATACATCAGGATAATCCTCTTAAACAAAGGTGCCTTTTTAGAAGAGTAGACTTTGAGCCCGATTATAGTGGCTTATCCCGACATGCAGACAACCCTTCTCGTAGATATACTTAAAATTTTAATTGTTCGGACTGATTTTTTATGCGAAAACTTGGAGGGAATATTTTTTAGGTAATTTAAAGTTGAAGCGGTAAAGTTAATCCATTTTGGGATTGAGATAGCCGATCAATATTCATCGTGGGTGTTATATTCCTTTTGTAACAGAATTTTAATGTAATGTGACACCAATGTAGAATATAACCATAATATATTCATGGATATTTGTATGTAGTGGGTGAGCCTTGAAAACGTGCGTCATTTAGGTACGTTAAATAAGTTTTCTATATTTATTTATTGGTACCTTATACAAAGCATTTTCAGAAAGCATTGCAAAACAAACCATTACCAGGAAAAACTACAAAGGCACCAAAATGCTTATTAAAACGTTGGCAGAAATTACATTTAGAGATGTTAATGAACGACTTAAATTTTGCCAGTTTATTATAAAATTGACGACCACAATAGGATCCTATTAGTCTATGATACTTAGGACCCAAATTGCCTTTGTTTCCTGTTACTCACTCTTATGCACCTTCTATGAGTACAAATAAAACTCATGGCCCGAGCATAGTATCGCATAGAACAATAAAGGATGCACACTCCCATAGTTATTTTTATGTGTACAGATACAGTATACAGAAAATTCTCAATCATAATAAGTTTTTAACCGACTTCCAAAAAGGATGGAGGTTATCAATTCGTCGCTTTTTTTTGTATGTATGTTACCTGATTTCTTCTCCTGTGGTACACTCTTTTTAATGAATATGGTCTTATTTAATAGAGTATATATCCGGATTGGTAAAACTTCAAATTTTGGAAAAGAATTCTATTGGTAAAGTGTTGAAATTTGTGAATGAACACATGCATGCATGGAAATCGACCAATATCCCTAACATATTGGTCGATTTTTCGAAAACTTCTTATGGATTTGTATAGTTTTTTAACGTATAATCTATTAAGGACGATTCCTAGGTTATCTCATATACTTTTCTGCGACGTGCAACTTGCAGTTTTGCAGAAAATCGCCGAAAATTTCCAAAATTTTTATCAAAAATTTCATCGAAATGACATAACGGACATTTCCTCATAAATATTTGAATTCCAACGTAATAGTGCGGGAATTTTAGGCACTGGAAGTTTTAATTGCGAAATTAAAAATTTTCCATGTACATGTCAAGCATATAGGTAGTAAAACATAGTATTTTCGGCTCCTTAAATCAATGAGTACCAAGTTCGTTTTGTTTGTATACCTATTTAAATGCAAATTTTTTCAATTTGCGAAGACGATGCATTTTGGCCTAATAGAAAATTCAGTGACAGCACATGTCAAAATCTAAACTGCTATTTGGTGCGTTTATACACGGGATGTTTAGTTATAGCAAACAAAATCACAAAGTAAACTGATAGAAGGAGTTGCATTTATATGATGATTGAAATTTAGGACGCAGTAGAATGATAGTGGTCCATAGGCAGCCATATATTTATACAGGATGGTTGGAATATCGGGTGGAGTGGACGTTTGGCGATTTAAAAATGTTGGAAAAAATGAGAAATTAAAATTGTATAGGGTCTTTAATAAACTGTTATATGATGTGGACGTAAACATATCATATACAGGATGGTTGAAATATATCCTGGAGTTGAATTATATTTATACCGTGTGATTAAAAAATTATTTATTTCATAACCCTTAAGAAGTTGCTTAAAGTGTGGAGAGGAATTCATGTTACACAGGGCGATAATATAAAATATTGAAAATGAAATAATTTATGGGGTAGCCCACAAGGAGTTATATACTATGGTTGAAGTATAGGACTTTTTCAAATTCAATAAAAATATGAAAATACAATTTTCACCCTTATTGCATTTTTGCAGTGAAATTAAAATTTATTATTATGTTATATAACATTTGTCATAATGAAATTAATGTCAAAATTATAACTTTGTATCATAATTCTCCAATCTGAAAGATATAAAGATTTGCCAACGTATTTAATTAATCTCAACTTATTTTAGTCTGACTAAGTAAATAAACCAAATTTACAAAAGCTCTCAAAGAAGAAAATAGTACTCTTGTTTCATTTGTCCCATAAGCCGTTTTCCCGTTAATTACACTGCAATTGAGTCACATTCAGCTGTTACTATTTACAATTATATATATATATATATATATATATATATATATATATATATATATATATATATATATCCGACTTACAAGTATTGGTAAAAAGTTAAAAATAATTATAACAAAATACAACTCTAGACAATAAATAACACACTCAATATTGTTAGGTACCTACACCAAAATAAAAAATGTTAAATTGACTTTAAAAATATACTAGATTGATAGGTAATTAATTTGTACAGAATGAGCACCTATTTAATGTTTACATTTTTTACTTTGTGTGTGGGTACCTAAAAACATTGAATGTGTTCTTTATTGTCTAGAGTTGTATTTTGTTATAATTATTTTTAGTTATACTAAGAAGTTGGTTATATATTTTATAACTGTTTAAATTTCAACATATTAGTTATTTGAACTGGGGTAGTTATTGTTCTTTATTTTTTACATTGTATAACCTTAATAGATTACGACCAGGTAACATCGAGAGCCTCAACATTACGGAATGATACAATTTCCTTTAAATTGGTAGGTAAAAGTTTACGAACAAAATGAAATGGTAAGCGTTGACTCAAAAAGCCAAAAAGATGTGTATCTAACTGACCTGGCAGACTTTGTCTTGTGTAAACGTTTTATAAAGATTGTAATTATTTGGACTGTTACGATAAGATTATATCAACAACAAAAAAATTAATCTCTGAATATCTTGTGAATATATCTGTATACTTGAAGCATAAAGGTTAATGTCAATTCTCTATCATTAAAATGATCTGTAATAATTCAACAATAATTCTCCCTGGCCTATATTTCAACCAGTCAACAACAACCCTGTATATAATAATTCTACATAACCCTATGTACCAACCATCCTGTATATACAACTGCCCACTGACAATTTGTTAGCTGCCTTCTGTAAATTATAAGACGGACTAAATAGAATCCATCCCATATTTACTGAGTAGAACCCATCCTCTTTGTCAACCATCGTATATAATTCTTTGTGAGCTGCCCTATAAATTATTTCATTTTGAATATTTATTATTTCAACCATCCTGTATATGTATTTGTTTATGGCTTCATCATATAACAGTTTTTTAATGACCCTATATAACTATAATTCCAATTCACGCTATATTCCATGAACCCTGCAAATGCAACTTCTAATGGACTACCCTATAGGTATCACATTATATTAACATTTTTTAACCACCCTGTATAATAATTATTCTACTCCGCCCTATATTGTACTATCACATATTCTTGGCGCACGCTTCATAACATTTTGTCCAACATGTTTCGACCACCAAATTTCCACACCACCCTCTATTGCAACAATCCTGTATATATGGCTCCCTATGAGCCACCATAGATTTTTGAACTGCTATCATTTTACTCCGCCCTATATTTCAGCCATCAAATATATGTTCCTTTTGGGCCGTCCTATAAATCATTAATTCGCCCTATATTGCAACTTCGCCTGCTCAATAAAGCATTGTTAAATCACACTATATAACTATAATTCTACTTAGCATATAATTCAACCACCCTTCAGTTCAACCAATTCATTGCCAGAGAATATAACTTTTATTAATAATCCTGTATACCTATAATTTCATTACAACTTTGTTAATTCAACTGCCAATGATCTACCTTATAGGTATAGCATTATTTTAACATTTACGTATTCAACTACTGATGACTACAATATACATATAATTATTTTTTCTGTATGTATGTTTATGTATACCTTGTCTTAGTCAATCATAATTCTATCAAAACTTCCCAACACTCCATATTAATTTGAACTTTCAATATTAGGAGGGAATGCTTGCTTGCCGTGATGACCAAACACTTCTCAAAAAGTGTAAAGTATAATTCAATGGGCTGTGAAATTTTCACTAAAACATGATAAATTAGTTATTTTATATATCGGTATAATTCCGACCGATGCATATGCAACTACTTGCAGGGCGCATTCTGAAAATCGCTAATAGTTATGACAAACAACTGGTAATGCCATGAGATTACATTAGAAAAGTTAATATTGTCGTTAAGTTTTCTTAAATGTTCTAATGTTCCGCGCTCCTTTTCTAAGTTTTCTTTCACCCGTGATGCCATGACCAAGCAAAATAGGGATGCTATAACTAAACACTCTGTCTATAATTTCACCAAATAGCAGTTTAGGGCTTGACGTGTGTCACACCAAATACACAGTCGCAAAATTGAAAATTTTCATTTAAAATTGATTTAAGGAACCGAAAACATTATATATACTATACTACCTATATGATTGAGATGTACATTGAAAATTTTCAAATTTGCAGTTAAAACTTCCAGTGGCAGCAATTCCCGCACTGTTAGATTGAAATTATGAGGAAATGTCACTTCGATGGAATTTTTGATAAGAATATTGGATTTTTCGGTGATTATCTGTAGAGCTGCATGTTGAAAGTCGCAGGAAAGTATATGGAGACCACCTAGGGATCTTCCTTGGTCGATTTCCATGCACGCATGTGTTCATTCACAAATTTCATCACTTTCCCAGAGAGGTCTTTTTCCAAATTTCACGTTTCACCAATCCGGATATATAGTCTATTAAACAAAACAATAATAACTCAAATCGGTGCACAACATATTGTAACGAAATTTTCCTAAGCCGGTCCTGGTTTCATTCCAGTACGACATCGATCGCTTTTAGGACAAAAAAATTGATCTCGAAATAACTCGGCAGCAGTAGAATTGATAATGGATTGTACGAGAGTTTTCGATGCTGATTTTAAAAGGAGCAATCCATCATCGCAGCAGTTAGTTAGTACACCGAAGAGCTTATGTTGAATTATTATTGTGATATTCGAATAAGCTGTTGTGTATATTTGATGTAAATAAAAGTTCTAGAAAGTGGTAGTGAATATTAGTTTTTAAATTTGAATTGAACCCACGGAGTATATAACAATATAAAAAATACCCACCGAATTGATAACCTCCTTTTGGAAGTCGGTTAAAAAAGGGTTTAATTTGTCACGGAATGTATGGAATTATTATAGCTTAATATTGCACATGACATATGATGCAAAATATCGATATTGTTATTATTTTGGGCTTGTATAATTCCTATAAGTGTTCATTGGGCATTGAGTGTAATCACTCGATTGCTAAATTCGATTAAGGATTGTTTAACGTAGTAAAATGAGTTTCAATGCCGTGAGTTTTGAATTACTCCTAGAACTATAGTATTTTCCCGTTTGGGGAAGACTATTTCAAAACCTGTAAGGCTTGCAATAGGGTATCTTTGCAAATATTTTGAAAATGTAGGAATTATCGAGATACATTTTTTATTTTGGACTTGAAACGTGAACAACTTCAAATGGTTTGGAAGAGTTGGAGTAATTAATAATTTTTGATTTGCAGGGTTCCTAGCGTATTTGTTAGATTGACATATTTCAGAAAGATTTATGTAATAGTAACATATATTTCAATCTTAGGCCAGAAAAATGCTCTTTTAATTCAATTTTCCGTTCGTAAGATTCCGCGATGGTTTGTATTTTCATGCTGTAATTTAATTATCTCCTGTTGATGAGTTTCATTATCTACATCTTGTAATAAAATATTTGATTTTACCAATTTGTAGGGGTTCGTTCGAAAAGTTGTTCTCAAAATTTCAGTAGTTTGAGGAACATAAATTTCATTTGAAAACTAAATGTCATAATAACTTTGGGTCTACATAATTTTTGAAAAAATCAATAATGTAATGTTCCAAGTTGGTAGTTAATATTTGACCATACGAATGTTTTTTTTTTGGGAGTATTTGTTTGCGTTATACATCTATTAATATATTTACCTATTTTAAAGAAAATTAAGAATCCTCCAAGTTACCTTCATCTTGAAATGGTTGATCTCACAAAGTTTCAATAGCTTTCGATTTGTTATCATAATGGGAAATCCAGATTATGCGTCGTATTTATGCCCTTAACCGATAATGCGTGGCTGGTCATGCTCATTGAGTCGCTTAATCTTTTGTCTTCTCCAATCAGCGTAGCGGCAGTGACTCAAGAAGAAGAGGCAGGCTTCGCTAATTATATTCTCATTGGAGATTATGTATACCGCCTTTATGAATTTTGTTTTATACAAGTGCTCTTGCATGTGAATTACCCTTGCCTGGTCCCAGTTGATCAGTTGATGTGATAATGTATGGTCCATGCGTGATTAGCTAATCCAAACTTTGATAGCTCCCTCCTTTCTGTAGCTATGCAGTGCTCATTAACCCTGGTGTACAGTGTTCGCTTATTCTCTTAATGTAGAGATTGCCACATTCACCGTATTTGCTGTATATACAGTTTTTTGGTACTGCAGAAGTTTCCATGATCCTCAAGGTGTTGTTGCTCTTGTAAACCATTTTGATTCCATATCCATGTCCAATACGTTTTTCCGACAAACGTTTAGTATATATGGTAGTAATAATACCTTTGCTATCTTAGTTTCCTCTTCCTGCCTTGTTAATAATGGTTTCCGGATATACATTCGTAAAAAATCTTGTCTGAATTTCATTTATTCTTCTTCGTGGGCTTCTGGTGTGCTGCAGATATTTTTGGCTCTGTGGACTAGTGCTTTGATGATGCCAGTTTTCGTTGTTGATGTATGGTTAGAGTTGTGGTGTATCACTGTAGACTGCTGTTGTCTACCAGATTCAGAATATTATTAAGAATGTCGAATCGCATTGAAAATCACGCCGAAACATAAGATGAAAAAGGCATAACAGACGCACTGAGATGGAAGCAACTGGGTATAGTAATTACTAACATTCTCTCATAAGACCACCTGCATGCGATGCTTATATTTCTTAGTGCATGTATAAAAGACAATTTGAAGCTGTTGCTGTAGCATATAGGCAATATATGAAATATTGAGGAAATAGGCATGTCGTTAGTTACTTCTTTGAGCAAACACATTGAACAAAGAGGGGATTTTAAATAATTAATAAATTAATTTCAGGGACTGTAATAAGGAACAATACTTAAGTCAGATTCAACTTACTACAAGAATCTAAAATCTGGACAGACTGAAATTCGAAGGTTGGTACATTTTGTATAAGCTAAGAAAACTTAGTGGCATAATGAAGTGCAATGAAGCCATCTATCTTGCATTACAAATAGAAGAACTGCTGAACATATCTAGGCAAAAGGACCACCTTAGTATAAAGTAGAAGAAGTAATCAACTACAAAAATGCGAAATGTTGAAACAGCAGGACGCTCATAATCTAGAGACAGATATCTTCATGTTAATTGCAGATGAGGTGTCCAGGAAGATAGCGACAGTTTAGATCTATAGAGTGCCTCCAATAGTATAAGCAGCTACTTCACAACTAAGCTGTATTCATTGTGGAGCCGAGGGTTTTGAGGGCATCCAAGATCCGGCGTCCGGGAGCTATCTTCGACGAAACGATGTTAAATCTGGTATGTATTATTACCTGATATTATTGAACGAACTTCTTGCATTGCCGACGACCCCAATAAAAATATCGAAGGTAGCAGTAGTGAATGAAGTCTGTGACGAACAGGTCCATTTTAGAAATTTTAGACGTGGTAGAGAAGAGCACTCAGATTTTGGTCCTAGAAGGTTCTACCATACCAGGTCGAACCAGTAAAAATTAGTTCAGAACCTAAAGAACGCCTAAAGCTGAAACAAACTTCACGTACAAAGCCCGTTGAGGTATTATCTAAAGTATATCAACAAAGACAGACTCAAGGTCTAATGAAATATAACAGATTGGGACGACCAGACCTAGAGGTAGTCGCGTTTTGCCACTAAACTACGGAAACGGCTCAGCTGAAGAAATAAAAAAAACTGCTCAAACAAAAGGCAAGACTGAAGAGGAATTCGAAATGACCAAAATTCCAGTAGCTCTATGCCATATCCATAAGACGATATTTGATTAGTTAGTTGTTGAAGCAAAAACATAAATGTTAATTTCGAACTGTAAAATTAAAAACAAATAAATAAACTGAAAATGGATTTCAAATCGAACTGAATCAGACTTTTATCTACAACATTTAAAGGAATAATGAATTAAGACTGACTAATCCAAAACAAAATAGATGAAGAGAGAGGGATAGTAATGGAGAATTGTATATTTTCACCCCTACACTATACCGCGAGATGTTTATTTGTTGAAAAGGCTTCTTACGGATATATCGATTTTGGTTAATTAGAAATATAGTAACTAATCTCTTTTATATACTATGTCTTCTCAAATAACATTAGTATACTTAAAAAATGTATACGGAAAGAAGGTCAAACAATGTTAAAGCGTCTTAGTCGTTTCTTGTTATTCTAAAAAATTTATATGAAACTTGATTATTTTAGGTGATATTTAGATAATAACTTATTAAATAAGACTCACACATACTGAGCACTTGTGTGCCCATGCAACAATGGGTCATCTTATCTTCCCATTTCCTTTCAAAGACGATATACTTGCGTGACAGATAGGAAATTATAATTATCAATGTTGGACAACCATAAATTCATTAATCAACCTATACACATGTAAAGTGTGTCCAGAAGGTCTGATGATACACAGTTATAAATCAAATGTACACTTGCGTTTTGATATAGTTGTGTAGCTGTAATTATCGATCAACAAGATCGGATAACTGCCAAGTATTTGTGACTATTAATGACACTTATAAGCATAAACTGAATAGCTTTTTCATATAGACCAAAAATGTGACGTTTATATATTTGCATAATTTTAAATCGTAACCAAGAGCGAAAATGCAGTCGGTATTGATCGGAAATATCCCCCCCCCGTCATTGACTGGCAGAAATCAAAGAAAGAACAATCGGCTTATAATTGGCGTCAAAGTAGCTAATCTTCAAACTGAGACAAGGTTTTAACGAGGTTTTCAGTGAGAGTTTTCCAAATTGGCATAGGGGGTGCATGAGTACAGTCTAATAGCATATAAACAGGTTTGTCAAATAAATATGACTGATCTGTTATATTTTAAATCGGGGTTACGGTGTGGATTGTCCGCAAGTTAATTAGAGTGCAATTTAAAATAAAAGTGCATCTATAAATCATACATGGTGTTAGATGTGGATATCACGGCTAATATATGAAAATTGGTGAGAACAGTGCCGAGACAGCGAAGAGGTCTGTAACTAAGCAACGGATATACTATTTGATAATTTTTCAAATATTTTCTACAAAAGTGAAGAAAAGGTACATATAGTCAAGATATTCAAGATCCATCAAGAAAATCAATACACATAAAGCAGAAGGTTGAGTTACATTTTCCAAGTCCTACAGAGGAAAACTGGCATAATTAGGTAACAAATTGAAGAAAAGCACTTTATTACATCAGTGGAGAGAACACAACACCCAATTACATCAGTGATAGATAATCGGTAGGATTAAAACGCAGCAATGAAAGAAAATCTTGAATGTACAGGAGTCATAAGGGACCCTCTTATAAAACAATACTTCGATGGGGAAAGTAACAGTTTACAACCCAGGGAAAATCATCAAAATAGAGAATTGTTTCAGGTATTAAACCTATTACACTTAAACATGTAAAATTCCTGGTACTGTAAATACAAATAGACAGAAATAGAAACAGATTGACATGGTGATCTAAAATTTTGTTAGAAAGTTTACAATATTTTCATACTGAAATGGACCGAAATTGTATTGTGGCCATCTCTAATGAGTTTAAGCTCCTACTAATACAAATAATCTAACTCTTATTTTCTATACAAATACTCTAAATCTGGTATTTCTATATTCAGATATTCAGCTTTCCACGTACTATAGAGTTAAACTGTTCAAGAGAACTCATTTCAATTTTTTTCTTTAACCTGAAACCAAATAGAAATGTTTAGCAGGAACCACTCTTTTCGTCATATGCATACTATTGTAATGTTTTTATTTACACACTCGGGTTCAGTTTACTTCTTGGATTTATTTATAAACACAGTCAACTCACTATAATTTATTTCCACTACTTTAATGTATATTCACAGAACTATTTACAATTTATGTTAAACACCTGATCTTTACTATACGACCATCGAATACTGAAAGAATGCTTCCTCAGCTCTCCGTATTTATATATATTCCCGTCACACTATCAAAAGAAGACGCATTTTCCCCACCATACAAGTAGAGTTTTTTCGTTTAACTTAGGCTGTCAGTTATGGTTCATATACTATTTGAGAATTAAATCTTTTGTTTGATTTATCGGTAGTGAATAGTGGGGTCGGCAATAGCTCAATTATCGGTATTGTGAAATTTTTTGGAAATAACACTACACTTTCAAACTTTTCAGGTCTTTAAGCATAACTCGTTCCCAATGGTTAATACAATGACATTTAAAATGACATATCTATGAAAATGTACCATTTGAAATTTAAATTTTATGTGATTGTGAACAGGCATAAGTAATAGAATTTCCTGCTACGTGATCTATACATTACATTCTGAAGACAACAAATTCAAAATCTTCAAAATGGAAAAGAATTTTGTTATTTATATATGCATTTTTGTTGTACTACCACGGAATAATCAAACCCAGGTACAAATTTGATTGCGCATGTGCGAAGTATTATATATAATATTATTTCGAAGTTACAAAATGTACCCTATCCTTAGAGTAAAAGCTAGAAAAATAATTCTATTATTCACAAAGAATCTGTTAAATACATGTTACTTACTTATACACAATATTTAACTACATGTTAATTATCAGATATATTCTAACAATGAAGTGAAATTTATCGTCTCTTTAAAACAAAACAGTCCAAGCGGATAGCCTTATTAGCAACTAAATATTATAAGATGTATTTATTATTCACAAATGCATCAGAACTAGGTGTACAAGTAAGGTCAGTTTGTCAATTTTTTTAGAGAAATAAATTATGCTGTAGAAAGGTTGTGAGTTGGACCTATTACTTCCACACCTTTTGAAGTAGAACTTTATATCTGTGATATACAAATATATAAACACAAAAACTTTCACACTACTTTTGAATATAATTTTTTATTCAAATGTCTCAAAAAATTACTTTTTCAAATATGTTGCTTACTCTTTTAATACATATTCGTATTTAATTTAAAGTTACCGCCCGGATATTGTTACTGTCAAAGTAATGGCCGATTTATGTTACATGTCACAAAATTTTGGCACTAAAACATCAAAGGTTTCCGACAAGAGTTTCCCTTCTGGGTTTGCTTATTCTGTGGTGCTACCTCATGTCAAAATATTAGTAAATACTCTTGGTTACGTGAGTTCATATTTTCAAATCTTTTAATTGCAATTTGTTCAAGACTCAGAGAAATTGCTATAATGAACGTCTTAGTTTTTTTAAATTTCATTGTTACAAGAGCTTTTGATAACGGGGTCTGGTTTAGAACCCTGAAGCGAATATTTGCAAAATACATAATTTCCTTAAAGTGTTTTGTTACTCCCAAAAAACCTCAACTACCAAGTAGTGATACCGCAATTATTATTCAGGAAACTGTAGTTATTGGACATGCCATTAGTATTGTTACATATTTTGCGGGCACGGTTACGCCTACTGTTTATTAATGTAATGTGGTATTATAAATTACGTTCCTGCCATCTGAAAAACCAAATATAGTACTAATTTAATACCACTTTAGTTTTTGTGACAACAACTATTGCAATGCTTGACTTAATTTACAACCCCCTATTCATAAAATAATAAAAGTTTCTGTCTTACACAACTTATTGGTTAATTTTTCTTTTGTTGTAAAATATCTACCAGCTTTCATAATAGAGAGCTTCTTGTTGCTTCATTCTTTTTCGTTCACTTAAATACCTTTTATTATACTTCAGAGCGCCTAAGATAAAAGTTTCGAGCTATTTCTTACTATCGCATCAATATCGGAGCATTAGTCATTGTGTAAGTATATGTGAACATTCTTAATAGTCATCGCTTAACCATCCAGTGTTAATTTGAACCAACATATCTCTAAAAACTTTTCCAAAAGAGCATTTGAAGGTTTCAAATTTTATTGATTCGAACAATCCCATTTTTCATTCTGTCTCGAGCAGTGTTTCGTATAAATTGCTTATTATTTTATGTTAAAGACAACCAGTAATCCAGGCATTTCCTGGAAATTTCTTCCACTACACTTTCGTCCTATTGCAACTTTCAAATACCAAATTATGTATTACAAAAAAGAAGGGAGAAGGGAAAACCTCAATAAGCACGCAAAATATTACTATATACTCTGAATATATTAAAATTAAATAGTATTACTGAACAAATATGTTGGTTTTTTGTGGGTAGAATTGATTCAATATATTCTTGTTTTGTATAATTATCGGTAATATTTTTACGTTTGTATTCTTATGTTTTTGCCTGATTGCAAATATACACGTCGAAGTTATAACTAATTTAATATTGTTTTGGTAAAACTTAGCTGCTATAGGAAGAAGCATTAAAATTTGGTCAAGTTAGGTGAATGTTTCTTCATGTGAACTTTTTTTATGAATTAATATAGTAGCCGTTTGTTTTTAAATTGATCAGAGTGTTTGATCGGATACCAAACCCAATTTTTAGTAATGATAAAATGCCTACGATACGTGTACGCCGAATGTACCGCCAGCAAAGTGAATTTCAAAGAGGTCGAATTATTGGTATACGGGAGCGGGTTTTTACTGAGAAATCGCTCGAACCGCACAAATAGAAGTCCAACTACTGTTATGAGATGTTGTCAAGCGTGGTATCGTAATACCCAAAATCGAGGAGAAGAGTAGGCACCTGACGTCAAAGGGGCACAAATGAAGATCAAGATCGACGTCTGGCTGATAATTGATTAGGTGAAAAAGGCCATCTTGTAAGTATCCGAACGATTTACCGCCATATAAGTTGTTTTGGACTGCATCATTATTGACCCCATCTTGTGCTACCTTTGACCGCTGAACATCGACGGCAACGAGTCCAATAGTGCAGAGAACGACAACATTGGAATGTGAAGTAGCATATTGTCGTTTTTTCTGATTAATCTCGGTTCTGCTTGGGTGTACATGATGGCTGAAGCTTAGACGACGTCGAGGACAAAGACGTCAACTTCAATATGGAGTGCTATTGCACATGGAAGTAGATCACCTTTAGTCTTTGTTCGAAACAACATGGCTCAGCATCGTAGTCTTCAGGAATCATTGGCGCCGTATTTACTCCCTGACCAAGCAAACCTAAACGGCTCATACATCCCTTATTTCAACAAGATAGTGATTGCATCATGTTGCTCGAGTTAGTTTAAACTTTTTCGAAGAGACCAATGTGAACCAATTGCCATAGCCGCCGAGATCTCCCGATCATTCGCCCATAGAATATGTTTAGGATATGATGAGTAGAAGGCTCGGAAAATTACCCCAGACCCACGGGCTTTGGAGGTTCAAAGACATGAAATACCGGTAGCCTGGGATCGTTAGTGATAGTGATGAGATCATTCGAAAGAAATATAATTGATCATTCGATTATGAAAATCACTCGAGTATTCCGATTATGGAATCAAGTATTCGAATAAAAAATAATCGATTACCTAACTCGACACATTCACCAATGATAAGCGACGAGGACGAGCGATACTGCATTCGAGTTATAATCCGAATCATTTCTATGCGAATCGAGAAGTGCTTTTCTGCCATTCAGCGTTCATATAGAGGCAATTTTGTCCGTTCTCGGTTCTCGCCCATAGAATATGCGACTGCTTGTTAACGTCTCTCATTGGACAGAAGAAATATGTAAATACTGTATTTTCAAAGTCGCACCTAGGAGCGCCACATAAAATTCTGAAGATCTCCCTTTCAAATTCTTCCAATTTGAAAGGAACTTTATGATTATATGATCTTTAGAAACTTCTGTGCTATCCTGTATATTACAAATAAAATTCTCTTAGTTACGTCAAAAATCAAATAATACACATTGTCAAATATTTTAATTTACATCTAAGAATTGTGCCTTTTTAATTCGTAGTTTCTTAACCATTGACAACGGGGTCTAATCTAGACCCAGAAACGTTTGGAATATACAGCAATTTTCTTTAAACTGTGGTGTTATTTCCCAAGAAGCACTTAGACACTATATTTTCAGGTTACGGTACAATTATTGCAATTCGAAGTAATTTGATGAATTAGAGAGAGAGAGAAATAGAGAGAGAGAGAGAGAAAGAGAGAGAGAGAGAGAGAGGGGAGAAACAAAAAAAATCAAACGTTCCCCCCTTATCACCGAAACCACTGAGCCTACAATTTGGAAAAAAAATTAGAAAATATAGAACTTTGCCCGAATTTAACAGGAAAAATAAGGAGAAACCATTAGTATTAATTTTGGGGGGCAAATTATAGAATTAAATTAAAATTAAAAAATAAAATTTTCAAACGCATCATGTAATACATCAAATGAAAGGTCTCATTCTGAAGAACACAAATATATTTTTTTCATATTAAAAAAATAGTATTTTGCCCTTTATCTTCCAATCTTCACAGAGTCAAAATTCATACAGTAGATAATAAAAGGCTTCCCTCAAAGTTTATTCGTAAAATAAAACTCTATTTTTAATTTTTTGGGGTCAAATTAGAAAATTAAATGCATATTGTAATCTTATAAAAATCACGCGAATCCTGAAGCAGATAAAATAAAGAGTCTATTTGTGGAAAATGAAAGTGTATATTTGTTGTAAATTTAAAAGGCTTCCTTTAAAAGAAAATATAAGACAATGCACTCTGCTTGTCTGAAACTGGAATATTAGAATCTTGAAGGTGGTACGGAACCCTTAGTATGCGAGTCCAACTCGCACTTGACCAAACTATTTTTGCGGAGTTCTAGTTTGTCATGCTTGCCTCTACCATCCACAAAGTTAATCTTTTTTGTGCTGTTCTTACATACGTCAAGTCTCTAATTTAAAATATCGCAAATAGAAAATTGAAACATTTATTAGAAGGAACAGCAAATTGTGTGCTGGAATGTTATATTAACGGGATGCTAGATTTATTTACTATAATTTGTTGATTTTGAATAAACGAAGGGACTCTTAATATATAAACTGCTTACACAGAAAACTAAGTTGTATGGGTATTTCAAGATTAAGCAAGTGTGATGACGGTCGGAACTGCATAATTTTATTCATCTTTTTTCTTATGTAAGTGTATGCCTGCGTTAAGAAGCTGGCACAAACTTTGAACATTTTAAGGATCATTTCGCCTACTTCACAATCGTATATTCTTAATCATTCTAAGTTGCCTTGGAATTTCTTTTTATTAGGATTTTTCTTAAGTCTACCCTACTCTAAGAAGCAATTCCTCTAGCTGTTGGTAGAGAAGACGAATCCCGGTACTCTAACACATATTCCAAGGAGTTTTTCAATGAATTTGAATTCGGTGATAAATCCACACCTTAGACCGAATAGCCCTACTTACAATATCTATATATAAATAGACAAAGAAAAAACGATTAGGTACCGTTTTCTCCTCTGTCTCTCAACTGATTTTCTTCATTTTTGTTTTGTTAACTAGCTACTGACGACCTTCAGTGCAGAATGCTAATATTAATTTATAATATTGGTTGTTTCATTAAATAAAATATAATAAAAATTCATTAGTTATGTCCATACTGTCAACACCAAACAACTGACAGTGCCGCCGCCGCCAGACTGTCAAAACTCAAAGCATTGAGTATTTACAGGGAGTGACAGTTAGATGCTCTTATATTCTTAGAGCATGTATTTCTGGAACTGGCATACAAGCGTTGTTAGTGTTTAGTGGTAAAATAGTCAATTTAGTAGATCAGTATTGATTTTTCGGACGCGTTGCAGTAATTTTCATATTAAATATTCTGTTTTTAATGTGAATTTAATTATTTGATTTATAAATTATTATCACAACCTTCCCGAAGTACAGCGGACAATAGAGAATGTATTAAATTCTCCTAGGGTTGTTGGTCCTCTTTTTTCTTTAATATTCCTGAACTTGATTGAAACCGCAAATGACGAATACTTTTAGGTTGCAAAGAACAATCTTCCAATTATTATATCGAATATTTTGCAAGGAGCGGTTCCAGCCAAAAATGTAAGGGGTCATTTATTTGTCAAAAATATTTCGAATACCGATATTTGATTACATTTTTATTTTTTGTATTGCAATAGATTTGTCAATATGAGTGAACAATTTTGGTCTACACATTTTCTCCACAACTCTGTCTTATAAAATTATACATTTTTACAATTTCATGAAATAGGGTCGAATTTCGACCACTGGGCGACCACTAGTTTACTTAAAACAATATATATATCAATCAACGAACATTACCGCTCGAAAAACTACTTTCACTGTGAGAATAGTTGAGACATTTAACGAAATCAATTTAATTTATGTTTTAGTATATTTTAAACTTTGGCAGTCATACTGTTCTTTTACACTGACTTCGAGTTTTGCTTTGGCCACCATTGTTTACTCCTACCATATACATATATGCATTGTCATACCTTTGACACTAGTTCATATTGTTAAAATAAATATAATTAAATTCGTGGAATCGGCATTTATCCGATATTTCGGGGAATCCGAAAGTTCGGCGGGTGCATTTGAGGTCGGCGGCTTACTTTGATGTACTTTCTCGAGGAATCTAGTCAGGTCTCGGCGTCTCTTTGACGTTCTGAGAATTCCGGGAAGAAATATATAAATACGAAGGAAATAATCTCGTTGATTATTTGTTTGAAGTTTCAGGTAATGGGGACATGAGTATGCTATTAAAACAAATACAAAATTTAAAAGATAAATTAGCAGAAAATTCGAAGATCTTGAAAGATAAGTTACCAGAAAATTCTAAAACACTAGAAGACAAATTAAAATTCTAAATCCTTAGAAGAAAATTTCAAAAGCATGGTAAAGAAAAATTCCGAAATGCTGGAAGAGAAAATAGCTGAGAATGAAGCTCGGGTGGACGAGCTAAAGCAGATAATGGTCGAAGAGCTGAAGCACACGACAGTCAAAAATGAAACGCGGATAGAAGAGCTAAAACAGACAATGGTCGAAGAGCTGAAGCAGAAGACAGACAAAAACGGAACGCAGATTAAAGAGCTAAAGCAGATAATGGAGGGTGAGATTAGCAAAATAAAAGAACAGATTTTAAGGATACAAGGTGATTATTTTTATGTTTTTTGGGCAATAGAAATAAAACGACATATATTGCAGGAATACCAAACGTTTCAAAGTTTATTCTGACTTCGTTGTCAATGGCTTTATATTTATTGTACAGGGTGGTACAAAAATGTTATATTTGGTGGCAAATAAGTAGTTGCATATAAAAGGTTGTTGAAATATAGGGAGGTGTATATTTATAATTATACAGGGTGGGTAAAAAATGGTAGAAAAATTTTGATATATAGCAGTTGCATATATAAAGTACCTGCGCAGTAAAGTTATACTTATACAGTGTCATTCAAACAAGGTTAGAAAAAGTTGTAAATGAAGGGGGGTTTAAATGAAGTGTGGAGTGAAATTATACTTTAATATGTCATGAAAAAATATGCGGAAAAAATGTGAAATAGCGTAGGTCATAATAAGTTACAAAGATAGGATAGTTGAAATGTAGGGTGAAGAAGTATTACGATAATTATTTCAAAAATGTTATATTGGTTGACCAATAGCAGTAGCGTATACAGGGTAGTTGTAATACATACAAGATAACAAAATTGTTATATTCGGTTTCCAAAAAGCACTTGTGGTTTTGGTGAAATATATTTGGCGTTGATGGATTTATATTTTATATAGAGTGGTACAAAAAATGTTATACTGAGTGGTCGATAAGTAGTTGCAAACACAAGGTGGTTGAAATAGCGGGTGGAGTAGATTTATACTTTAACAGGTTGGATAATTTTTCACAGTGTGATTATAAAAACGTTAGAAAATGCTCTATATAGGGTGTGGTTGAAATACAAGGTGGAGACAAATTACACTTTCAGGGGTGGTTCAAAAATGGTTATATGGCGTAGTCCATTAGCAGTTGCATATATAAAATAGTGAGTGGACCAGAGTTATAGTTAAGTGTTTAAAAATTTTATATTTGGTGGCCCCTAAGAAGATACACATACGTAGTGGTTAAAATATTTTGTAGAGTAAAATTATGGTTATACAGGGTGGTTCAATAATAAGTTGTAATGTTTGACAAATTGGCAGCGGTATATACAGGATGGTTTTAATGAAGATGGAAGTAGAGTTAATTATACAAAGCGTTTAAAAAAATGTTGAATAAAATTGTTGTTAAAATAGGGTGGTCAATAAGCAGTTGCAGTTTGGGTGAGGGTTTGAATAAAAGTTTGGTGTTAGTGTGCAAAACTGTGTTTTTATATTTGTGACTCGCCAAGGGTTCCACAGGCATTTCCATTGGGATGGATCGAAAAAAGTTAAAAAAAAATTGTTATATAAGGTAGACCATAAACTGTTGCATTCGACTATATGGAATATGTTAAATATGTGAAGAAGCAAGATTATAGTTTTAGAGTGTGTTTAACACAATAAAAAGCTGCATATAAAGGTTGACTAAAATACAGAGTATAGAGAAATTTTACTTTAAAAGGTTGTTCAAAAAATATCAGAAATAATTGTTATACAACGTAGACCATAAGCAGTTGCATTGCTGAAATATAGGGCAGAGAAGAGTTATAGTCAGGTGTTCAAAAAGTTATAATGGGTGACAAAAAAAACAGCAGCATATACAGGATGGTTGCAATATAGGGTGAAGTACAGTTACAGTTATTCAAGGTGGTGCAAAAAAATGTCGAAATAAAATTATTACATAGGGTGGCCCATAAGTACTTGCAGTTTGGGTGAAATATATTCGGTATTGGTGGATTTATGATTAAGTAGGGTGGTTCAAACAAGTTTTTTTTATATAGGATAACCCATATGTTTCATAAGTTATTTCTTTTGCGAAGGCTTGAACATTCCGTATGCAGGTGAAACCAGTTTGTTTGTTTGTTTGTTTTTTTGTTCGGGCATCACGTAAGAACTACTGAACTGATTTTGCTGAATCTTTTTTTTGTTGAAAAGCCTATAGACTTTGATCTGGTTTACGTTTTATCTCTCTACTTTGGCAGAAAAAACTACGTACTACGATGTTGTTTGTATAGCACATAATACAGTAGTGGTTCCACTGCATCTACCAAATATTAAATACAGCTTGTTTCGTTTAAAAGAATACAACTGATATACCTAGCGTAATTTTACATGGTGTTCCGAATATAGGATAGGTGAAACATATAGCGGTATAGAATTACATGGGTTTAAGAAGTCTTTAAAAAAAGTTATATTAGGTGGTTCTTAAGCAGATAAATATATACAATGTTGTGAGTGGAATTAGTTGTACTGGGTGGACCATAAATAGTTGCATATACCAGGTAGTTGAAAAAACGGGCAGAGAAAAATTATATTTATTCAGGGTGGATAACAAAATGTATTCTTTGGCTATGTTCTCGAGTTATGAAACGAGTTGAAAAATGTTTGAAGCAGTTGTTTATAAAGTGTTGTTGAAATTTAAGATGGAGTGGAATTATAATTTATTGGGTGCTTAAAAAAATTGTTTAATATCCACAAATAGTTGCTTATATAGGATGGTTGAAAAATGTGGCCGAATATAATTAGAGTTATACAGGTGGATTGAATAAATATTACAAAGAAATGTTATGAGCTACAAGCTGTTTCATTTACAGGATGGTTGTATAGGCCGTAGTAGAGTTCTAAGTATACAGGGTGGTACAAAAATGTTGTTATGAGTCGTCCACAAGTAGTTAGATTTATAAGATTGTTGAGATATTGGGTAGAGAAGAATTATAATTATACAGGGTGGGTAAAAAAATGGTATAAAAAATCGTTTTATAGGGTAGAACATGAGCAGTTGCATATATGGAGTAACTGAAATACAGGGCGAAGTAAAGTTATAGTTACACAGTGTGAAATAGTTTCAAATGAAGGGTCTTCCAAAAAATATGAAGAAACATTGTGAAATAGCTTTAATCAGTTGCACAGATAGGATAGGGTGGAGTAGAGGTAGAGTGAAGTATTTAAAAATAGTATATTGGTCAAAACTAAGCAGCAGCATATACAGGGTGGTTGTGATACAGGTTGAAGTAGAGATATACATAGAAGGCGATCCAAAAAAATGAACAAAAATGTTATATTGGATGCGTCATAAACAGTTGCTGTTTTGATGAAATATATTAAGAATTAATGGATTTATAATTATACTTAAACATTGTGGGCCAGGAATTGTTATACTGGAAAGCAAGATATTTGAAATATAAGGAGGAGTAAAATTATAAATAAACAGGTAAGATAAAAAAAGTCAGAAAAATTTTGTAGAATAGAACATGAACTCTTGCATATATGAATTATTTGAAACATGGGGTGAAGTAAAATTATAGTTACACAGTGTGATTAAAGCAATGTTAGAAAAAGTTGCATATAAGGGGAGTATGAAATTTAAGGTGGTGACAAAGTAAATTTTCCAGGGTGTTTAAAAAAATATCAGAAATATAACCATATAGCGTAGTCTATAAGTAGTTTCATTTTAAGATAGTTGAGCAGAGGTATCTACAGGGTGGTTGAAATATTTTCTAGAGTAAAATTATGGTTATAGCGGATGGATCAAAAACTGATAGATAATTAAGTTATAATAGTTGACTAATTGGCAGCAGTATAAACAATATGGTTTAAATATAAATGGAAGTAGAGTTGTAATTATAAAAGGCGGTTCAATAAAAAAGTTGAATAGAATTGTTAAATAGGGTGGCCAATAAGCAATTGCAGTCTGGTTGAACTCTGTTAAAGATTTGTGGATATATAGTTATACAGGGTGATACAAATAAATTATACTGTTTGGCCGATAACACGGGTCAACATTTGATCTAAGCCGGAACTATGAGAGGGTCGGTTGACCTTCATCACGTCAGGGTCAAGGGCATTTTGTTCAAGCAAAAAATCTGAAAAATTTTTGCTTATGTTTTTGAGGTCTCTGAGTACGAATTCGTAGTTTGTTTGACTGTGCTTTTTGTCAAAGGTCATTTGAAGGTCAAATCGAGAGTTCTACCAAAAAATCTGAAAAAACTCATGCTAATATTTTTGAGGTCTCTTGAGTCCGAATCCGTAGTTTGTTTGACCTTGCGCTTTTTCCCAGAAGTTACTTAAAGGTCATTTGAAGGTCAAATCTAGAGAGGTCTACCATAAAATCTAAAAAAATGCTTGCTTATGTTTTTGAAGTCTCTGAGTCCGAATCTGTGATTTGTGTAACCTTGCGCTTTTTCCAGAGGTCATTTGAAAGTAATATCGGGAGAATTATACAAAAAAATCTGAAAAAAAATGTGTGGTTGCACCCAGGACACTTCCATGCGGTGACATGGGCAA
The DNA here is from genome assembly GCA_034190945.1 of Octodonta nipae. NCBI lineage: Eukaryota > Metazoa > Arthropoda > Insecta > Coleoptera > Chrysomelidae > Octodonta > Octodonta nipae. Next base: position 159,853,514 of record CM067216.1, on the reverse strand, counting down.
CGCAGTTGTTTTACTATCTGGCGAAGTCCCTGGGTAGCGGCTTTCATGCCTTCATGACAACCTGGCAGAAAAAAAATTCGAGACAATCCTTCAGAAACCCAGAACCGTTGCTTTAGGTTAATGGGACACTTGGCCAATGTAGATTCTTATGCGACAAGTCAAAGTCCTTACAAAAAGTGTCCAAGGCGAGGGTTAAGTGGCATTGCCTCAACTGGCTGGGATCATGGACTTGCTTTAACTGGCTTAGATAAGCTGAAACAAACTATTGATTCGGACTCACAGACCTCAAAAACATAAGCAACAATTTTTTCAGATTTTTTAGTATAACTCTCTCGATTTGACCTTCAAATACGCTTGAACCTGACGTGATTCAGGTCAACAGACCCTCTCATCGTAATCAGCGACACGAAAAACCTAGTACACTATATGGCAAGCCGTGTTCCCGCTTAGTTCAAATGTTGACCTGTGTAATTAGTTGCATATACAAGGTAGTTGAAACAAAGGAGGAATAAATTTATAGTAAAACAGTGTGATTTAAACAAAGTTAGAAAAAGTTGCATATAAGGGTGGTTGAAATATAAGGTGGAGAAAAATTATACTTTCCAGGGTGGTTTAAAAAATATCATAAAAATGGATGAATAAGATAATTGAAATATATAGTGGATCAAAGTGATAGGTTTAAAAAATATATATTTGGTGGTCCCAAAGCAGATGCATGTACAGGGTATTGGAATATTTTGTAGAAGAAAATTCTGGTTATAAAGGATGCTTCAAAATATATGGACAAATAAGTTATAATGGTTGACTAATTGGCAGCAGTATAAACAGGTTGGTTTAAATATAGATGAAAGTAGAGTTATAATTATACAAGATCGTTTAAAAAAAGTTGAATAACATTGTTATATAGGGTGGCCAATAAGCAGTTGCAATTTGAGAGAAGTATGTTGGGGATTGGTGGATTTATAGTTGTACAGAGTGGTACAAAAAATGTTATATGGGGTAATTGTATATACAAGATGGTTGAAATCGAGGGCGGAATAGAATGTTTTACAGCGTGGATTTAAAAATGTTTAAAAAAATTTGTTATATAGGGTAGACCGTGAACAGTTGCATTATTCGAATAATTAAAATATGGGGCGAAGCATAATAACATAATGTTAGAAAAGTGGCATATGAAAGGTGGTTAAAATACAGTGTGGAGAGATGTGACTCTGCCGAAGCGTCGTCATTTTACCATCGATCCCGGCAGGGATCAGTTATCAACTACGCGGATGAATTCCCGGAAACCACCTAACAAATATATATATATATATATATATATATATATATATATATATAAAGTGTGTCCCCGATTCGCTTCTTTATACAGGGATCTCGGCTACTTTTATACCTACAGCAAAGGTCAAATTTGGAAAGTTTTAGAGGAACATAGTGCATTCGATGTCTGGTTTCAAATTAACACTCGGTTAACTGGGTTTGGAAATAATCGGCAAAAAACGAAAATGGCGGATTTCGTTTTTCGCTGGTTAATCCGAAACGGTTAATTTTATAGCTGTCAAGATGTGACATTATTGGGACACTTTTTTAAGTCGAATAAGATGAGATGTATTTATTTATTTAGTAAAATGATATAAACAGTTGTTATATACATTTTGGCAGTATACAAATTATCAATAAGCCATTCTACAAACTGGTTTGCACTCTTAGTGACCCAACACTTGTACAGTGCGTCCCATGTCACAATTATAACATGAAGCCTGTGAAAATAAAAAAAAACAAATAATACATATACCCTATAATTTTACATAAATGCTGGTAGAGATTTACAGATACTACATATAATCAATGTTAATCGACTAGCTGCTTAAACTTATTGTAATTTTTTGCAATAAGTTCTCTGGATAATTTACCATTTTTTTTTTCACAGAAGTTTCATTCCTTATGTCAGTAAGTATTAAATTAAATATTTTAGGAAGTATAAAATCTTTTATTGATATTTTTGGAATGCTAGGTATTTTAATTAGCTGTTGAGTGTAACTTCGTGTTTCATAAAAAGTGTTTGTACATACTTGCAGTGTATTACGGTTTTTAAATGCATGCATACATACTGCATGCAGGTGGAGCTGTCTTAGATTTGCAATGTCCGTGTATAGCAGTCTTGTGGGATAATATATGTCTTTTCAGCAAATTATTTTGAGGATGTAATTTTGAATAGTACCAAGGTTTTTTAAATTGCTCTTATATAAACCACCCCATACCAAAATACCATACCTAAACAGCGATTCAACGAAAGCTTTATAGGCAATAATTAAAACTGATTTGCATAATATTTTCCGTAGTTGTTAAAATTTATTAATTAACCTGCGCATCCGTTTTGTTACATACTGAATGTAGTAATTCCACCTTAAATGCCTATCAATAATTATGCCTAAATATTTTGTGTGTAAAACTTCTTTGATAGGCTCGTTTATATTTTCATCTTTAATATTATTAAAGTGAGGTTAGTTAGTCTTATATAGACCAAATGCTATAAAGTTAGTTTTATTGACGTTTAAGTATAGTTGATGTATGTCTAGCCAGATTTTAACTTTGTAGAGCCCTGATTTCGCCTTTTCTTCCACACTTTCATATGTTGTTCCCCCAAATATTATAACGGTGTCATCTGCGTATGATACTATTCATGCGTCTATCTCCAAAGACAAAAGTGTGTTTATATAAATTAGGAACAGAATCGGACCTAAAATCGTTCCTTGGGGAATGCTTATTTTCACAGGAGTTTTTTCACTTAAACATCCATTAATTTTCATATATTGCTCCCTATTTGTTAAGTAACTGATAACTAGCTTTCTCGCACAACCTCTAATACCTGCATAACCTAATACTTCAAGTAAATTATTATGATGCACGGTGTCCAAGGCTTTCGTTAAGTCAAGAAACACCCTAAGGCATTTTTTTACTGTTGTCGAGATTGTTTGTTATTTCTTTAAGAACTGTATACATTGCATTTGACGTACTTTTTCCTTTAAGAAAACCGTTTTTTGTGGATAACAATATTTTGTTGAAAGAAAGTTACAAATCGCTCTTTGCGACATTATTCGAATATTTTTGTAATGTTGTTAATTAGAGTTATCGATCGATAGTTTGATATTTTATATTTGCAGCCTGTTTTGTGAATTGGCATAATTACCGACAATTTAAATTGTGTGGGTACCATCCCTGTTGAAAATATTAAATGAATTATATGCTGAAGAGGACCAATAATGTACATATTTTATTACTTTTGTTGCCATACCGTTGGATCCAGGAGCACAGTTGTTTTTGAGGGCTTTAATGTGCCTTATGATTTCGAGTTTGGATATAGGATGTAAAAAAAAATGAGTTTTTTACGCTTCTAGTATTAACAGACTCTGTTCTATGTTTTCGAATGTTGTCCAGCATTTGCAATCCAATCTTTGCGAAATAATTATTTGCAAAATTAGCCATATCTCGATTGTTATTAATGTATGTGCCGTTTTCGTTAACCAATCTTAATTCAATGTTTTCTTTTGTTGCCGCTTTTGTATTTCAGAAATGTTTTTAAATTATTTTGGTTTTGCATAATTTGATTCCTGTAATAATCATTTTTTGTTTTTTTGAGCAGTTTATTTAGAAAATTCCTATAAGATTTGTATTCTTAATTACTTTTATGTTTTTTTTGGGCAACAACACCACAATAAAAATAAAACGACGTATATTGCAGGAATACCAAACGTTTCAAAGTCTATTCTGACTTCGTTGTCAATGGCTTTATATTTATTGATTTAGATTTCTATATGAAAATTTAATCCATAAGAGATTGGATTCATTTACAATTTTAGTCAATCACCAGGGGCGTACTGTTGTAGGGCAGAACGAACACATGACCCCAGAAAAAGTACCACCCCCTAGTTAATGTTTCAAAATTGAATTAAATATCTCGAAAACTTTAGTAGATAGAAGAAAAAAACTGAAAAAATCTGAAGATTTCAACGCCTTGTACATCGGTAACGAGGTGTTTGCGGCCATATGTTTACAGGATTTTCATCATAAAAAATTACTCGAGGAAGCACATTTCGCACTTATGCATTTACACCCTGTATAGTTTCTTTACTGTCAATAATATTTGAAATATACAACAATTAATCAGAAAACAACTATTCCACTGATGATTTAAAATCGAATCGACGCTCCTATTTAACAGTGACTGGTGTGAGTGATCTGTGCTCTTCATGAATTTTGAGACGCAAGATAAATGTATGTAACTTTCAAACATTTTTCCCCAAATAAGAGTTGGATATCGTGATGAATAAACATTGGCAAAAAGATATAGAGCAAACTAGCATCTTCTTTTATAAGCATCTCCATCTTAAATTACTAGTCAATCCAAATTTGCGCCACTTTAGGTTTCCTCTGAGATTTTGTCTTAGCTCGTCAAATACTATTATAAAACCTAATGATTTCAAGAGCTCTTTAACCAAATAGTTCCTTATATCCGTAAATCCGCTAATGTGGAAATAGCTTATTTTGACAGAATGAGTATAGACACAATATTGTAGAAATTAGAAGATAAATATTAGTATGTCTACAATTAACACCTAGATTCTAATGGTTTGCTCTACACATTCTTGCAATATATCAATATAAAACATCTCATCATTTTTAATGTTCATTATCAAGAAAGAGAAATAACAACTACAAACTTTTTATATAGTCTTTTAATCTAATTCTGCCATTCCCAAATGTTCAAAAATATTAAGGAATTATTGAGAAAATAATTTATATTTTATATTATTTAAAAAGCGAGTATTATAATTCAATATAAAAACTTCTAAAAAGAATATTTTAGTTTCAATTTGTCCAATTAATTTTGGTTTATTATTGATATATAATTAAAGTTAAGTCAAAATGACGAGTCCGTGTAATTTAACATTAGCAAGCTTTATAATAAATGTCAAGAAACACAAAAAAAATATTTAAAATTATCTTAAATCTAATCTAATAGTAAAAATATTATTGTTATACTTATAGTTTAAAAACGGTCTTTAGGGGCCATCCACAAATTTTACAATTTTTAACACCTTTCCTCCTTCCTTGTCACAATTGAAACTCCTACCTCCTTTGTGTGACGTCACGTATTTTTGACTTTTATAATTACAAATAATTAAAATAAAACAGTAGTTTAAATTTTTATTTCTCAATTTCTCAATAAAATTTTCGTCGATATTGTGTGCAAATCTTTGATTTTCGAATCCACTTCACCTTCAATATTATATATCACTACTTTTTAAATCATTTCCATAAGGTGTTAACTTCTTCTGGTATCGTTTGTTTTTTATCAGCATAAGCTGCACTGTACCCATACAATAGTTTGCGGTACAAAATACCTAATTCAATATTTTTATTCATTTTATGACTATATCATAAATTAAACAGCGTCCATTACTCGGCCATAGTAAATTGTTAAGTAGACAATTAAAACATATTGAATTGTTTAGTTTGATGTAGGCCTTAAACCTACATTAATCTTATAAATATAAATCGACTTAGTAATATTGTCAAGTTTTTGTTCACAAATAAATTTTGCGTTTTAATATTTCAAATTTAAACATGTGACGTCACAAAGCTATTAATCTCTTGGCCCTCTACACACGATGTCATATTTCGTTGACTCCCTCCCTCCACCTTAATGTATGACGTGATTTATTTAGTACCAAAATTATTGTCACATGTTTTGATATGTAAACGAAAATTAAATATTCTTGGCTTGAGATGACACGAACCTTTTTGGGAATATTGTTAAAAAAGGATTCTATGATTCGTTGACTATAGAAAATGATGTCAAATGAAAACATCAACATGTAAATCTCTGATAAGGTACTAAAAGCTATTTGGATTTGAAATTTACATTAATAAAGTAGCAATAATCATATTACGGTTGTGAAATATCGTTTTCCTTGTTAACTTATAATGTTGTCGCAGCGGCAAATATCAATTCAGACACACAGCACGAGCAAATAAATATAAACTATATAGTTTCAAACTTACAATGCCTTTGACATGACACGGACCACCGCCGTGTCACCAATTTAATGGGTTGCTCCTGTCTCCATCTAACGGAACCTGTACATTCTCAAATTTCCCAAGCAACTAATAACACTCTTTAAAATTATTTTCTTGAATACAAAATGAACTTACCTATTAAAAGGTTCAAACCATCTCCCTGATTAAAGGTCGTTTACAACAATTTATAAGTAATGAAATGCTGAGTCGATATAGAACTAGAAATTGAGAAACAAAGAAATTCTATGGAAGCTAAAATGACAAAGGACCCCGCACATTCCTTATGTAAAGTGGCCCCCGGTGGATTTGGCTGAAATTTTCCTATTTTGTAGATTTCAACGAAATGAACAAAGTCTTCACGGCCTCAAAGTCCGATGACGGATAGCTTTCAAGTTATGGTTAATTTTATACTTAATTTCACGGTATACCACGATGAGTTGTGTCGATATGTATATCAGAAACTACTAGAACTATTTATCTGAAAATTAGTATACAAGGGGTTTTCGAGGAGGTTTCAATTAAAATTTCAGTTATCTACTACTTCCGGTGCTACCGGAAGTGGACCCAAACTTTGTTTTTATAAATGGAGCACCCTGTTTTTTAAAACTTTATTAAAAATATCATACGTCTAAAGGGCTCCAGTTAAAAGTTATTTAAACTTTTTGAAAATTTTGACAGATGCAGCTTTCTAAAAAAATATTTTTTTGGAAACAAAGAGGATCTGGTTAAAAATTACCAGAATTTGCCTGAATAGAATCTGAAGCTTCCTAACTCTTTGGCAACTTTTCAAAATAATATACGGAGTGTTCAGAAATGGGCTCCGAATTTGGCTGAAATAATGTTAACTCATTTTTTTCAAATGGATTTTATCTTTGAATCCTCGTACCTAAATTAAAGTATTTTCGTGGTTATGAGAGATATCTGAATTATCACTAGGCTTTTTTGAACGAATCAACAAGAAACAAATGCTGAAGTGTCAACAAACAATATTTGCTAATAATTTAATGTTAAAGCAGAATTATATGGAAAGCATCTATCATGTCCCGTTTAGGATTTAGTACCTAAGTTCCGTTCGCGATACTCGGATAGACCAACACCCACTCATGACACGCTGACGGGGTTCATTCACAACTACAAAACAGATGGGACAGTTTGTGAAAAAGCAAGAAAAAGGTAACCTGTCGTAGATAATAAAGAGAAATACATGCAGAAAGAGATGTAGGAATATATATGATTAGTTAGATGAGTATCCTAAAAAAACATGAAAACAATGCGTTGTGCATTCTCATTAGTATGAATTTAACAGCAGGTGACGCTCAAAGACTGAATGATCTTTCGAAATCATATTGATCAAAATTCATGAAGACGAACATTTTCTACACAAAATAATTTGGACGGATGAGGCAAAATTTATGAAATAATCAACCACACTACTGGAGTACTACTAATCCACACATTATTTTTAGTTGAGAGAAATCTCGAAATTTTAGAAAATGGTTTACATCCATTAGAGTTGACTTAGAATCGGCTGTGGTCTCAACACGACATCATAATCATTTTGAAGATCGTTGGATAGATAATATTGGACCTCATCGAATGCTCCCTCTTTCTCCCGATATCACTCAGCTTTTTTTATTTGGGGTCGAATAATAAATATTGTAAATGTTGCACCGCGAACAACAAAGGTAGATTGCCAGGAATTGATCAGTGTCATGGTGTTATGAGTATGCTTTGGTCTATGCAGAGATCGCAATGGAAAGGTTTCACATATTTTTTTATAACCATATCAAATTCTACATAAATGGTTAAGAAAGTAAAGTCATGTATATACGTTTCTTAACGGTTCCTTCAGAAAAGCTTACTTATAATTCATATATCTCTAATAGCTACACGGAAAATTTAATTTTTCCAAATGTATATAAAAACTTAGTGTTGTAAGCATAAACTCCTACTTTTTGGCCTAGATTCCAATGGTTTTGAGGAAAAATGGAGTTGTCATTTGAAAAAAATGAGTTATATTATTTTCTGATTCAGTACCAATTTCTGAGCTCTCCGTTTTTTTAACAGTTTTCAAAGATTTAGAGAGCTTTAAGTTTTATTCAGGCAAATCCTGGTATTTTTTGATCTGTTCATATTTGCTTCCACAAAAAAATATTTTGTGAAGATTTTCAAAAAGTTTAAATAACTTTTAACCGGACCCCTTCAGACATATAATGTTTCCAACAAAGTTATCTTAAAACTCATCATAGATTCTAAAAATGTTACAAAAAATAGGATGTTGCGTTTTAAATAAAAAAATAAAGTTTGGGTCCAGTACCTGTAGAACCGGAAGTCGTAGACAATTGAAAATAGTGTAACTAAAACCTGTTACTAATTTTCACATTAATACTCCCAGTAGTTCCTAATATACATATCGACTCAGCTCTTCGTGGTATACTCTGACCATAAATATAAATTAACCATAACTTGAAAACCGTGAGTCATCGGACTTTGCGGCCATGAAGACATTTGTTAATTTTGTTGAAATCTACAAAATGTCAAAATTCTAGCCAAATCTACCGGGGCCACTTTCCATAAGGAATGTGGGGGGTCCTTTGAAGTTTTTATCTATGAGAGACGAAAATAATATAATATGCAAGATTAAAATATGTAATACAATATTGTTGGATAAAAATATATGAAATATAATGTTATTATTTTATAATTTCTTTAAAATACCTATATAACATATATATATCGCTCCGATGCACGACGATGGTCTGTCAGGACAAGGGTACTACGCAAAAGGCTGCTTCTTATATAAAGAGTTAATATACAAATCTGGGTTTTTCATTACCTTTCAGAAATACAAGAAGTAGTTTACGTTACATTTCACTAAAGCTCAAAATTTGGTTTTTGAAATATAAATTAGTTTGTCCTGATAGACCACCATCGTGTAGTCTTGTAACTTTTTAAAATATGTAGCGGCCAATGATTATACCACTTTCGGTTATTGGTAAATAGGAACTTCCACAGTAGATGGCAGTGTTTGTTATGGTAATTTCCCGAATATTAATATCTCAATATTAAGGCAACAAGGTGCTGTCTTTTGTGGGTTAGTGTACCATAAAATCTGTAAGCGGTCAGAGTGTTTTTTGTCATTACTAGCTGTAATAATCCAGATGCAGAGTTTATCAAAAATAAGAGGCTATTTGTAACAAAATTGGGACTTGAGCTAATAAAGCAACTTATGTGTTCTAGAGCTTCTTCATCTTGTTTACACACATATATACAATCTGCAGTTGCCAAATATAGCAACCAGCTCTACCAGATCCCGGATCAAATCAAAGAGGAAACTATAAATATTGCAAAAAACGGAGAACTAGACATTTTTGTAAATGTTGCAAAATATGATTGTGCATGCAACATATTGTAGTATGTTGCACAGACTGTGTAGAGAAAATCACGTTAAATTGTTAGGTAAATTCATCCATCTATATTTTCTGTACCAATTTTTATTGTGTTTATTGATATCGTTTGTTATGTTCACCACACACCTTTTTACTTATTTTAAATGAAAAATTATTTTTTTGTTAATTTTTTTTGTATTTATTTTACATTATGAGATAAGATTAGCCTGAAAATGTATTTCTTGCAGTTATTATTAAAAAACACATTTTATAAAATAGATGACATTAAAATTGTTCTCATACCTCAAAATTAGACAAAAATTTCCCGTCATCATTTTTGGTCCTGATAGACCACCCTCGTGCACCGGTGTAATATTTTTGACGTGGTGCAGCGTAGTGATATAAACATGTGACTTTAAAGAAGTGCGTTTTACTGTAAATTAATAATTAAATGAATTTTATGTTGACAGTACTGAGCTCTAAGATTTTTTTTATTATAGTAAATATATAGTGGTAGTATTCGTGATCCCTTTTCAGCCGAATAAAATGTGTCTACGTTGGAAACGATAGCCGTAAAATTAACACCCCTACATAAAAGTCGTAGAAAGAAATCAGATCACTTTTCCGTTCTTTTCATTTAATTTCCACCCCAAGTTACTCGTTATATGAATCCCGTCTCCTAAAAGTAGTAAAACCTTGTTTGTTCAATTTTGATGAGACAGGCAACTGAAGAAGTAAATGTAATTTGTTCCCATGTTTTATGTCAGTCTTTATTACTCCACAACAAGTATATGTTTCGTCAAAATACAAGAGTAATGAAGTTAGAAAAAGTTCTGATTGCGTGACTTCGATGTTGTTGCGAATTTCCAAGTTTCAGGCAATAGAAAATATCAGTAATTCTGTTAGGTTAACATTCTTCAAAAAATACCTACCTACTTTGTAGACAGTAACCACTAGCAATAAATTTCATTGTTTCGTACTATAGGGGTACAGTTATAACATTTTTCAGACAATAATTGTATTATATTAGTCCACATAAAAATTTTAGAGCATTGAATTTCTATGTGGATAATGAAAAAATGTTAAGCCAGCTACATTTGCGAAACAATATTACTAGTGTCTAATACCACTAAAAACTACGAATATCAATGGCGCAAAGGCTCATATTGTTTTATTCCTTCCTTAGAAAATGTACTACATGAAATTCATCCAAAAATTTAATTTATATACTCGAAAGAACATTAACAATGTTTTCTTTGTCTTTTAGTTGACACCGCTTTTCTAGCATGTGGAACGGTTTTTAGTAAGGCCACGTTTTTACTTTTACAATATAAATTGCAATTCTGGGTATTCTCTTATAAATGGTTCTTTGGTTCTTATGCTCATTTTATTTGATGTCTATGTGGTCAGGGAGAGCTTTTGTTGAGTTTTTTTACTTACAATTTGTGTTTGAAGGAGGCCAACATTAGCAATCTTAGTATTTCATTCATTGACAAGGAAGAGCACCAGTATAAAAGGGAATTCATAGAGACGAGATACATAATCACGATTGAGAATATAATTAGCTAGCATAGCGTTCAAATTCAAAACGTTTCGAGACCTCTTCTCGAGCCACTGCCGCCTCGCATCATCGACAACTAAACGCCAGGTACGGCGACGCTGATTGGACGATACAAGGGACTAATCGACCCAACAAGCATCTGAGTTGCCCATCATTCACCTGATGACGATAGCAGATGCAAAGCTGTTGAAACGTTGTGAGATCAACAATTGGGCTTCTTAGGATTTTTTCAGTATTTCAGATCTTCCTATTAATTTGTCTTTTTAGGGTTTTAGAAAACTAACTCACTATAATTTATTTCCACTACTTGTATGTACACACAACTATTTACAATTTATCTTGAACGCCTGCTGTTTACTATACTGCAACCAAATACTGAATGAATGCTATCGTCAACTCTACGTATTTATATATGTCTTCTCGTAATTCTCGAGAAGGTTCATTACATGAATTTCGATTAATTTCCATAGCGCCGGCAAACGGTGTCGGGTCGTCAGACCAAAAACATTTTGGAATTCACGAAATATCGGATGAATGCTGATTCCACGAAATTCCTGAAATTCCTGTGATTTATGGGTTGGTGAGATGGAACATGAATGAATGTACTTGAACCCTCTAGAAGTACAAAACGTTTATAAAGAAGAAATGCGAGGGAGAGGAGTTCCCATTGAGTATCGCGTTCAGTTTGCTTTTAATTTGAAACTAAATGTCAGATTGTAATTTAAATCTATTCGTTGAATAATTTTTTTTATTAATTAACGTGTAAGCAAAATCTACAGTACAGTGGTATATGTTTATGATGTTGTTGTTTTGGAAAATTTATAAAGATAAAAATGTATAAAGATATTAAAATTAGTGAAGATAAGGGGTCCACTGCCAAAGGTGTTATCAAGTCTGGAAGACCAAAATTTTGAAGTATTTCTCAAATTCCTCAAAATTATATAAATTTGATGAAAGTTAAATGTGATAGATTGATTCATGAAAATATAGTTATTTAATTAAATCGGAAATAATTTGATTTTGTGAGAGAAGAAAAAGTTATTTTTACTGCGTTTATAAAGACTTTCATAAAACCGAAAACTGGTTTATTTATTTTTGTCAAATCTAGAAGAATTTTAGTATATTGTTTCAAAGGAAAAACAATTGCTCTATTAGAAAACAAGTTCGGTGAAGAAGAACAATAAATCTTACTTATCCCACATGTGAAAAATTTGAAATTTAACTTCGTCGTATTACCATGGTTTTAATTTAATATTAAGTAAAAAAAATGAAGCTAATAATAACAGTCAATATTTTGATATAAATTTACAGTATATGAACTAAATAAATACTTTTCACAATGTCATTTGTCCCTAATATATCCTCGTATAAACGTCTTTCTTTATTAATCATCATCAATTTATTTCTTTCATTTTTCTATAGCAATTGATCCGTTGCCTATTCAGGTCTCACCACAGCGATATCAGTCAGATTGAGATACATCCGATGACCGGGCTAGTTATTAACACAATCAATAATGTTTTTGTCTCTAACTCGGTCATCGAAAGTTGGAAAAAATTTAACGAGGAAGGGTATCAATCATATATACGTCGCGTAACAGATTACTCCGATTGAATTGTAACTAATGATATCGGCCGATCAAAAGTCTGCAAGCGATTGACAGGCAGCCTGCACAACGACATGCAGTTCATACATCATATCCTTGTCAATTTTTTATATTCATATGCTTAAGGAGTTAACTTGGTAACAGTCTAAAATATTATGAACAATTTTATGTCATTGCAAGATGATGTACGATCCTGTCGACAGAATAAAGGCTTTGACAAGAAACTAGACGGTTTGTTTACTAAAGAATTTTATATTGTGCTCAAGCAACTTTGGAATTTTGAACATTCTTTATCGATAAAAGAACAATAGATTATATCGAAGTCGACACGATCCGACTTTGTCGTAAGTCAATAACTTCAAACGTTTGTAAGCATTAATTCTGTATTGAAAAATTACGTCACTTAGTGTCAAATAAAAATGTAAAAGTGCAATAATTCGTTTGGGAATTCCATTAACTCTGGAAAAATGCATTAAATACGAAGTTGTTGTATTTAAATTCTGATTGTACATATTTTCTGTACAATGATTTATTGTGCTTAGGTTTAAGCAATAACTTTATATTAATATTTCTTTTTAATCGACTTCCAAAAAAAAGGAGGAGGTTATCAATTCGTCTACATCTTTGTTTTTATGTATGACGAGCGATTATTCAAAATGGCTTGGGCAATTTTGATGATTTAAACTACGTTATATTAAGGAACATTACGGAAAGGTCCCATATAATTTTCTATAACATGAGATTTACGGCTTTCTAGAAAATCAGAAAAAAGTAAATAAGGGACTAGATTTCAGCGATTTTCAATGAATTGTCACTGTTTTCTCTAAAACTGCTTGCGCAATTTTAATATTATAAATTGTATTATGCAAAGATATGTTCCAGCCTGATTCCGTACATTTTTCTATAACGTAAAACATACCAGTTTTCTGAAAATCGAAAAAATATATGCACAAAAACTGTAAACATCAAGGTAAATGTCAAATTTTCATCTAAATATCTACTTTAAATGTCAAGATATGCCATGAAAGTATGTCTTACAGGGTGTTTGTAATGATTTTCATTTTGATGCTTTTGAAGTCAGTTTATTTTAAAGAGGAAGTTAAGTTACAGATGCGTGAAATTGCATTGTAATAGCTTATTAAAACGAAAATTTGTAATTCCGGCAATCTCTTCGGTGTGGAATATGGTTGAAGGTGTGTGCGTGCATGCATGTTATATTAGGTGGTACATAAGTGATGAAATAATTTAGGACAATTTATTATTTAGGATTAACCATTATATATTACACAAACGGTAATGATGACACACAATATATATATGTCTTCATATACATAGAGTATTTGATTTGTCGTTATGCGCATGCGTCCATATGAAGAGGATGTTGGAAATATTTCCAACATCCTCTCCTGGACGCAGATGCTCCATAAATAATCCCATTGCGTTGCTGAAACCATTATGCTTGGTACGATGAAGTCCTTTCGTCAAAATATCAGCTATCATGTCTCCCGTGCATCCGTATCTGACAGCGATTTGATTAGCAGCAATCTTCTCTCGCACAAAATGATAGCGTACCTCAATGTGCTTAGTACGTGCGTTATATACAGCATTTCCTGAAAGATTATCACAATAGATTGTAATGGGACTGCCTTTAAGTTCAGGTTGAAATTCTTCTTCTAGCTGTTTCAACCAAAGAGCTTCCTGTGTTGCAGAGGCCAATGACATATATTCAGCCTCAGAAGTTGACAGAACTATGGTTTGCTGTTTCTTTGAAATCCAGCTTATTGCTGCACCCTGATAGAAAAATGCTGTGCCTGTCGATCTTCAACATCATTTGCCCAATCTGAATCACAATAGCCCACAATATTTTCACACATGTTCCTTTTGTAAGTCAGTTTCATATTCATGGTTGCTTTCAGGTATCTCAAAACTCGTTTCAAAGCCACCCAATGTATAGCAGTAGGTCGACTGTTGAATCTACTCAAGGAATTTACTATATATGTTATGTCTGGTAGAGTTCCTTGTGATAGTTACAACAAACAGCCAATAATTTTCTGGTATGGAATATCCTTTACAACTTCATATTCACTTTCAGCCTTTCTCAATTTAACATTTACATCAGTAAGTGTCCACACTGACTTGCAGTTGTGCATTCCAAACCGGATGAGTATCCGTTTTATATATAAAGTCTGATCTATAGAAATCTCTTCTTGATTTTCATTTTGAGTAACTTTAAAACCAATGCAGTTCTCTGGTCTTCCCAAGTCCTTCATACTAAATGTTTTCAGTCACTTCTCCTTCATCATTTCTGATGTTTCTTCATTGTTAAAGAAGTATAACAGATCGTCTACATATACCGCTATAAACAATATGTCATTTTCATCTATAATGCGATAGTAAACACATGGATCTAAGTTTGAATGATTCATTCCAATATCTATTAATGCAGTATTTAATTTCTTGTTTCAATCCATATATAGACTTATTTAATTTGCCTACTTTATTTTTGTCGTCATAACCAGGTGGTAAGGACATGTATATCTCTTCATCAATTTCACCCTGTAAGAAAGCTGTAATTACATCCATTTGGTGTATCTTAAGTCCATATTTTGCAGCTAGACTAATTAAATATCTTATAGAACAATAACGGACTACAGGAGCATACACTTCATGGTAATTAATGCCCTTGACTTGTTTATAACCCTTGATTACCACTCTAGCTTTATAACGTGCAACAATACCATTTCCATCCAACTAGGTTTTAAAAACCCACTTGCTGGGAATTGCTGTCTTTCCTTCTGGTAAGTTAACTGGTGTCCATGTATTATTTTTTAACAATGACTCATATTCTTCATTCATTGCTGTTTTCCACTCATCAGCATTGTCACTCTTAAGAGCTTCTTCAAAACTTTGCGTATCACAGTTTAGTAAACTCATTGTTGACTCATTACTCATACACATAAGTGATGTGGGAATCTGATCAACATTATTTGCATTATGTTGTATTCGATGCTGAAGTGGTCTCAAAACTCTATTTGGTTGCGGAGGAGAATCAGTTGTTTCAGCAGGTAAATATCATGAATATCTTCAAATTAATCGGAATCATCTGAAACCAAAATACTTTGAGATGTATCCTGTATCTCTCTTGTTTCATTAATCCCCTTATCAATGTTTCTTTCCTCAGGTTCTACACATTTTTCATACAATAATAAGTCGATTATTTTCTTCTCATATTCAGATACATCAACTTTATTTTCTATAGTTGAACCCTCTTCCTTTTTTATTATGGTATTTTACTTTTCTGATACATTATTAACTTTATTTCTCTTAATTGAAGCTTCTAGAAATACAAAATCCCTACTTAGGGTACCCCTTTGTGCAATCACTGTAACCAACAAAGATCAGTTTGTGTGATTTCACTTCAAGCTTAGTTCTATGTTCTTTAGGTATATGCACCATAGCAGGACATCCAAAAATTCTCATATGGCTCAAATTTGGCTTCTTTCCAGTCCATACTTCATAGGGCGTCATATCACATAAAGCAGAACTGGGTGAGCGATTAATGATATATGCAGCTATAAATAACTATTGCTTCTCCCCAGAATGTGGTCTGTAATTCTTCATTTAAAATCATACATTTAGCTCACTCGATTAAGGTCCTATGCATTCTTTCACTTAGTCCATTTTGTTCAGGAGTGTATGGATTGGTTGTTGGGTGCAATATTCCATGTTTCTTTAAGTATGTTTCAAAATTATTGTTTTTATATTCAGTTCCATTGTCACTTCTCAAAATTTTAATTCTTCAATTCAGCTCATTTTCTACTCTGTTCTTGAATTCTACAAATTTTCCAAAAACTTCTCCCTTATGTTTGATAAGGTAGACATGTACTCTTCTTGAGAAGTCATCAATAAAATAACAAAAAATCTTGCACCTCCTAATAAAACATGCTTCATTGGTCCACATACATCTGTGTGGATAAGCTCTAGCAAACCTGTTGCACGGGAGCGTTCGGTAGGGAATGGTTGTCTTGCTTGCTTGCCTTCAAGACAAGTTACACAGATAGAATTTGCTTTTCTCAGTGTCAACTTCACCCCTTCTGTACAACTGGGTATTTTACCAACACTTATGAAATTCAAGTGACCCATTCTTTGATGCCACAAATATGCATCATCAGTCTTAGTAGCCAGCATAAGTTGCATGTCATTACTTTGATCAATATTTAACTGATAAGTTTCATTTATTAAATTTGCTGTTGCAACCAACACATTACTTGGATTATAAATCTGACAGCCTTCCTCATCAAATGTTACTTTGCATCCATTTTTAATTATTTTGCTTACAGATAGCAAATTCGTTTTCAGATCTGGTACATATAAAACTTCTCTCACCTGTATTGTTTCAGTGCTGCCATTTTTTGCATTTAGTTTAATGCATACATTACCACAACATTCAACTTCCAGTACTTTATTGTCTGCAATTCTAATGCTTGATATAGATGACGGAGTGACATTTGTGAGCCAATCCCTGTGCAGTCATGTGCATGGATGCTCCAGAGTCCACATACCAGTTCTTGAAATCATTTGTTGTGGATGCAGAACATGCTGCCACATATCGAAATTTTTTATCTGTTCCCTTAGGCCTTGATTTTTTATGCCAACAATTTTTACTGAGATGGCCATATTTATTGCAACTAAAACACCTTGGGCCTTTCTTATGCTTTTGCTGATAATTTTTGGGCTGATAATTTTTAGTATTTGTATAAAGTGCAGTAGTATCTGATGGTTTAATTTCTTGTAACAATTTATTTTTTATCGAGTCAGCACTAATCTTCATACCGGAACTTTCTAAACCCATAATCATAGGCTTGTACATATCTGGCAATCCTGCCAGCATTAATGTGCCCAACCACTCATCATCCACATCAAATTTGTGGGGCGCGGTCATTATTTTGTTTACATAGTCTTCCACTGATAAACTATTCTCTAAATTGGTATTTATAAGCTCTCTTAACAAACCAACTTTTCGGGTTAATCCACTATCTTCAAATGCTTTCGCTAAATTGTCCCATACCTGTTTGGCATTTTGGGCTTCTTGAATGTGTACATATAATACTGAATCAACTAAGGGCGGGCGCAAACGCTCGGATTCCTGATTAGGTTTCCTGAATGTTGTTCATGTTCCAAATACGCTTTGACAGCAAAACTCCAACTTGCCCAATTATTGCGACCTGTGAGCTTCTCAATTGACATCATTGAATTACTACTAGACATTTTTTAGAATATCCAATACGCTAGTAAAGTATCTTTGACAATAGACTTTTGCGCCATCTCGTGTTTTATTTGTGGAACGCTGCTTCTGTCAAAGCCGTAATTTATGTTTGCTTTGTTATAGATTAAAATTTAGTTATCTCATAAAATGGAAAGGAAAACATCAAACCGAAAGTCCGGTGTAGTTGATTGTGAAAATGCACCAAGAAAAAACCGAAAATTACAATTATACCACTTTCATGGATTTCCATATCAATTAGAGATGAAGAAAAAATGAACTGCAGCAGTTCGACATCATGAGTAAATAAAATTTATTTCCACGTTGTTAGTCATTATTGTATGTATACAATTAATCATAATTATTGTTCTGTTAACAAAACTGAGATTTTTTAAATACAGCTGTGGGATAATCCATCTCAACCAGAAACAAATTCAATGATTTGCAGTGGTCAAATTGTTTGGGAAAAAAGGTAAACAATGCACATAATAAAAGTTACAATCCAATTATATTTCCTGCAATATGTATATAAAAAAGCAAAATCTTCATGCTGGTTTGTGGGCTGAAAGATTACGAGTACCTACAACAAGAAAAAATTGCATCTTCAGGAGTCGATGAAGCTCCAATTGAGATTAACAATAGTTAGTAAATATATATAACAAAAAACAAATTAACTTTATTCATTATATATAATTTATTGGTAGATTTCACTGACGATGAAGTTTTAATGGACCAAGATAAAAAATTTGAAGTTGGAACAAGGATAATAAAACAACAACAGATGCAAATATACATGTTAATTCACAAAGAAATGAATACTGATTATATATTATTTATAGCATTTGTAATAACTAATAATAAAGAAGCGCTCATAAAAAAATAAAAATAATGAGAATAAAAAGTGTTATTTATTTAAAAGGGTATAAATATTGATATATTACAGGAAACATAGTTGAATTGTAAACTTTGTTATGTATCTACATTGCTTGGCTTTTCTGCTCCATCGAAATGAGCACAGCAAATCCTTGAATATGTTTCTGGTTGCCATGGCTTTTCATCCCTCCTGTAACTAAAAAGTTACTTTCGTTCTTTATTCCTAAAAGAAAATATTATTAATTTAAAAATTAAAAATTATGTTAACCTTAAATTTCAATTTATTTTGGAAAGAAAAGTATTTACATGATTAACTTTTCTGATTACAAGAGTTATTGAATCTTATTTTTGTTAACAGAACAACAATTGTGTTTAATTTCATGTATTTAGTAATGAAAAACTTGGAAAATTAATTTATTTGCCCTTAATGACGATCTGCTGTAATCCATTTTTCCTTCCTCTCCGATTGCTATAGAAGTCCAGGAAAACGGTAGAATTATAATTTTTGATTTTTCCTTGATATATTTTCAAAATCAACTACCCCGCAGTTTCGGTTTGATGTTTTTCTTTCCATTTTATGGGATAACTAAATTTTAATCTATAAGACAGCAAACAAATTACGGGCTTGACAGAACCAGCGTTCCACAAATAAAACACGAGATGGCGCAAATGTCTATTGTCAAAGATACTTTATTAGCGTATAAGGTTAGAAACACACGTTTGAGTTCAGCAATTATGCACGTCGTAAACTTCTGCTAGGTAACTGTTTTCTTGATTTTATCCAAAATACACTATACGGCAGGCAATACTGGGCTCATAACCTGATGAAATAATTTAGGACAATTTATTATTTAGGATTAACCATTATATATTACACAAACAGTAATGATGACACACAATATATATATGACAGAAGACGACATAAACATATGTCAGAACGTATCTAGTCTTCATATACATAGAGTATTTGATTTGTCGTTATGCGCATGCGTCCATATTTCCAACAATAAGCAGTTGCATACAATGCTGGTTGAAATATACGTTGGAATTGAATTAGTTATACAGGGTGGTTCTAAAAATATTGTATTGAGTGGCACAGTAGTTGCATTTACAAAGTGGTTGAAATAAGAGTGGAGCAAAACTATAGTTATACAGAGTGGATATTTGCGTTATAGGACGGAGAATAATTACAGTTATACAACAGGCTTTAAAAATTGTCAAAAGCAGTTGAGTATACAGGATGGCTGAAATATAAAAAAGTTATATAGTTTGGGACATAAGTAGTTGCTTAGACAAGGTCTTTGAAGTAAGGGTTTAAAAAATTTGTTGTATAAGCATAAGCCGTTAGGATTTTTGAATTACAGGACGTAGGACGGGGTATAATTATAGACATAGGTTAAAAAGATTTTAGAAGCAGTCGCATATACCGGGTGGTTGAAATAAATGGTAGAGTAAAATTGTAGTCATAAAATGTGGTTCAAAAAGGTGAATTTTGTTATACAGGGTAGACCATGAGCAGTTACATAAATGGAATATTAGACATATGGGGCGAAGTAAAATCATTGGTATACAGGAATAATTTAAACAATAGAAAAATGTAAAGAGTCAATAGTGTGGAGAGGATTTATACTTATACAGGGTGGTGTAAAGATATCAATAATATTGTGTTGAGTTGAATTATAGTTGTACAGGGTGATTCAGAAAATGATCAATAAGTTTATATTGGGCTGACCAGTACACAGAAGTATATACAGTGTGGATGCAATACAGAGTGCATTTGTTACATTTATAGAAAGTGGTCCAAATAATAAAATAAATAAAAATGTTAAAATATTTTTGGAAAATATAGACAAAGAATAAAAAATCGAGAGGGAGAAAAAGAGAGAGGGATAAGAATACGCTAAAATTTTCAATTGAAACTTAATTCAGATAAAAAACAAGATATGTCTGAAAATAGTGATTGATTGCACATGGTTTATAAACGGTTTTTATTTTAAGTCAGCTGAGGTAGGTTCTTTTTTAAATATAAATTATTTCTAAATATTGGTAGCCCTATGGAAAATTTTTGGACGGCAGAGCACATTATGTAGATATTCGAAAGACCCCATGGGGGCATTATTTTTTATGTATAATTCCGTGTACGGGCATTATGGGTGCCTTTTACTGCAATTTTAAACTTTTTAGATATAAAATCTCAAAATGTCTATTTTTTCGGTTACCGACGAGCAGACAGAAGAGAAACTGCTTTCGGAAGTAGTGAGCAAGAATATATTATATGTGAAATATAAGATAATAAAGCTATAGGAAACATGAAAGCTTTTTGTCTGTTAATTGAAGTTCTCCCAAATTCTATTCTGTAGCAGATATGTATATGAAATCTGTAATGGACTCAAAGTGCAGCAGGGGCGATTTGGCAAAATTGCCACGTTTACTTGTTGGCTTCTACCGCGCAGATGTTCTTAAAAAAAAAATCTCAACAATATGTTCAACCAGTCTTCACGTTTACAAATAAGTGTATTACATATTATGTATACTTATTGCTGATCTCACAACGTTTCACTAGCTTTGAATCTGCTCTCCTCATCAGGTGAATGAGCAGTGATGACAATAGCAGATTCAAAAAACGTTGTGAGATCAACCATTTCAAAATCGATAGAAATCCAAGGAAACATCTAGGAAGTGTTATCCAATTTTTCTATTAAATTTAAATTTAGGGGTAGGTATTTTCCCCCACAGGAGTATTTTACTAGATGAAGTTGAATTTACTAAAGTCATTTGCTACTTCCACTAAATATGACATTATAAGCTTCTCTGATAATTAATATTCTTTTTATTATGTCTCTAAAATTTGGGGTACTTTTCACCCCCAAATGAGACCGCGTTTCAAATTTATTCAATATACTCGAATATTTATTCTCAACTCAAAACACTGAGCAATCATAAAATTTCAAAAATTGGACTGACATACAATTCTCCATTTCACCATTAGACTTAACAAAGAAACATGTGCCCTGACTTCACATTGTGCATCGAAATTACATTCAACAGACTATGATAATAGACAGGTTTTGAGATCTGAATGAAATTTTTTCAAAAGGCGTTTTCTTGAGACGGTCCACACCAACTGTGTCAGAAACGGTGTTAACAGGAGAATATACTTCATTTTTTTTATTTCTACATACCTAATTTTGCAATTTTTGTTTATATCACATCAAAAATGCAACCAATCGATTTGTTGATACAATTTTCTTCTCCTGTATTACATTTCGACATAACAATATGTTGTTACCCATGTCACATTTAGTTCTTCTGTGATCTTATAACCACATAATCAAAAAAAAACATCCAGGCTATTCGAATTGTTCTTATGATATTCTTGTTGTTAATTTAAATTTACACTAACATTAACATAGCCTCAGATATTTGAAAGTTGTTTCTGTTTATAAATTGTACTCGAACATTAATAAGTTCAATAAAATCCGAAAGCTCTCATAAGTATAAAGAAGACACTTCGCAACCATTGTTCCAAGAGTCGACATCCCCGCCACTACTAGTGTTTTCTTTCTACTGTTCAATTAGTCGTCGTTACTTCGACATGACATATATAAAGACCACTCGTACACGCCTTATAAAATGTCGCCAACCTACTTTTACTGAAAATTGAAGTATCTGGTAAAGGAGTATGCCTATCCATTGGATGCAAAATATACTTTCGGATTAAACCGGAAGTGCACATTATTGTGGCGGATTCGGATAAAATTTTCAGGTTACTTTACCTGTCAGAGATATTGAATACTCTCGAAGTGTCATTCTTTTGTATGCAAGGGAATGTTTTCTTACATAAATGAGTGTTTGAGAGGACATTCTATTGTGGGAAGAGCAACTGATGAAGATTCCCGACCAGAAACAATATATAGTATATAGATTGTCTTGCATACAAGAGAATGACATCTCGAAGACATTATTTTGAATTCTTCACGCCAATTAACGTACATATAATAAAAGATATGCAAATAATTAAGCAATTAAAGCTTTTATAATCAGTAGGAAGCCTAAAAATTCCGTAAATTGGTAAATAACCAAACAGGTATGAATAATTCACCTTTGTTAACCATTAAAAAGAGTGCAGGTATAGACGGTGTAAATATACAGAATTTAAGTCTACAGGGTGTTAAGTTTACAGGCTGCTTGAAAATATTCTGTTGGTATACAGGGTGTACTTTTAAAGGGTGTCTATACTGGATGTTAATACACCATGTATACGTGTTAATTCACTGTGCGTACGTATACGACGTGTACTTATTTATACATTGTGAAGTAATTGTCGTAGTATATTTACTGGAGCAATAGTGTCCAGGATGTAGGTATATACAAAATGTAGCATAATAACGACACTTCATTTTCTTACAACTGGTGCACAATAAAGTTAAAGATGTTCATCTAACGTTGTGCTTCTCTAAACTGTAATTTGATGATTTTTCCTAATGCGAATGAGTTGAGGACAAGCGTCTGAAAAATATATCTTACGTTATTAATGGAAGAAGTCGAGTGCCTTACAAGCACCAAGTGCAAGCCGACAAATACACAATTATCTGCAATAAGATCACACAGCCTACCTGTGTATAAATAAATTTTATTGAAAATTGTATACACTTATGTAATATAATAACATTTACAAACTGAAAATCCATCAAAAATTTGATATTTTTTATCTCTCTGGTAAAAAATCTTCCATAAGATATTTTTCTATAAATATACAATTCCTATCGCTTGAACAAATTAGCTAGTATCAAAAATTACTGTTCTTACCTTTTTATGCTATGTACAATTTTCGAGAGATCCAATTCATTTTCCCCGTTTCATTAGACCCCGGAAAACTCAACATCCCTTTATTGCGACACACCTCGCAACAATCAACTTGTAGCAAACCACCCTAAGTCATTTCTTTTATAAATTTCTTTTATTGCATTCTTTTCCGCGTCAAAGCCAAATACATGGAATTGTTATATGCTGACGGAATACCAATACCTTATTTATGTCACCCTTCTTCGAGGGTGTAGACTAAAAGGGAAAAAGTTAGGTGAAGTTGCTTTTTCATAGTAGGGGGAAAGAAGTGTCTGTACAAGTTACTTTCAATCTCATACATTTTAAATTTCATTAGCTAGGAACGGTTATGGAAAAATGTCGTGAACCTGGAAAATATTAACATCGTATATTATATATAGTTCCTAGATAATATCCAAGTCGTTATAAGTAAAATTCGAACAATTTTTAAAACTGTCATGAAAGAACACGTTAGATATCCAATTTGTATTTAGGCGTTCCTGCAATTCACATAAAGTCAGGGGCGTTGATGGGGTTGCTCGGCTGGCCAATTCCAGAGCGACGGCCAAAGAAGGATGTAAGTTTGCTGACAATTTCAATTGCCCGTAATGACTACCTCTCAATTGTAATAATTTAATTACTCTGATTTATAAATCCTTATTTTATTATTCTGTTACGTTTTGCTAATATTTTTATAATGTCTCATGTTTACTTTGATTGGTAAATTCAGTTTTCTAAAGTTTTTGTCAAAGAGGACATTTCATAAACTGTTTAGGAAATACTGTAAATTAAGTTCTAATGGTTTCTGATACGTTTATGGACAATTTATATTTGCAAAAATGAAGATTTATACCGGAATCTCCGAAAACAGCCAGTCTGCATTGTTTGCAATTCTCATTGAATAACAATAACAGTACTTGCTGTGCTAGGACAAAAAGTTTATATGAGTTTGCATAATTAAAGTTGAGTAGAGAGCCCTCAAATACCCAAATTAAATATTGCTTAAGTAAATTATATACATTGGGGAATGTAATTTAAAAAATAAACCTAAAACAATTTTTACACTCCGAAATTCTGCCACTCGTATGCCATGGCGCGTCAAATTCAACTAAAGATAGCGAAAATATATAGATGTTAATTCTGATGACGATTTCGCCGCAATTAATTAACCAAAATATATTAAAATAAATTGATACGAGAGTTGCAACTATCTAGATCCAACTCAGTTATTTTTGCCTCTCCTATACAAAAGTGGAACTGATTGATCTAAGACTGAAAATTAACTTCCTACAGGAAGAAAAGTTGAATTTGCGGAAATTAAGTTAGTAGAGAGGATTATTTTCGTTTCTGTCATCATATTCCCGGGCTTCTAAATGTGACGAATCAGAACTACAATCCACATTTATTCATTTATTATATATCATAAAAGCTTGTTACTTTACAATAAAAATTTAAATCTTTAACAATTGACCACGCTGTGAACGGGCTTATAGAGCGGATATGCCTACGGGATAGCCAAGTTAAAGAATATTAAAAAATTAGGGCTACTCCGAAATCCATTTTCTGGCAAAATGGATTAAGTTCATTTTTGGTGGATACTCAGAAAATAATTTTGCTACCGTTACACACTAAATTGATCCTAATAAAAACCTTGGCTCACCCATTATTAAAACAGTATTTCTATTTAATATTTACACAATATTTCTCCATAGTTAAGAATGGCAACATTTGTGAGTCCATAGATAGTTAAATAAGTGCAAGATAATGATTTTGGACAACTTTTATCTACAAAGGTTATTTTTTCGAAAACGTAGGCTGTGTTTTGAGTAAACTCTTCAGCTTTTTGAAGATTTTATCGGTTTTGACATATTTGTTTGCTTTTGAGGTATTAAGTTGATTTTTACCTGACTATGGCCAAGCAACGGAAGGGTAATAATTTTAATACTCTATGTATGTACAGTGTGGAACAGCCAAATGGAATAAGTTCGATAGCGAGTAAAGGAGGGCCTGTTGGGAAAAACGCTTGGACACGTTGATTTGTATTTTTAAATGCGCATTTTTCCAACAAAAAAAAAATATATAGGGTGTGTCATGTGACAGTTGCCAATACCAACTTTCTTATTTTAAATGCAGGCTTCTCTATATTGTTAATTTTTTTTATTGTCCAGAAAATTCTACACAATTCATGTACAATGTCCTACACTTATCTTCAACTGCCTCAGGCGTGACTGATCTTATAGCTAGCGTAATTCATCCTTTTAGGTAATCTAAGTTGAGGTGTTCAGTTTTGTTTACAGTACTTTTGACATATCCACACAAAAAGTAGTCCAATGGCATCAAATCAGAGAATCGTGCTGGCCATTCTGCCGCGCCCCCCTATGCATCGATCTGGAAAAATTTGGTTCAGGTACTGCCGGACATTGATTTCGTAATAGAGCGATACTCCATCTTGCTGAAACCATATTGTATTGGCAGAAACTTGTGGGTTTACTGGATCAGGATATAAGTTTGTCAAAGTTAGCACGACATTATTTTGGAGCAGTTTTAAATATTTATCTCCATTAAAGTTGCCATCAATGAAAAAGGGACCTACGATATGATTCCCAACAATTCCTGCCCAAACATGAACTTTTTCAGGATATTGCGTATGTTTCTCTGTCATCCACTGAAGATTCTCATGACACCAATGGTGGAAGTTTTGACGATTAACATGACCGTGAAGTGTAAATGTACTCTCATCAGACAACAAAACATCTTCTAAATGGATCACATTGTTATCTAACATTACCATCATTTGTTCACAGAAATATGTTCTCCTATCGAAATCGTCTCCCTGAGTCGACATCATTTTATAGCTATGCATTTTACTTTTCTTTAATACTCGAAAATATGATGTGTGGCTAAAGTTGAACAGTGGGGTTGCTTTCGACCAGAATTATGTGGGTTTTCTTGAAACGCAAGCATAATATCCAAATTCGTATTATCACTTACAACATTGGCAGCAATTTTTTTTATCTGACTTGCGTAAACAAGCTGGCGAAACTGTGTTTTCTATATATATATATATATATATATATATATATATATATAATACACTACAGACCGCATTGAAACACACATTCGAAAACACCATATCAAAACGGTCCAAATCGGTCGATTCAATTTCAGAAATTCTGTGAATATTGGTACTAGGAAACCTTGGAATATGGAATATCCTATTTTGAAGTTGTGAATAATTAAGATACAACTTACAAAACGAATTAGTTTAACAAATAATGAAATGAGTTCATGCGCTTAACAGTGCAGATGGTACTAATTGCGTGTGAAATAAAGTAGTCTACGCTTAGATGAAAATTTCTGGCAAAAGCATAGGAACTTTCGTTATTTTGCGATTATACCAGATAGGTGGAATTTGTCTGGACGTAGACAAATTTCAAGACGGTTTTGTGTGATTATGTGATTAAATATATAACTTACCGGTATTACTTCACGGCTGGAATTGAGAAACAATGAGAGACTGCTTGCTTTACTGGCACTAAAAAGACGAATTTGTGATCTCCGTACCTATTTGTTCGGATGTGAAGGTCATTGACTATTGAATTTTTGAAACTTTTATCAAATATTGTTTTGTCCATTTAATTTGTCTTGTAATTGTTATCTTGTCTTTGCAGGTAAGAATGTGATGAAGTTATAATTATGTATTTTGCCGATTTTCAAAATAATTATTAGCAATATTGTGCACCAAGAACAATGCAATATGAGAAAAATACATACAATCTTTTGCTTTCAGGAATGTTCATTCATTCGGAGTTGAAAGACTTATCACCTATTCCTCACATCTTTTAAAGATTATGTTCAGCAATTTATAGCGTTGCTCTCATACCAAGATTCCAGCAACTCCAAACATATAAGGTATATTCAGTTATTTGAATGAATATACTTGTATATTTATACAAATATTGATTGTATTCTACCTTTAGCACGTTTGTTAGTTTCAGTCATTATTAGACAGTGGACGAGTACAAGCAAAATATTGTCAATATTATACTATTCTGAATTGAAAGAATATGCGTACCTTGAGATGAGAATCCTATTAGTATAAAATTTCTAAAAAAATTCTTTGTTAAAAATTTTCTTTGTAGTAAATTTCAGTAAAATATTCCCGTATAGAGAAAATAGGGAAAGAAGTTCTTGAATTATAATGTCGCTTATTTGGTTAATCACATCCTATATGTTTTCAATAAAATCTGTAAGAAAATGTATAGTAACCTACCATCCCCAAAATGCGATATGTATAGGTAAACAATATCACTTGGTGTGTCGAATGTATTCGTTCCAATATATACAAAAATTTATTGCCACAAACACCGTAAAGTCAACCATGTCTGGGATTAAATTTTCTCACCCTACTCTCGAATAGGGTGCCTATATTACAATACCAACGCTTATAACTTTAATGCAGACTCATAAGACAGGATATTCAGGCAAACACATATATCTTATTGTGTTTACGATATCATTTGAGTAAAAGCTTTGGTTGTTTCTAGCATCTTTATGTGTATAACTGTTTACTTTCACTCTACTAGAAGACCTTTAAATATCATATGATTGATATTGAATATGTACGTTAATATTTTTTTAGGTTCTAATCCATTAAGAGCTATTTCATGAAGATGGGTGTAATAAAAAATAATGAAATGCCTTGGTTCGAAATTTTAATGCAAACAGATATCTTGCCATACTATAATTTGCGTCTATCCGCACATTTTTAAAGAAGTCAGATTTAGAAGTTATGTGCAAGTCTCTGTCACATTAGTTTGTTGTGGGATGATTGTATCGTACACGGGCGATAAGTCTAAAATTTCATTGCTTTTATTAATGGTGCCTCTTTTTCAGATTTCTATGACCGCTCTATTCCAGTTTTACAATTATTAGCGAGTTCTTCACAACTGTTAAAAATATATTTTGTGTTTGGTTTCTTTTTCATATACGAATAATGCTGATACATTCAGTTTGTGTTCATCCTACCAAGCAGATATTCATGTGTTTGGTATGCCGATTTTTCTAACAGAATGTTGTCCTTTTGTTTCCTAATACTTTTATTATTGTTGCGTGTGACTGAATGCAGTCTGGGTCTTGCGTTTTTGCAGAAATCTTCGATCAGTGGTACCCTTAATGTTAAACTAATTTGGGGAACGTTGTCTACGTCAAGAGATTTTTCTTTTTGTTTCCTTGCCTAACCTAACAAAACACATAAACAAAGCCTAAAAAAATATTTCTTGAGAAACATTTTAAATAAACAATGTCTATAGTATTCACACTACTAAAAAACAATAAGCAAACGCAAGGCTCGAAAAAGGAACGTTTAGTGATCAGAACAAAATGTCATAAGTCGTTTTAACATACCTCGTATGCACAACAGAAATTTTAGAATCCGGTAAAAACAATACATACAGGATGCATACAAACCACAAATAATAATTTGATAATATTCGAGAACTCAAAGCTCAATATACCACTAAAAATTAAAACATAGGCTGCAACACACTCCGGATGAAGTAGCTTTTGAAAATTACACTTAAGGTTTTGGCGAAACTATTCAATCAAATTCAACTTATTATCCACAAAAAATGACGAAAAAGTCAAAATATCTTCAATTTGGAAAACTATATCAGGGCAGAAACACCACAAATGCCTCAACTCAGGTAATCCAATTGTCTTGATTAACTAAATTACCAACCAAACAAATAAACACACATTTCTCTTGAAAACGTCACGACAATAATCAACCCAATTCAGCTGAAGCTAATATATATATATACATATATATATATATATATATATATATATATATATATATATATATATATATACATATTTATATGAACTAAGCTAGGTTCCGGGTGAGAACCACGTCTGAATTTATTGAATACTCGACGTTTCGACTCCTGCTTTGGAGCCATTATCAAGAGACAAAAGTGAAAAAGAGTTTCAGAGTCTAGATCGAACTCGGGGCCTCAATCTGCCTACTCCCCAAGAAGATGTCACGTGATGAGGCTGTGTTGTGATTGGTTGGGTATTGGTGGGCGTGTCTGCTTTGTTTAATCTGGCAATTACGGAGGTCCAAGCTGTGGGAAGGCGAGTACTGTCATCGCGTCCATTTAGACCGAGAGGTCTTTTCTCTATTTCGCGGATAGTGGATGCCCTAAGAGAATTGAGAGATATGATAGTCCTACTGTCCTCGAAGTTGATAGAGTGTTCCTCTACTCGATGGTTAACGCGCCTGTTGGTACGACCGATGTAGCTTTGTGGGCAATCGCGACATGAGATTTCGTAAACTCCTCGATCCTCGTTAGGTACTTTGTCTTTGGGGTTACCGGTTAAGTTGCCTATAGTTTGAGTGGTGTTGAAGATAGTCTTTATTTGATGTCTTTGTAAAATCCGTGGTATTTTGTCAGTGACTCCTCGAATGTATGGAAGTACGGCTTTTTGATGTTGTTGTTCTGTTTCTGACGGGGTTGGTGTGATTAGGGGTTGTTGAGATTGATGAATTATACGCGCAATGTGGTCCGGATGATAACCGTTTTGTCGAAGGATTTGTTGAAGACTATTAAGTTCGTTTTGTCTATTGTCAATATCTGTTAAACGAATAGATCTAAGAGTCAAAGATTTCATTATATATATATATATATATATATATATATATATATATATATATATATTCCAGAGGAACTTGAAGAGCTGTGGAACTAGAGAGCTTAAGGTCTTTGAGAAGAAACGAAGACAAAGAGCTTAAGATCTCTGAGAAAGACTGAAGGACTGTATTCAAGAGAATTGGAGATCGGTGGACAACTGATGTTTTCTGATTAACTGAAATGAAGAAGAAGAAGTGTAGGCCGGAAGAACTATCTGAAAAGACTAAGAAGAAGAAAAACACATTTTTCTGTACGCTTTTATGGGCAACTTAAGGCTAGAGGTTGAGGAATTAGCCTTTGAACAACTAAATGCGTGAAGAAATGTATTAAGGATTATAAAAGCGAAAGAGCCTTTTTAGGAAGGTTTGTGGAGGTGGGTGACTGATTGTGACTAATTGTGCGGTCGTTATTCTTCGAAACCAAAACATCCAGAAAATGCAGAGTTCTATGTCTGTTTTCTCCATGGCGTATTGAATCCATGTAAATTCCATTAGTGAATATCTCCGTTGCCCCAGAACTCCAATTATAAAATAGCAAGTGTCCAGAATCTATGAACCACGTCATCTAAAGGATGTAGTTTAATGTTGACCAATGGTTATTTGGTCAATGAGATAAGTAGGTAGTTTTAACCAAGAAGAAAATTTAATGAAATGGAAGATGTTGTATCTTTACTTGCCATATTTTAAATATACAACTGGACGCATTGGAAAGCTACTCAGAAAGCACAAGGTTGACCGGTTTTCAAATCTACTCAACACCTTCACACGTACATTCTAAAGATCTAAATGAACCGCTGTGAACGTCAGGAGATTACATGACATCCTGTTCTTGCGGTGGTCCATTTATCGGTATCATACAGCGGCGCGTTATCAGGCCATGTTTGTGAATTGTTACAACCCGAAAAATCGGCTGTCGCAGAAGATGCACTACTTTCAACGGATTACGCTATACAGTACCAATAACACACCAATGTACTGTGAACCACTTTGCACACCCTTCAGTCATTAAAGCGTCATTGGTCTTATATATTGCACGGTTTTTGAAATTAGTTTACGATAATTTTATAGTCATGTCTGCCAATCCTATTACTTCTGCCTTTATTATTAGAACTAAAATTAGGGCATCTTGCCGAAAGGGGCCTGATTTGTGTATTATTCTCTATAAAGAGTTCATTTACTTTGGTATAATGTTCTATCTAAAAAGTTTGTATTTCCATTGTACTGTGTTACTAATTTAATCCTTTCATTTCCACTGACGCCAATCAGCGTAACATATTATTTAGGTCCACATATGTATTAGGAAGGTCAACGTCAAAATTTCGCCAATATGCTTACAATACGAAACGTGCTACACCGTTTCAATAAATGCATTGTGAGAATCCGACTATTTAAGAAGCAGGTTTTTTAAGGAAAATATAGCCACCATAAAATTTAACCACACTTTTATGGCATTTCTTGAATAAATCTATATGATGTAATATTGCCTCAATGGGATACTTTAAGCATATATTTAATGATATTTTGCAGCGAACAATATTTTTAACTGACTTCCAAAAAGGAGGAGGTTATCAATTCGTCGCGTTTTTTTTTTGTATGTATGTTACCTGATTTCTTCTCCTGTGGTGAGCCGTTTTATATTAATATGGTCTTGTTTAATAGAGTATATATCCGGATTGGTGAAACTTCAAATTTGGGAAAAGAATTCTATTGGTAAAGTGATGAAATTTGTGAATGAACACATGCGTGCATGGAAATCGACCAATATATCCCTAACATATTGGTCCTTATGGATGTGTATAGTTTTTTAACATTTAATCTCTTAAGGAAGATCCCTAGGTGATCTCATATACTGTTCTGCAACGTGCAACTTGCAGTTTTGCAGAAAATCGCCCAAAATTCCAAAATTCTTATCATTTTAATTGCGAATTTGAAAATGTTCTATGTACATCTCAAGCATAGTATTTTCGGCTCCTTAAATCAATGAGTACCAAGCTCGTTTTGTTTGTATACCGGACAAATACCTATTTAAATGAAAATTTTTCCATTTTGCGAAGACGGTGCTTTTGGTTGTCACATTCTCCCGGCCTAATAGAAAATTCAGTGACAACACATATTAAATTCTAAACTGCCATTTGGTGCGTTTATACACAGGATGTTTAGTTATAGCAAACAAAATCACAAAGTAAAGTGATAGAAGGAGTTGCATTTATATGATGATTGAAGTATAGGTAAGAACGTTTAGCCGTATATACAGGATGGTTGGAATATATGGTGGAGTGGACGTTTGGTGGTATAAAAATGTTGGAAAATATGTGAAATTAAACTTATTTAGGGTGATTAACTACTGTTATCTGATATGGACGTAAACAAATGATATACAGGATGGTTGAAATATATGCTAAAGTTGAATTATATTAGCCCACAAGGAGTTATATACTATCGTTGAAATTGAAATATAGGACGGATTTGACTCCGTAAATATGGACACTCCGTCCTATAGTTAACAGAAGGCAACAAACAAGTTTATGCTTGTCCGTGGGCAGTCGTGTGTACATGATGGTTGGTACACAGGGCGGAGTGGATTTATCTATAGTAAGACAGAGTTTTCAAAAAAAGTTGAAAAAAGGTTACATGGCGTGGTCCATAATGCATAAATATATTTTGGGCTTATTAAGTCAACGCGTACTAGTACATTTTGTTTGTAAACATTTACCTGTCAGTTTAAATGAAAATGTATCATTGTGTAATGTTGAGGCTTTCGATGTTACCTGGTCCTGACTATTAAGGTTATACATACAAAATAAAAAATAATGAATGAAAACTACCTAAGGTCAAAAACACTAAAAAGTTAAAAATAAAACATTTTTAAAAAATATATAACCGACTTCCACCTATAACTAAAAAGCAGCAATCAATCAAGTTTGATAAAGTAGTAGATAAGTACGCAATGAAGGATTTTAGATTTGCTTGGCACCGACTTCAAAAATATACTAGATTGGTATGTAATTAATTTGTACAGAATGAGCACCTTTAAATGTTTACATTTTTTACTTCATGGGTAGGTACCTAACAACATTGAATGTGTTATTTATTTGCTAGAGTTGTATTTTTTGATAATTATTTTTATATTTTTATTTATAGGTGGAAGTCGGTTATATATTTTTTTAAATGTTTTATGAAGTTTGTCTTTAATTTGGGATTCCTTGGCGTAAACTTTGTTTTTTCGCGGGCTACTTTGTAGTAATAGGAAATGCCGTTATTCAAATCTCGTTTATATTTACTAATAAGTTCCTTATGTTTGAAGGTGGTTTCAGGTGGTTTGCTGGACGTATGTCCAAACACTAGTTCGTAAGGCAAAAAGCCATGGGTTTTGGTCGAGTTATTGTAAGCAATAATCGCATACGGGAGTACATTTAGGGGATGTTCATATGGATTTTCGGCTTTATGTATTCGAAACATTTCTAACAAAGTAGAATGAAATCGTTCTACAGAGCCGTTTGTTTGTGGATGTCCTACTCTTGAATAAGTTAATTTTAATGTCCTACAGTTCACACAAGTCTTTGAATATGGCGTTGTCAAATTCCTTACCATAGCCACAATGGATACGCAATGGCGTTCCAAAATATTGGAAGTATAACATCATAGTACTGACAACTGATTTCGCTGATTTATCTGTCAAAGCATAAGCTTGTGAGTATTTTGTCAGTTCGTCTCTTACAGATAAGATATAGTTCCTGTTAGGTATTTCTAGTATGTCAATATTAATTCGCTCAAACGGTGTTCTAGGCGTTTCCGTAATGACGAGGGGATTTTCTAGGTTTAGTTTTTTGACAAATTTCGCAGTTCTTAACGAAATTTTCAATGTATTTTGTGAAACTTGGCCAGGTGTATATTTCCTTAATACGGCGGACGGTTTCGTTAATGACGCGGTGCATGTTATTTTTCCCGGTATGATATCGTTCAAGGATCAGCGGTATTTCGTCTCTTTCGGGGTTTTTTGTAACGTTTTGTCAAATTTTTCATTTGATTTCTTTTTCGGCGAAAATGAAAAAGAGTATCTCTATAATGGGAAGATCGAGATTGTTTTCGACACAGTATGTTTTAAATAGAGATAAAGTATCTTAATATTTCTATATTGACGCAAAAATTAACTTCATTTACAATGTCAGGATCATTTGGAAGTGGAATTATGAAATATTGCTTTCTACTTACGGTTTTGCTGGCGAATACATTAATTTTAAAGGTTTCGAAGTCAAGCGACTTCTTCGAAAATGTCTACGAAAATGTGGTGAGGAAACTCCAGAAGGTTTGATGATTGGGGGAAAATTAAAATGTATTTATTTGTATTGTCTAGTAGTTGACAGTTGGAGAATTCAATTTTGCTGTAGTCAATTAAAGAAGTAGTTTTATAACGTTCTATAAAGGTTTTAAATTCTTCGGACATAGTTTCAAGAGATATTTCATTTTGTTCTGGTTCAGGACAGTCGCCTTTGGATTCGTAGTTTAGGGGTAGGATTTTGAAGGGTGTTAGTTTCGATTTTGATTGAAATGATAAATATTCGTCAAGATAGTTGATTTTAATCCGTGATAAAGCATCATCGTCCTTGTTAACTTTACGGCGCTTATAAATAATTTCGTACTCTTCTAGTTAGAGTCTCCATCGGGCAAATCTACTACCGGGGTCTTATGGAAAATAGCCAGGTTAACGGGCGATCGCTAAGAGCTCTCGCTCAATGGTGGAGTTCCGGGTTTGGGCTTTACAACGGGTCCTAGAAGCATATCCAAATGGTAAATCTTTACCTATTGGCCCTTGAGGTAATACGGCGCCGATAACAAAAGCGCTGGCGTCTGTAGTTAGTACAAACGGTTCGTCAAAATTTGGGAAAATGAGTACAGGGGTAGAAGTCAATATTTGTTTTAATTCATAGATTTTACGCACTCTTCGTTAAAATTGAACGGTTGGTCTTTTTGTAATAATTTTGTCAGTTGTTTGGAGATCTTTACAAAGTTAGAAATGAATCTACGGTAGTAACCAGTAACCAGCAGGCCCTAAGAAAGATTTTATGTCTTTAGGGTTCTTTGGTTGCGGAAACTTTAAAATATACTCTACTTTTGATGAATTGGTTTCACACCGTCTTCGGTTATAAGATATCCTAAGTAAGCGACCTCCTTGCGGAGAAATTCGAATTTGTCAGGCTGTATTTTAAGGTTAGCCTTTCTGAGTCTTTTGAATACGTCTGACAGTCGTGATAGGTGGTCATGTATTGTAAGCGAGTAAATTATTATGTCATCCATGTAAACTAGACATCTTTCATTCTGAATTCCCATAAGAATGGTATCCATCACCCTTTGAAAGGTAGAAGGAGCATTCTTCAATCCGGAGGGCATCCAAATGAACCCAAAATGTTCGTTCTCGACAGTGAATGCAGTTTTCGCGATATGTTTTGCGTCTATTTCTGTCTGATGGAAGCCAGAGGCGAGGTCAAGAGTCGTGAAATACTGGCATTTGCCTCGTTGGTCTAGTAAGTCTGAGATGTTAAGTAGAGGGTACTTGTCGTTAACTGTAAGTTCGTTGAGTTTGCGGTAATCTACGACAACAAGCCATTTCTGTTTTCCAGAGGCGTCTAATATCTTCGGCATCACCCATAGGGAAGAGGACCAAGGCGAATTAGAGGCTCGTATTATGCCTTCATCGAGCAGTTTTGTTACCTGGGACTTAACTTCTTATTTGTAAACTTGGGGATAACGGTGTGATTTTGTATAAACGGGTTTCACCTTGTGGGTATCGATACTATGTTTGGTTTCGTTTGTGAATGATAAATGATCGCCTTCGAGGCATAATATGTCTGAAAAGTCAAGCCATAATTGTAAGATTATGTCTGACTCTTCGTGGTTTAAATGCTCTAGTCGGAGTTGTTTAACGATTTATTCTTGTCTGCCGGGTTCGTTAAAGTTCGAAGGAGTAGTTTGTGAGAGAATTCACAGAAAAGTTTTGTAACGGTTCGAGTTTTAGAGTTGAAAAATTTTTAGGGATGGCATTCGCATTTAGAATGGATGTAAGAAATTGATCTTTGCTGTCTACTGTAATAACAGCAATAGGGAGGTGAACTTTTTCAATTTCCATACCTGTTAGAAGGGCTTCGATGTTCCTAAGTTCGCAACTAAGTTTGATAATTTGTTAGGTACGGGTTTCGATCGAAATTGTATTAATGGAAGTATAGGAAGGGGAACACTGTGTTAAATAACTGGCATTGATTGTATCGTCTGTCACTTTATACAGCGAAAGTGTCTTAAAGTTGGTTATTAATTGTTTTTGTCGAAGTCTATAATGCAGCTGTAGTGCTCGAGAAAGTCTAAGCCTAACAAACCGTCAAATTATATGGCAAGGTTACAGATGTAAACCTTGTGCGGGTCTTTTATATTGAAAGAGACGAGGGTCGATTCGTTTATAAGGATTTTCTGGTTGGTAATTCCCTGAATTAACATGTTTTCCTGAAATCTGTCTCTAAAACGAGTGCAAGTGTCTGGTTTGAAAATAAAAAGAGCAGCACCGGTATCTATTAGGAGTTTATATGTGTTAGAGGAATCGGTGATGTAGTATAGATTTTTAGAATTTACGGTTAGAAGCGGTCTTATAGAAAGCTCTGTTCGGGGAAGTTCAAATTCGGGTCGAAACTGTCTAGATTTAGTGTTTGAATTTGGGTCTGAAGTTCTGTGATTTCCGGGGGTTCCTTTTGGAATGGGAGGTTCCGAAAATTTACTGGGAAAACTCGTGTTTATTTTCAACGTAGTCGTCACATTCTGCGTTATCTGGTTTTGAGTAATAGTCGTAATCAGTTTGTGTCGAATCGCAATAGTCTTATTCGTAACTTTCGAAATAATATTTTGATATTGACTTTCGTATAGGTTAGTGTTGGGTTGGTAGTACCCATAATTATAAGAATTGTTCAAGTGGTGTGTTCGTTGTTGGCGGAAAAAGTTTTGATTATGTTTATATTGACCTGAACTTTGGGGTTGTGCACTTGTCGAAGGAGGTTGTTGAATGTTTATGTTCTGCTGGAAATTTTGAGTATTGGGTTGGAATTGTGGCCTCTTCTGGCCCGGTTGTTGTGAAAACGGTTTAGGACGTATGTTCGAAATGTTTTGCCCGTAGTTTTGATTTTGTTGCATTTGTCTCGATTTGGTGAGACATTCGTTAACATTATGCCCCATTCTTTTACAGAATGAACATTGTTTTTGTACTGGAAACTGGTTGGGCTTTCTTGGTTTCTAAAATTTGAAATTTTTTGAGATTCTAAATGATGCAATTGGAGTTCCCGTTTTATGCGTGAAACGGCGGTCAGAATGTCTTTAGGATCGCTAGCACGTACTAGTTGTCCTATCTTCGGCTGTTAGTAGGCTATTTAGTGCCATGGATTAGATTTGTGCCTGTTTTTCTTTTTGAGTCAAGTTTTGTTTGTTAACCGCAGCAAGCATTTGTGCTTGGCGGGTTTGTAGTCTTGCTGAAAATGTTATGGGGGATTCAGTATTTAATTGCCTCATTCGTTGAAGATCCTGAATCAAGTCTCAGCCTTGATTCAGGATCTTCTAGGATCTCCAAACTGGTTCTCTAAGAGTGTCTGAATTTCGGTTAATTGAGTCGGGTTGCGAGAATTTATTATTTCGGCTGCTCTGCCGCGAAGTTGTTTTTTGATGTGCAATATTAAGAGCACTTGTTGGTAGTCAATTGCCATACTATACGCAGTTTGGCATGAAGAGACGAAAGTGTTTAAGAATATAGGGTTTAAATAAAGCAGTAAAATGGAAGTAAGCAAAGTCACAAAAAAATATTAAAATTCAAAATTATGTATGAGTAAATTGGTTAAAAGAGAATAAATTCAACAGTTTGCGAACATAAAATAAAATAAAGCGAGGTAAAATAATGGAGAATAATAATAAATTGGTTTCAAAAAATTATTCAATAGCTTACAGTGTGGTTGAAAGGAATAAGAAATATATGAAAATTTTAAACGATAGAACTTATAATAATAATATAACAATAAATATAGAAATCGTATCAATTGATAAATAATTAAATCAAATACGTGATGTTTCTACAAACGTTATTCCCCATGCATAGGACTGCAGCTTTAGCCTTATATATATATATATATATATATATATATATATATATATATATATATATATTGTAACATAATTTCTTCAAGCCGGCCCTGGTTTCATTTCAGTACGAAACCGATCGCTTTTAGGAAAAAAATTGTTCTCAGTGCCATTCAAAACAAGGTAGAAACAGAAACAAAAAAAAAGTACCAGGACTTACAGCGAGAAAAATAACAGCACACCATGAGTACCAAAGGTTCCGTTAGTAAACCACCCACATTCGACGGTATACCAGCCAGGTATACCAGGTCCAACTGAGTGGAAAATCTGGGGAAAGCCTCCAAGAATTCGAAGCAGAGAGTAGACGGTTAGTTCACTTGTCCTACCCAGACTTGCCAGAGGAAACAAAAGACCAGGCCAGAGTTTCATAAACGGCATCAGAGATTTGAAAGTACAAAGAAATTTAAGACTGAGTGGCGTGAAGAAAAGTAATGAAGCTTTACTTCGGGCCTTGGAAGTAGAGGCAGTCATGAACATGTCCAAGCCGAGGATCCGAGCAGTTTCCTTCAACCAGGAAGAGCCAGAGTCACCATCTCAAGCACTGTTGGCTGGTATGAACTG
This sequence comes from Octodonta nipae, assembly GCA_034190945.1. Classification (NCBI taxonomy): domain Eukaryota; kingdom Metazoa; phylum Arthropoda; class Insecta; order Coleoptera; family Chrysomelidae; genus Octodonta; species Octodonta nipae. The sequence goes on along the minus strand of CM067216.1, from coordinate 159,814,505 downwards.
ATACCAGAAGAGCATGTTACCGTTGTGGACGGAAAGGGCACTTCCAACGCGACCGCAAACGATCACCGACCAGGGGTAACCAACAGAATAGCATAAGGGGGCGAATGCTGACTGACCCTCCACCAGTCCCCAAAACACTATCCATCCGTGGATTTTGCCGAGATAGCAGCAGCCTAGTCATCAGGGGCACCATCAATGGCACAGCAGTTACCATCACCATCGATACCGTCGCCGCTGTGTCCATTGCCACGTCCAGGGTTTTGAGGTCATCAAAGATCCGGCTCGTTAACAGTAACATCCAGCTCGGAACAGTCACCGGTGAGTCCATGTCAATACAGGAAGAGGCAGATGTCGTGCTACAGATAGGGGACAACATGATCCGGCATAGGGTCCTGGTAGTGAATATTTAGGACGATTTTATATTGGGTATGACCTAATCAGCCATCATGGATTTATGTTCGACCCGTTCCTAAATGAGGAATTTGTATTGACACGGCCCGTTAATAGCTCATCGACCTCCATAAAAATTGGAGCAAAATGTCCAGCCAGAATTCCCGGTCGAACGAAACAGATTATTCATGAGCAGCTAGACAGCCATCCTGGGAGCTGCATTGGAATGGTGGAGCCCGTACACTCAGTTCATGAGTACTTAGTTGGACGGGCACTACCCCGAATCGATGACACTCTGAACACCGGCTCCCGTTGGTTCTCCAAACTAGACCTAAAAAGTGGATATTGGCAGATTGGTCTACACGCAAACGACAGAGAGAAGACAGCGTTCTCCACCAGTAAAGGGCAGTTTCAGTTCAGTCATGCCCTTTGAGTTATGTAATGCTCCCGCAACTTTTGAGAGGCTAATGGAGTAAGTCCTGGGCGGGTTAACTTGGAGGACGTGCTTAGTATACCTTGGCGACATTCTAGTCATGGGTCAGACATTCGACGACCATCTGAAGAACCTAGGCGAAGTATTCTCCAGAATTAATAACGCCAACCTCAGAGTCAACCCGAAGAAGTGTTTTTTGTTCCAAAAACAAGTAGAGTTTTTGGGCCACGTCGTTTTCGAGTCAGGAATCCGCCCCAACGAGGACAAGATAGAAGCCATCCGTGATTGGCCAGTCCCAAGAGACAAGCATGAACTCCGAAGTTTCTTGGGCCTCTGTTCCTACTACAGGCGATTTGTTGACCAACATTGCCGCGCCTATACATCGGCAGACCAATGAGAAAGAGACCTTCCGTTGGAATCAGGATTGCGAAACATCATTCAGGCGACTGAAGGCTGCACTATGTTCCAGCCCAATCTACACAGTCCGGCAAGTTCATTTTAGACACCGACGCCAGCAACACAGGTTTGGGGGCCGTCCTATTTCAGGTGCAAGATGGTGAAGAGAGGGTGATAGAGTACTACAGCCGTGGATTCTCGAAACCGGAAAGAAATTATTACGTCACCAGAAAAGAACTTCTTGCAATAATAAGGGCGGTAGACCATTTCCACAAATACCTCAGAATAGATCATGCCGCCTCCAAATGGCTGCAGGACATGAAGACACCGGAAGAACAACTGACCAGGTGGATGGAGAAATTACAGCAATACGATTTCAAGGTGGAACACTGTGCCGTCCGTTTGCACAATAATGCCGATGCCCTATCCAGAAGCCCCGTAGAGCAGAATGCGGACATTGTCTGAAGATGGAACAGCGAGAGAGTATCTCCACCAGACAGATCCAAGTGCAGGCCAATGAAGACTGGACAACGGAACAGTGCATCCAGGACCAAATGGCTGATCCAGACATCGAAACAAATCTTGTCACTCAAAAGGAGAGGGGCACCCTGGCCACCATGGGACGAGGTAGCTAGGTACTCGGGCGTGCTGAAATCGTTATGAGCCAAATGGGACTCTCTTAGAGTAGAGAATGGAATGCTCAAGCGAGTTTGGGAAAGCACCGATGGCCGAGAAACCAAGTCCCAACTGCTAGTTCCTAAGAAAAAGGTAGCAGCCATCCTGAACGAAGTACATGATGGGATTACCGGGGGCCATCTGGGCATGAACAAAACCTTAGACAAAGTTCGCCAGCGATACTACTGGGTAAATTACTTTGATGACGACAGAGCTTGGTGCCAGAAATGTGACACCTGTGCAGCCAGGAACCCCCCCGAAGACTCGGACCAATGTGGGCGTCCCATTTGAGAGAATTGCCATCGATGTCGCCGGTCCGTTTCCCGAGTCTGAGAGGGGGAACAAATACATTTATATCATATGTTCATTTATAATTCTTCATACACTGAAATAATTGTTATAATCCTGTTTTCTTATATAATTTTTACACTGTCTCCACACAAATCATACACTATCTACAATCTTGCCTATCTATCACCTACATTCTTATTGATTTGACTCATTTTTACTCTGCATATATTTTTTTATCTTTCTCCACTTCACTTCTTTTAATTATTTATTGTTGTTTTTATATTTATATTTTGTACAATATGGATTTTAATTATTTTATTTTATATATAATATTTGAAAATACTATCAATGTTGTATATTCCTTTGATCTTCTTTGTCTTGATATCCACTAACTCATAACTGTTCACAGATTTAACAGATTTAAAACATACTCAACCATACTTTTTCCTTCCTTTTATCGAATATTTACAAAAATATTTTCAATTCGTCTCTCCAAATAAATTCCAATTAAAATTTTAGGTTACTGTGGCCTTTCTGACATGGAACACTAAATTTATTTTATATTTCATAGGACATTGATTTGGTTGTCATGGAAACTGAATTTATGAGAACGAAATTTTTAAACCGGTCTGCTCTAATTTTGACGATGAAAGAGAGTTTCTCAATGTCAGATGTCCTATTTATACAATTTATTTTGCCACCTGCTATTTCCATTTCCGTTTATATTTATTTTATTAATTTTCAACTATTCTCCCTTTAAATCATATCAAAAAATCGTTTCAACTTAAATTTCAATACCTTTTACCCTCATTAATTTTATCCAAATCATTTACTTATATTTTCAAAAACATTTAGTTGACATTAGTCACCTGTTGGCCACCAGTCATTTAACAGGTACTTTATAAAAATTGGATTTTATTAAAATTTAGACTTTATATCTCTTGAACTATTTGTTTTTTTTATACTATGCTCTAAGCTCCATCTATTACTATAAATTTCTTTACTGTTCCATACAGTTCTGAAGAATTATAACGGTTTTTATAATTTGACATTTCGATCCTCTGTTTACTAAAGAATTTATGTATAACTTTGTTATGTTCAAGAAGACAATTCAGACATCTTGAATTTAAATTTCATAAATCAAGAAAAAGACAATTTTGGTGAACACGAACGTTTAATACCACAAAACTATAAAAGTGACAAGGTATAAATCACATAAATTACAAAGTTTCGAATAGTAGTCAGAGAGCTGATTGTAATAGACTATCCAGTGCGAAAAACCAGCAGCAGTTCAAATCAGTAATTCTAATGGAGCGGTACTGACAAGATGAGAACCGAATACATTTGTATCGAGCGGCAAAACAACCTGGAAAAGAAAATGATTCAGAAGCAGTGGAGTTAAAAAGGACAATTCGTAATAGATAAGGTATTTATGAACAAAAATAGACTGTTTAAAAAAAATAAAGAACATGTGTATTATTTTGTTAGAATTAGTGTTATGTATAGTTTACTTATGGATTGAGTAAATAACCTGACTCCACACAAAGAAAACAAAAATAATTTATACAGTAGGTAATTTTTAAAGTATGTTATTAACAATTAAAAGAGTTCATGTTAATTTGTTATAACTGTTTCATTTTCCCATATAAATAAAGAATAGTAAAACTTTAATATCCAAATTTATTATTATTATTGTTAAAGTAAATTAAAAAGAGCATAGAAAGCAAAATAATTATTGATTAAAATTTAAATTTGATATAAATAAGATAAAAAAGGTAAGTGCAAAATATTAATGTTTATCTATTTTTAACGCCCAGAACTCAACCTGAGATAGAGAGTTGTTATGCCTATATTTGCATACAATTAATAATTCAATAAACTAGTGATACATTGTTTTTTTAGTAAAACCAATTCAAATAAAAAAAACTAGCCGAAGAAAATAATTAAATAAAAAGTTTTTGTAAAACCAAAAGCAATTAGAAAAACTACCATAACAATATATATCCGCGTAGTTGATAACTGATCTCTGCCGGGATCGATGGTAAAATGACGACATTTCGGCAGAGTTATGCGACCCGACCTGAAGAGGGCAGATGTGACTCTGCCGAAATGTCGTCATTTTACCATCGATCCCGGCAGGGATCAGTTATCAACTAAGCGGATGAATTCCCGGAAACCACCTAACACACACACACACCCGGGGTGGTTGCTGGTCCATTACCGGGCGCCTCCCCAGGTGGCGGATAGGGGGACGCTCTCCAGTAATGGGGAGTACCTACTGAGGATTTCCTCTGGGCGGACCAAAATCAGATAGGGGAAGGAACCCCGAAAATAAACCATTCATGGATATGGGTGATAAGGTCAACTTAATACCCCAGGTGGGTACTTCTGCAGAGGATAATCCCACCACCGGTTCCGATCGAGTGAAGGCCTTGGTGGCCGGTGCACGCTCCACGGATTCTGGGGGGAGCGAATTATCACTGGTTCCGTCACATAGTGAAGAAAGACACTGTTAATGGTACAACATCGACCATTAAAATTACAGCTGGCAGCAAGACACTATCCAGCCAAGTCCCCCAAAAGGCGGATAGTGGGGTTGACGTCCCCCAAAAGGCCACAAATGAGAGTGGCGCTCCAAACAAATTAGGAGCAAAGATCGATGAGCTTTTGAGGTTCATTGGGCCTAGAGAGTGTCTCAAAGCACGAAGGCTGCATCAACGAGCACGGAGACGCGACAGGGTCACAACAGAAGAACTAAGGCTCGACTATGAGATCAAAAGACAACAACTACGAAGAGCCATTCTTTCAAGCAAGAGATCCTACTGGAAGGAGTTGTGTGACGAAGTTGAACAAGATCCATGGGGAAAACCGTATAAAATCGTGATGCATAAAATTAAGGGCCCCCCCCCCATGACATCAACGAACTGCCCCGAATCATTGCACCGCATTGACACTCACTTGTTTCCTGCGAAGCCTGAGCTACCCGCTTATCCTTCGTGGCAGGTGAGGGACGAAGATATACCATCAGTGACTATATGAATGAGCTGATGGGGGCGCAACCGGCTCCAAAACGGTAAGGCTCCCGGTCCAGATGGCATACCTAACATCGCGCTATAATGCGCCATAGCCAATAGGCCTGACATGTTTCTATACATGTATGAGACCTGCCTAAAGCAGGGGGTTTTCCCGACTAAGTGGAAAAAGCAGAGGCTTGTGCTCCTACCTAAAGGGGGAAAGAAACCTCCAGACGAACCGTCATCATATCGTCCCCTCTGTATGTTGGACTCTGCGGGAAAACTCCTTGAAAGGATAATAGCAGATAGGCTGGAGCCCTACGTTGAGCCGAAACTTTCCACCAACCAATTCGGGTTCAGAAAGGGGAGATCAACCATCGATGCCGTGACACTCGTTACCAAAAGAGGTGGAAAAAAGTACTGTCTAATAGCCACCCTGGATATCAAGAACGCCTTTAACTCGGCCCGCTGGGACCGCATTTTGGAGGCTCTTGCCAGGATGGAAGTTCCTCAGTATTGCGCAGAATGGTTTCAGCGTATTTCATCGACCGCATCTTGTTGTACCAAACTGAAAATGGGCAAGTAGACTATAAGATCACAGGAGGTGTACCTCAGGGCTCTGTTCTGGGCCCCCTCTTATGGAACGTAATGTACAACGACCTGCTCCTGCTCGGTCTGCCTGAGGGCGTCAGGCTAGTGGCATTCGCCGATGATGAGGGATTGATAATAGTGCGCAAGCACATAGAGAAGATACAAACAACCTTCTCAGCGGACTTGAGTTTAGCAGAGCAAAAGACCGAAACACTTCTTGTTAGCAGTCGAAAGGCAAGGGAAACCGTCACCCTCAAAATAGGCGACACCTACATACAGTCGCAGCCCTTTATCAGCTATTTGGGGGTGCTCCTGGACACACGGCTCAACTTCAAAGAGCACATAATCGCGGCCAGCAAGAAAGCAGCTGGGGTACAGGGGGCATTATCTAGAATATTGCCGAATGTCGGAGACCCTAGACAGATAAGAAGGCAGCTACTGGCAACAGTAACTACTTCTGTTTTGTTGTATGGGGCACCGGTAAGGGAGAAATCGCTCGAGCTACCATCGTACCGCCGGAAAATGAAATCAGTCCAGCGGCTCTTAGCGATTCGAGTGGCATCATCCTACCGCACTGTGTCTTACGAGGCGGTGAGTGTGATTGCCTCTACCCTACCAATCGACATCCTGGCTGCAGAAAGGGGACGGCTGTATCGTAGAAAGTTAGAAAAAGACCAACCGACAGGAAACGGCGATGAAAGAGCCATGAGTCTAGGGCAATGGCAGGAGAGGTGGGACAGCTCTACTAAAGGCCGGTGGACATATCGATTGATACCTAACATCAGTCGTTGGGTCAACCGCCAGCATGGGGAGGTTGGGTTCTACATCACTCAACTCCTGACTGGACATCGATGCTTTCGAGCATACCTGCACAGGTTCAGGAGGGCAAACTCCCCAAACTGCCCACAGTGTACGGACGTGGTAGAGGACGCAGAACACGTGTTCTTCTCCTGCCCCCGGTTTCAGGATCAACGTGCTGAAGTTGAGAGGATTCTGGAGACTAATATCGTTCCAGAACAAGTAGTAGAAGCCATGCTGAAGGGCCCCCAAGCCTGGAACTTGGTATCAGATTACGCGGAGACTATCCTCAAGGAACTCCGCAATACGTTTGAGGAGTAGGCTTTAGAGGCTTTCAATGAAAGAGCAGTAAACATCTGCAATGAACCACCCCTGCGAAGTAGTATTGACTTAGAGTGCCGCAGGGGCCCATGGTTGTGGGAGAAAGAGGTTAGGGTTTTAGCGGGTATACGGTGTACTGGTTTCGATGCAACGATTTACTGTTGCTTTGCAGTCATTGCATCGGGAGTCCCGCACGACGGCCAGCACGTGCTAGCTAAGTACGCAATGTATTTCCCCCCTCTTCGGAAAAAAACACACACACACACACACACACACATATATACTGTGGTTAGTTTTTATAGATAAATAAATATTTAGCATATTAAGGTTCGACACTAAACCTGTCATTTGTGATATAAACTCTTCTTAAACAATTCTAACCCCAATTACCATTAATGATAATCACACATTAACTGCCACTATATTAGAATTTCAAAATATTGTATTTTGCGATCGGCCAATAGGCTTAATCAAGATTAGTTAAATTTCAGGTTGTAAATAGTATAAAATAAATAACTGGATATTTTCCAGACATTTCATATTTCGATTGAATAATTATGGTATAAATTTGTTACTTCAGTAGAATTTTGCATTTAACAAAGTATTAAAGTAAATGCATCATAATTCAAGGGAAATCACACAAACCTTAATTTTAACATATTTTTTTGCTAATTCCATTACCATACAAAATCCCAACACAACCCTAAACTTTTTTCCTCTCATTCAATTCCTTCAGTTCTCTCTGGGGACACAGCAGCGTTCGGTAACCAGCAGCTTTCGTCGAACATCCATCATTAGGTATCGAGTAAGTTGACAGCACTGATAATATGACGGTATTAGCGAAGCAGCAAGACATGCAGAAATAGATTTCTCATTTAGCAGTTTCTATAGAGGGATTTGCAGGAAGGGGAGTACGTTTAAGCGGCGATACTTATCGCAGGATATCACTGTATTTTCCAGATAGATACCCGAAAAGCACAGGCTTAAGATACAAACTGACCGTTTGAAGTTTCTGTGTTGGCGATTCTATTCGGTGTTTTCGGGAAGCATGTGAAAATAAATAACAGAAACATTTCCGCATATAGCTACAAATATTACGTTATACCAATTGAATTGTATTTTAAAATTAAAATTAAAAAAAAACGACTTCAGTTGTATTTCTCGATCATGTTTGTTATAATTTACCATTTTACCATAAAACGAATATAGTCCGTACTGTACTTCCAATTTCAAACATTCTGAATTAATGTCATTCAAATAATTTTTGAATTAACCTCCTAACAATCCTATGAATTTCAATGAAAGGGTGACAACAGTGCCTTTATTTGTTTAAGAAAATTGAATAAATATAATTATTATTTTGCAGATTTTATTTAGTTTTTAGTCAATATTCTGGGTTTCTCGCCATAATTTCAACTTATTTATATACTCACGGATGATTCATTCGATTTTCATATGCTTTCAATGTTGAAACTATTTATAGCAACAAACTACTCAATATAATCGTAATACGTAATTGGTTTACGACGTAAGGTACATAACAACTCAATTAGCAGATCCTATATCAGTTCTAGTTATGTGCATTACCTTTTGTACTATATACAATCCACATCCACATCACGGACAGGTCTGAATGGGGAGGTCAAGCTAAGAGTGGAATGTTTGGTCATCAAATTTAGGGAATTTTAATACAAATATCTGTAAAGAGTAACATTTTTTACACACATATTAGTAGTGAATCTTTACTGTTTTTCTACCGGTTCCTCTTACCTTAAACTAACAATCGTCAATAGAATAAGTACACTGTTTAGAATTTATGTTTAATAAATCTTTAGTTAAGAACAAAACTGAACACATAATTTTTCTAATATTTTATTTTGTCTGTTCTTTTGAAGATTTGAATCATATATACTTGTTTGTTCATAAATTTAATTGCATAATCTTATGAAATCTAGTATTCAGCTTAGCTTTCTTTTAAGATTCTACCATTGAAAATATCAAAGAACAAAAGTATATTTTTATTCAAAGGGAGAAAATAATATAATTGGACTGAATATCAGAAAATTAAATTAGACCCAAATAATAATTTTTAATGTTTTTAGTCTATCATAGGGCCGTTCCATTTCAGATTTGATCACTTGCATTTGACAGAAATATACTTTGCAGCTTAATTATAACAAGTACTTTTCTTATTTTTATTTACCCAGTTTGAAATTTGCAAAACTCGTACATTGTTCCAACTATATCTCTCAATCGCTATAATACCTTTGCAGAGAATCTCCCTTTATTCGTTGTCTCGTTATCCTTCTTTATCCCTTTTGTTAATAGGTTTGTTAAGGGCTATTCCAATTCTAAGAATAAGCAATACGCAACTGGTAATCGAGGTGCGCAGTGAAGTCATTTTAAATGTTAACTTTTTACCGCCCACGTCGATGGCCGGTTGTGTCAGTCTTTGATTTAAAACGTACATTTAGATAAACGCCTTTACATCATCTTTATTGCGAAGAACCTTGCTTGGATACAGCGAGAGAGGCAGTTCCTAGTAAAGCTTCCACGAAATTCCATTTGACACACCTTACGCCAGATGTACAGCTGAAGACCACTTTTGGGTTCATTAATAAAATCAACCGTCTCTGGTTGTGAACCGAGTTGAATATTTATTTTTTTGTTTACTTTAATTAGCGAAATTTTAAATTTTAGAGAAGCATTGTATTCGTAAAGGGGTGAAATTTGGGATTCAATATGGAAATCGACAAATTTACCTAACGTATTGGTTGATTTCTGCAAAACCCCTTACCGATTAGTCTAGTTTATTAAATTGAATTCTATTAGGGACCCTCCCCAGGTGATCTCATATATTTTTCTATGACAATATATCGAAAATACCATCACACTGACATATTTCCAGCTTATTGAATCAACGGATACAAAGCTTAAATATCAATTAACATGAAATTATTTCAATCCTACGAAGACGAGGTTTTAGTGTCACTCACTCCCAGCCTAATTTTAGATATTTTAGATGCTATACTTCCGGAGGTACCAGGAATACACAAATATCCTGAAGAGACTCGAAAGAAAGAGCAATAGTTACAGTAATAGAGTATTTCACATGCTTGGTGGAAACAGTCAACGAACTACACGCTGGACATATTTAATTGGGGGCAGCTTTCAATCGAATGAAATAGCCTTTTGCTCTTTCCATTGCCCTCTCTTTTTGGTCTAGGCACGAAATTGGTGCATTGCAGTTTACCTCCAGGAGTCTAAGCTCTAAGGATCTAATAGAATAATTAGTGACACTACATGTGAAGCTATAAACTGCTAGTCGGTGCGATTATACAGATAGTGATTAATGCAGCAAACAAAAAATAATAAAAGCAATATTAATAAAAATAATTATAATTAATAAATTTAATTAAAAAAAAAATAACACATCTAAAAAGAACTAAAACGTTAAAAATAAAACTTTTTTTAAAACATATTAACTGACTGGAGCTAAGAAGTCGAAAGCAATTAACAAAACATAACAGTAAATAGTGAACTCACTGAAGTTAGGTACGTACACACAAAGTAAACAATATAAACAATAAAAAGTGTTCATTCTGTACAAATTAACCTACCTATCTAGTATATTTTTGAAATCGAAGCTAAGCATTACAGCTGTCTGATGAAGTAGTAGATACGTAAACAATGTAAGATTCTAGATTTGCTAGGCACCTACTTCAAAATTATATTAGATAGGTAGGTAGTTAATTTATACACAATGAGCACCTTTTATTGTTTACATTCTTTACTTTGTGTATAGACACCTAACAACAGTGAACATCCTATTTATTTTATAATGTTATTTTTTGTTAATTATTTTCCACTTTTTAGTTCCACTTTGAAGTCATTTAACATTTTTTATAAAAATTTAAGTCAAACAGTTTTTGCTTTGGACTAAGGTTGAGTTTTTAAATTTATGAAGCTTCTTGTCCTAAGGCAAAGAATAATGTAACTTTATTCGAACTTAATTATCAATTGAACTAACAATTATAAGGAGAACATTTTGCCATGGACAAAAAAATCTACAGAGTGCCATTAAATAGTAAGGACCTCTCTATTTTAAGTATATTCTGACTTGTTTAAGACTTCATCGCCAATTCCAAAATCTTAATTATGTAATTACAACCTTCAACTTGAATTTCCAATGCCCTTAGAGAAGGATTTGATTGAATGTCTCAGAAGTTCGAAAGATAGGTAGCTCCATTATCGGAAACTAATCACTGTTCTCCCCACAAATTAACCAAAATAGATTACATCGAAACCCTTTATAGCCCAGAACTAAACGCATCCGATCATGGCTAACTTGATTGACGCTACAATGTTCTCAACAACACTAGAAGGAATGAAGCTAGACAGATAGTCATTGAGGATACAAAATAAATTACTGGTGGCATAAAATTTCGATCGGCCTTTTAGAGAAAGTATTTAGGATTTAAAAATGGCAATGAAACAGTTGCAAATCTCGGGACAGGATTAGCAATTAACTCTAATACAGTTACAACAATACCAACATATAAATTAAATCAATCTGGAGCAAGTTGGTCAATTTTGGAGAATAACGTTTATGTGTCAGTGTAAGGCAGAATTAAATCTGAAATAATTTGTATTTAAAAAAGATCCGACTTCAAATGAAAACTGATTAAACAATCAATAATTATTTTTTGACATATCTTGACATTTAAATATATATATACATACATATATTTATGTGATATTCACTTTCACATTTACGAACTTTTACCTTTATTATTCCGATTTGCTGAAAAAAAAGTTTTTTACATTATAGAAAAATGTATGGAATCACATCTGAGTCCACCTTAATATATTACAAATTATAAATTCTTAAAAAAAAAAACAAATAAATCAAAATGAAAACACCCTGTAGGTCAATATTTTGTATGGGCTATCTTAACATTTAATATTTAGAGATTTGTGTAGAAAACGTATTTTGGCAGATTCATTAAATTTTATTTTTTATTTAATAACTCTTACACATACATAGTACATAGTAAATCACTGTTAGGTAATAATACAGCGGAATGTATCCTGTAAGAGATAGATGAACTCTCTGTACACAGAAGTTAGAAAAATACAAAAAATTAACTTACATAGTAAACGACATTCTTATTTTTAATGAGAAGCAAGACGTTATATTAGACGAAAAAAATATATCCTCCGAATATGACGAACACGGCTCGAAGATCCTAATTACTAATTACAATAACTGAATTACTATATTCTATCAGAAATAACATATACCAAATACAATATACACATATACCGATTCTTTAACATTTATATCTACAGTGTGGAACAGCCAAATGGAACAAATTCGATAACGAATAAAGTAGGTCGTGTTGGAAAAACGCTTGGACATGTCGATTTGTATTTTTAAATGCGTACTTTTTCAACAAAGAAAAATATATAGGGTGTTTCATGTAACAGTAGCCAATACCAACTTTCAAATGCAATCCCCTGTATATTATTTTTTCTTAGATTCTCCAGAAAATTCTAGACATAATTCATGTACAATTTCCTACACCTATCTTCACTGAACTAAAATCACCTTGAATTGCACTTTCCACTCTATTTGGTTTTTTAAAAAACCTTTTCTGACGCGTTTCGATATTAACTATCTTTGTCAAAGAACTAACTGGTATTTCGTGAAGTCCGTATATTTATAGTTTATTTAGGTTGTCAATAATAATCCGATAATTGAACAATTAGCATAAAGCTATCGGCAATTATCCTTTTACGTAATAATCTGTTGTATACGTAGAATTACTATAGGTATTAAAACAAATTACTGGTTAAATAAATTTAATAATGGAGACCAGTTTAAATCTACCTGGTCGTTCAGTAAATTCCCCTTTGCTTTTGACAAAGCAGGGGTGTACAAACTTTCATGTGGCTCATGTGATAAAGTCTATATCGGTCAAAGCGGGAGAGCATGTAAAAAACGCATCATGGAGCACCGTAGTTCTTTTGTAAATCAAAAAACAGATTCAAAATATGCAGAACATCTATTAACAGAATATCACAATTTCGACGAAAACTTCAATTTATTACATGCTGAAAATAAGGGTAGGAGACTAAATCTTTTGGAATCATTAGAGATCAATAAACTCAAAAATTCGGGGAATTTACTGAACGACCAGGTAGATTTAAACCGGTCTCCATTATTAAATTTATTTAACCAGTAATTTGTTTTAATACCTATAGTAATTCTACGTATACAACAGATTATTACGTAAAAGGATAATTGCCGATAGCTTTATGCTAATTGTTCAATTATCGGATTATTATTGACAACCTAAATAAACTATAAATATACGGACTTCACGAAATACCAGTTAGTTCTTTGACAAAGATAGTTAATATCGAAACGCGTCAGAAAAGGTTTTTTAAAAAACCAAATAGAGTGGAAAGTGCAATTCAAGGTGATTTTAGTTCAGTGAAATGAATTTCCAACAAGTATCGGCTGAATCAATCCAGTACCTATCTTCAACTGTTTTGGATATATTAAGTGTTTTCAGGTTTATTACAAAAATTAACATTAAAAAAAAATAAAATATTTTATTTCACAAATTCGCTACATTACACTTAATTCTCATTTAGCTCTTGATATTGAGATAGTAAGCAAAAACCATTCCTGCGTTAATTTTCACTGATTTGAAAAAACAACAGTCAAAACTCATAGCCTTAGCATCTTATTGTCTGCCTGCATGACAGTGGTGATCAGTGTCAGTGCTATTTTTGTTTGAATTTCGTTAAATGTACGTTATATTATCAGAAAAATGGTTCATAACCATTTTACAAATCATTGGTTGAGAAGTTGCACACGGACACAAATGGAAGTTTCTCGTTTATTTCATGAAAATTTTCCAAATTTGCCGCCTGTTTCCCAAGGAACAATTAGCAAAATAGAAAAGTAGTTTCGCTTGATCGTGTAAGGCAGATAAAGAAGTAGCTGCCAAGACTCTCAGTGATAATACGAAATTGGATATTATGCTTGAGTTTCAAGAAAACCCACATAATTCTAGTCGAAAAGCAGCCCCACTCTTTAACGTTAGCCACCCATCAATTTTTCGAATATTAAAGGAAAGTACAATGCACCCCTATAAAATGATGCCGACTCAGGAGCTCATGGAAGACGATTTTGATAGGAGAACATATTTCTGTGTACAAATGATGGTAAGGTTAGATAACAATGTGATCCAATAAGATGTTTTGTTTTCTGATAAAGGCCAATCTACACTTCACGGTGATGTTAACCGTGAAAATTGCCGCTATTGGTCTAATGAGAATTTTCACTGGATGACAGAGAAACAGATGCAATATCCTGAAAAAGTTAAAGTTTGGGCAGGAATTGTTGGAAATCATATCGTAGGTCCCTTTTTCGTTGATGACAACTTGAATGGAGATAAATATTTAGAACTGCCCCAAAATGTCGTGCCAACTTGAAAAACTTATATCCTGATCCAGTAAACCCACAAGTTCCTGCCAATACAATATGGATTCAGCAAGATGGAGCACCGTCCCATTACGAAATCAATGTCCGGCCGTACCTGAACCATTTTTTCCATATCGGTGGATTGGGAGGCGCGGATCGGTAGAATGGCCAGCACGATCTCCTGATTTGACGCCATTTAACTACTTTTTGTGGGGATATGTCAAAAGTACTGTATACAAAACTAAACCCCTCAACTTAGAAGACCTAAAAAGACGAATCACGCTTACGATTAGATCAGTCACGCCTTAGTGAGATGTTGAGTAACGTTAGAAGACATTTCTATAACAGATTAACATGTTGCTAAGACGTTCGCAGCGAGAATATTTAACCTTTCCTATATTGACATTAATGTTTTTGCGTTTTTTATATTATTAAGAAATAATGTAACGAATTTGTTAAATAAAAAAAATTTCTTTTTTTGATGTTAATTTTAGTAATAAATCTGAAAACACATAATATTTTCGAAACAGTTGAAGACAGGTGTGGGACATTGTACATGAATTATGTCTAGAACTTTCTGGAGAATCTCAAAACTGAATAATATACAGGGGCTTACATTTATAATAAGAAAGTTGGTATTGGCCACTGTCACATAACACACCCTATTTTTTTTTTGTTAAAAAACATGGGCATCTAAAACTACAAATCGACGTGTCCAAGCATTTTTCCCAACATGCCCTCCTTTATTCATTGTCGATTTTATTACATTTGACTGTTCCACACTGTATTGTGCTGAAATTAATTTCAGTCTATTTATTGAATTGTACCATCTAGGCGTTGTATCCACAGTTTTAGCTTTATTCATATTTTTAGGGTTCCGTATATACAATATACGGATACCCTTATAATATCACTCAGGATTTCTGCCTCTTTCACATCACAGCAATTTTCTCCTAAACTACTGGACGGAAGAGGTTGAAATTTGGTATCAATGTATAGTCTGGTGACCCGATCAGGAGTACATAGCGTAAAAGAAAAAAAATTGATTTTAGGGGTACTTCTGAGGGAAAAACTAAAAAAATCGACCGTTCCCCCCCCTCCTGATCTCCGAAACTACTGAGCCTAAAATTTTGAAAAAAATAGGAAATATAGAACGTTGCCCGAACTTTACAGGAAAAATAAGGATTTTGGGGGCAAATTATAAAATTAAATAAAAATTTAAAATAAAAAAAAAATTCAAACTCATCATGTAATACATCAAATGAAAGGTGTCATTCTGAGGAACACAAATATATTTTTTTCATATTTAAAAAAAAATTTAAAAAGATATTAACAAAAATATACCAAAATTTGCCCATTCCCCCCACCCCCTTATCTCCGAAACTATAAAACGTAAAGCTTTGAAAAAAATTGGAGGTATAGGTTCTGACCTGAAGTTTACTGGAAAAATAAGGAGAAACCGCTACTTTTAATTTTGGGGGGAAAATTACAAAATTAAATGGAAAATATAAATTTAAAATTGTCTCTAACACATCATGTCATATATTAAATCAAAGGGCTCATTACGACGAAAACAAATATATTTTTTTCTTATTTTTAAAATAAATAAATTAAAAGATATTAACAAAAATATAAAAAATTTTACCCATCCCCCCTCCCTATCTCCGAAACCATAAGCTGGAAAATTTTGAAAAAAAAAATGGTGGTATAGCCCCTCACCTGAACTTTACTGGAAAAATAAGGAGAAACCCCTAAAATTCATTTCGGGGGGCAAATTATAGAATTAAATGGAAAATAAAAATTATAATTGTTTCTAACGGGTCATGTAACATATCAAATCACAGGGCTCATTATGACGAATATTTATTATTTTTTTAAATGAATATTTTAAAATATATTAAAAAATATTTTAAAAAAATTACCCATTCCGCCCGTTATTCCCCAAACTATAAGACCTAATTTTTTTTGTTTATAGGAAAAATTCGAAAAAACCCCTAATTCTATTATTTGGCCCCCAAATAATAGAATTAAACGAAATATAAATTATTAGGAAACCCCCATAATACTTTTAGGAACAAATTATACAATTAAATGGAAAATAAAGATTCAATTTTCTAACACATCATGTAATATATCACATAAAAGGCTCATTATGTGAATTACAAATATATCATAATTTAATTCATTAAAAGCTATTAACAAAAATATTAAACATTGACTTAATTCCCACTTTAGAAACTACACTATTAAAATTTTAAAAAATATATTTTATTTGTATTTTTAAATAATTTGAATAACAGATTTAATAATTTATAATTTAAAACTTAACCTATTTTGCCCTTTATCTTCCAATCTACAGAGCCTCAAAACTCAGACAGTAGATTATAAAAGACTTCTCTGAAAGTTTATTAGTAAAATAAAACTCTAATGTCAATTTTTGGGGGGCCAAATTAGAAAATTAAATACATAAGAGGTCAAGCGAATCCTAAAGCAGGAAAAATAAAATGACGACGTTTTGGCAGAGTCACATCTGCCCTCTTCAGGTCGGTTCGCATAATTCTCGTAGCCTTCTGCTTTCGCTTCTAGTTACTCGAATACTAAGATTTTCAGAGGCGCTCGCGCTGTTATATAGTCGCGGCTCGGCGCCTATTGGTTGGCACCGTGAACGGCTGCGTATGATTGGCCCTGGGCGCTCAGTGGGGACGCCTCCCGCCTGCTGATTTTTTTATCTCCGGTTGAGTTGTTATTAGACGGGTCCGGGCCGGTACAGTGTTTAATAGAATTTTCCAACAATTCGATAAGTTCTGAATTTCATTGCGTGCGATTAGACTGTGAGGCCTCTTCGCTATTTCAATTGCCTCTCTTACGAGTCTTGATTTCAGGTGTTCTATATTTGCCACTACTCTGGTGTTCTCAAAGTCTATTCGGTGTGACATCGTGGTGGCGTGTTCCGCAATGGATGTTGTTTTTTTTTTTTGCTTTCTTAAAGCGTTCTGGTGTTCATCACGTTTAGCTTGAATTCTTCTATTAGTTTGCCCCACATGAGTTTTATGACATGCACATGGAATCTCCTACACTCCCTGTTGTTCTAAAGGGATCCTTGTCTTCGGAGTCCTCAACACCGTGCTTATTTTTCTGTCTGTATTGAAAATAGTATCGATATTGTGTCTCCGTAGAATTCTTGCAATACTGTCCGTGGTCCCCTTGACATACGGTAAATAAGCCTTGGTTATTGGTGTCTCATGCTCCTCGTCTGTTTGTCTCGGTTTTGACTTTAGGGCTCTTTGTAGATTTCGGTCTGTAAATCCGTTTTGTCTCAGAGCTGTTTTTAAACTGTCCATTTCCTGTTTGATGTTATCCTGGTCAGCTAGTCTTTGTGATTTGGTTACTAAAGTCTTGACGACGGCTTGTAGTTGGGCTGGATGGTGATGAGAATTAGCATGAAGGTATCTGTTGGTATGAGTTGCTTTCCTATATACTGTATGGCCAAGGGTTCCATCTTCCTTCCTATTTATGAGAACGTCAAGGAATGGCAGTTGATTGTTGGCTTCAACCTCCATGGTAAATTTTATTTTGTGATGGATGCCATTCAGGTGGTCTAAAAAGTATTGAGGTGTTCCCTCCCATGAGGCCAAATCACAAATGTATCATCCACATATCGCAACCATAAACTGGGTTTAAGAGTTGTTGTTCTTAGTGCTAACTCCTCAAAGCTCTCCATAAAAAGGTTCGCTATAACAGGTGAGAGTGGCGATCCCATTGGAGCTCCTTCCACTTGTTTGTATCGTTGGTTCTCGTAAACAAAATAGGTGTTCATCAGACAGTGCCTTGTTAAGTCTACAAGGTGTTGAGGTGGTTTGTATTTTTCTATTATGATATCCAAGGCTTCGTCGATAGGGATGTTGGTGAAAAGGGACACTACGTCAAAACTTACAAGAAGACACTCTGGTTGTAAGATCGTTTTTCTAAGTATTTCGATGAAGTGTGTCGAATTTTTCACATATGAGTCTGCTTCCTCTGCAAACGGTTGAAGTTGTTGGGCTAGGTATTTGGCTAGGTGTTGTGTTGGGGATCCAATTGAGCTTACTATTGGCCTCAAAGGTGCACCTTCTTTATGTACTTTTGGCAACCCATAGAATTTCGGACATCTCGATGACTTTTCACGCGAAATGAGTTGCAGTTGGAGATTTTTGTCGTTCCTACTTGCTTGGATTTTGGCCTTGGTTGTTTTCTCCAGATAAGTTGTTGGGTCAGTAGTTATTTGTTTATATGCTGGATCTTGTAGCAATGTTTGAATTTTGTTTGAATAATCCGCTGTATCTAAAATTACAGTCGCATTTACTTTATCAGCAGGTAGATTGACAATGTCCTTGTTAAGGCGAAGTTGTTTCAAGGCCTCATTTTCTTCTATAGATAGGTTCCTTTTGGGTGGTTTAGACTTTCTTAGAACATGTGACACATCTTGTCTAATTATTTCAGCGGTGTTCGCATCTAATTTTGTAACTGCTGTTTCCACGCCACATATTATGCTCTCTGTTGGTATGTGAGAGGGAGCAATAGCGTAATTGAATCCCTTAGCCAACACGCCAATCAAGGAAGAGTTCAATTGGACCGAAGATAAGTTATAAACGGTTTTATTCGTTTCCAATTGCCGTGAGGTTAGACTGTGACCGTTATTTTCAGAGAAAAACTCGTTTTTGGGCTTCTGTTAGAGCTTCAATTTGTTAAATTTTGCCTGTTGTTGCATTGTTGTTAACTCTGAATTCGTTTCGGCCCTAAATTCGCTAATTTCATCGAATTTATCCCATAATTTCTCAAATGTTTTACACAAATGAAAAGTATTCTCCCCGTAGAGATTCACTATATTTGTTTTTAAGTTTTCGCGGGCACTAAATGTTTTAGTTATCAACTAAGCGGATGAATTCCCGGAAACCACCTAAAACATTTAGTGCCCGCGAAAACTTAAAAACTTATAAACTGTTTTATTCAAGTTTAATAATACTTGGTTACTTTGCAGCCATTTACTGATTATTTTGATGTAGTTCTGGAGAACATTATGGATAATGAGTTGGGTCTCGCTCTAAGAATTACCGCTGCTTATTACTACAGTATGATCTGTATGAGATAATATGGAATTATGGGGTAAGCTAAATAGCAGGTCATTTATGTACGGCATAAACAGTAATGATACCAATATGATGCCTTGTGGTACTCCTGTAGTTAGTTTATCTTTGCTACTTTACTGCCTGTCAAATAATTTTTTTATAAGATTTAGTCTAATTCCTCTAATCCCATAGTTTTTAAAGTTTTTCAATAATATATCATTATTAACCGTATCAAAACCCTTCTTTAAATCAAGAAACTTGTTATGACATGTTTCTTATTTTCTATTTTGTCGCTAATTTACTGGTGAATTAGGTAGATTGCGTTTTTCGTGCCTTTGTTTCTTAAAAACCCGTATTGCATCTCAGAGATTAAGTTGCAGTCTTTTACGAAGTCAAGTATCCTTTTATGCAATATTTTTTCAAAGACTTTAGCTATATTTGATATTAAAGAGATCGGCCAGTAATTGGTACATAATAATTTATCATCATGTTTATAGCTTGGCACTACCTCAATGGTTTTGAGTGCATCTGATCATGTAGAAGTTTCGATACATTTGTTAAGTATATATACTAGAGGTAATGTTATATATTCAGCAATATGGTTGAGAGTTTTCACGTTTATACCATCTACTCCACAGGATTTTTCTTTTAAGTTCATAATTATCTTATTTAGTTCTATACGAGTCGTTGGTGTTAGAAACATGCTTTTACCATTTGGTGTTGGTTGCTCAATGTCATTATTATTTGGACTATTAATCTGATTCACTAATTCAGGTCTAATTGTACACAAGTATTTATTAAATTCGGTAGCAATTCTTTGCTATAATTTTTGTATTAATTTTTTAAAATTATGTTTGTAACATCTAGTTTCCACATGTAATACATAAATTCTTTTTGATTACAAGAGATTATGATTCCTTTTGTCACCCAACTGTGACAAGCTTTGTTCATTTTTCTATATTTTTTTAGTTTGATCCTTGCCTTATTTATTATTTGTTTGATTTCAGTAATGAGTGTATTCGTTGCGTCATTAGGGTCTTATATCGACAGAATTTTGTTTTTTTTAGTTAAATTTTTGTAGTTTATTAAATTCAGAAATTTATTTTCATTGAATTTTGTAATCGTATTATTTACATTGACTCCGAGAAAAACTGGATAGTGCCCATAGTCCATAATATTATTTTTTACAAAAACGTTATCTATACCAGTACCCGTATTAGGATTTTCATTTAAAGGTCTTGTAATGCCACTAAAATAAGGTGGGTATTCGTTTTCCATTTGTTTCAATGTGTTTATATTAAAATCAGCTGCTGTTAGGTGACTTTTCCTTTTTTATTATTATTTTAAAGCTATTGGTTTTATTAATTTTTATATCAATTTATATATTCTATGATTATTTACATTTTCTGTATAACAGTTATAAGGCCATGTTTTTTTATGAATATTAACTGCACTCTCTGATTTATTAATTCTACTCTCAATGTAATACATATCATAACCGTGAGTTGTAATTAGTTGTTATGCCTCTTATGTTTAACTGTAATACTGTTAAATGATTATTTTTATTTAAGCTTTTATAAATCTCAAAGTTATCATTAAGGGAATGAAAGTTGCAAAACTATGATTATATTATTTTAAATTCATTCAGTTTTTTATTGAAAACGATTAATTATTTCCCTGCTGTATTCTGCATTGGTCCGGATCTTCGGGCCCTTATTGACTGCACAGGTATCAAGTCTCCGGCACCAAGCTCTGACATCTTCGAAGTAATTGAGAGTACCAGCTGGAACTTGGTTTCTCGGTAGTCAGTGCTTTCCCAAATTCTCTTGAGCATTCCATTGTCTACTATTAGAGAGTCCCAGTGGGCCCATAACGATTTCAGGACGCCCGAGTATCTGGCCTGGGTGCCCCTCTCTTTTTAAGTGACAAGATTGGTTCAATGTCTGCGTCAGCGATTTGATCCTGGATGCACTGTTCCGTTGTCCAGTCTTCATTGGTCTGTACTCGGATCTGTCGGATGGAGATACCCTCTCGCTGTTCCGTCTTCAGACAATGTCCGCATTTTATTCTACAGGGTTTTCTTGACTGAGCATCGGCATTATTATGCAAAAGGCCATAAAAAAACCTTAAAAACGTATTGCTGTCATTTCTCCATCCACCTGGCCAGCTGTCATTCCGGTGTCTTCATGTCCAACAGCCATTTGAGGGCGGCATGATCTGTTCTGATTAAAAAATGACGACCATAGAGATATTTGTGGAAATGGTGTACAACCCTGATTATTGCAAGAAGTTCTTTTCTGGTGACCTTTCCGGTCTTGAGAATCCACGGCTGTTGTACTCGATCACACTCTCTTCACCATCTTGCACCTGGGATAGGTCGCCCCAAACCGGTGTTGCTGGCTTCTGTGTCTAAGATGAACTTGCCGGACTGTGTTGGAAATGCTAGGATTGGGCTGGATGATATTTCGCAATCCTGATTCCAACGGAAGCTCTCTTTCTCAGTGGTCTGCCGATGTAGAGGTGCGGCAATGGTGGCAAATCCCTCAACAAATTGCCTGCAGTATAAACAAAGACCCGAGAAGCTTCGGAGTTCGTGCTTGTCTCTTGGAACTGACCAATCACGAATGGCTGCTATCTTATCTTCGTTGGTACAGATTCCTGTCTCTGTAAAGACGTGGCCCAAAAAATCTACTTCTTTTTAAAATATGGAACACTTCTTCGGGTTGAGTCATAAGCTGCCGTTATTAATTCTGACAAATACTTCGCCCAGGTTCTTCAGGTGGTCATCGAATGTATGACCAGAATGTCGTCGGGGTATCCTAGGCACGCTTCCATGTCAACCCCCTCAATACATACTCCATTAGCCTCTCAACTGTAGCGCGAGCATTATATAACCCAAAGGGCATGACGGTGAACTGAAACAGCCCTTTACTGGTGGAGAACGCTGTTGTTTCTCTGTCGTTTTCGTGTAGACCAACCTGCCAATATCCACTCTTTAGGTCTAGTGTGGAGAACCAACGGGAGCCTGCTAGTGTGGTCAGAGTGTCATCAATTCGGGGTAGTCGGTAGCTGTCTTTCTTCATGACGTCATTCAACTTCCACGCAAAATCAGGTGGTTCCATACTCTTTTTAATAACACAACGGGAGCAGAACATGGGCTGATTGATGGCTCAATAACTCCAGTTTGTAACATGGACTCGATGTTTTCCTCGACTGCTTGTTGTTGCCCCAATGATAGTCGCCTGGGTGGTATTCAGATGGTTTGAGCCTTCCCGTTATCTATTAGGTGCTGGATGATGTTTGTACGACCGGTGGTTCCACCCTGCCTGTGGTTTGCGATAAATTGCTTGGCTTTCTTTTGTTACTCTGGTGTAAGGTGTGTCAAATGATCAGCAAACTATTGGAGAAACTCTTTACTGAACCCTTTCTCCTTCACCGATGTATGTTACACTTCTTCACAATTGATGATGGTCTCTACTGGCTCGAAACAAGCTATCTCTTGACCATTAGCAATTCTAATGTCGTTGTTGGACAAATTCATGACTCTAATTAGTATATCTCGTACGGTTTTAACTATAGCCCGTCCAACTTAGTAGTCATGAGTTGAGTGTACGGGCTCCACCATTCCAACGCAGCTCCCAGGATTTCTTTTTAGCTGCCCATGATTAATCTGTTCCGTTCGACCGGGAATTCTGGCTGAGGAGTTTGCTACAATTTTTATGGAGGTCGCTGAGCTGTTGATGTCGAATTCCTTAGGTAGGAACCGAAGAACATCATATCTCGGGTCAAACATAAATCCATGGTGGCTTATTAGGTCCATACCCAGTAAAAAATCGTCCTCAATATCTACTACCAGGACCCTATGCCGGATTATGTCGTCCCTATCTATAGCATCTGCCCCACCCTGTTTTGAATTTGACTCGCCTGTGACTGTTCTGAGCTGGATGCTGTTGTTAACTGGCCGGATTTCTGATGACCTCAAAACCCTGGACTTGGCAATGGACACAACGGCGCCGGTATCAAAGGTGATTGCATAGCTGTTGATGGTACCCCTGATGACTAGGCTGCTGCTATCTCGGCAAAATCCCCGGATATATACTGCCCTGGTGATGCTGGAGTGTAAGTCAGCATTCGCCCCCTTATGCTCACTGATCGGGGTTTCCCTGGTTGGTATGGTCGGTTGGTTGACTACCCCTTGTTTGTGATCGTTCCGGTAGCCTTACTCCTGCAGGCACATTGAAAGTGTCATGTCCGTCCGCAACGGTAACATGCTCCAGTTCTTTGTGACTGTTCTAATAGTTTGTTCATACCAGCCAGCAGCGCTTGAAATGGTGACTCTGACTCTTCCTGGTTGAAGGAAACTGCTCGTACCCTCGGCTTGGACATGTTCATAACGGCCTCTACCTCCAAAGCCGGGAGCAAAGCTTCGTTTCTCTTCTTGATGCCACTAAGCAGATTCCTTTGCACTTCAATGTCCCTGATGCCATTTATAAAACTCTGGTAGGTCTGGGTAGGACAGGTGTACTAATCGTCTAATCTCTGCCTCGAATTGTTGCAGACTCTCGCCAGGGTTTTGCGTTTTTCTACTGAATTGCACTTGGTATATCTGGCCTAACGATTGATTGAAGCATCTTTTGCGATGATCTCATCGAAATTATCTTGTTCATCTACAGGAATGCTCTGGAGGAGAAATGGAGAAATTACAATATAGGCAGATTTTTCTCGGTTGTCCCACCCATTAGCCGCAGCCACAGTTTCAAATTGCCGTTTGTACATAGGCCAAGATGAACTACCATCAAATGTGGGTGGTTTGCTAAAGGAACCTTTAGTATTCACGGTGTTCTGATATTTTCCTCGCTGTAAATCCTATTGCATTCTTTTTATTTCCATCTGTACTCTTTTTGCGGTGTTTTGAATTTCAACCTTTGCTTGACTTTGGATGGAATCAATATCATCTACTTTGGTTTCAAGACCATCCACGTTAGTTTTTAGGATTTTTATATTAACTTGCGATACCATTTGCATTAATTGTTTAAAATGCAGTTGTCTTCTAATAATTTAGATTCATTTTGTATTGTCAATTCAGTTTGTTATTAAAATTTCGAGAGTAATTTTTCCATTAAATTTTGTTGTTTTTTTTCCATGACAGTGACAAGATTTTGTTGTTCTTTTTTCATTGCAGAAACAAGGTTTTGTTGCTTTTCATTGATATTCGTTCTCTAATTCAATTTTACGTTTTTTATCAAAAGATTTCACAAACCATTGTTGAATTTCCTCTTGATGTTGTTTGTCCTTCTTGTCACGTTTTTCCAGAATCTGAGTTATTTTTTCGTCTAGTCCATCCATTGCATATTTTTTTGGTAGTCTCATGCATTTTTTCTACACTGCTAGTTGTCGTCATAAATCAAATTACAATGTTAATTTCATTAATAGCACTTTCCTGACACCAAATTGCAATAAACTCCGTGGGTTCGAATTAAATTTTAGCAATTAATATTCACTTCACTTTGTATAACTTCATTTACTCTTAAAAATCCAATTTAACATATGATCTAGCAAACAATATTACAGATCAAATGTACGACGGTTTAATTTATATATCACATTGATTTTTCTAGCAAATATCGACAGTTATCTCCCAGTTTGTTCGAGTATTCAATGCTAACAGGTTTTTTTGCTGACTAGATGGTTCCTCATCGTTGTTTTTACTCCCAGACGGTCAATGTATTATTTTATGACTAACTTAGATATACTCTCTTCGAGGTGTCATTCTTTTGTACGCAAGACAATATATATAGTATATATTGCTTCTGGTTAGGGAACCTTCATCAGTTGCGCTTCCCACAATTGAATGTCCTCTCGAAAATCCTAGATGTCGGTCTTTACATCTCGCGTCTTCTAACTTAGATATCTCCAGTGTCGGCGAATATAACTGTTATAATAATACAATGCGGTTTAAAACCTTAAAATTGACTGGCAACATATTGAGAATGCCAGGTGAGACCTTGGCGAAACGTCTACAAGTTTTAAACCAGATTCATCGTATTTTCTCAAATGCTGTTCAGTTTTAATGTTAAAAGTTTAATAATGTAGTTATAAGGCTATAATGGTTGCTCTTATAATTTTTAGAAGTATATATGCTTTGACGTTATTTTGTTTTATTTTGAAGTATTTCACACTATTTAAAAAATCATCAAATATTTTAAAGAAAAGTATTAAACATGTTGCAGTTGGATGAAAAATTTAGTTAAACAACTATTAGTCAAAAATATATATATGAAAAGAAAATTTAAAACCAGGTTTTCCAAAAGTGCCCCAAAGAATGTTTTAACACAAACAAACAATTTATCATAACGTAATACGTTACGGGGATGAGTAATGCATAAAATTGGAAATCACCCTCTTCCTTCTCAACAGTTAAAGATACGTATGTGCGGTTTTCTGTATACGTTTCTTCTGAGTTAAAACTATATGTTTCCATCAACAGTGTCTATCTGGGACTACCATGTGCGACCTGCTATTCTCACATAAGTATTTTAAATTGAGTTTTATCTTGATCACATATTCAATTATACGACTTCTTCTAATCGCATTAGTTATGTTTAGCACACCTATGTTTCTCCCAAGTCATGTGCTTATCTCTCATAACTAGTCCCTTTGTTAGTCAAGAAGCCATAATGTATTTACAATCAGTTTTTATGTTTATCTTGTAACAGTCAGTAACTCTTGAGTCTCCTGTTTTCATTCCCATATGAAATAATTGACTAAAAAACGGATAAGGTTTAGATGAAGATGAAGAGTTGTATACGTTTTGTATTTTAGATGGTGTTGATTGTAAGTATATGTTCTGTATTGTGCATGGTGTTGAGTGTGGATCTCTTGATGCTAGACTGTATAAAGTGTTAATAAAGTTAAGTGATGTATAAAGAATATGAAATTTGGCAACATCAATTTTTTTTTAATGTTTTTCAGGGCTCAAAAATTACATTTACAAAACAAATATTCTTCTATGGTCTGAGTTACGGGGTGATTTCAAACATAATGTAATGTTTTTATTTTCACACTCGGGTTCAGTTCAGTTCTTGGATTTATTTAAAAAGAGGGTCCAAGTCACTCTAATTTATTTCCACTACTTTTACACAATTTATATTCACAGAAACTACTATTTAAATTTTATCTTAACTATACAATACGACCGTCGAAAACCGAATGCCTCCTCTCGCCAGCTGTTCATATTTATATATTTCTCTTCGAATTGTCTGGTAAGTCCACGAACCATCGGGAAACTCTTTCATGTTCTGGAAGCTTTAAGGAAATTCCCAGTAACGGCAGCGGTCGGTCTGTTGAGAGACAAAACATTTCGCATTCCCAGAAGTGTCAGAATAACGTCCCTTCCATGAATTGGTTGATGGCCGATTAAACCAGCTGTCGGATGAATTCTCGTAACATTGCCCCCTCCTTAAGACCATTTCGTCCCGGAATGTCCTAGAATCCTCCCTGGTGTGACGATATTTACAGGACTCTCCATTTCGACATCGGGAAGTTTGGTGGAAGTAACAGTCAACGGTCTTCGAATCTGGGCTGCGAATATTGAGACAGCATACCAGGATTTCGATACCACTGAATCGAAAGATTGTTTCCATCATACTTCTCGCCACCCTCCAATTCAGTCCATCCAACCCGCAGGCTATCTTTGGGACCGCCAATTTCATCAGATTCTTCTCCATCATCACATTCCTCAATTCTACCAGTCTTCCAAAGATCGCTGTATGTTGACTTGTCCTGCGAGAATGTGGTACCCACTGGTTGTTTATCTTCGAGATGAAGGACCTTCCCTACCACTGGATCTTGCTCTGGAACTGGCCGAACTTTTTGGCAAACACCTTGGCTATTCCTCTGGACATCCAGAGATCTCGAGCCACACAATGAGCCAGGGTATATTGTATGGGCACCTCAAACAGGTCTCGGGGTTCCTCTCTCGTTACGTCGTGCTGCACTTTCTGCCCATTAGAATACAGTGCCATAAACTACTCGAAGGTCATCTCGTCATCGGGTGGTTGGATGCTGCAGACTTGGGCTTGTTCAAATTCGCTGTCATGACTTCTGGCATAAGGGGTTAACCTGTTGAAATGTACGATCTTTGGTTTTCCCCGAGGTAGCTTCCTTATTCTGTAGACAACATCGTTGATTTTCTTCACGATTTGGTATGGCCCCTCCCAAGATCTCTGTAGTTTGGGTGAATATCCACGACGACGTTGCGGGTTATACAACCAAATAAGATCATAAACTTGGAATTCTCCGCCTTCGACTTTGATGTCGTAGGCTTCCTTCATTCGGGCACTGGCATTCTCGATGTTTAACCGGACTCGTTCATTCATGTAAGTCGTCCATCTTTTGACGTAGCTGGCTGACATAGTCTTCAACTGCTATATCTTCTCCTGGGGGTCATCCAAACTTCAAGTCGCATGGTAGTCTTAATTCTCCTCCCATGATAATACTGGCCGGGGTCTGACCCGTGGGCTCGTGCACAGACGAACGATATGCCATTAGAAACAAGTGCAGATACTGGTCCCAGTCTCTTTGGTGGTCAGAGACTACCTTTGACAAATGGCGGTTAATGGTTCTATTCATCCGTTCTACCATTCCATCGGATTGCGGGTATAATGCTGTCGTCCGTGTTTTATTGATCTTCAAGAGTTTACAGACGTCTTGGAAAAGAGTAGACTCGAAGTTCCTACCTTGGTCTGAGTGCAACTCCAAGGGAACACCAAAACGACTGATCCATTCCTTGACAAGGACATCAGCAACGGTCAAGGCTTCTTGATTCGGCAAGGCAAACGCTTCGGCCCATTTACTAAAATAGTCCATCACCACCACAATGTACTTGTTTCCAGAGTCGGATTCAGTAAATGGACCGGCAACATCAATGACTATTCTTTCAAATTGACTGCCAACGTTATATTTCTTCATGAGAGCTTTTGGACTCTTCTGAGGCCCATTGCTTGCTGCACAAACAGTACATTTCCGGCACCAGTCCTTGACATCCACTTGGCAGTTTGGCAATAGAAGCGTTCTCTCAACTTCCCCAGGGTTTTCGTTACTCCAAGATGTCCTCCAGTTGTACCATCATGTAGTTCTCGTAAAAGCTCTGGTCTCCTATTTCTGGGAACTACAATCTGTTTTCTGTCGCTTCCTTCCTCTGGAGTTCCCAGGACGGTCTTGAGAAGTCCATTTTCCAGGATGAGACAGTTCCACTCAGCCCAGTACGACTTTATTGTTGGTGAGTGTCGGGAAATTTCAAATCTGGATCTAATTTCTGGTCTTTTTGGATCTCCGCAGATTGCCAATGGTCATTGATGGCGGTAGTTCTACAGAGAACAGACCCTTTTTCTTCAGCTCGCTGGCAATGTTTGCAGTCATCAGGGCATGGTCTTCTCGATAGAGCATCAGCATTCTTATTGCTTGTTCCAGCTCGAAGTTCAGTCTCGAAGTCGAATTCTTGCAACCGCTCAATCCACCTTGCCACCTCTCCTTCAGGATTTTTAAACTGCAGGAGCCACTTCAGTGCTGCAAGATCAGTCCTCAGGAGGAATCTTTTACCATAGAGGTACTTGTAGAAATGTTCTACCCCCTTTACCACAGCCAGGAGTTCTTTGCGAGTAACGCAGTAATTCGGTTCAGGCTTACTCAAGGTCTTGCTGAAGTATCCGATGACTCTCTCCTGGCCCTCCTGGATCTGCACCAATTCCGACATTGCTTGCGTCGGTATCCAATACGAAGTTTCCATCTGGCAAAGGATAATTTAATATGGGAGCACTCGTCAAAACTCTTTTCAATGTCTCGAATGATCGCTGACATTCCTCGTTCCATTGGTACTGCACCTTCTCTTCTGTGAGTCTAGTAAGTGACTTGGCGATGTTGGCAAATCAGGCTACGTACCGACGATAGTACGTGCATAACCCCAGGAAACTTTTTAACTGGTGGATATCTTTAGGTATCGGCCATTCATGGACAGCTTTGATTTTCTGTTTATCAACAGCTACTCCCTTTGCGGAAACCACATGTCCAAGATATTGCATCTCTTCTTGGAACAGCTGACACTTCATCGGGCTTAACTTTAGTCCGGAACTTCGAAGTCGCCGAAACATCTCCTCCAGGTTCTTGACGTGGTCTTCAAATGATCTTCGAACCACGATAATGTCATCAAGATACACCAGGCATGTTTTCTATGAAAGCCCTTTTAACACTGTTTCCATTAATCTTTCAAAAGTTGCTGGAGCATTACACAACCCAAACGGCATTACCGTAAATTGGTAAAGTCCTGAGTCGATGGTAAAAGCAGTCTTTTCCCGGTCTTCCTTAGCTAGTTCCACCTGCCAATACCCGGTCTTCAAGTCCAGGGTGGAAAACATCTTCGATCCCGCCAATGTATCTAGGGTATCGTCTATTCTTTCTTCGTTGCGTGATTTAGTTGCCGATAGTCCACGCAAAATCGAGTGGAACCGTCTTTCTTTTTAACCAAGACAACTGGAGAAGCCCAAGGGCTATTGAATGGTTCAAGAACACCTTCCTCCATTTCGTGGACTATTCTATCGGCTTCTTCTCTTTTCGCTAGGAGTAGTCTTCTCGCCGACTGTCGAATAGGCTGAGCGTCCTCGGTATTAATTTTATGTTTCACCAGGTCAGTCCGTCCTCTTTTTCCGTTTCCTACAACGAAGATATCCTGGTAGTTTCTGACAATGTCCCTCAGTTTTGCTTTCTGGTTTGGTTTCAAATTCTTGGATGAATCGGTGATGAGTCTTTCCAGTTCCTCAGACAGCTTACCTGGTGGTATTTCTGAATGCTGTGTGCTTCTGACTACAGAGGAAACTGTTGAACAATGGCCCAAAATTGTTCCTTTCTTTAGCACAACCGAATAATGATTCAGGTTCATTACTCTTACTGGCACAATCTCCTTTACCCGAAGCAGAGTCTTCCCCAGTGCGACTCATCTGCCTATACCTCCATTTTTTTTCAAAATTTTTCAGCTTATGGTTTTGGAGGTAGGGGAGGGGATGGGTAATTTTTTTTATATTTTTGTTAATATCTTTTATTTAATTTATTTTAAAAATATGAAAAAAATATATTTGTTTTCGTCATAATGAGCCCTTTCATTTGATATATAACATGATGGGTTAGAAACAATTTTAATTTTATATTTTCCATTTAATTTTATAATTTGGCCCCCAAAATTAAAAGTAGAGGTTTCTCCTTATTTTTCCAGTAAACTTCAGGTCAGAACCTATACCTCTAATTTAATTAGATCTTGACTATGAATAGAATAGATCTCAAAAAGTACAGTTAATTCGAGAAATGTGTTATTATTTTCTGTCTAGTAGGTAGGTCAAAATTACCCTAATTGTACTATGAAATACCAGACCGCAGAATCAGTGTCCTTATGTGATATCTTTGATTATAGTGATTAATGAAACCAGAAGTTTTAAAATGCTCGTAACATAATATTAGTCTGGAAATAGTAGTTATTATAGAAATATATTTATTAACTGTTTCGATACTAAAAGAGAAAAAAGAACATTCAATTGATCCGTGCAAAATTGAAGGTGGCCTTTTGTATTTTAGGCCTATACCAAACAATAAACATACAAAAAGTCTTGTTTTAAAATCATATTTCGAAATATATCTGTAAATATTTTTTAATCATAAATAAAATGATATTTCTTAGTGACGTGCAGAGATTGTATTGTTTGTAGTATCTGATATAAATATCTTCTACGAGGTATCCTGTTTTACTATTTCAAGAAATAATAACTCAGGTTCTCATATATCATGCTGATAAAGTGTTTCAATTTCGTTTCGCATGTATTATTGATCACTCCCTGAAAATTATGTACATTGCCATATACCTACCCAAAGACAAGAGAGAAGAACTCTTTGTACCTTTTGATAAATGTTTGATGTTGTACAATTCCGATTACAACTACACGAAATCACATGTATTCTGACTATGCCCCGGAATGATATATTTTATTGCCTTCCTTCTGAAGAGGTAAGAAACGATAGTAATATAAGCGAATCAGAATATGCAGAAATATAGTGATTGTGGTGCTCTAGCGAAACTCTGTTATGTAGGAGGAAATAACAAACCAATTATTTATTTGTTTATAACAGAAAGTTCATTCCACGGTATGGCTTTCATACTGACAGGTTCAAGCAATTTTAAAACAATTTTTAAATTGTGTAGACATTATAGACATATTTTCATTTTTGGTGTTAAAAAATATTTATAAAAAATAAATTCAAGTATATGAAAAAACCACCAGTGCTTAAATAAAATTTTAGATCTAATTGCAAAACTGTTTAGTAAAATCCTAAACACCTACATTTTTACACTAGTTTAAAACAAATCAAATTATTCTTACACACGTATGCTATAACTTCGAAAAAATCAGTCCCAGAATATGCGGGCAATCTTGGTTCCTCTCCCTATCGGTTATAATACAAAAAATACATGACAAATTTCCATAAGCTTTCATCTAGTTGCTCTCACCTAGGAAGCGGTAGAACCTACAAATACAATTTTGTAATCCTTAGGTTAATTTAATATTTTTTCAATATCATGAGCACTAGATAAGATTTATAAGAAACCCATATTTCAACAATTGACGTACATAGTTAGTCAAGGACGCATTGGTTTTAAAACAATAATGCCATTAACATTGTACGATATGAATAAAATTAAAAAAATCAGAGCAAAGGCATTTTTTATCAAATGTGATTCCTTATTTTTTATGAATGTTCACTATTTTTCGTATTTCATTTTATTTATCGTAATGGAAATTATGTTTTACGGGTTCATAAAATTTGTAATTGCAAGCGTAATACTTTTGAAGCTAGAAAGCTTTATAAAAACGATTTCCGTATCAAAAGTTTCCTAAGCTACCATTTATTTCTTAACTGAAATAGCCTATTGTTTGATAATAATAAAAGTGAAATGCAAATAATGTTAAAGGAGTTGATCTTGGAATTCGAGTCTGAATCCGATCCTTCATAATTCCAGGAAAATGTCCACCAAATTTAATTGCCCACAATCACCTGCAGAAACTCCATGTGCTTATTCTTTAATTGTCTTTGCGGACGAAGTTTAGATTTTCTACAAACGGAATACTGAACTCCTATAATTTGCATTTACTCTGACAAAATTCCACATATATTTATTTAATGTATAATGCGCACCAGCTTGAACCTATTACATAAAATTTGACTAGCTGATTCTGCTTTTTCCGGATTTGGACCGCGTCATTTTTTCGAATTAATTTATTTATATACCTAAACTGGCATATAAACAAAGTTTTCCGACGTTTCGCCCACACTTATAAGGGGCTTCTTCAAAATTGAGACAAAAAAAAACAAATGTTACTTACCTTGTGGCGACTCCATTCATTTCATTTTTTCTCACGGACACTTCAAAACTTCACTTTTTATTCAACTTGTCACAATGATGCACAAATTACCAAGAAATAATAATTGGCCCCCCGAAATGAAAAGATGAAATGAATGGAGTCGCCGCAAGGTAAGTAACATTTGTTTTTTTTTGTCTCAATATTGAAGAAGCCCCTTATAAGTGTGGGCGAAACGTCGGAAAACTTTATTTATATCCCGGTCTAGGTATATAAATAAATTAATTCATAAAAATGACGCGGTCCAAATATGGAAAAAGCAGAATCAGCTATGACTCTGGCCGCGAAAACCTCCGTTCTCATTAAATTTGACTATTTGTGTTGCCAAGAAATTTAACTGGAGCACTATATTTATAATAAGTTTGGAAACAAGAGTACCACAAATAATGAAATAAAAGACATTATCAACAAATTAAAATTTAAAAATGGGGGTGTCGACAATATAATTGCTATAACCATTAAAATATTATCGGAGTATTTAATTGAATTAATTGTAGATATTAATAACTTGAGTATTAATTTATCTGGCCAGTTAAGGAGAAGCCAATAAACTTTTAACTTAGAAAATAGGCAACATAGTTAAGTTAGATGAAGATTATAGTAAATTATTTTTCAAAATATTAATGACATCTTGGTGGATATGCCTTTGAATATAACCTCGTATGCAGATGATACTGTCGTTATCTCAAGGAAGAAATCTTGGGAAGGACTTCAAATGAAAATGAACGAGTCTCTTGACCACATTGCTGACTGGCTTATGTTATTAAACAAACTGTTATTAATTACGAAGAAAACCTTAAGGAATTATTCTGATAGTTTCTCTGATATATTTAATACACAAATAAAAGGTAGTAACATTACTACTAGAGTACAAAATGGTAAATATTTAGGGATTATTTTTGATCAGAATTTAAAATGAGATCAACATTAATTATGGAATAATGGCCTGGGGAGGGGCCTACCCGAACTTTAGAATCTTGTTAGAAAATATCGAAAACGGAATTTTATAAGTATTAAATAATAGCAAACTTACACTTATGGCTAATATAACAAATACTAGCAACTCGTCCCAGCTTCGCACGGGTTCTTTACAGAAAATATAAAATAGACTTTGTTACTTCGAGGAGATCCAACTTTCAGTAAAATTGGTCCAGTAAAATCGTAACAAACAAAAAATCAATCATCTTTAGATTATTTATTGAGTGGCAATTATTTATGAGGCAAACAGAACAGCAAAGGCAGCGGGGGTTCAAACACCTCCTGAAATTTTGGAATTTTTGGTTTCAAGATTAAATTTTACTATTCTGAGGGGAATTCTTCATATAAAAACAGTTTCGACAGTTGCGTTGCCACTTTATATTATACATTCGATCAAAACAAAAAAAAAATATATTGACTAATTTGAATCTTGTACCGTTTCACAGTTTCAATGAACTCAAATTTCTAAGTAATATAATAGTGTCTTAGTGGATATATTAATAATATCGGGATAAACTTGTTCAATAACTTCTTCCACATTTTGTACAAAAGACAAATATTGTTATATTTTACATATACATTTCCTGGGTGAAATTCACCAATTCGGGGTAGTGGTTAGCTGTCTTTCTTGGAGAGGTCATTTAGCTTTCTGTAATACACGCAAAATCGAGTGGTTCCATCCTTCTTTTTAACTAGCACTATGGGAGCGGACAGTGGGCTGATGGATGGCTCAATAACTCCATTTTGTAACATGGACTCAATGTTTTCCACGACTGCCTGTTGTTGCCCCAATGAAGTCGCCTAGGTGATATTCTGATGGGTTGAGCCTTCCCGGTATCTTTTCGGTACTGGATAATGTTGGTGCGACCGGTGGTTCCATCTTAACTGTTAAAAATTTGCCAGTGCTTTGTGATAAATTGCTTGGCTTTCTTCTGTTCCTCTGGTGTCAGATGTGTCAAATGGTCAGCAAATTGTTGTAGGAACTCTTTACTGGGCTCTATCTCCTTCACCGATCTCTGGTACCCTTCTTCGCAATTGATGATGGTATCGACTGGCTCGAAACAAGCTATCTCTCGTCCGTTGGCAATTCTGATGTCGTTGTTGGACAAATTCAGGACTCTAATTGGTATATCTCGTCCGCTTTTAACTATAGCCCGTCCAACTAATTAGTCATGAGCTGATTGTACGGGCTCCACCATTCTAACGCAGCTCCCAGGATTGTTTTCTAGCTGCCCATGAATAATCTGTTTCGTTCGACCGGGAATTCTGACTGGAGATTTTGCTAAAATTTTTATGGAGATCGATGAGCTGTTAACGGGCCGTGTCAATACACATTCCTCATTTAGGAACCGAAGAACATCATATCTAGGGTCGAACATAAATCCATGTTGGCTAATTAGGTCCATACCCAGTATAAAATCGTCCTCAATATTCGCTACCAGAACCCAATGCCGGATCATGGTGTCCCCTATCTGTAGCAGGACATCTGCCTCACCCTGTATTGACATGGACTCGCCGGTGACTGTTCTAAGCTGGATGTTGTTGGTAACTGGCCGGATTTCTGATGCTTTCAAAACCCTGGACTTGGCAATGGATACAGCGGCGCTGGTGTCGATGGTGATGGTAATTGCTCGGCCATTGATGGTGCCCCTGATGACTAGGCTGCTGCTGTCTCTGCAAAATTCTCGGATGGATAATGTTATGGGGGCTGGTGGAGGGTTAGTCAGGATTCGCCCCCTTATGCTGACTGGCTGACGGTCCCTGGACATGTGGTTGTTCTGTTGGTTACCCCTGGTCGGTGATTGTTCAGGTAGCCTCACTCCGGTAATATGCCCCTCTGGTGCCAGTTCTTTGTGACCGTTCCAATATTTTATTCAGACCAGCTAGCAGCGCTTGAAATGGTGACTCTGACTCTTCCTGGTTGAAGGAAACTGCTCCGACCCTCGGATTGGACATGTTCATGACGGCCTGTATTTCCAAAGCCCGAAGTAGAGCTTCATTACTTGACGCCACTTAGTCTTAGATTTCGTTGTACTTCCACATCTCTGAGGCCGTTTATGAAACTCTGTGTGGCCAACTGGTCTTTCGTTTCCTCTGGCAGGTCTGGGTAGGACAAGTGAACTAACCGTCTAATCTCTTGGAGGCTTTCACCGGATCTTTGCGTTTTTCCACTCAATTAGACTTGGTATACCTGACTTAAGGATTGATTGTCGTATCGTTTGTCCAGGATGGTGATGATCTTGTCGAAATTGCTTTGTTCATCAACTGGAATGTTGTGGAGGAGTTCTAGGGCCGTATCTCTTAACGAAATTACCAGAGAAGTTGATTTTTCTTGATTATCCCATCCATTAGCTGTAGCCACGGCTTCAAATTGCCGTTTATACATGGGCTGCTATCAAATGTGGGTGGTTTGCTAACGGAACCTTTGGTACTCATGGTGTTCTGGAATTTTCCTCGCTGTAAGTCCTGTTGCATTTTTTTGATTTCTGTTTCGACCTGGTTTTGGATGGCACTGATTTTATCTTGTACTTCACTTACTTCACTTTGTTCCGTGTTTTTAAAGGAACTGATTTCAAATTTCACCTGGCTCTGGATGGAATCGATGCCATCTACTTTGATTTCAAGAGTCTTCACATTACTTTTTAGGATCTTTATGTCGTCGTTTATTTCTTTTATGTCGGATTCAACTATTTGCATTCTTTCATTAACTGTTTCATTAACTTGCGATACTATTTGCATTAGTTGTTCAAATTGCAGTTGTCTTTTTTCTTCAGTTACTTTAAGTTCATTTCGTCTCTGTTCATCTAATAATTTAAATTCATTTTGTCTTTGTCCTTCAAATATTTTAAATTCATTTTGTCTTGTTAATTCGAATTTCGAGAATAATCCCTCAATTAAATTTGGTGTTCACTTTTCATAGTCGAAACAAGATTTTGTTATTCGCTTTTCATCGTAGTGACAAGAATTTCTAATTCTATTTTACGTTTTTCATCAAAAGATTTTACTAACCTTTGTTGAATTTCTTCTTGGTGTTGTTTCTCCTTCTTGTCACGTTTTTCCAGAATCTGGGCTATTTTTTGGTCTAGTCCCTCCGTAACCTGCTTGACTATTTTTTTGGTAGTTTCGTCCGTTTTCTCCATGCTTCTAGTTTCTATAAGACAAATTACTTAACTTCACTTAATCCCACTTCTGACACCAAATTTGTTATATACTTCGTGGGTTCAATTAAAATTTAAAAACTAATATTCACTCCCACTTTCTAGAATTTTTATTTGCATCAAATATACAGAACAGCTGATTCGAATATCACAATAACAATTCAACATAAGCTCTTCACTGCACTAACTAACTGCTGCGATGATGGATTGCTCCTTTTAAAATCAGCATCGAAAACTCTAGTACAATCCATTATCAATTCTACAGCTGCCGAGCCAATTCGAGATCAATTTTTTGTCCTAAAAGCGATCGATGTCGTACTGGAATGAAACCAGGGTCGGAAATTTCGTTACAATATATTATGTTGTTATATTTCAAAGGGTATAGGCAGCGTTTTCGTTGAAAGCACCCAGATATTTTAGCCAATTTATATAAAAACTTAACAGATCGTATACTAAAATCTTCCTTGAGAACCACTCTATCCACTAGTGAAAACAGCATGAAAATCGGTGTGGTGGTTTTTGAGTTTGTCGCGAGCAGACAGACAGACGCGATGGACGACTTTGTTTTATAATATGTAGTGATACAACAATTGTTTTGCCTTGAATCACTTATCTACCATTGTAATAATCTAAACGATAAATTTAAAACATAGACAAGTTTAACCAGATATAAAAACTTACAAATGCCTATGATCAAGAAAACAATAGGTGTTAAATTTAGCCTCATTGTAGCTATTAAACTTTTTACTAGCATGTCAAATGAGTGAAAAATCTTAAATAGCAATCTCAAAAAAAAGAAAAATAAAAGGATGGATATTTAATAACAAGTAAGGATAAATTTATGACATAAATTGTGAGTACATTAAATTTGGCTTTTTTAGTTTCGTTGTTATTGTGTTGTTGTTGTATGTTACTTAAATATTTTGAAAATACAACATGCATCTTTTCCAGAATAGGGGGTACTCTTAAATTTTCCATTAATGAATATTGTATATAAATAAAAATTTAAAAAATGGTTGAACATAATTTGGTCAATAGTGCTTCAGTATAGTAGTTATAAGTCTATATTTTGTATGATAGTATGTATGTTTAGTTTTAGGTAATTTCGTCCAGGTCCTACGCAAAGGTTTTAGTACCTTTGTCGGATCTGCAATAAACATTTTGTTTATTTTGAACTGGAATAAAGAATAAAGAACTTGCCTTGTATTTCGTGCACCTCCATATGTCCTGAACCTGTGTCTTGGCAATAATCAATAATTAAAACCTATTGAATTTTAATGGAAACTTTTATTAAAGCAAAACAGTCAGTGGAAGCCTCATTGACACTACCTATTAATAACGATAGATTTTCATATTAACGAAATTTGGATGCTGTTGAAAAGCGTACAAGTTTTAAATCTAAATGGAAGGAGCCTATAATACAAAATATAGATCAAGCTATCTGAATATATTAATTTTCTGCTTTTATTGTAAGTCAAATGTTGAAATGTGGGTTTGTTTTAAGTCTTACCTGGCGTCTATGATACTGAACAAAACTGTTGGGTTTCTTGGGACGCCCGGTAAATGTAAACCTTCAGCTTAACATAAGAACTTATAATAAGAAAAACCAATTGTACTCTGGTCATTAATAGTTTTAGATATAATATCACTTATGTCGTGGGTTGTTTGTGTACTAAAAAATAGACCGCTTGTTGACATCAGTAAAGAAGTTTCTAAGCCCACAGGGACAAATAAATTTAAACAATAATAAAATGGAAAATAAAATAATATATTAACATAATTTACTAACCTTTGATTTGAATCGGTAGATTGGGTTTCAAAAAGCTAACACTGTGCACCCATATTTTCTTTTTGATTTGATCACTTGATCACTCATTCACAATTCGACATAATAATATCACTGATTCGATTTTTAAGCATCTTACAAACAACAATAATATTTTATAGAAAAAGTACAAATACCGGCATCAAATTGTGTCAAAATTATATTAACCTATATTTTAATAAATTTATAAAGAAATTAATTGTTTGGTGAAGTAATTATTATCTTTCTATGAAAGAGCGGAATCAATCAGAAATAAAATTTATAAGTTAAGCTCAATCACATAAGAAAATATGGGAACAGAATTACACTTACACATATACTAGATTTTAAAAATTCAATGACGATATTAGCAAAATATGGACATACACACGACCTGATTAAACCATTGATTGTACTTAGATATATAGCAACCAAAATGAACTATAAACATCTTAATAAAGTAAAGTAATATTTGCTATTCTACAGGCAGATAAGCTAGTTTATATGCCGGTGACAATAAATTAGAATGATTTTTATAATAAATTACAAGTTTTAACAAAAAGTTCGAAAAATTGGCTGTAAAGGAAGTAATTAGTTATAAGATAAAATGTAGCAGGAAACAAACATGTGTTTCCGCATGACAGAATGCCAGTACTACTAGATACCTACAAATAGGAACCTGCTTACTTTGTTAAATATTTATTAGTTTTTAAGTTTTTTTGGCGATATTTTTTGTATTATTTTTTTTGATATTGTTACGAAATTTACCCAAAGCCGACCCTGTGTCATTTCAGCACGACAACAAACGCTTCAAGATAAAAAAATACGATTCTCGAAAAGGCTCGGCAACGGAAGGAACGATGTTGATTTCTACTGGAGAATTCTACGCTGGGGATATAAAAGAAGAACGCCACGATCGCCAGGCAGTGATACCGCGTCGACTAGCTTATATGGGCTTGTTATTGTATTTGAATCAGATGTTTTGAATTTAAATAAAGTTCTAGAAAAGTGACAGTGCATATTAGTTGTTATAATTTTCAATTGAACCCACGAAGTATATTGCAATTTGGTGTTAGAAGTGAAGGATTAAGTGCAGTTAACATCCTAATTTGATTTATGGAAACTCGTAGTATGGACGAAACTACCAAAAAAATAGTCAAGCAGGTTACAGAGGGACTGGACGAAAAAATTGCACAGATTCTAGAAAGACGTGACAAGAAGGAAAAACAACATCAAGAAGAAATTCAAAAAAGGTTAGTGAAATCTTTTGATGATAAGCTTAAAGTTGAATTAGGAAATCTTGTCACTAATATCGATGAAAAACGTAACATAGAATTAGAAAATCTTGTTTCCACGATGAAAAGTGAACAACAAAATCTTGTTTCCACGATGAAAAGTGAACAACAAAATCTTGTTTCCACGATGAAAAGTGAGCAACATAATTTAATTGAGGGATTATTCTCGAAATTGAATGAACAGAGACAAATTGATTTTAAAATATCTGAAGAAAAACGAGAAAATGAATTTAAGATATTTGAAGAAAAACAAGGCAAAACGGAAGAAAAAAGACAATTGCAATTTGAACAATTAATGCAAATAGTATCGCAAGTTAATGAAACAGTTAATGAAAGAATGCAAATAGTTGAATCAGATATAAAAGAGATAAATGATGACATTAAGACCATAAAAAATACCGTGGATACTCTTGAAACAAAAGTAGATGATCTTGATTCCATCCAAAGCCAGGTAAAATTTGAAATCAGTACAATTCAAGATACAGTTCAAGATCAAATCAGTTCCATCAAGCAAACAGTACACACTGAAGTACAAGATAAAATCTGTGCCATCCAAAATAAACTAGAAACAGAAATTAAAAAAATGCAACAGGACTTACAGCGAGGAAAATACCAGAACACCGTGAGTACCAAAGGTTCCTTTAGTAAACCACCCACATTCGACGGCAGTTCATCTTGGCCCATGTATAAACGGCAATTTGAGGCCGTGGCTACAGCTAATGGATGGGATAATCATGAAAAATCCACATCTCTGGTAATTGCCTTAAGAGGTCCGGCCCTAGAACTCCTCCAGAGCATTCCAGTCGATGAACAAGGTAATTTCGACAAGATCATCGCCGTCCTAGACAAACGCTACGACAATCAATCCTTGAGCCAGGTATACCAAGTCCAACTCAGTGGAAAAACGCAAAAATCCGGGGAAAGCCTCCAAGAATTCGAAGCGGAAATGAGACGGTTAGTTCACTTGTCCTACCCAGACCTGCCAGAGGAAACGAAAGACCAGTTGGCCACACAGAGTTTCAT
This sequence comes from Octodonta nipae, assembly GCA_034190945.1. NCBI lineage: Eukaryota > Metazoa > Arthropoda > Insecta > Coleoptera > Chrysomelidae > Octodonta > Octodonta nipae. The sequence continues at coordinate 159,773,278 of CM067216.1, read as the reverse complement.
AAACGGCATCAGAGATGTGGAAGTACAAAGAAATTTAAGACTGAGTGGCGTCAAGAAAAGTAGTGAAGCTCTACTTCGGGCTTTGGAAGTAGAGGCCGTCATGAACATGTCCAAGCCAAGGGTCCGAGCAGTTTCCTTCAACCAGGAAGAGTCAGAGTCACCATTTCAAGCGCTGCTGGCTGGTCTGAACAAAATATTAGAACAGTCACAAAGAACTGGCACCAGAGGGGCATGTTGCCGCTGCGGACGGACAGGACACTTCCAACGTGATTGTCGAGTGAGGCCACCTGAACGATCACCGACCAGGGGTAACCAACAAAACAGTCACTTATCCAGGGACCGTCAGTCAGTCAGCATAGGGGGGCGAATGCTGACTGTCCCTCCACCAGCCCCCAAAACGTTATCCATCCGGGGATTTTGCCGAGATAGCGGCAGCCTAGTCATCAGAGGCTCCATCAATGGGCGAGCAGTTACCATCACCATCGATACCGGCGCCGCTGTGTCCATTGCCAAGTCCAGGGTTTTGAGAGCATCAGAAATTCGGCCAGTTACCAATAACATCCAGCTCAGAAACCAGTCACCGGCGAGTCCATGTCCATACAGGGTGAGGCAGATGTCGTGCTACAGATAGGGGACAACATGATCCGGCATAGGGTCCTGGTAGCGAATATTGAGGACGATTTTATACTGGGAATGGACCTAATTAGCCAGCATGGATTTATGTTCGACCCGAGATATGATGTTCTTCGGTTCCTGAATGAGGAATTTGTATTGACACGGCCCGTCAACACATCATTCACGCCCATAAAAATTGTGGCAAAGTCTTCAGCTAGAATTCCCGGTCGAACAGAACAGATTATTCATGGGCAGCTAGACAGCAATCCTGGGAGCTGCGTTGGAATGGTGGAGCCCGTACACTCAGCTCATGACTACTTAGTTGGACGGGCTATAGTTAAAACCGGACGAGATATACCAATCAGAGTTCTGAATTTGTCCAACAACGACATCAGAATTACCAATGGTCAAGAGATAGCTTGTTTCGAGCCAGTAGAGACCATCATCAATTGCGAAGAAGAGTACCAGACGTCGGTGAAGGAGACAGGGCCCGATAAAGAGTTCCTACAACAGTTTGCTGACCACTTAACACACTTGACACCAGAGAACCAGAAAAAAGCCAAGCAATTTATCACAAAACACTGGCAAATTTTTAACAGTAAAAATGGAACCACCGGTCGCACCAACATCATCCAGCATCGAATAGATACCGGAAAGGCTCAGCCCATCAGAATATCACCTAGACGACTACCATTGGGGCAACAACAGGCAGTCGAGGAAAACATCGAGTCCATGTTACAAAATGGAGTTATTGAGCCATCCATCAGTCCATGGTCTGCTCCCGTCGTGCTAGTTAAAAAGAAGGATGGAACCACCCGATTTTACGTGGATTACAGAAAGCTCAATGACGTCACGAAGAAAGACAGCTATCCACTACCCCGAATCGATGACACTTTGACCACACTAGCAGGCTCCCGTTGGTTCTCCACACTAGACCTAAAAAGTGGATATTGGCAGGTTGGTCTGCACGCAAACGACAGAGAGAAGACAGCGTTCTCCACCAGTAAAGGGCTGTTTCAGTTCACGGTCATGCCCTTTGGGTTATGTAATGCACCCGCTACATTTGAGAGGCTAATGGAGTATGTACTGAGCGGGTTAACATGGAGGACGTGCTTAGTATACCTCGACGACATTCTAGTCATGGGCCAGACATTCGACGACCATCTGAAGAACCTGGGCCAAGTATTCTCCAGAATTAATAATGCCAACCTGAGACTTAATCCGAAGAAGTGTTCCTTGTTTCAAAAAGAAGTAGAGTTTTTGGGCCACGTAGTGTCCGAGTCAGGAATCCGCACCAACGAAGACAAGATAGAAGCCATCCGCGATTGGCCAGTTCCAAGAGACAAACATGAACTCCGAGGCTTCTTGGGCCTATGTTCATACTACCGGCGTTTTGTTGAGGGATTTGCCACCATTGCCGCTCCTCTACATCGGCAGACCACAGAGAAGGAGACGTTCCGTTGGAATCAGGATTGCGAAACATCATTCAGACGACTGAAGGCAGCACTATGTTCCAGCCCAATCCTAGCCTTTCCTACACAGTCCGGCAAGTTCATCTTAGACACCGACGCCAGCAACACTGGTTTGGGGGCCGTCCTATCCCAGGTGCAAGATGGTGAAGAGAGGGTGATCGAGTACTACAGCCGTGGATTCTCGAAGCCAGAAAGAAATTATTGCGTCACCAGAAAAGAACTTCCTGCAATAATAAGGGCTGTAGACCATTTCCACAAATACCTGTATGGTCGCCATTTCTTAATCCGAACAGATCATGCCGCACTCAAATGGCTGCTGGACATGAAGACACCGGAAGGACAACTGGCCAGATGGATGGAGAAATTACAGCAATACGACTTCAAGGTGGAACACCGTGCCGGCCGGTTGCACAATAATGCCGATGCCCTATCCAGAAGACCCTGTAGAGCGGAATGCAAGCATTGTCTAAAGACGGAACAGCGAGAGGGTATCTCCATCAGGCAGATCCGAGTGCAGGCCAATGAAGACTGGACAACGGAACAGTGCATCCAGGACCAAATGGCTGATCCAGACATCGAACCAATCTTGTCACTAAAAATGAGAGGGGCATCCAGGCCACGATGGGACGAGGTAGCTAGATACTCCGGCGTGCTGAAATCGTTATGGGCTCAGTGGGACTCTCTAAGAGTAGACAATGGAATGCTCAAGCGAGTTTGGGAAAGCGCTGATGGACGAGAAACCAAGTTCCAACTGGTAGTTCCGAAGAAAAAGGTACCAGCCATCCTGACCGAAGTACATGATGGAATTACCGGAGGCCACCTGGGCATGAATAAAACCCTAGACAAAGTTCGCCAGCGGTAATACTGGGTGAATTACTTCGAAGACGTCAGAGCTTGGTGCCGCAAATGTGCCACATGTGCCGCCAGTAAGGGCCCGAAGACCCGGACCAAGGGCAGAATGCAGCAGTACAATGTGGGCGTCCCATTTGAGAGAATTGCCATCGATGTCGCCGGTCCGTTTCCCGAGTCTGAGAGGGGGAACAAATACATTCTGGTCGCAATGGATTACTTCAGCAAATGGCCTGAGGCATATGCGATACCCAACCAAGAGGCAACCACGGTAGCGACGATGTTAGTAGAACAACTATTCAGCAGGTTTGGCGTCCCGATGGAATTACATTCAGACCAGGGGCGTAACTTCGAATCGAATGTATTCCAGAAGGTCTGCACGATGTTGGGGATCAGGAAAACGAGAACAACACCATTACACCCACAGTCAGACGGAATGGTGGAAAGATTCAACAGGACCTTGGAACAACACCTATCCAAGGTCGTCAGCAATAACCAGCGTGATTGGGATGAGCATATTCCCCTATTCCTGTTGTCATATCGCTCTGCTGTACATAATAGTACAGGCCTGACACCAGCCAAGGTCTTATTCGGAAAGGAGCTGCGATTACCATGCGACTTGGCATTTGGCTCCCCCGAAGAACCTCCCCAAGACATCGACGACTATGCCGACCAGCTCCGACATAACCTGCTGGCAATACACGAATTAGCCCGAACGCAGATGTTGGCCACCAGTGACCGGATGAAGACGCGATACGACCTCAAGGCCAATTCAGCCGGGTTCCAGGAGAGGGACAAAGTCTGGCTGTACAACCCCCAACGGAGCAAGGGTAAATCCCCAAAGCTTACACCCGCCTGGGATGGTCCATACGAAGTGGTCAAGAGGCTGAATGATGTCGTCTACCGGATCCGTCGAAACCCCAAGGCTAAATTGAAGGTGGTTCACTTAGATCGACTCGCTCCCTACAATGGAGGGGATGTTTCTGATCGGGACGATCAGAATTAAAGGGGGGGCAGTGTTACGAAATTTACCCAAAGCCGACCCTGTGTCATTTCAGCACGACAACAAACGCTTCAAGATAAAAAAATACGATTCTCGAAAAGGCTCGGCAACGGAAGGAACGATGTTGATTTCTACTGGAGAATTCTACGCTGGGGATATAAAAGAAGAACGCCACGATTGCCAGGCAGTGATACCGCGTCGACTAGCTTATATGGGCTTGTTATTGTATTTGAATCAGATGTTTTGAATGTAAATAAAGTTCTAGAAAAGTGACAGTGCATATTAGTTGTTATAATTTTCAATTGAACCCACGAAGTATATTGCAATATACTGGGTAGGCCAGTTTAATCTATGCACCCGAATTGCTTCGTTTCTAAGCATGGTATATAAAAAAGGTTCATACAAAACTTGTTCATGGCGTTGGGGACCACCTCTTAGTGCAATTAGTTTTGATATTGACATTCATTTCCAAGGTCATTCGAAGGTCAGAGTGTTGTTTTTTGAATAAACTCCTGTTTTTGAAACCGTATTCGGGAAGAGCGGAAGTGATATTAATACACTTTTTGTGACCTTCATAAGGTCACTTCAAAGCCTAAAGCTTTAAAAAGCTGAAACTGCTATTTTTACAGTTTTTTCAGCTATATAATAATGACACAGGAACCTGAGAGATAATTATCGCATCCCAGTAATATAAAAAATATATCTTGAAACAAATTTTCTTGTTTTCTGGTAAAATCGTTTAAGACGTTCTAACGATAATAATTATTGGTCATTTCGTTTACTTCGTTTCGAACTTGCACTAATAAGGTATTTACCATGGTATAAAAGAAGAAAACAATCTCTGTGCACTTGTCCTACCGAAAATATTGGTAAAATGTAAAATACTATATTTTAACACATTTCTTGCATCAAGCTTATGTTCGATTAACTTGATTTCTTTACCGTTGTTGCCTTTACTATTTAACTTTCATTATTGTAGTTTGTCTAATTTATTTGCCTAAAAAATGGCTGACTACCCGCCTAACCAGACTTATATATTTATATTATTATTATCGTGCTGCAGCGGGACATTACGCTGAACGGTTTCCAGCAATACCTCCAACCATAATTTGCCGTTTTGTCATAAACGAAAATGTCCCCGAAAAATCCAATTTGTCCCTTAAATAACCTTGAAAAACTTTCCCAACGTCACCCTTTTCAAGTACTTCTGCATACTGGATGCGATATTTATCATTCAGGTGATTTTTCATTTTTGTCTAGTTTTAAAAATGTGACAAATAGCTGTTTCTAGTTCTTACGGCTTTTAACCTTAAAATGGCCTCCCCAAGCTCACAGAAAATTGTGTAAATATTACTTCGTACTTAAAATTTTGCGCTCTCCCGAAATCCGGTGTCAAAAACAAGGGTTACCATTTCAAAAAATACTCTACCCCCTTCACCCTGAACAAGTTTTGTATATATATATATATATATATATATATATATATATATATATATATATAATTTGTTCGTACTATGCTTAGGAACGGGTGCATAGGTTAAACTAATACTGGATGCGATATTTATCACACAGGTGCCTTTGTCATTGTTATCTAGTTTGAAAAATAGCTCTTTCTAGTGTTTACAGCTTTTGACCTTGGAATGACTTCCTAAAGGTCACAAAAAATTGTGTTTTTACCAAAATTCCGCGCTTTTCCCTAACACGGTGTCAAAAATCCGGGTTGCCATTAAAAAATACTTTGACATACAAATGACCTTGAAAATGAAGTTCAAGGTCAAAATTACTTACACCAAAATTTATATATAAACTCTTTTTTCATACTATGCTTAGCTGTTCGAGTGCATAGATTAAAATGGCCCACCCTGTGTGTGGTTGTTGTGTATTATAACATATTATTCGAACAAGCATTTCGATCATGCATTCTATCAGATCGGAAATTTTCAATTTGTCAACCCATGACTTTTTTCTGCTATTGTAATATAGTAGTAAAATTGAATAAACTGAGAAACTACTTGACAAACAATATTTACTAACTATTATAGATAGTTGTTACAGGGCATTAGACTAATATTTACTGTAGCTTGTATTCTGCAAGCGATTGCTGCTAAAAACTACAATAGTTGGAACTGTTTACGACGGAGTATCAAAATAAAACAAACAATTTCATTACTATTTTAATACTCCAATCTAAAAGCTGCTTATACAAAGCACTGAAATTCTGTTTGTGACTATAACATTTTCTCTTTCCAACTTTCTAACAAACGGTGGAGACATGTAAATTCTTGAAATACAAAAGTATGCAATGAACATAATATGTGCATTCTCTCATTTTGTTGCAGGCAAAGGACATAAAGTTTAATCCTTTGGAAAATCTAAGCAGTGTCGCGGAAAGGAGCAAGTTGGAAGATGTTTGTGGAAAACAAAGTGCTTTCTTGTTATATTCCGGAGTAGATGAGTGTGATCTCCAAGAAAGATTAGACATTTTATGCTTCAAGTGAGTTCATTTCCTGTACGAAATCTCAAGATATGAATTTTAGATTAGAGTAATCTCTGAAAGTATACAATGACTATCTTACAGCAGTCACAAAGTAAATTTGTGTTGCAAGGAAATGTTTAAGTCAATACACTACGCGGGAAAAGGTTTTCATTAATATAATTCATATCGAGGTAATTGAAACGCAGGCAGTCTGATAATAGATTTCATATACCAAATATTGGAAAATAGTAGATACTTGAAAACTTAATACTGTATCTATATATCATGAGTTTCTCGGTTTGTTCTCTGAAAAGAACATTTTATCTGACGTTTTGCCAAAATCTCATTTGCATTTTCAGCTTTGACTAGGAAGTAAAGCGAACTAACTGTAGACGATAAATATCCTCTGCCCAACATTTCTAATCTCCTCGACCTAGTGATGTGTAACCCTGTACCGTGCCGCACTTTTTTGTCAACACCTTCACATGTGTCAAATGTACTGACACGATCCCAATAACACTTTATGACACACTTTGTGCCGAGCCTCAGATCGAGTGTAAGCATTAACGAAATATAAAATTACACCGGCTCGCTCTTGCTCGACACCGTTTAGATTAGTAATATTTTTTATTTAGTAATAAATAATGTACCTATTCATAAATTTAAAAAAAAACACTGTAAAAAAGATTTATTTCTTGTTTATGTTTAATCTTATAGTGGTACGACGAATACAATTGAGTTATATGAATCGCCAACTACGCGAATGTATATATTTTGTTAACATATACTGTGCCTGGAACACAAATGAGAGTAATAAAACTGGGTTATAATAATTGTCAACTCTTTTATTATATGGCTATATGGCACAATTGCGCAATAACACTGTACTGATACACACAGCCGTGCGTGTGTTGAGGTATCAGCACTCCAAAATCTGAAGTGTTACCATCACTACCTCGAACAACTTGGAAAGTGTCAGTACTTTTCGACACTGGATCTCGCTTACGGGTTCCACCAGTTGGAAATCCTTGAGGAAGACATTTCCAAAACCGGTTTTTCTGTTGACAGAGGCCATTACGAATTCGTTCATATGCCATTTGGTTTGAAAAATGCGCCTTCTACTTTTCAGAGGGTCATGGACAACATTCTTTTGGGTATTCAGAACGAACGTTCACATGTTCCATGTACAAAAGGCAAGTAAGTCTTTAAGCGTCTTAGACTGTCAAACTTAAAAATTCAACGTGACCAGTGTGAGTTTTTCCGAAAGGAAGTTGCTTACCTAGGTCATGTTATCACCCAAGAAGAAGTGAAACCAAACCCTTCAAAGGTTGAATGCATCCAGAATGTTCATCCGCCCCAAACTCCTAAAAATGTTAAATCTTTTCTTGGTTTTGCCGGATATTACCGACGTTTTATCCCCAATTTAGCTAAAACTCCTACAAAAAGAGGTCAAGTTCATCTTCGACGTAGATTGCAAGTCTTCCTTCAACGAACTGAAGGAAGCTCTTGTATCTAACCTTATCTTGATCTACCCAAATTTCCTGCTCACTACTGATGCTACTGCATTTGCAGTTGGAGCGGTTCTATCACAAGGCCTTGTCGGAAAAGATCTTCCTATAGCATATGCTTCCCAGAAACTCGATACTCCACTATGGAACGGAAACTGCTAGCCATTGTTTGGGCAGTTAAACACTACAGGCTGTATCTATTTGGAAGAAAGTTTACTCTGCGATCACCGCCCACTTACTTGGCTCATCTCTATCAAAGATCCTGGCAGTTGTCTGGCCAGATGGCGCCTTAAGCTAAAGGAGTATAACTATAAAATCGAATACAAGGCGGCAAGGTAAACTTGAACGCAGATGTTCTCTCCTGAATTAAAATCAACCATTTTAAACAATGCACTGACTTTATTTCTAAAATTAAAATTTTCCCAAATAACGAAACCCACCCCGAACACCCCGATCCAGGTACTAATCACGAATCCGATAACGATCAAGACTGCGAAGATCATGATCACTTTCTTCTGGCAAAATAAACTCAATGACCTGCATGACAAAATCATCTAAGACATTTTCGAGGAAGATCCAAATTTCACTAATGATACTCTAAACATTCTAGCCAGTAAAACGGTAAGACATAGAAAATATTTAAATATCCCTTTACCCTTTGATCCTGAAAGAGTTGTCTCACATCTCTTTAACATCCTTTATAACAACCAAGACCAGTTCGACGAATCCGAATCTTTCTGTATTGAAAATAACGTAGAACTACCGATTCTTGAAGCGTTATCCGTTATATTCGCAGACAAAGACGTTAGGAGTTTTTGAAATATACAGACTTTCAAGTTATGTGGTATTATTCCCAAAGACGTGAAACTTAGTATTTGTCGAAATATTTTGACAAATCCTTATCAAGACGAAATTCGTGTTGCACTACAACAGTACCAGTGCAGCAAAAATAACCTCCATCGTGGAATTAATGAGACCATTCGAAGTATTAAAGAAACTTATAATTGGACTAGACTTATCAAAAGTGTGGAGCAATTTATTAAGTCCTGCAAAACTTGCCAAAAGGTGAAGTTCAGTAGAAAAAACTTAAGTGCTTCTTTTGTCATAACCGAAACACCAAAAACAGCTTTCCAACGTATCAACATTGATATTTTCGTATATCCAACTAGAAACTACGCACTGAGTATTGGGGATGAACTTACCAAATGTACTCAGTCCTATCCTATTGGTGACAAAACAACTAAAAGTGTAGTAAACACCCTCCTAATATTCTTCCAACATTGCGGTACACCTCTTCACATTCATTGTGACTATAGACGTAAATTTGATAGCACTCTAATATATTGCGAACTATATGACATAAAACAAGTGTTCATCATCATCCTGAATCAAATGGTACTACTGAAAGATTTCACGCGACTTAAGCGGAAATGATAAGGACAAATGCAGCTGAACATCCGGACGAACATCCATTCAACTTCCTACCTTACGCATTTATCTGCTACAACGACACTATAAACAAGACTACCGGTTTCACGCCCTACGAACTTATTTTCGGGCATACTTCAAATAGGCCCCCGGAAACAATTTACGATCAAGAAAAACTCATTTCTTAATACGTTAGGTACCTTAACAACAGAATGACTTGCCCGCGCAAAAACAGACCAACAAAAACAAATATGTAAAACTTAGGTTTGACATCTGGACCTTTTGGAATAACCGCAATACGTTAAAATTCTAGCACCGTTATAAATTTACAGACTAACCAAATTAGTAAAATTAACTGATTAAAACCCTATTTTGAATGAATCCCTTCTTTTCAGATTCTGTGGACTGTTTTCATTCCTGAACCTCCAATAATACTGTCTCACACCCGTTAACAATACAATAAGAGTTGTCTTCCATGAAGAAGGCACACTTAAAATTTTTAATGACAAATGTCTTCAAAGGCCTTAGCTTTTTCAGAGGTGCTATTTCAAATAATGACTCCATGCTAAACCAAATTTTAGAGACTATTAACGAATACATAACTAATACAAACCTCTTGAAAACTCTAAATATACAGACATTTTCGCTGACACTTAAATTTACCCTACTAACAGAAAAAACCGTGAACTTATTAACGGACTGGGATCAGTTTGAAAAGCTATTTCAGGAAACTTAGATGCAGCAGATGGTGAATACATAGATGACTGTATAACGAAAATTACTAACGACCAACACCAATTTCAAAACTTAGTAAAAACACAAATATCTGTATCAACTTCAGTTACTACGACCCTCAACAACACTTTACAAAAATTTCAATACGAGGAGAAAATATTGTCGAGTAACATTGAAAAATTAAGACAAGTCAATTGTATACATTTCTTATGATCTTGATTTTCATGAATTTGAAATCAATATATTGGATCTGTGTGAACGCCTAAACTAGAGTTACATATTTATCGAAAACACTCTCGATGAAGTTTTAGCTGCAGTATCTTTCGCCCGCTTGAAAATTTTATATAGTTCGATCTTAATTCCAGTAGATTTGATCGATTCCTTTCAAAAGATTCCTCAGTCGTTACTTGAAAATAATTTACCACTTCCTATTTATAGTTCAAATGTTGCTCAGTACATTGATTTGATGGAACTGGAAATTTCATCAATAAAATCATATTAGTACTGAAAATTCCTTTAGTTGATCCTCAGATTTACACCCTTTAACACCTTTATCCAATCCCAGTTTTGGATAATCAAACATGGTTCCATCATATACTTTCAATAAAGACAAAATTTATTGCGAGAAATGACGATTCGTTATTATACACATCCTTTGAAGACTGCAACCCTTTATCTAAACATCATAAGATTTTTTCCAAAGCTATATCACATCCAATAGACAAAGATGCCATCTGTGACAGTCAGCTTCTCACACAGCCAGCCACACTTCCAGCAACGTGCAAAAATATGATATTATATGCAGACTATAATATCCAAGAGGTTGACGTTAACTTTTGGTTGATCTCAATTTCAAGACCACAGGCCATCACCATTAAATGCAAAGAGGAAGATGTCGAAACGCAAACCATATCGACAAATGTAGTAATGCAAATCGAGGGTTCATGCTACAAGAACTTTCAAAAATGTCCAAAATATCACATACAGAAACTGCTGCTATGGCATGCCAGCCGCCAATGAGATATCAAACTCAACACACCTACAGTTACAACAGTTAGATACACAAAACTTAGATGTTCTCAACCATAGGCTCACCTAATATTCTATAGAACTGGAAAAGCTGAAGGAACAACCACCGTTAGAAAAGCATATGTCCTGGCTCACAATCACAACGGCCACGTTAATAGTAATTGTGATTATACTCCGCACAGTGAAGTCAATCCAGAAGAGGTTCAAGAAGACCATTACATCCAGCTCCGCTGCCCAGCATACACCACCTACAGCACAATTAAAACCTAAGTCCAAAGGAAAGCTACACAGCCTCCTGAATCCAACCGATATGGAACTCCCGAACTTGACATGAAAGTGGATGCTAGACCATCAACTTTTTTATATGGCTGGGAGTTGTTAAATAAGTTAATACTATGAACTTAGAACAAACTGAAATCGCAACGACGATTAAACATTCCCAGCTGACACAGCGACACGTGCAGTGTCATGTAACGGCGCGACCGCAATCCGTCAGAATTGCCGTGCCAACTATGCCTATTCAGCATCTTTAATGTTATATATTGCAAAATTTCTCTTATACTGTATTCATTATATCGTTATTTTCATTTGTATTTAAAAGTTATTATTTTGTTTGTAATTAATAAAATGTTTTTTTAAAAAGTGTAAATTGAGAAAATGATATAACATATGTATATATATATATATATATATATATATATATATATATATATATATATATATATATATATATATATATATATATGTTTAAGCTTGTGTCCAGAAATTAATCCGCATAGTTTGAAAAGTGATCCCTGCCGGGACGAGAATTATGCGAACCGACTTGAAGGTGGTAGATGGGTAGGGATCGATGATAAAATGACGACATTTCGGCAGAGTCACATCTGCCCTCTTCAGGTCGGTTCGCATGATTCTCGTAGCCTTCTGCTTTCGCTTCTAGTTACTCGAATACTCGAGTATTCGAATAACTAGAAGAACAAATTAAATTACAAGATACTTTATTCACAATTATTTTAAATATCAAACAAATTTTTCATTTCTCTAAATCTTAATATTTCCTTAATCATTATTTTCGATAATTCTCTTTTGAAATTATTTAACTAACATTCTTAACTAATTATACCTAAAGAAACATCCATAACATCTTTCAACATTATTTTATACAAATTAAAACTTACAAAATTCATTACCTTAATTAACTTTGGTTTTTATTCTTTCCTTTTCTGCATTTTATTCCATTTTTGTCCATGTATTCTTCTTATCTCCATTATTTCATTATATTAACCATTTGTTTATACTATAGTTTTAAATTCCATATTATTTTCAAAAGTTCATATTGTATTTACCATTTATCCATTTTTAGAGATTCCTTTTTATTTGGAATGTCATTTACCACTTCTTTACAGAAGCTTGTTTTGTTTGTTGCGTATCACTTCACTTTATTTTAATTTACAAAATTCGCCCAATGGAACGTTATTGATTTCCTCCATAACCTTCCTAATTAGGTTATGAAGTGCGTTAAACTTCAAATTATTATAATCACATGGCTACTTGATTTATACAAGAAATTATTAGACTGATCGACAAGTCTTCCACGACTGAAAAATGCAGACTCACGAATTTTACGTGTTACATCTATTTATCATCTACCAACATCTGCTACCGATGAAGCCACGCTTTTAGTTAAACCTCCAACCTGATTGTGGAAATTTTTAATCAGCAATTTTAATAAATTTTGAATTTGAACATATAGTTAAAACCGCCAACCTGATTGTGGAAATTTTTAATCAGCAATTTTAATAAATTTTTAATTTTAACATATGTTTTAAATAATAAAATTGTAAGTCTCATTGCATTATACTGTATTTTTAAGAATCCAGTTTGATAAGAAATTGTTTTCTATCGACTATAGCTCTATTTTGCTTTGTAATCAAGATTTTGACCTTCGTATGTTTTCTCAATCTGACATTTTCTTTTCCAATTTTCAAACTAAATATACACTAAATCTTAATTCTATTTAATAATTTCTAATCTATAAACTTTCTTATTTCCTAATTATATGAAGTTTCCACTGGTACAGTGTTTATATTAGTTCCATGAGAATGTTTGTCTTAAAACTTGGTTAGTTCACTTTAGGTTCACTTTACATTGTCTTTATTTGCTTTAGTTCACCTTGTGCACTTCTTATTTAAGTGTTTTTAAATTATTCACATTATTAACTTTACTAATTACCTAATTTATATTCTATTACAACATCTTTTTTCTAGTTAAGTGAATTTTCTTATGGAGCTTTCTACCTACTTTTTATTTTCACATAATTTAATTGCTTGCCTTTTTATCTTATGTATTCTATTTTTTATGCTATATTAACTTTATTTTACCTTTTTAGCTAGTTCGTAACATTAGCAAACTGTTCTGGTGAAATTTGTGAAGCATGATTTACTACTGCTATGCTGTGCATTTACTTATTCAGATAGTTATTGAAATGACTCCTATTAACAAACAATTTGGACTAAATCATGGTAAGTCTTTATCCTATTTTATACTTTTTTACCTAATTTGCATATTTTGTATCAATTATCCCTGGCATTAGATAGTTTTGTAATTGAACTGTTAGTAAGGTACGATAATACACTTCCTCAAAGAAACTTTCTTATTTGGTGACATTCTACCCAATAAGTACTGATTTCTTGGCAAGTTAACTGATTTAATTCATTTATTCTCATATGAAGCTGATCTGATGATGGAATCGGAAAGTGGCCAAAAGAAGTCGGTAGTTAAACGACTCAAAATTAAATCTTGCAAGATAAATTTGATCCACTTCCCTGTTACCGATTGAGCTGAAATTTTGCATGCGTGTGTAACTCGGATGACAAAGCAAAATTGTTATGACATGGAGCTGATCTAATAATCGAACCGGAGGGTGGCCATAAGAAATCGAGTTTGGACTCATTTGATCCGTCTTGATGAGTACTTTGCTGCTAGATGGTAACCATGGTCTGATGATGGAGCTGGAAGAGAACTATAGGAACTCGGTAATTTAACGACACAACCTCATCGAGTTTGGGCTTGTATGATTCGTCTTAACGAGTTCTTTACTGCGAGATGGTAACCAGAGTCTGATGATGGAGCTGGAAAATGACAATAGTAATTATGTATTTGAACGATATAACTTCATCGAATTTGGGCTCGTTCCTGTCCCGATGTTTGTCGGTAATTAAATCTTGCAAGTTGAATTTGATCTGCTTCCCGGTTACCGATTGAGCTGAAATTTTGCATGCGTGTGTAAATCGGAGGACAATACAAAATTGTTATGGAGCTGACATGGAGCTGATCTGATAATCGAACCGAAAGGTGGCCATAGGAACACGAGTTTGGACTCATTTGATCCGTCTTGATGAATACTTTGGTGCTAGATGGTAACCAGAGTCTGATGATGGAGCTGAAAAATCTCAATGGGAATTCTGTATTTAAACGATATAAATTCATCGAGTTTGGGCTCATTTGATTCGTCTTAACCAGTTTTTGGTGCTAGACGATAACCAGAGTCTGATGTTGGAGGGATGGGTGGACCGTTTTTGATGAGTGGTGAGTGATAGTGGTTTGGAGGACGTTTGTTATGAATGTGGATTCTGTTTTCGATTATATGATTGACTACTACACAAAGACTACTATACAAAGAAAGAGATGTTTAGAGAATGTGGAATTGAAGCGGCAAGAGAAGATTGTTAATGAAAGCGATGTCCACAAGCGACAACGCTTGGTAAAAATAGTTTAGCAGCACCTAAACATAGAAAAAACGAATCGTTAGACCAAGGCTCTAATAGGTAAGAAATCAGTAGAATACAGACACAAGAGACAAGGTAAAATGAATCACCTGAACCACCTGCTCTCAGGGTAGATAACGTTAGAATACGTAAACAATAGAGAAGAAAAATGAATTATAAGAAGAACACTTGGCCAGAATCGAAAGCAACAGAATCCTCAGGCAAGCAACAAACGACAGAGGAACGCATTGTAACAGTAGAAAATAGACTGCAGAAAAAGACTAATCAGAGGAATATGCAACGTGGTAGCGTTGAGTACTTAAATAACGCGATAAATACCTTTTGATATAAAGTGGGTACCATTTGCATGAAGAGATGAGCTTACGCCTGACGTTATACGGCGATTGTCTTAAACTGAAAAGCGCCTTCTTTCTGAAATAACACCATATATAAAAATTGTAAAATTTAACGGCTTATTTGGATAATATGGATTTCGTGGCAAACAAATACTTTTTGCCCAAAATCTTTTCGAGCTAACTGAAAAAATGCCACATATGTTGCCTAGATCTGTAGATAACTATGGAATAGTGATTGTTACTGAGCATCTGGAGAATTTAAATATTACTCTTGAGTTTTCAGTGTCTCGCGATAATGTGTTCGAGGCGATAATGGTTGGTGGCTAATAATCCGTTGTTCAAAACATAATGCAGCTGTTCATGTATATTTTAATAAGAAAAAAAAATACACAATTGTTCAAAATAACAGCCCAAAATCAATTAATTGATGGACAAAAAATAATGAGCAGATTGATATTAATAACATAATACACGCGGACATTAACAAATCAGGAGGTCTTCCGAAGGAACTAGAAATTATTCTTCTTGCTAAATTCATGTTAAGGTCTAACGTTGACGTTGCTCAGGGACTTGCGATTGGAGCGATAGGTCACATTGCTGAAATTATATGGACATATTACAGATGTGTTCAACTATACGATAGCGATACACCATCGGCTCGCCTAGACTTTGGTAAATCACGGCACAGCTGATAGAAGAATGCTCCCGATTGCCTTATCTTGGGCTTCAACTGTGTATAAAATGCACGGAACTATTGTACATCATTTTGTTATTTATCTTGGTTCCAGATTGTTTGCTGCAAGTCAAGTTTATGTGGCTTTAAGCCCAGTTCGGCCTTGAGCGAATCTCCAAGTTGACTTCGATGAAACCTTGCAGTATTGACGCATTAAATGATGTATACAATAAGAAATGTTACAAGCAGCTAATCAGTAATTACATAACTAATTTATATGTATAGGTATTATAATATAAAAAACTTTTAGCTTTAAGTGCTCAAAACCACACGGTGTAAGCGTACTAAGAGCTATATAAGGGAAAATACTGCTTCGGGCTCCGAACTACACCGTTGGCAATTTCGCATCAAAAACAATAAAAACTTAAACCTGATAAGAAAATACCATTATATAGGTACCTACATTGCAACCTTAAATGATAATTAACATTCTTCGTCTACGTCACAATAATCCCATATCCTACATACCTAATTATATATTTTTATTAAACCCTAAAACTTTACATATTGTATTAAATCTTTGCTTTTTTATCACAGATCCAATTCTTTATAAATAAAAGCGTGTTACATTTTGATGGAACATTACTTTTCTTTGGTTAATCACAATGCAACATGCTTTTATTTATAAAGAATTGGCACTGTGACATAAACGCAAAGATTTAATACAATATGTAAAGTTTTAGGGTTTAGTAAAAATATATAATTGGGTATGTAGGATATAGGACTATTGTGACGTAGACGAAGAATGTTAATTATCATTTAAGGTTGCAATGTAGGTACCTATATATATATATATAAAGGTATTTTTCTTATCAGGTTTAAATCATTTTTGACTTTTTAGTTCTTTTAATTAACAAGGAATAAAAGCTTGTTTTTAAAAAGTTTTTTTTCTTTAATTTTATTTTAATAAATAAATTTTAATAAATTAATGTTATTTTAAATAATAAAATTGTAAGTCTCATTGCATTATACTGTATTTTTAAGAATCCAGTTTGATAAAAAATTGTAAATCACTATATTTTTTCAGTGAATGTTGAAATATTTCTGTTGGCTTATTAAGAAAAATAATGTCGGATAAAATTGAATAAACTCATTTCATGTCTTGTATAAAAATCAGTATTGCTTGTGAATATCTTACATTTGCCAACACTTAAACGATGTGTGTAATTATTAGCAACCTTATTAAATTTTAATGAATAATGTTGACATATGTATGGATTTATGCCTCATTCAAAACATGCTATATGGGCTAAATATATTTAAATCTTATTTACTTCACAAAATCGGTACCGAGATTTAAAATAAGAGGGGCTTAAAATCTCCGGATAATTTATTTTCATTCTCTTCCGATACCATTACGTCAGATCAAGTTAATTTAGATCCCAGGCGGACACAGCAAATTGGGATGGCATTGAAAGGTTTTTTCTTTGAGAAGCTTATATTGTAATGAGTTGAAACGAATTAAATCCGTATATCTGATCGGTTAAAATACATCCCGATCGACGTTATCCATTTGCTTTCTTTTGTAGACCAATTTAATTACGGAGAGGAAGTTGCTGAATGCTCTGGAAAGTCGACGATGCTTCAAAACTTTTTATGCAATTTCTGCAAATAAGAGGATCAGGAAAGACGGAACTTATCAATAAGCTTAAAAAATTGGCATAAAGGATTTTGTTGAAAAAAAAAACGTTAGATTTTGTACGAGCAGAAAATGTTTTAAAATTCTATCCAGTTCATAATATAAATTATATATATATATATATATATATATATATATATATAGATAAATATTTATATATATACCGTGCTCAAAATGTCCCGGTACGGCAGAGTATCTCAGCAGGAAGACATTTTACAAAAATACTTGCCCTGCCTACTAAATGGTCAAATGTCAAATGGTCATAATGGATTTGACCTTCACCATGACCTTCAAGGTCAAGTTGATTTTTCCAAATAGGAACACCCATTTTTGTTACCGGAAATGACGAATGCCTCTGTCAAAAAGTTTCTTTCTTGAGCCACACATAGATACGTTCGCTGGTTATGTCATAATTTTGATCCAAAGTTAAATGTCATGTTAATTATAATGTTTGCCGTTTATTGATGGAAATAATGAATTTTTAAACTCTATTTTCCCCGAAATGTTTCAATAATATTCCAAAAATACTAATTATCGCCGTTGCTTTACCAAAAATATAAAGTTATTGAAAATCTATACTAATGAATATTCTATATAAGAATCAAGGTAAAAAAAATCTTTGTATAGCTTAAACATTCCCAATATGATATATTAAATTACTATAATCTTTTTTTAGGCTGATGTAAACTACTACTCGGTTTTTAACAAATTTTGTGAAAACTGTCAAATTTATTAGATTCCAAAACTTATGTTTTACTATTTCTATTTATTGAAAATTGCATTAGAAGTTACCATTTCATGACCTGGTTTTATTATTTACCGATTTCAAAATGATTTCTTCATCTAGAAAAGATTTAAACTTTCAGTTCATTAGTATATGGTAGGTAGCTCCTCACTGCACTAGAGAATTAGCTTGAGAACTAATTCGGCTTATAACGGATGGTATTATTTGCAACAAGTCCGAAAAATTCCATTGAGCGTGAATAAATATTAATATACATACATGTGAAACTCGATGTTAATTTACAAAAGTAATTTTTGTAAATATTGTTTGACAATTACGAAAAATTTAAGTAAGTTTACTTAGAAATTGCTTCAGAAATATATTGTTCGTAGCGAGCCCTGAGAAGGAATCAAACGTAACATTAAACAAACTGCTATATACATTTACACATACTACACAGGAAAACTAGTTAACAAATACATAGACTTGCTTTCTCTTGTTTCCTAAGAGTTAGTGAAGAACTCAACTAGTTAACCGGGCAACTTCCACAAATTGCCCTTACTATTTTGATTTTAATTTATTTAACTTTTCTGTTTTTCAGAAAACTTTGTAAGGAGATTAAACTCAAATCAAGAATAAAAATAGATATATATCTCCTCAGTCATTATGAAATTACTTTTGCATGCATTTTATTCAATTGCTTTTTTTGCCTAGGTAACCTGACGTATTTGTGAGGAACGCTATTTATCCAACTCCGTATTTCTTATACACTATACTGTATTGGAGATTCTTCCTTCCGTACATTCGAGGAGTCACTGACAAAATCACTCGAATTGTACACCAACATCAGACAAAGACAGTCTGCAACTCTACTCAAACTATAGCCAACTGAACCCGGAACCCTAAAGACAAAGTACCTATCCAGTATCGAGGAGTTTACGAAATTCTATGTCGCGATTTCCAAAAAGCTACATCGGTCAGACCAACAGGCGCGTTAACCATCGAATATATGAACACTCTCTATCAGTTCGTAAAAAAGATCCGACCTCAGTTTCGCGCAGCATCATATCCAGACAGGACACTCGATCAACCTCGTGGAGAATGGGACTATCATATCCCGCAATTCCTTCAATCCATCCACTACTGGCGAAGTTTTAGAAATAGAAAAACGGCCCCCTTGTCTAAACCGACGGGACGACAGCTCTCGCCTTCCTATGACATGGAGCTCCGTAATAGCCAAATTAAGCAAATCAGATACGCCCTCCAACACACAACCAATCACCACACAGCCCCCTATCAACTGACATCCCCTTCTAATCGACCGATAATTGTAAATAAAAGAACACAACACTCAGTTCAGTTACCTGGTGATTCTTGCAGAGTAGGCAGATTCAGACCCCGAGTTGGATCTAGACTCTGAAACTCTTTCTCATGTTTGTCTCTTGACCAAAGCAGGAGTCGAAATGTCGAGTATTTAATATATATAGTAGTAAAATTATTGGGTATTACTCCAATCATATAAAAAAACAAACAAACCAGTTAGTAGAGGTAGTTACATCATTACTTTATTGAAATTTAGTTAGAACGTTTCGCTGAAATATTATCCAGCTTCATCAGCTAATCTGTAACATAAAAAACCAGCCTTAGCTACGTAAATACCTACTATACAATTGTGAACCATATAAAAAATTAAAATACTAATGACTCGAAACAAAATACGGGTTAAAAAACAATAGATTTACAACTACAATTATTACTAAATTAAAAATTAGTCTTTACCAATATATGTAATTTTGCAGAAACACAATATAAAAAAGGATCTAATTTTAGGCCAAAAAAACAGAATCATGAATATCTCTCATCCTAATCCGATTGGATAGAATCTAAAATTATTGGCCCAACAATTAGTAGAGAATGCCTTTCCAAAGAAATTGGTCAATAAGTTGTTATTTTCCACTTTTAATATAACCCCGATTAGCAGGGAAAAAACACCAGAACAGGTTGTTATTCCTGAACATATCTATTTTGTGTCCTTACCTTACATCAAGGACCTTACTCCCAGACTCTGTAACATTACCAGCAAACTGGTAAAAAAGGTTGGAGATGTGTTTTCACATATTAAAGATAGGGTAGGTTTGTTGAACAGATCTAATGTCATTTATAGCATAAAATGTGCTGAGTGTGAGGCACGATACATAGGACAAACTAAAAGACACTTAAAAGACCGTTTAGTGTCTCATAGAAGTGATATTCGCCTAAACAAAAAGTCTTGTGGCCTGGCGGAACACCAAATACAAGAGGGCCATGCTATTGATTTTAGTAGTGTTGAAATTTTAGATTCTAGCAATAACCTTTACAAAAGACATTTCTTGGAGATGGCCCACATCTTCCAATGTAATAATGGTATGAACAAGAAGATTGATTTAAAAAATCTTAATAATATATATTGCAATTTACTTTCGTGGAAGCAATAACCATCAGAGGGGAGGTTAATTAACTCATATCAATATGGTATAAAAATAATAACTAAACAAATATATATTTTCTACATGGCAAGCAAATGGGTTGATATATGGTTATACTGTTGTGACAGGAGCTGATTTGTTTTAAATTCTCCTTATGCTTATAAGTAGAGCCCCGTTTTAATTTTATTTCGATCTATGTTCGCTCACTTACAGAACAACTTATTGGTCAGTCCTTGTTTTGTATCTAGGAACATCAAAGATGATGTTTTAAAGAAAATTATGAAGTAAACATAACCTTATTATAAGTAGCTTAGCAGTCTTTCCACATGTTTTAACCTTTTCTTTAAAAAAAAATTAAATGCAACAGATTCTGCAAAATTACATATATTGGTAAACAATAATTTTTAATTTAGTAATAATTGTAGTTGTAAATCTATTGTTTTTTAACCCGTATTTTGTTTCGAGTCATTAGTATTTTAATTTTTTATATGGTTCACAATTGTATAGTAGGTATTTCCGTAGTTAAGACTGTTTTTTTTATGTTACAGATTAGCTAATGAAGCTGGATAATATTTCAGCGAAACGTTCTAACTAAATTTCAATAAAGTAATGACGTAACTACCTCTACCAACTGGTTTGTTTGTTTTTTTATATGATTGGAGCAATACCCAATAATTTTACTACTTGAAATTAATACTCCAAAATAGATTGAATTTTCCTATATATATATATATATATATATATATATATATATATATATATGTCAAAATTTATTAAAACCAGACATTTTGACTCCTGCTTTGGTCAAGAGACACACATGAGAAAGAGTTTCAGAGTCTAGATCCAACTCGGGGTCTGAATCTGCCTACTCTCCAAGAATCACTAGGTAACTGAACTGGTGTTGTGTTCTTTTATTTACAATTATCGGTCGATTAGAAGTGGATATCAGTTGATAGGGGGCTGTGTGGTTGGGTGTTGGTGGGCGTATCTGATTTGCTTAATTTGGCTATTACGGAGCTCCATGTCGTAGGAAGGCGAGAGCTGTCGTCGCGTCGGTTTAGACAAGGGGGCCGTTTTTCTATTTCTAAAACTTCGCCAGTAGTGGCTTGACTGAAGGAATTGTGGGATATGACACTCTCCTCGAGGTTGATCGAGTGTCCTGTCTGGATATGATGCTGCGCGAAACTGAGGTCGGATCTTTTTTACGAACTGATAGAGAGTGTTCATATATTCGATGGTTAACGCGCCTGTTGGTCTGACCGATGTAGCTTTTTGGAAATCGCGACATAGAATTTCGTAAACTCCTCGATACTGGATAGGTACTTTGTCTTTAGGGTTCCGGGTTCAGTTGGCTATAGTTTGAGTAGAGTTGCAGACTGTCTTTGTCTGATGTTGGTGTACAATCCGAGTGATTTTGTCAGTGACTCCTCGAATGTACGGAAGGAAGAATCTCCAATACAGTATGGTGTATAAGAAATACGGAGTTGGATAAATAGCGTTCTTCACAAATACGTCAGGTTACCTAGGCAAAAAAAGCAATTGAATAAAATGCATGCAAAAGTAATTTCATAATGACTGAGGAGATATATATCTATTTTTATTCTTGATTTGAGTTTAGTCTCCTTAAAGAGTTTTCTGAAAAACAGAAAAGTTAAATAAATTAAAATCAAAATAGTAAGGGCAATTTGTGGAAGTTGCCCGGTTAACTAGTTGAGTTCTTCACTAACTCTTAGGAAACAAGAGAAAGCAAGTCTATGTATTTGTTAACTAGTTTTCCTGTGTAGTATGTGTAAATGTATATAGCAGTTTGTTTAATGTTACGTTTGATTCCATCTCAGGGCTCGCTACGAACAATATATTTCTGAAGCAATTTCTAAGTAAACTTACTTAAATTTTTCGTAATTGTCAAACAATATTTACAAAAATTACTTTTGTAAATTAACATCGAGTTTCACATGTATGTATATTAATATTTATTCACGCTCAATGGAATTTTTCGGACTTGTTGCAAATAATACCATCCGTTATAAGCCGAATTAGTTCTCAAGCTAATTCTGTAGTGCAGTGAGGAGCTACCTACCATATACTAATAAACTGAAAGTTTAAATATTTTCTAGATGCAGAAATCATTTTGAAATCGGTAAATAATAAAACCAGGTCATGAAATGGTAACTTCTAATGCAATTTTCAATAAATAGAAATAGTAAAACATAAGTTTTGGAATCTAATAAATTTGACAGTTTTCACAAAATTTGTTAAAAACCGAGTAGTAGTGTACATCAGCCTAAAAAAAGATTATAGTAATTTAATATATCATATTGGGAATGTTTAAGCTATACAAAGATTTTTTTTACCTTGATTCTTATATAGAATATTCATTAGTACAGATTTTCAATAACTTCATATTTTTGGTACAGCTACGGCGATAATTAGTATTTTTGGAATATTATTGAAACATTTTGGGGAAAATAGAGTTTAACAATTCATTATTTCCATCAATAAACGGCAAACATTATAATTAACATGACATTTAACTTTGGATCAAAATTATGACATAACCAGCGAAAGTATATATGTGACATTTATACAGGACGACAAGGACAGATAGCTGAGTCGACTGAACGCATTGTTGGTAGTAAACAATGGAAACAATTTTAATCAACATATAGAGGAATACCAAGTTTGGCGTCGTACAACGGACATTATGGGCCCAAGAAAGAAACTTTTTGACAGAGGCATTCGTCATTTTTTAATGGCTACGCAATGATCATCATGAATTTGACCTTGACTATTAGTACCATGGAATTTTTGAAAAAGGTCAGAAATAAGAAATTAGAAATTAGAATTAAAGATCCAAAATGGCGCTTTAAAAATATTATTTGAATATTTGTAAGTTTGACACTTTTCCGCTCTCTTCATTTCCGGTATCAAGAATGGGTGTTTCCTTTTGAAAAAATTAACTATACCTTGATTTGACTTTGGCGTTGGTGGCCCATAATATCCTTTGACATATTTGAACGTAAAATTTCCTGCTCTCTTCAGTTCCGGTATCAAAAATGGGGGTCCTATTTGGAAAAATCAACTTGACCTTGAAGGTCATGGTGAAGGTCAAATCCATTATGACCATTTGACCATTTAGTAGTCAGGGCAAGTATTTTTGTAAAATATTTGTAATATATATATATATATATATATATATATATATATATATATATCCCCTGTAAAATTCAAACAAATATTCATATATTCTTCTCAATCGTTCGAGACAATTCTTCTCAATAAAAGACCTTAACCTCTTCATCTGTTCCCTCAAGACATTAAGTGTCTCCGATCATCTCTTGAGCTTTTCTCTTTAAAAATACATTTCTTCACGAGTTAACTTATCTAAAGGCCAATTCCTCCACCTATAGCCTTGAGTTCCTAACAAAAACGGCCAAAAATATATTCTTCTTCTCAGTCCTTCCAGCCAGTTCTTCAATTCTTCAGTCCTACACTTCTTCTTCATTTCAATTAGTCATAAAAGACCATTTGTTCCCATATCTTCAATTATCTTCAATAAATCCTTCTCTCAAATCTCAAGCTCCTCTTCTTCGTTTCTATTCCAAACATTAAGTTCTGCATTCTCCACAGCACTCCAAGTTCCTCTAAAATCTTTCAATACTTCAGGTAGGTTACACCATGAAAAATTGGTTGAACATAAAAAAAACAGGTAAACATAAATACTGTCTGAAATAAACAAGATGAAGAACACAACGGCAATCCCGAAATTACGATGGAGGTAAAAAAAGTTCCATAAGATTCTTGAATACAAGATTAGTAGTTTAAATTTTGTGGTATGTGATGAATCGATAGCGAAAGAAGCAAACGGCTGTAGTATTACTTATTATGATTGTAAACAGTAAATTTATTTCGATAATAATAAGACGTTGAAAGTGAAAGTGAATATTTGTAAAATCACACACAAAATCTATTGCAGTTGGTGACAGAAGTGTGGAATTAAGGCTACAACTCAAAGTATGGCAGAAATGGACAGGTTATAGATAAAGTACACGAAAAAATAACTCAGATCCTGGAAAAACGTGACAAAAGGGAGAAACAAAAACAATTGGAAATCCAACAAAGCTTAGCGAAATCTGTTGAAAAATCGTAAAAATGAATTAGAGAACCTTGTAACTAATATTGATGGAAGGCAGCAAAATTTAATTGAGGGGTTAATTTCAAAATTTGCAGCTAATGGCTGGAATAACCCCAAAAAATCTACCTCCCTTGTAATTTTTTTAAGAGTTGTGGCATTACAGCCCCTTCAAAGCATTCCAATGGATGAAATAGGCAATTTCGACAAGATCATAGCAATCCTAGATAAACGCAAAAATCCGGAGAGAATTACATATTACAGATTAGTATATCTGTCCTAAATAAATCTGCCAAAGATCAGATCGCCACACCGCACAGAGTTTTATAAATGGTATCAGAGACGTTTAAGTGCAATTAACAACAACATCCAGCTAAAAACAGTAATAAAAGGTGAGTCAGATGTAGTTAGCGGATAACAAAATCCATCATAGGGTCTTGGCAGCGGATATTGAGGACGATTTTATACTGGATATGGACCTAATTAGCCAACATGAGTTCATGTTCAACCCGAAATAAGATGTTCTCCATTTCCTAAATGGGGAATTTGTATTGACACGACCTGTCTGCAGCTCAGCTAAGCCTAAAAAATTGTAGTGAAATCCTCAACCAGAATTCCCGGTCGAACGGAACAAATTATTCATGTGTAGCTAGAAAGAAATCATATGAGCTGCGTTGGAATGGTGGAGCCCGTACATTCAGCTCATAACTACTTAGTTGCATGGGCTGTAGTTAAAACCGGACGAGACATAACAATTAGATTGCTGAATATGTCCAACAATGACATCATTGCCAATGGTCAAGAAATAACTTGTTTCGAGCCAGTACGCACCATCATCAATTGCGAATAAGCGTACCAGACATCAGTGAAGGAAACATAGCCCAGTAGAGAGTTTCTAGAACAGTTTGCGACCATTTGACACACCTTACACCAGAACAGCAGAAAGCCTGAGCAATTTATCGAGAATCACTAGCAAATTCTTAACAGTCAAAATGGTACGATGGTACTACCGGTCGTACAAACATCATTCAGCACAGAATAGATATTCGGACGGCTCATCTCATAAGAATAACACCTAGGCGACTGACTACCAATGGGAAAACAACAAATGAGTCATCCACCAGCCCATGGTGTACTCCCGTTCTTTTAGTGAAAAAGAAAATTGAACTATGATACAGAGAAAGGCAGCTATCCACTCCCCCGAATCCGTTGGAGTCAGGGTTGTGAAACATCGTTCAGACGACTGAAAGCGGCACTCTTTTCCAGCTCAATCCTAGTGTTTCCTACACAGTCCAGAAGGTTCATCTCAGACACCGACGCCGGCAACACAGGTGCAAAATAGTGAAGAGAGGGTGATCGGGTATTACAGCCGCGGATTCTCGAATAAGGAAAGGAATTATTTGTCACCAAAATAGAACTTCTTGGAATAATCAGTGCTGTAGACCAAAACCCTGTCCAAGGGACAATGCAACAATACAATATGTGCGTCCCATTTGAGAGATTTCCCATTGACGTTGCCGGTCCATTTCCCGAGTCTGAGAAGGGAAACCAACACATTATGATCGCAATGGATTCAGCAAATGGCCTGAGGCATATGCTATACCCAATCAGAAGGCAACCACTATGACGACAGTGCTGATAGAACAGTTATTCAGAAGATTTGGTTTCCCATTTGAGTTACAATCAGACAAAGGGCGTAACTTTGAATCCAATGTATTCCAGATGGTCTGTACGATGTTGGAACCAAGAAAAGGAGAACCACACGTTTGCATCCACAGTCAGACGGAATGGTGGAAAGATTCAACAGGACCTTGAAGAAGATCTGGAATTGAACTTAAAGATAAAATGGTAAATGTATTTCTAAATGAAAGTAATATTCTATAATTGAGACCTAAGTATAACTAACGGATGGCGACCGATTAGTGTCCACAGTATTATATGAAATTATGAGATGGAGCCTAAAAAAACAGGAACCATGGCCCATTTAGATTATTTCGAAACGTACTTTTATAGAAGAATATTGAAAATTCCATCGAAAGAGTAACAAGTGCTACGGTACTTGAAAGAGTATTCAAAGATCTAATACCTTTCAACTACAAAAAAGGACACATTATCATACACTAGAAATAGGGTCTTTTACAGTTATTCGTAGAAGGAAAAATCGAAGACGAATCATCTGACGTAAATGGTTTTCTTGGCTTCGAAATATAAGTTAGTGGTTTAATTTCACACAGGGCAGTAAGCTTATTCGGCTAGGTCAAGGCAGTGAAGGGATTCAGATGAATAAATCAAAAATATATGTATGACTTTGATAATTTACACAGAAAACCTTGTTTCTGGAGACAGATCCCTCATTGTACTATACGCTGTGAATGTAAATTACAACGGGACATAGTAAATTTATACAGAATTTTGCTCTGCATGAATATTCCTAAAATACCAAACAAATTTTTTCAAATCTTAAAAAAAACAGCAAAGAAATGCTGACATTTAATAATTTATGTAACTTTTATAATAGCGTGTATTGCATCGGTTAAATCTAGTTTTTATTTCTCTCTGGAAAGGATGGCTAGTTAACAATGAGTTAAGCTGCAATGAGATTTACTGAAAAAGCCATTCCAATTTTCACATACAATTTTCAGTTCTACAGAAAGTTGCATTCAGCTCAATTGTTTATGTCGTACATTGTCTGGCGTTGAATTAAGTTGTAATGGGCGACTCGGCAATGAATTTGATTCAAAGCCGACAGACACAAGGACTTTGAAAAGGACATAGATGAGATTTCTTCCTATTGTGCTATACAGCTTTTGTTCCAGAGCGAAAATGAAGGATTATTGTCCGCCGTCTTGTGAAAAGGTTTCGCAGATTATCAAATATGTGTGCATGTTGGTTATTTTTAATAACAGGCATTTATTTGGAATGAAGTGTTTTAACATTAACTTTTGTAATTAATAATACGAGTTTAATATTTGACCAAACTTATCCATTTCTATTAAATCGTCAACATTTATTTTATGATAATGAGCATCATGTGATTTAAATTTAGAGTATAACAACCTTTCAAATGTTTCACATATTTATTTCACCGAATTTTGATCTTTCTAAATTAACGCTCACTTACTTGTGCTGTCTTTGCTGTTTGGTTCCAACTGTAGGGTATTCAAGCATCAATTTCAATTTTAGTGATATGAACTATATCTCTATTTGTAAGCGCGAGATGTAAAGACCGACATTAGGATTTTCGGGGAAACTAGACATTCTCTAGTGAGAAACGCAACTGATGAAGGTTTCCTGACCAGAAACAATATATATTGTATATATTGCCTTGCGTATAAAAGAGTGACACCTCGAAGAGGCTACTAATATCTCTAGTTCTAGGTGCTCGATTTTTATGTTTTCTATATTTTCCCCTTCAAGCTAGCTTGGTACATATGTAAAATATGTCATGTTCATTAGCGGAACAAATTAAGAGTAGTCTCTAAAATTGTGTTCACTAATTTGCAATAGAGTGGCCCAATCCGTTACTAGTTTAAGAAGTTGGAAGAATGATTGAACGTTATAGAGTATTTTGCCAAACCTCCTCGACCTCATGAAAACGATACAACTACTACTACCTTTAGCGAAACTGTGTACATATCCAAGCCAATTTTGCACATATATTAAAACCATATAATTTGGTGATTTTTTTCCAATGACATTTCTAGTTCCTGAGCGACCAGTTATAACAACCTCAACACTGTTTCACATCAAAATATTGGCACACAGAAAAGACTCGATTCGGAAACTGTGTTTTAATCGAATCTGTGAAATTATTGCTGCTTAGAAAAATGCCGCTTGGGATCTTGAATTTAGATTATTCGTGGCCGAATGTATTATCTTTGCTCTCCCACAATTCATCAAACATCTCCGTAGTAGCGATTTTTTGAACATTAATCTTGAATGACTGGAATATATCATATAATATATGATTTGTTTTTAATTCATCTACATTGTTTCGGAATCCTGAAGAAAGATCCAATTAGTACTTCTAGGGGCACTGCCTTAAAACGATTTAAGTAGAAGATGTATTGTTTAATCATTTTCAGATTATCTATATATAAATAGGCAAACACAAAACGTTCGGTACCATTTTCTCCTTTGCCCCTAAACCGATCTTCTTAATTTTTGTATTGTTTAGAAGAATGCTAAAATTAATTTATAATATTGATTCATTCTTTAAATAATACTGTCAATGCCAAACAAATAACAGTAACAGTCCCGTCAGATTGTTTGGGGAGAAAATCATAAGATGGATTAACTCGAATGTGATAGATTAGGTTAATAGAAACAAACAAATTTTAAACGTTTCCTAAAGTTATTCCATATCCTCATGCTATTAAAATAAAACCCAGAAAATTTATATTACTTAATTCTCCCCATTTGTTGGAATTTCGCAAGTTTGACACTTTTATTGCTTTGTAAATATGATTTGTCAACTAAAAGCCGATTTATATTATATTTTTATATATATATTTTCATACAATGTGACTTGTAACTAAGCTTACAAAAATCTTCAATTTATACACATACCCTAAGATTCAAAATAAACAGTTACGTCTGGAAGCCCTGATAGTCACGGCCATCTTTGTTTTAAGTTTGATTTAAATTTTGACATCTTCAATGTTGTTTGTTTGTTTGTTTGTTTGTTTGTTTGTTTGTAGGTTTGTTTGTTTGTTTGTTAGTTTATTAGTTTGTTTGTTTGTTTGTTTGTATGTTTGTTCGGGCATCACCTAAAAACTACTGAACAGATTTTTCAAAGCATATAGTTTGACTAAAATCTGGTAGATGTAATATTTCCCTAAATTGTTAGAAACGGTAGATATAGCGAAAAAACATCTACCATGTTGGATAACACAATTACTCCACAGTAAGCACCGAATATTAGATACTTGAATCAGCTTAGATTTTATTCAAAATTGGGAATATGGCAATGTAACATGTTTCGTTTTAAAAAAAATCAACTGATATATCAACCGTAATTTTACAGGGTGTTCTATATCTAGGAAACTTAGTGCGGAGTAGAATGACATGGATTTAAAAAATCTAAAAAAAAATTGTTAGGTGTACTATAAGCAGCTGCATATATACAATGTGGTTGAAATAAGAGGGAGTGCAATTAGTTATACGGGGTGGTTCAAAAAAGTTATATTGAGTGGGCCATAAATAGTTGCATATACCAGGTGGTTCATAAACGAGCAGAGTAGAATTACATATATATTGTTTGGCTCATAAGTAGTTGCATATACAATATGGTTGAAATAAGGGTAGAATATTTATACAGAGTGGATACATTTTTTTTGAAAATAATGTGTTAAGTAATCAGTTAGTATCTTTGAATTATGTTCTTGAGTTATTATAGTTATGAAATGAGTTGAAAAAATTTTAGAAGAAGGTGTTTATATAGGGTGGTTGAAATTAGAAATCGAAGAAATTAGAGTTTATAGAGTGGTAAACAAATATTTATATCCACAAGTAGTTGCAAATATAGGATGGTTGAAATATAATTATAGCTTTACAGGTGGCTTTAAACAATATTGTAAAGAAACGTTATCTACAAGCTGTTCCATTTACCGGATGGTTGAAATATAGGGTGGGGTAGAAATTTAAGGATATAGGGTGGTACAAAAATTTTATATTGGTTAGTAAATAAGTAGTGGCTTATACCAGTACAAGGTTGCTGAAACATAGGGTGTAATAAAATTATAATTATACAGGGTGGGTAATAAATGGTAGAAAAATTTTGTTATATAGGAGTTGCATATATGGAGTACCTGAAATATGGGACGCAGTAAAGCTATAGTTACACAGTGTGATTCAAATAAGGTTAGAAAAAGTTGCAAGTGAAGGCTGCTTTAAATGAAGTGTGGAGAGAAATTATACTTATATACAATGTGGTTAAAAAAAATATGACGAAAAATTGTGAAATGGCGTGGCTCATAATTCGTTGCACATATAGGATAGTAGAAATATAGGGTGAAGTGTAAATAGTTAAGTATTTAAAAAATGTTATATTAGTTGATCAATAAGCAGCCACGTATACAGGGTAGTTGTAATACATACAAGGTTATTAAAAAAAGTTGAACCAAATTGTTATATAGGGTGCCCCATAAGCAATTGCAGTTTGGTGTTATATATTGGGCATTGATGGATTTCTAGTTATACAGGGAGGTACAAAAAATGTTATACTAGGTAGCCGATAAATAGTTGCATATAAAAGGTGGTTAAAATAGAGGGTGGAGTAGGACAAAACATGAGCTGTTGCATATATGCAATATCTGAAACATGGGGCGAATTAAAATAATTGTAGTGTGATTAAAGCATATTAGAGAAAGTTGCATATAAGGTGGTTGTCCTATATGATGTAAACAAATTATATTTTCCAGGATGTTTAAAAAAATAACTCAAAAATGGTTACATTTAGCGTAGCCCATAAGCAGTTGAATAGATATAGTTGAAATATAGAGTGCATCAGAGTTATAGTCAAGTGTTTAAAAACTATTGTATTTTGTGGCCCCCAAAGCAGTAGTTGAAATATTTTGTAGGATATAATTACGGTTATACAGGATGGTTCAAAAACTGATAGACAAATTAGTTATAATAGTTCACTAATTGGCAGCAGTATATACAAGATAGTTTAAATATAGATGAAAGTAGAGTTATAGCTATAGAAGACAGTTCTTAAAAATGTTAAATAAAATTGTTCTATAGAGTGGCCATGAATAGTTATAGTTTACGAAGTGGCCCAAAAATTATCAGAAATAATTGTTATATAACCTATAGAGTGGAGTAGAACTTTATTTAGGTAATTAAAAAATGTTATATTTGGTGACAAATAAACATCAGCAAATACAGGATGGTTGAACTATAGGGTGAAGCAGAGGTGATTCCAAATGTTGAATAAATTGTAATAATGTATAAGCACTTGCAGTTTGGGTTAAATTTATTCGGGATTGGTAGATTTATTGATATGTTAGGTGGTTCAACAAAATTAGGAATAATTGTTATACTGGATAGCCCATACGTTTCTTTTTGCAAAGAATTGTACATTCCATACGCGGGTGAAACCGCTCGTAACGGCTAGTTTCATAATATTGTTAGCCGTTATTAAAGCAGGGTGGTACAGGTTCTTAATTCAATCAGAAAAGTTTCTAACAAAAGTAGGTATTACTTAACATTAATTAATAGCATTTCTTTATATTTTCCATGAAAACAGAAATAGTGCTTACTATGTGTGTTTCATTGAAATGTATGCAAATTATATTGAATCTTAAGATATGTGGTTTATTGATATGTTCTTATGTTTTGGAGTTATTTTGTAATATTAATAATAATTTTTGAGTTGGTTGCTTGCATTATCTGCTTACGAGTTGAAGTCATTAACTATGAAATGTAAGAATAGAGATTATAATTCGTTTTATTACTCAATTTAAGATTATTAAAATTTTTCATAGATAATTTGTTTTACATTACATGGGTCATTTCCTGCAGAATCGTGGCTTTAATTACGAGGTGACTGACTTTTAAGTTATGGGAAGTTATGTATCTATCTATACCTACACATCTATTCTAGAATAAAATGTATTTATATTCAACATATTTTTCCTTCGAAATCTTACATAGCTAGCGTTGACGGTCAAAACATTGAGTAATTATATATGGAGGAAGCGTTAGATACTTTTAGATTGATTGACAGCTTAGAGCATACACTGCTGGATGTAGCATGCAATCCACAAATGTCGTGCCAAGAGTAAAAACAGAGGGCACTAGAGAGAGCAACAATCTATTTCACTCGTTTGCGAGGTGCAGTTAATGAACGACATGCTGCACCAAGCTCACTGTGAGTGAAATAGCCCTAGCCCTCTCTTTCTAGCTTTGGCACGATATTTGTGCATTGCAGGCTATCTCCAGAAATTCAAGCTCTATGTTATCACAATCTTTCGAAGGTGTGTAGAGATTTAACAGTCAGCGGACAATAGAGCATAAATTAAAGATTGAAGTTATCAAAAGATTGTTGGTCATCGTTTTTTTAACATTTACGAACTCGATTGAAATGGAAACTTTTAGATTGCGAAGAACAATATTCCAATTATTATGTAGAACATTTTACTAAGAGCAGTTGCGGTCAAAAGGGGGGGATAGGCACGCATTTGTCAAAATTATGTCGACTACCTGTATTTGATTAAAAATTTTATTTTATTTTTATTTCAATAGATTTGTCAATATGACGTGAACAATTTTGGACATTACACCATTTCTCGGATTTCTCCTCAACTTTTTTTCTTAAAATATACTTTTGATAAAAGAACCCCAATAATGTTTACAATTTGATCAAATAGGGTAGAATTTAATTTAATTATATTAGTATGAATTTCTAAAATAATAATCTATGTGACCATTTGTTTGTCTGGTCTGCAGACTGTATATGTTAGGTAATGAGCTAATGAAGGGTTTAGAAAATATGCATAAGGAAAATCTCATATCGATTCTTATTAACAATTATTATTTTGAATAATTTATCCATGAAACAAGAACCAACAAATTGACCAATATTAATTCTTGGCTACAGATATATTGAAAATTTGTTTCAATATAGGACTATAAATAAATATTGTGAAATAAGCTGCCTTATTATATATATTATATATATATATATATATATATATATATATATATATATAAAAAAATAAACATTTACATAAATAATATCACATTCTGCTCTTGCACAGGGAATGCAAGCTGGTAGTATATTTGAATGTAATTTATTTTAGATAATTTTTTGATATTGTTGAACATTTATTTGGTTTCAGTACGTTCAGGGACGCTTCTCAGAAGATGTTGTGTTTTAATATAGAATGGAAAAGCAGGATTTTCTTTGGTGTACTGATTTTAATTCAGGGTAATGTGCTGGTGTAATCAATATGTTAGTTACAGCCAAAAGTTAAGTGAAATTGAACCCAACTACTCAATAATTTTCAGCTATAGTGTCCTAAACAAACTGATTGTCACATCGGAGATCCCACAATGATTTTTATAGTTTACAGTGTTCAACCCATTATTGCTTTATAAGTAAAAAATCAGACACCTAAGTGGTCCGTAAAGGCATTAGAAAGTTACATTGTTCTAGCTTTATTTATCTGTGTAAAAGATAGGCTTATACCTGAGTAACGACGGAAGGCAGTGAGAGTAGCATGCTATTTTATTATGCCTACCATTATGTTTGCATTAGAATCTCTTTCCCTGACTCTGGTTATATTAGTAAACCTGTCAGGGTGATTGTATAGTTTATTAAACTAAACCAAAAAGAAATAGGTAGTAATTTTATAATCTATAATATGCTTACTATCATTTTAAAGGTTTTTTCTCTAAGATGGATGGCTTTTATACGGAATTTATTTCTATTCCACATTACGTTTTTCTTTTTCAATAACTGGTTGTTATACACCACTCTCATGAGAGCCAGAAGTTCGCCTTTTGTACTACTCCTCTCTAAATCCACCATTATACAGGTACTGTTACTAAGACTAGACGCTTAGTACAAACAATTACCTTAGATTAACGGATAAAAGACATTCATGCTAAAAAATATTTTTTTACTTGAATAATGTAAATTTAAACAAATAGGTAGTGTGGATCCGAACATTTCAAGTTCTTTCGAAAAATTAATAATTTATGAAATAAATATAGCGCAATGCTAAAATATTTACTTACTGTTTATTAAACTGAGGTGAACCAAGTAGTTTCTAGAAGGCTAATACGAACCGAACTCAAAATAAAAGTTATTTTAACGATTTTCAATGTTTCAACGCATAGTAATGACTTGAAACATTTCTGGTGAAGTTTTCACACGCTACGGCAATGCGATGTCTCAAATCGTCGCTATCTTTAACTGTTCTGGACTAAATCAAAGACTTCAGATATGCAAAATCCAAAGAATTTAGTGCAAGGTAGAGGTCTGGCGTAATTATATGTTGTCATCGACCTATCGATAGATTGACATATACATAAGGGACTCATCAACAGATAATCCTTATTATGACCTTTGGAGGAGCCCACCATTTCACAGGGGGATTTAAAAAATATATAATAACTTCCTTTCATCTAGTAATGATCCCTTAAATTTTTTCAGTTTTATTTATGTACTCCCTTTTTATACATATATAGAATATCACCAATCATCAAACCATCAATTGTCAAATAAATAAATAATATTTTCATTTATCTACTCTAATTTCCGTTCAAATATACCCTTACGAAAAATTCTATTAAAACTAACAAGATAACAACTCTGAATATAATTTCTCCTCACTGTCTCGTAAAGCAATCTTCCTCCCATCTCCTCTAAATGTAAATTAAAACGACCAATAGCTGTGGGAAAATTTTATCATACGAACTGGACAAATAGAATAAGTTTCTGAGTATAAAACAAAAGATCAAGAAATAAAATAAGCATAGTCTTCATCAAAAAGCTGCAGTTCAAATTCCTCTTTATCATCTTTAAATAAGCCTAATCAGTTTTAGTCGACTACCAGAATTGCATAACTATTTCGCAACTAGTTTAGCAAATATTCCCAGTTTTCTAGAACGATCAAAATTGTATATTCAAAATCTTTAATTTATAAATAAAGACAAGGTAAATAAAATAAACATTCAATGTAAATTAGTACATATCTTTAAATGCCTTGCTGACGACATACAAAAAAAAATGTTACTGGCTTATCAGTGTTTTGTATTTACTGAAATTAATGAGAAATAAAAGCCCAATTATTACGTAAACCTTATTTGTGTCTGTATTTTGCTTCGCATAAACGGCATAAACGGCATGCCATACTCTTAAATCAGATATACTTTGACAGAGGCTGATGTCCTCGAGCAGAAAGATATACTGATTTTGAGTTACATTCTCCGAGAGCAGGGAATGAAATAAGGGAGCTCAATAATAAAACAAAAGCTTTTTGTCGTTGTAATGAGCAAAAGCTTTCATATTTGAAGCGAGACTTGGAATTTGAACGGCAGCTTTTCTGATAAAGACTTCTGTTATTTTATTTCTTCGTCCTTTGTTTCAAAGTCAGCACCTTATTTAATTTAGCTAACTAATGTTAGTGCAAAGGATTTCCAGTTCGTGATGTAAAACTTTTTCACATCTGGTACTTATTAAATTATAATTAAAATCGGAAACCAGAAGTTAATCTTATTAAATAAAGGCTGAGTGGATGAAGGTGATATGACAACAATTCTTAATTCTAATGAGTTTTTAAAGATTTCATTGTGCATATGATTCACTGTTGTACATAACAAGATAATCAAATTTCTTTTGGGTTTTAATGTTAAAAAGAGTAATTTTGAATTATCGTGTTGGGCATTTCGATATAACGCCTTCATCTCAAAAAATCCAAAATAAAAAAAAAGTTACATATCACCATCATCTGCTCATATCTTCAATTGTTTGTAGATACTCAATGTAACACGAAATTTGCATCAAATAATGTTTTTAAAAATTTTTTGATCTAGCTTCTAGTTTCTTGGCATTCCTAGGTAGTAACAGGGAAAAAATGGTTAGAGATATCGAAATTTTTCTTTAAGTGGTCGAAAATACACAACTTTTTCTCAATTTCTTTGTGTTTGTATCACATACAGTGTCTTAGGTAGCAATATATCCCTTCATATGAGACCAAGATGGAAAATTCCAAGTTCGGTTTTATGATGAAAATTCTTAGATGGAATGATAGTGAAAATCAGTTTATATTGTTCAAAAGCTTGTAAATAAGCAAAAAATTATCATTTCGGGAACAGTTTTGAAAATTTAATAGACCTGCAAGAAATGACGTTGTAGGTATCAAGTGTATACTGAAATAAACGAATTAGTTCATAAAATATGATTATTTAAATACACAACTAAGCACAACTATAAAAATAATCACACTAAGGAGTACTTATATATATATTTATGTAGCTATTGTTTGCAGCGGTGCATTTACGCTAGGGGCAGTCGGGGTTAGTGCCCCGGGCAGCAAATTTTCTAGAGCGGCAAAATTTGGGAAGTGAAATAACAAATTTCCAGCCTAATCAAGATTGCCCAATATAATTAATTAATTCTTTCAAATAATCATTTTTATGTAATTGATAATTCAAGAAGTTCAATTAGCATTATTTGCAAATAATAATTTTGGCACTTCAAGTAAAATTTAATAATGAAAGTGATTTAATTA
This sequence comes from Octodonta nipae, assembly GCA_034190945.1. NCBI lineage: Eukaryota > Metazoa > Arthropoda > Insecta > Coleoptera > Chrysomelidae > Octodonta > Octodonta nipae. Next base: position 159,736,102 of record CM067216.1, on the reverse strand, counting down.
ATTAATACCCTTGAAGATTTTGAATAATATTAGATTTTGTTAATGTCTGGAATTAAAAAAAAATAGTAGGTTTTTCGAAATATTGAAAATATTTTGGAGTTATATTTTTCAAAACATAAATAATGATCAATCAATGAATTTAAAAAAAAAATTAATAAGTTATGGAATAAACAAATAAATTTTAATTTTAATTTTAAAATAATTTTTCAATTTAAAAAACTTGCGACAGCGCATGAATTACCTACAGTCGGTTTTAAAAATTTATATAGGTTCCTTTGATATTAAATTAGTTGTTTTAATTTAATAATAAGATATAGGTATAAACTACAAATTTCAATAAAATTTCAGTATTGGGACGTCATTTTTCCGGTGCCCAGGGGACGGCATTAAATTAAATCCGGCTCTGGTTTTTTGTGAGACGCGCTTCGATAGTAACAAAATCTAAAACATAAGCAATATTACTTTCATAATCTCTACTCTAAGGGTAGTATTAATTTAAAAAAAAATAGTAGTTTTTAATATTTGATTAAACTTATTAATCAAAAGTTTGCAACCAAAGATATTTATTGGTACAATTACGATATTGTGACGTTGAACTTTCAGCTTAGGTATGTAATGTTGACATCTTTATGTTTCACACCAAAATTGTTGTTAGGATGATCGGTTTCATATAAGCCCCCACTGCATGGGATTGGTGATCCAAATTATCACTCATTAGAGCGAAAGATCTTGATTGAAGTATAATATCAACATTTCGTGATACTGTAAACCTGCCTGAATAGATAATTGCTTTTTAGCAAAATGTGTGAACTGAATTTCAATTACATACTTAGTAGTGTAGTTTTCTGAGAAGTCTATTGGTATCATCATCTCTGTTACAGTTAAGCTTTCATTTATTTCTTTTTTTAGTTTATTATATCTTTAAGTGTCATAGAGATATTTTTTCATTAATGCGGTATCTTCAGCTAAAGTCAATTTCAATTCAACTGTACTCGGAACACCCACCTTTTTTGTGATCTTAAATGCCTTCTCCCCCACCAAACAACAACAAATAACTGCAATCCTCAACAAACTTTTCTATAGTGGCGTGACAAAGACTATTGTAAGTTTTACAACTTATTTAATTTAAATTCAAAATTTTCCTGTTCAATACAGAAGAAAGTTTCTTGGTTTTTTATTTTGGAGCTACCGCACAATATGGCTTTAGTCTTAGAAGCGTAAGGTGGTTCCATTTTTTTATGAATTTTAGCGTGTGTTCAGTAACTGTGACTGTCTTTTCTGTACACATCTTACTAACCTCAGCTGTTTGGAAGAAGTCTGTAAATCTTCGGTGAAGTTCTGACTTCATAACAATCTCGCAAAGTTTTACCTCATACTTGAGACTCGATTTATAGTTTCTTTCTTTTAATAGAAATTAGCCATGGAAAGCAATTTGTTTTCCTCAAAATGCCTCAATTGACATATTTATGGAAAACTTTTTCATGTCTTCTTCGTAGTTTAGTCTTTAATAACTCCATTTCATGTTTCAACTGATCTCTCTTTTTTTCTTGTTTTTTTTTTATTTTCCGGCATGCTTTAGCTTTATGTTTGACTACTATTTTTCACAGAACGAATTAGGGGTGAATCAGTTAAATATGGGGTTATTGGTAACTATATGTGCTAATGTATCCTCCTTTTTGCTTTATGTCTTTGATACGTTCTTCCAATGAATTCTTTGCATTCTTGTCTCCCTTTCTATCATCTCAGTAATGACCTTTTCTTTGTTTTCTGCTTCTTTCATCCGGTAGTATTCGCTGTCCTTGGCCGTTTTTGTCTGTCACTTCCCCGCCGTCATCTTATTTACAAACTTTATTTTTATAGCGTAAGCTTTTTAATTTTTTGCTTTGATTTTTAGGTCCTTTTTTTGTTTTGTTTTTTTTTTTTCAACCTTTTCAGATTCCAAAATTGCTATAAAAAGCGAAAAAAGCAAAGCATCTCATTGAAAATTATGCGATCATTACCGGGAATGCAGGCCACATTTCGAGAACATATCATCATGTGACAATTTTCAAATACGCCCATTTATTTGATGACAGCTATGAGTGTTAGACATGATCTGGCACCGTTAGTGTCAAATATTTGAGGTTATTTTTGCTATTTCGTACGCGAAAATATATTTTTAACCGACTTCCAAAAAGGAGGAGGTTATCAATTCGTCGCGTATTTTTTTTTTGTATGTATGTTACCTGATTTCTTCTCCTGTGGTGAACTGTATTGAATGAATACGGTATTGTTTAATAGAGTATATATCCGGATTGGTGAAACTTCAAATTTTGGAAAAGAATTTTATTGGTAAAGTGATGAAATTTGTGAATGAACACATAGGTGCATGGAAATCGACCATTCTCCCTAACATATTGGTCGATTTTTCGAAAACTCCTTATGGATGTGTATAGTTCTTTAGCGTTTAATCTATTAACGAAGATCCCTAGGTGATCTCATATACTTTTCTGCGACGTGCAACTTGCAGTATTGCAGAAAGTCCCCAAAAATTCCCAAATTCTTATCAAAAATTCATCTACATGACATAAGGGACATTTCCTCATAAATATTTTAATTCATACGTAGTGCGGGAATTTTAGGCCCTGGAAGTTTTAATTGCGAATTTGAAAATTTTCTATATAAATCTTAAGCATATAGGTAGTCAAGCATAGTATTTTCGACTCCTTAAATCAGTGAGTACCAAGCTCGTTTTGTTTGTATACCAGGCAAATACCTAATTTAATGAAAAATTTTTCATTTTGCGAAGACGGTGTTTTTGGTTGTCACATTCTCCCGGCCTAATAGAAAATTCAGTGACAAACTCTAAAAACTGCTATTTGGTGGGTTTCTACACAGGGTGTTTAGTTATAGCAAACAAATAGGGTCGAATTTCGACAATTTAATTATATTAGTATGAATTTCTAAAATCTAATCTATGTGATCATTTGTTTGTCTGGTCTGCACACTGTATATGTTAGGTAATGAGCTAATGAAGGGTTTAGAAAATATGCAAAAGGAAAATCTCATATCGATTCTTATTAACAATTATTATTTTGAATTATATATCCATGAAACAAGAACCAACAAATTGACAAATATTAATTCTTGGCTACAGATATATTGAAAATTTGTTTCAATATGGGACTATAAATAGATATTGGGAAATAAGCTACCTTAGTAAATATTTTAAAGATATATATATATATATATATATATATATATATATATATATATATATATATATATATATATATATGTTATATCACACTTTCAAAATTTCTCTTTTTAAAAAAAGATTTTATTTATAGTTGCACAATACTTTTAATAAAAATAATAACTTGAAAATAACAATGAAAATACTTTATAACAATAAAAAGACAAAATGAGTGTTAAACTAAACTAGACAGAACTGTAAGTAATAATGAATGCTGTTACAATGAAAAAGTATAATTTATAAACTAAGAACGCTGACTAAGGTGTCGCAGCGCTTGCAGTTCTCACGGATGTTCGTCTGCGGGTAACTGGAGACGACACGTGTTATGCTGACTCAGCTTGAGAACTGTTGCTAGGTTGTTTCATATAAGTCGATGGGATAACTTATATAACAACTCCCATCCATATAAAAAAGTTGATGCTACAGCATCGACTTTTAAGGGAGGTTCTGCAACTCAATATCCTCGACAGGACTAAGGAGGCTATGGAGTTTTACCCTGGGCTTGATGGTTGATGGACCTGGTGGTGGTGCTGGATCGGCAGGAGGGCTGATCGTTGGAGGCTTCTGGAATTTCTTCCTGATGATGTTCATGGAAAGGAGGGCACCCACAATTGCGGTTGTTGCCATTGTGATGATCGTAAACCAGGAGGTGTGTTTCTCCAAGAATGGTTGGTCTAGGAGCTTTTCCAATTCCCTGAAGTATTGTCTAAGCTTATGGTTAGCGATATTCAGGTCTCTGGCATCCAATTCTTGTAGTCTCATGGGTTTCAACTTTGGAAGCTGACTGATGGTTGGCAGGTTGTCGCAACAGTTGTAGGGGATGTTGACTGGGTGACTCTTAAGTGTGATGTTGTCAACGTTGCTGGTGGTCCTTCTGGCATGGACCCTGGTGTTTCCGATGAAGGCATTGCAACTGGGTTGGATGGTCAGTAGAGAATTTGTCGATATGGATTGGGTAACGACATCTTCTCCCTTGCACTTGATGTTGATGGGCAACTGTCCGGAAATCGAGATTAACCAAAGGTTCAGGTCAATCTCTTGAATATTATACTATTCGGCATATAATATTAAAGGCTTGCAAGTTGGAGGAAGGGCTGCTGGCTGTCTAAGAAGCTGTGCTTCGCAGAGGGCTTCTTTGTCTATGGTGTGTGGAATAACTTTGGAACAGATCTTATGTTCTTTAGATAATGGCTTACAGTCACTCAGGTCTTCGAAAGATGCGTACAATAGCGAATCGTCATCTCTCGCGATATATTTTAATTTTGTTGGAAGAATATGGTAAAATCCTGTTCGATAATCCAAAACTGGGATAGGATACAAGCGGTACAGTGTATAAGTTTCAGGATTGACTAAGGGAATTTTTAGTTCAAAAACAATTTTAGTATTGATCTGAAAAGCTTCCAATTCTATTAGATCGATGTATCTAGCAACATTTGAACTATAGGTTGGAAGTGGTAAGTTATTTTCATGAAGTGACTGTGATATTTTCTGAAGGGAATCAACCAAATCTACTGGGTTTATAATTGAGCTATGTAAAATTTTTAGACGGGCGAAAGAGACTGCAGTTAATACATCGTTGAGAGTATCTTCAATGTATACGTAACTTTCCATTAAGCTTTCACACAAATCCAAGACATTGGCTTGAAGTTCATAAAAAGCAAGATCGTCTGTAATGAACTCAATTGACTTGCTAATTGCTTCAATATTTTCCGAAACTATTTTCTCTTCGGACTGAAATTTTTGTATTGTGGTGTTAAGGTTCTTAATGACCGAAGTTGTTACGGATAATTGTCGTTTCATTAAGTTTTCAATTTGATGTTGGTCTTTTGTTATTTTATTTATAGAGTCACTAAAGTATTGTCCGTCTGTTGCATCTAAGTTACCGGAAATAGATTTCCAAATTGATCCCAGTCCATTAATTAGTCCGCGTTTCTTTCTGTTGGTACTGTAAGTCTCAGTGTCAGCGAAAATTTCTGTATATTTGATGTTAACAGATTTTGATATTTGTTTCAGGAGGCTTACGTGAGTCTGTACTTTTGATTTGAAGATTTTAATGTTAGTTTTATTGTCGTTAATAGATTCTAAAAGTCTGTTCAGTATATTGTCGTTGTTAGAAATAGCTTCTCGAAAGGGGTTTAGATCTTTGTAAACAAGGAGTGTCCATTTGTCATTAGAAATTTTAAGGGTGCCTTCTTCATGGAAGAAAACTCCTATAGTATTGTTAACAGGCGTAATGGAGTACTGTTGAAGGTTCACGACTGAAAACAGTCCACAGAATCTGAAAAAAGGGATTTATTCAAAATAGGGTTTTAGTCTGTCAAAGTTAACTTTAGTTATTTGGTTTGTTTGTAAATTTATGACGGTGGCAGAGTTTTTTCGTATTGCGGTAATTTCGAAGGGGCCGTTGAATTTGTTTTCGGCTTTATTTTTAATTTGGGACTCTTTTACGTAGACTTTGTCGCCTACTTTGTAATCGGGTTGTTTAGTAGAAACGTGTTGGTCAAATCGCACTTTAGATTTTTCTTTCTGTCTTTCGGTTTTAGCACGGGCGAGTCTGTAGTAATAGTCCAATATGTTATTTAGGTCTCTTACGTATTTCGAAATCAGTTTTTCCTGGTTGTAAAGGGTTTCTGGAGGCCTACTTGAAGTGTGCCCAAATATGAGTTCATAGGGCGTGAAACCGGTGGTTTTATTTTTTGTGTTATTACAACAGATGATGGCATAAGGGAGGACGTTAAATGGATGTTCGGTTGGATGTTCCGCTGTATTTGCCCTTATCATTTCTGCTAAGGTCGCGTGAAATCTTTCAATAGAACCGTTTGACTCGGGATGTTGAACGCTGGAGAATGTCAGTTTTATGTCGTATAGTTGGCATAAATCCCGCATTAAAGTGTTGTCAAATTCACGTCCATAGTCACAATGGATGCGAAGTGGAGTGCCGTAATGTTGAAAGAAAATCAAAAGGGTGTTTACGACAGTTGAAGCTGTTTTGTCGTTTATGGGGTAGGCTTGTGTAAATTTCGTTAGTTCATCCCTAATAGTCAGTGCATGATTTCTAGATGGATACTCGAAGATGTCAATGTTAATACGTTCGAAAGGAGTCTTGGGTGTTTCCGTAATAACAAAAGGTGCACTTAGGTTTTTCCTACAGAACTTTACTTTTTGGCAAGTTTCGCAGGATTTGATGAATTGTTCTACAGTTTTAATTAAGCCGGTCCAATTGTATTTTTCCCTAATACGTCTGATGGTTTCGTTAATGCCACGATGGAGGTTGTTTTTACCAGAGTGGTATTGTTGTATTATTATAGGAATTTCGTCTTCGGTAGGAGTTGTAACAATGTTTTGGCAGATTTTTAGTTTGATTTCTTTGTCGGAGAGAATGAAAGATAGAATTTCAAGAATGGGAAGTTCTATGTTATTTTCTATGCAGTATGTTTCGGAGTCGTTGAATTGATCTTGGTTGTTATAAATAATTTTGAAAAGATGCGAGACGACAGTTTCAGGGTCATAGGGCAAAGGTACAACTAAGTATTTTCTATGCCTGACAGATTTACTGGCCATGATGTTAAGAGTGTCATTACTGAAATTAGGTTCTTCTTCGAAAAAGTCATCAATAATTTTGTCGTGTAAGTCGTTAGTTTTGTTTTGCCAAAAGAATGTAACTATGCGTTTGTGGGACTTGTCTAAAAGTTGAGAATTGGATATTTCAATTTTAGAGTAATCGATTATTGACTCAGTTTTGTAGAGTTGAACAAATCGATTAAACTCAGCGATAATTCTTTCGTCATGTTCGTCGTCATTGTCAGAGTTTTCAGGTTGTTCGGAGTCAGTTTCGTTGTTAGCGAAAATTTTGATTTTGGAAAGGAAATCAGCACATTGCTTGAAATGGTTGATTTTGATGCGAGAAAGAGCATCTGCGTTTTGGTTTACCTTGCCGGGCTTGTACTCAATCTTATAATTGTATTCCTCTAGCTTAAGGCGCCATCTGGCTAGACGACTGCCAGGATCTTTGATGGAAAAGAGCCAAGTAAGCGGACGGTGGTCACACAGCAGTGTAAACCTTCTCCCAAAAAGATACGGTCTGTAGTGCTTAACAGCCCAAACTATGGCCAACAATTCTCGTTCGATGGTGGAATATCGTGTCTCTGCAGCACAGAGGGTGCGAGAAGCGTATGCAACAGGGAGATCTTTTCCCACAGGGCCTTGAGAAAGAACCGCTCCAATAGCAAAAGCACTAGCATCAGTAGTGAGCAGGAAGGGTTCTTCAAAGTTTGGATATATCAGAATTGGGTCAGATACAAGGGCTTGCTTCAGTTCATTGAAGGAAGACTTGCAATCTGCGTCAAAGATGAATTTGACGTTTTTTTGGAGTAGTTTAGTCAGAGGTTTAGAGATCTTCGCAAAATTTGGTATGAAGCGTCTGTAATACCCAGCGAGACCAAGAAAAGATTTGATGTCTTTCGGAGTTTGGGGTTGCGGAAAGTTCTGAATACATTCAACCTTTGAAGGGTTTGGTTTTACACCTTCTTGTGTGATAAGATGGCCAAGATAAGCCACTTCTTTACGAAGAAATTCGCACTTATCAGGTTGAATTTTGAGGTTAGACTTCCGAAGTCGTTTAAAAACTTCTGTTAACCGGGAAATATGTTCATGGATGGTCGGAGAGTAGACGATGATATCATCCATATAGACGAGACAACGTTCATTCTGTATACCCAGAAGAATATTGTCCATGACCCTCTGAAAAGTAGAAGGTGCATTTTTTAAACCAAATGGCATACGAACGAATTCATAATGACCATTTTCGACAGAAAAGCCAGTCTTAGGAATATCTTCCTCTTGGATTTCCAACTGGTGGAACCCGGAAGTGAGATCCAGTGTCGAAAAATATTGACACTTTCCAAGTTGGTCGAGAAGATCAGAGATATTTGGCAGAGGATATTTATCATCTACAGTCAATTCATTTAATTTCCTGTAATCGATAACTACTCGCCACTTTTGTTTACCAGAAGCATCGAGCTCCTTGGGGACGACCCATACAGGGGAGGACCAAGGGGATGAGGAGTGCCTAATGATACCTTGTTCAAGCATTTTTCCAATTTGGGTTTTCACTTCCTCTTTATGTACTTGAGGATATCTATAGGATTTAGTGAAAACGGGCTTTGCGTTATTCGTATCAATCGAATGTTTAACCTCGTTAGTGAAAGTCAAGACGTCACCTTCAAGATAGAAAATGTCTTGAAATTCCAAACAAAGATCAGTGATTTGTTCGCGTTCTTCGTCATTTAGATGTTCAGTTCTAATTTGTTGTCTAATAGTCGAGTTTCTGTCTATGTATTGGGATTCATGATAATCGTCTGTATTGAAATTCAGAAGAGGGTGAGTTTTGTCAAGTGGTTCCAGTTTTAAATCGGAAAAAGTTACTGTTTTGGGCATCGCGTTAGCGTTTATTATAGACGTTAGAAATTCACCATTTGCGTTAATATGTACGAGTGCGTTTGGAAGTCGTACTCTGTCAATTTCTTGAGTTGGTAAGATGGCGTCGATGTTAGAAAGATCGCATTTAAGTTTAAAGATCTTTTCTGTTCGTGCCTCAATAGTTATTTTGTTTTGTGTGGGTGTTTGTGAAATAATATTAGGCTTAACGTTGAGTGTGTCGGGTACATCAGTCAAGGGTTGATCGTTATCGGGAATTTTGTGTAAAGGGATGGTTTTAAAATTTGTTATTAGCTGTTTAGATTTTAAGTCAACTATGCATTCATAGTGTTCAAGAAAATCTAAACCTAGTATGCCGTCAAACTCAATGTCCAAATCGTATATAAAAACTTTATGTGGGTTACGTGGAGCGAATGGAATTAGGGTAGATTGTGAGATAGGGATTTTTTCATGGGTAATACCTTGAATCGTTACCCTTTCAGGAGATCTTTGGGTGAAATTCTTTACGGTATTTTCCTTGAAGATAGAGATACCAGCTCCGGTATCAATAAGTAATTTGAATTTAGAAGAAGCGTCAAGAATGTAATAAAGGTTTTTAGAATTAACGGTAAGAAGTGGGCTTAAAGAAATAGTTGCTCCGGGAAGTTCAAGTTGGGGTTCAGATTGTCGAGATTCAAGCTTTGAATCTGCGTTTCGACTTCGCACAAAGTTGTTGTCGAATCGGGAGGTTGGTCTAGGCTAGAAAATCCTGGTATTGATGGCTATTAAAGGGTTCGATAGGAGTATCTTCGAACGTTTGTTCAACGATAGGATAATTTTGAAGATCATCCTCATTATCGTATGTGTTATCATCCGTATAATAATTGTAGTCTGAATAATTAGTGTAATCAACATTTTGGTGTTGATTGAAATGGTGTGTCCTTTCAGGACGGTTATTAGGATTGTTTTGTATTACCGATGGGCGATAATAGTTAGGGTTCATTTGAGACCTAAAAGGGGGTCTCTGAAAGTTTTGTGGACGAAACTGTTGTCCTTGTTGAACAGGGGGTGTGTTTGAGGGGAAATTTGGCCTTGTTGGTTGGTTAGGTCCAACAGGATTTGGCCTATGGTTTTGATTGAATTGTTGAGAACCATTTTGATTTTTCAATCGGCAATTTGCGGCTATGTGGCCTAATCGACCACAATGAAGACACTTAAGAGGTTGTGTCGGCTTTCGTGTTTGAAAGTTGGGTTTGAGAGGAACAGATTTGTTCGTTTTCTGATCCTCGAAATAAGAAAGTTGAAGCTCTCTCCTAATCCGGGAGTGTGCCTCTAGAAGGTCTTTTGGGTTACTGGCACGAATTACCTGACCTAAACGGGGTTCTAATCCCGTAAGAAGGGTATTCATCACCATTGTATCCACTAGAGTGGTCTGGGCGTCTTTTTGTTCTGGACTAAGCCCAGCGGTTTTGTGGATACAGGAGTGCATTTTCGCACTCAAAACTTGGAGTCGATTATAAAATGTTAGTGGGGACTCATTTGAAAGTTGTTTCAGACGTTGTAGGTCATGAATCAGGGAAGAGAGATCACGAGAATCTCCAAAGTGTAGGGTCAAGAGTTGTTTAATTTCAAGGTATGATCCGGGATTCCTTGAATTAACTAACTGCGCCGCTTTCCCTTTTAGTTTGTTTTTGATATGGATCACTAACAAATACTTTTGATCCGCCGTGGACATATTATATGCGCAATTACACGCATCTATAAAGGTTCCCAAGGAAATTTGGTCGCCTTCAAATTCGGGTATAACGGAAAATATTTCCGTTAACCGATATCTCTCGGTTTCGGTGTTAACCGGAGATGGTGATGCTTGTGCCATTTTTATATGTATCGATATAAAAGAATTGGAACAAGAGAATAAAGTGTATAAAATAGAATATTAAATGGTATAGAAAATTAATATACTGTAGAATACGTTAATTGGGATAAACGATTGTTTGAATGATAGAACAGTATGGTATAAAATGTAAAGCAGTTAAAAACGATAGATGAAAATATCAACTCAAATAAATCAATTATTCAGATAATAAATCAATAAAATAAGTAAATCAGATATATAAAATGGCAATAAAAGAAATAAAATAAATATATCAAATAAATCAAGTAATGAAATAGATCAATATTTCATTCAAATCAAATATATAAAAATCAAATAATAAAATCAATAGAAATCAATGAAATCAAATGTATTAAATCAAATTATTAAAAATCAATTCTCAAAAAAAAAAAATAATTACTTAAAACGAATGACGATTCACCATTACTTACATCAACAGGAACATTAAAAGCGCCGTGTTCTACGTTTGATTGCAGTGAGGACTTCTTTCAGGTTCGTTGTTCCGTTGAGGGATAGGAATCCGCCGCTACCAGTTAGAGTACTCGTGTTCTAGTAACGTTAGACGGATCCTACTGACTGCGCCAATTTGTTATATCACACTTTCAAAATTTCTCTTTTTAAAAAAATATTTTATTTATAGTTGCACAATACTTTTAATAAAAATAATAACTTGAAAATAACAATGAAAATACTTTATAACAATAAAAAGACAAAATGAGTGTTAAACTAAACTAGACAGAACTGTAAGTAATAATGAATGCTGTTACAATGAAAAAGTATAATTTATAAACTAAGAACGCTGACTAAGGTGTCGCAGCGCTTGCAGTTCTCACGGATGTTCGTCTGCGGGTAACTGGAGACGACACGTGTTATGCTAACTCAGCTTGAGAACTGTTGCTAGGTTGTTTCATATAAGTCGATGGGATAACTTATATAACATATATATATATATTAAAATAATAAACATTTACATATTTAATATCACATTCTGCTCTTGGACAGGGAATGCAAGCTGGTAGTATATTAGAATGTAATTTATTTTAAATAATTTTTTGATATTGTTGATCATTTATTTGGTTTCAGTGCGTTCAGGGACGCATCTCAGAGAAGATGTTGTGTTTTAATATAGCATGGAAAAGCAGGATTTTCTTTGGTGTACAGATTTTAATTCAGGGTAATGTGCTGGTGTAATAAATATGTTAGTTACAGCCAAAACTTAAGTGAAATTGAACCCAACTACTCAATAATTTTCAGCTATAGTGTCCTAAACAAACTGATTGTCACATCGGAGATCCCACAATGATTTTTACAGTTTACAGTATTCAACCCATTCTTGCTTTATAAGTAAAAAATCAGACTTCTAAGTGGTCCGTAAAGGCATTAGAAAGTTACATTGTTCTAGCTTTATTTATCTGTGTAAAAGATAGGCTTATACCAAATTTCTGAGTAACGACGGAAGGCAGTGAGAGTAGCATGCTATTTTATTATGTCTACCATTATGTTTGCATTAGAATCTCTTTCCCTGACTCGGTTTATATTCGTAAACCTGTCAGGGTGATTGTATAGTTTATTAAACTAAACCAAAAATAAATAGGTAGTAATTTTATAATCTACTATATGCTTAATATCATTTTAAAGGTTTTTTCTCTAAGATGGATGGCTTTTATACGGAATTTATTTCTATTCCACGTTACGTTTTTCTTTTTCAATAACTGGTTGTTATACAACACTCTCATGAGAGCCAGAAGTTCGCCTTTTGTACTACTCCTCTCTAAATCCACCATTATACAGGTACTGTTACTAAGACTAGAGGCTTAGTACAAACGATTACCTTAGATTAACGGATAAAAAACATTCATGCTAAAAAATATTTTTTTACTTGAATAATGTAAATTTAAACAAATAGGTAGTGTGGATCCGAACATTTCAAGTTCTTTCGAAAAATTAATAATTTATGAAATAAATATAGCGCAATGCTAAAATATTTACTTACTGTTTATTAAACTGAGGTGAACCAAGTAGTTTCTAGAAGGCTAATACGAACCGAACTCAAAATAAAAGTTATTTAACGATTTTCAATGTTTCAACGCATAGTAATGACTTGAAACATTTCTTGTGAAGTTTTCACACGCTACGGCAATGCGATGTCTCAAATCGTCGCTATCTTTAACTGTTCTAGACTAAATCAAAGACTTCAGATATGCAAAATCCAAAGAATTTAGTGCAAGGGAGAGGTCTGGCGTAATTATATGTTGTCATCGACCTATCGATAGATTGACATATACATAAGGGACTCATCAACAGATAATCCTTATTTTGACCTTTGGAGGAGCCCACCATTTCACAGGGGGATTTAAAAAAAATATATAATAACTTCCTTTCATCTAGTAATGATCCCTTAAATTTTTTCAGTTTTATTAATGTACTCCCTTTATATACATATATAGAATATCACCAATCATCAAACCATCAAAAAAGATCAAGAAATAAAATAAGCATAGTCTTCATCAAAAAGCTGCAATTCAAATTCCTCTTTATCATCTTTAAATAAGCCTAATCATTTTTAGTCGACTACCAGAATTGCATAACTATTTCGCAACTAGTTTAGCAAATATTCCCAGTTTTCTAGAACGATCAAAATTGTATATTCAAAATCTTTAATTTACAAATAAAGACAAGGTAAATAAAATAAACATTCAATGTAAATTAGTACATATCTTTAAATGCCTTGCTGACGACATACAAAAAAAATTGTTACTGGCTTATCTGTGTTTTGTATTTACTGAAATTAATGAGAAATAAAAGCCCAATTATTACGTAAACCTTATTTGTGTCTGTATTTTGCTTCGCATAAACGGCATGCCATACTCTTTGAGAATTTTAAATCAGATATACTTTGACAGAGGCTGATGTCCTCGAGCAGAAAGATATACTGATTTTGAGTTACATTCTCCGAGAGCAGGGAATGAAATAAGGGAGCTCAATAATAAAACAAAAGCTTTTTGTCGTTGTAATGAGCAAAAGCTTTCATATTTGAAGCGAGACTTGGAATTTGAACGGCAGCTTTTCTGATAAAGACTTCTGTTATTTTATTTCTTCGTCCTTTGTTTCAAAGTCAGCACCTTATTTAATTTAGCTAACTAATGTTAGTGCAAAGGATTTCCAGTTCGTGATGTAAAACTTTTTCACATCTGGTACTTATTAAATTATAATTAAAATCGGAAACCAGAAGTTAATCTTATTAAATAAAGGCTGAGTGGATGAAGGTGATATGACAACAATTCTTAATTCTAATGGGTTTTAAAGATTTCATTGTGCATATGATTCACTGTTGTACATAACAAGTTAATCAAATTTCTTTTGGGTTTTAATGTTAAAAAAAGTAATTTTGAATTATCGTGTTGGGCATTTCGATATAACGCCTTCATCTCAAAAAATCCAAAATAAAAAAAAGTTACATATCACCATCATCTGCTCATATCTTCAATTGTTTGTAGATACTCAATGTAACACAAAATTTGCATCAAATAATGTTTTTAAAAATTTTTTGATCTAGCTTCTAGTTTCTTGGCATTCCTAGGTAGTAACAGGGAAAAAATGGTTAGAGATATCGAAATTTTTCTTTAAGTGGTCGAAAATACACAACTTTTTCTCAATTTCTTTGTGTTTGTATCACATACAGTGTCTTAGGTAGCAATATATCCCTTCATATGAGACCAAGATGGAAAATTCCAAGTTCGGTTTTATGATGAAAATTCTTAGATGGAATGATAGTGAAAATCAGTTTATATTGTTCAAAAGCTTGTAAATAAGCAAAAAATTATCATTTCGGGAACAGTTTTGAAAATTTAATAGACCTGCAAGAAATGACGTTGTAGGTATCAAGTGTATACTGAAATAAAAGAATTAGTTCATAAAATATGATTATTTAAATACACAACTAAGCACAACTATAAAAATAATCACACTAAGGAGTACTTATATATATATATATATATATATATATATATATATATATATATATATTTATGTAGCTATTGTTTGCAGCGGTGCATTTACGCTAGGGGCAGTCGGGGTTAGTGCCCCGGGCAGCAAATTTTCTAGAGCGGCAAAATTTGGGAAGTGAAATAACAAATTTCCAGCCTAATCAAGATTGCCCAATATAATTAATTAATTCTTTCAAATAATCATTTTTATGTAATTGATAATTCAAGAAGTTCAATTAGCATTATTTGCAAATAATAATTTTGGCACTTCAAGTAAAATTTAATAATGAAAGTGATTTAATTAATTAATACCCTTGAAGATTTTGAATAATATTAGATTTTGTTAATGTCTGGAATTAAAAAAAAATAGTAGGTTTTTCGAAATATTGAAAATATTTTGGAGTTATATTTTTCAAAACATAAATAATGATCAATCAATGAATTTAAAAAAAAATTAATAACTTATGGAATAAACAAATAAATTTTAATTTTAATTTTAAAATAATTTTTCAATTTAAAAAACTTGCGACAGCGCATGAATTACCTACAGTCGGTTTTAAAAATGTATATAGGTTCCTTTGATATTAAATTAGTTGTTTTAATTTAATAATAAGATATAGGTATAAACTACAAATTTCAATAAAATTTCAGTATTGGGGCGTCATTTTTCCGGTGCCCAGGGGACGGCATTAAATTAAATCCGGCTCTGGTTTTTTGTGAGACGCGCTTCGATAGTAACAAAATCTAAAACATAAGCAATATTACTTTCATAATCTCTACTCTAAGGGTAGTATTAATTTAAAAAAAAATAGTAGTTTTTAATATTTGATTAAACTTATTAATCAAAAGTTTGCAACCAAAGAAATTTATTGGTACAATTACGATATTGTGACGTTGAACTTTCAGCTTAGGTATGTAATGTTGACATCTTTATGTTTCACACCAAAATTGTTGTTAGGATGATCGGTTTCATATAAGCCCCCACTGCATGGGATTGGTGATCCAAATTATCACTCATTAGAGCGAAAGATCTTGATTGAAGTATAATATCAACATTTCGTGATACTGTAAACCTGCCTGAATAGATAATTGCTTTTTAGCAAAATGTGTGAACTGAATTTCAATTACATACTTAGTAGTGTAGTTTTCTGAGAAGTCTATTGGTATCATCATCTCTGTTACAGTTAAGCTTTCATTTATTCCTTTTTTCAGTTTATTATATCTTTAAGTGTCATAGAGATATTTTTTCATTAATGCGGTATCTTCAGCTAAGGTCAATTTCAATTCAACTGTACTCGGAACACCCACCTTTTTTGTGATCTTAAATGCCTTCTCCCCCACCAAACAACAACAAATAACTGCAATCCTCAACAAACTTTTCTATAGTGGCGTGACAAAGACTATTGTAAGTTTTACAACTTATTTAATTTAAATTCAAAATTTTCCTGTTCAATACAGAAGAAAGTTTCTTGGTTTTTTATTTTGGAGCTACCGCACAATATAACTTTCTCATGTCTTCTTCGTAGTTTAGTCTTTAATAACTCCATTTCGTGTTTCAACTGATCTCTCTTTTTTTCTTGTTTTTTTTATTTTCCGGCATGGTTTAGCTTTATGTTTGACTACTATTTTTCACAGAACGAATTAGGGGTGAATCAGTTAAATATGGGGTTATTGGTAACTATATGTGCTAATGTATCCTCCTTTTTGCTTTATGTCTTTGATACGTTCTTCCAATGAATTCTTTGCATTCTTGTCTCCCTTTCTATCATCTCAGTAATGACCTTTTCTTTGTTTTCTGCTTCTTTCATCCGGTAGTATTCGCTGTCCTTGGCCGTTTTTGTCTGTCACTTCCCCGCCGTCATCATATTTACAAACTTTATTTTTATAGCGTAAGCTTTTTAATTTTTTGCTTTGGTTTTTAGGTCCTTTTTTTGTTTTGTTTTTTTTTCAACCTTTTCAGATTCCAAAATTGCTATAAAAAGCGAAAAAAGCAAAGCATCTCATTGAAAATTATGCGATCATTACCGGGAATGCAGGCCACATTTCGAGAACATATCATCATGTGACAATTTTCAAATACGCCCGTTTATTTGATGACAGCTATGAGTGTTAGACATGATCTGGCACCGTTAGTGTCAAATATTTGAGGTTATTTTTGCTATTTCGTACGCGAAAATATATTTTTAACCGACTTCCAAAAAGGAGGAGGTTATCAATTCGTCGCGTATTTTTTTTTTGTATGTATGTTACCTGATTTCTTCTCCTGTGGTGAACTGTATTGAATGAATACGGTATTGTTTAATAGAGTATATATCCGGATTGGTGAAACTTCAAATTTTGGAAAAGAATTTTATTGGTAAAGTGATGAAATTTGTGAATGAACACATAGGTGCATGGAAATCGACCATTCTCCCTAACATATTGGTCGATTTTTCGAAAACTCCTTATGGATGTGTATAGTTCTTTAGCGTTTAATCTATTAACGAAGATCCCTAGGTGATCTCATATACTTTTCTGCGACGTGCAACTTGCAGTATTGCAGAAAGTCCCCAAAAATTCCCAAATTCTTATCAAAAATTCATCTACATGACATAAGGGACATTTCCTCATAAATATTTTAATTCATACGTAATAGTGCGGGAATTTTAGGCCCTGGAAGTTTTAATTGCGAATTTGAAAATTTTCTATATAAATCTTAAGCATATAGGTAGTCAAGTATTTTCGACTCCTTAAATCAGTGAGTACCAAGCTCGTTTTGTTTGTATACCAGGCAAATACCTAATTTAATGAAAAATTTTTCATTTTGCGAAGACGGTGTTTTTGGTTGTCACATTCTCCCGGCCTAATAGAAAATTCAGTGACAAACTCTAAAAACTGCTATTTGGTGGGTTTATACACAGGGTATTTAGTTATAGCAAACAAAATCACAAAGTAAAGTGATAGAAGGAGTTGCATTTATATGGTGATTTAAATATAAGACGGAGTGGTCTATAGGCAGCCATATATACAGGATGGTGGGAATATAGGGTGGAGTGAACGTTTGGTGTTATAATAATGTTGGACAAAATTTGAAATTAAAATTATATAGGGTCATTAAAAAACTGTTATATGATGTGGACGCAAACCAATCATATACAGGATGGTTGAAATAAATGCTGGAGTTGAATTATATTTATACAGTGTGATTAAAAAAATATTTATTTTATAGCCCATAAGAAGTTGCATAAAGTGTGGAGAGGAATTAATGTTAAAAATGAAATAATTTATGGGATAGCCCACAAGGAGTTATATACTATGGTTGAAATATAGGACGGATTTGACTCCATAAATATGGGATGGATTCTCCTCCGTCCTATAGTTTACAGAAGGCAGCTTACAAATTTATGCTTGTGCATGGGCCGTCGTATGTACAGGATGGTTAGTACATAGGGTGGAATGGAATTATCTATAGGTATAGAGAGTTCTCAAAAAAAGTTATTATATATATTATGGACGTTATGGACTCCATAAGGCATAAATATATTTTGGGTTTATTAAGTCAACGCGTACTAGTACATTTTGTTCGTAAACATTTACCTGTCATTTTAAATGAAAATGTATCATTGTGTAATGTTGAGGCTTTCGATGTTACCTGGTCCTGACTATTAAGGTTATACATACTAAATAAAAAATAAAAATGAAAACTACCTGAGTTCAAATAAACTGAAAAGTTGAAAATAAAACATTTTTTGAAAAAATACAACCGACTTCCACCTATAACTAAAAAGTTAAAAATAATTATATCAAAATGCAATTCTAGCAAATAAATAACACAATCAATGTTGTCAGGTACCTACCCGGAAGAAAAAAATGTAAACATTAAAAGGTACTCATTCTGTACAAATTAATTACCTACCAATCTAGTATATTTTTGAAGTCGGTGCCAGGCAACAATCAAGTTGACTTCAAAAATATACTAGACTGGTAGGTAATTAATTTGTACAGAATGAGCACCTTTTAATGTTTACATTTTTTACTTCCTGGGTAGGTACCTGACAACATTGATTGTGTTATTTATTTGCTAGAATTTTTTTAACTTGTTAGTTATAGGTGGAAGTCGGTTATATATTTTTTTTAATGTTTTATTTAGATATTCCAAACTAAACTACTATGTACATTCCCCAGATTGATGTACGCTCTATAAATCTTCAACTGAAAGGTACTGAGCGATTAACTATAATTAATTTAGTGAACTACACTTATGGCACAACTGCTGTATAATATCAAATAATGTTGTTTTTTAGGCAGTTAAGGAGCGTTCACTTAAATGATGCATATATTGTCGGACCAAATGTTTGGCATATTTCTGTATTAAAAAATATATATTTTAATAAAACTTAGAAAATTTAGATAAAAGATAAAGTTTACTGCTGATAAGTGCTGAAAACTCTGAAAGAATGTTTATTTTATCATAAAATACCGCAGTTTGTTTCTAAGGATCTTACTTTGGGACTCGTCTCGAAATGATTTTCTATTAGGTTATTTTGCAATAATGTAAAGTATTATTTATTTTTTGAATATAATTTATATTGTGCAGTTAAAACAAATAAATGTAAGTATTTACAAATATTTATTTGTCTAATGAAATTGCGATATTAGTAAATAATTTGCAGCCCAAACAAATTTTCTACCTTCGTGATTTTGAGTCATGTAATCCAAATGATTTTACCTTCAAAATAGCACTTGACATAGAGGGAGGGCAAAACGGTCAATTGGAACCATCTTCAGTTGTTGTAACGCGATTAGAGAACGTCTGATCCTACGACGGAACTCTGACCTCATGGAGCAGACTCAGGCTCCATCGTGTAAAGACAAGAAGAGGTTGACCAGCAATTCGAGAAAGAGATAAATTACATTATGAAAATATAAAACTGTTATACAATAAAAAATTGTTAATGGGCGTACAGGCAAGCAATTATTAAGTACCAGAATTCATCCACAGTTTCGAGAACTTGAAAACAATTAATCAAATAAAATATGTATTTAGTAAACGTTCATTCTATATTACTTTAGGTCCTGCCCAGGTTCTAATAAACTAATAGTAACCGTCAGTTTTGTCTGTGACTTATAACTGACATTAATGCGTACAAAAGTTCTAACATAATACAAAAACAACAACTGCCTTTTCAGCAAAATGCGATACTCGTGCTATACTAGCTGTACTGTTTTTTTTCACAGACCAGTATTCTGAATTGGCTAGGCTGTAGGTATTGTTTGAATTATTCCTCTTTAATACCTGTAAAAATTTCCACATATGATCAGTAAAATAATGAAATTGTGAAAGTAATTAAAATATTTCATATTCATATAAGGCAGAAACTGAATCATCTGCACTTTGTATTCTATCTTTTCCTTCCAAACATAAATAGCCAGAACGCTTTATGAAATACCGCGATGAAAATGAATTTGCACACATTAAACTAATGTTTCTGTTAATCAAAACTTCTGAAGTAATTTTCGTTATATGTGTTATTCTTGTACCCCATTTAAATTCGTGCTAGATGAAGTAAATTCTAAAATTGAGATACGACGAAATTCACTATGGCATTTATACTGACTAAGCCCTTAAGTGTTTACTTATCATTAAGCTACATTTTAGAAGAAAATGTTCTTTAATGATTTTGCCATTAGGCTAAAACAGGATGGTTTTTCTGAAATCATAACCAAAACAAAACATGAAGTTTTCACTTATGATACAAATACATTATTTTAATGTTGGATATTTTTATATGTGTTTGGGAAATAACACCACAATAAAAATAAAAATCTTTATAATCAAAGAAAAACTAAACGTGTCCAGGTTTATTCTGACCTCATTTTCATTGGCTTTAAATATTTTAAACATTTTGCATTTTATATTTTCAATACATTTTTAAAGCCATTGTAAAAGAGGTCAGAATAGACCTGGAAACGTTTGGTTTTTCTTTGAATATACAGATTTGGTTTCGAGTGTGGTGTTATTTGCCAAGAACGCATAAAAATAGCCCAGAATATGCCACAAATAACATTTAGAAGACACTTATGTACATGTCCAGAAATAACTTTAATGGATCTATTTAAACTTTCGCTTACCCACAAAATGACTAGTTTTTCAACAATGCCAGTAAATTAGGTATATATGGGCCCAATACGTTGTTTTAGCAGGGGGAATGGTTTAGGCTGACGTTCCGATTAGTAGCACTATAGCCAAGTTAATAACAAATGTCTGTATTTGCAATTTTGATTGAACATTCCACATCAGACACTTGTCTTGTCTGTAGAACAGATTTTGTTGTTCATTATAAAATTTTGGTTCTGGTTCTTTGAAATTACAAATGTTGGTTTCATCGTTCTTCAGAATGTGCTTCACTGAAGTTTTTGTCACGGCCCGGCGGTATGTGCAGATACTTCTTAAAAGTTGGAATGTCTTCGATGACACATTACATATTAAAATCCAAAAAATGTATGAATTAGATGTTGCGGTTTTAGTTCAATGCTAGTTCAATGCAAGTATATAATTGACGAAGGACCTTTAGCGGAACAATCTATAAAACACGTGCCGTTGCGTAAATGAATCACCAAATAAAAGTTAATCACTTACCTTTTACGTCGAAGCTCTGCAGGTGATGTTATCTTGGTTCTTCTTTCTTCAGAGGCTAGCCCCGCAACAGCAGGAACTGATTTTAGAGCTTCGCCTGGACAACACGTTACACAAAATATAGCGACGTAATGTTCATTGATTGAACAAACAAAAATGCGGGTTTAACAACAAATAATGCGCTTTTGTAAACACAAAAGAAACAAAATGAAAGCGGTTTAGCGGTTGTTACGACCAGAACTATAACTCGCGAAATCGTAACACAATAACAACAAAAAGCGGCCGTCTTAAGACGGAATCAAAAAAGCGTCCAAATAGCTTGGAAGTCAATACACGAATCACGAATACTGTCTATATTTTACACGCAAAAAACACTTAAAATTGGCATTAGCGCGACGGAAGGTTTTGGAAAAGGTGCAGAAGTTTAAAAATCAATGAAGTAATTCAATCAAATTTAAACAATACTCTAAACAAATTGCGGGGACGCAACATTCCGCCAGCCTTGAATTACTAATTTCAAAACTAAGTGTCCACTGGCAGTGGACAGAGCTTTACAAGATGTCGCTTCAAAGTACCACTTACAATTCTAACTGTAGCAACGCGTACAACACCATCACCTCCAGGATGTACGTCAATAATGCGCCCTTAAGGCCAATTTAAAGGAGGGGAAATGTCTTGCTTCAAAATAACAAGTCCATTTGCTCCGTTGATGAAAAGTATGTAAATATTCTTGCGACTAACGTTTCCAGAATGCCTGATGCAATCGACGCAGTACCTGCCATCTGTTGAGACGATTAGATGGGACAGATAAGAAATAAGATTCAGGAGGTGCTGTTAAAGGTTCCATTGTAAGAAACATTCCAGGACTCAAGGCGGGAAGATCCGCTGGATCGTTGCTACAAGGGATTATAGGTCGCGAGTTTAAAACTGCTTCGACCTGTGCAAATACAGTAGAAAGTTCTTCGTAGGTTAGGATTTGATCTCCAACGACACGTCTTAAGTGAGCTATAACGGATTTAATTCCGCTCTCCCATAGTCCTCCAAAGTGAGGAGCCGAAGGGGAATTGAAATGCCAAGAAATCGTTCCTCGTGCAGCAGTAGCTCTAAAAGCTTTCAAGATCTGCTTGCGAGCACACACAAAATTAGTACCACAATCACTATTGATATGACTACATCGACCACGACGTGCAATGAATCGTCGCAAAGCTGCCAAGAACGCATCAGCAGACAAATCTAATACAAGTTGTAGATGAACAGCTTTCGTTGCAAAGCACTTAACCAGGCACAGATAAGCCTTTAAAGTTTTAGCCATAGTTATAGTGAAGAGACCAGCAAAATCTACTCCAACATGAGAAAATGGTTTCAATTGTGAAACGCGGGAAATGGGCAAAATTCCCATGAAGGGGTGGTAAGCAGAAGGATTAAGCTTCCAACAAGAAACATATTTAGAAATGACATTACGAATTACTTTCTTTGCTGATAGAATCCAAAATCGTTGTTGCAAAAGAAATTGAACAGTTTGGATTCCTGCGTGAAGATTGTTGACATGACAATCTTCGACAATTAGATTAGTCAAACGACTTTTATTTGATAGCAGTGCGGGAAATTTAGTATCAAACGGCAATGGAGCATTAGCCAATCTACTACCAACTCTAATAGTTCCCTGTTCATCAAGAAACGGCGACAGTTTACGAAGCGATTTGGGCAAAAGTTTTCGTTTTCGAAGAAGGGAAATCTCTTTAGAAAAATATTGATCTTGAACATATCGAACAATGCGAAGCTGAGCCTGATATAACTCAGCAGCCAAAAATGATCCAGACCCCTACGGTCTGGATTGCGAGCGTTATCAACAAAGCGACAAATATGAGCTATAATGCGGGTAATGCGATTAATAGAAGAATGTTCTTCTAACAAAGTACCAAATAAATTTGGTGAAGCGGTGACTTGAAGCGCCACTATACGGGCTTCAGTAATAACTAGCGGTGACATGACCGAGTCTGAGCAAGCATGTGGCAAACAAGCGGTAATCAACAATTGTGGGCCTTTCCACCAAAGTGTATTGCCTAATAACTCTGATGGCACAGTGCCGCGGGAACCCGAGTCAGCGGGGTTATCACAAGATTGAATGTAAAACCAATGCGAAGAACGAAATTTTTCCTGAATGTAAGCAACTCGATTACTAACAAATGTTTTCCAACGGTGCGGGGAAGAACTAAGCCATGAAAGGACTACCGTGGAATCTGACCAGCAACGAATCACCTTGAACAACAAACGACTATTGAATTGCTCATAAACATAATGAGCCAACTTAGCGGTAAGAACTGAAGCACCCAGTTTGACGAACTCCAGATGCGGTTTCGAACACAAAATAAACAACAGCGGCATAACCTTTCTCAGAAGCATCACCTAATGCGTGAAGCTCATAAATAGAAAACTTTTCTATAGCAAGCAGGGGAGGCAAAACTAAATGGTGTAAGGTCAACAAAATAGCCATAATGTCTTGCTGCGACTTGGGACCGATAAACAAACAATCATTCAAAGAAAACCGATGAGGTATCTTAGCGGATGTATTAGACACTACACGAAGTTTGGTTGTGCCACTATCAGGTTTCAAAACACAATGATGCCGTATGTAGTAACAATCAGAAGCAGTAGATGAATCAGGAACCAACTCCACATGATCAAGCTCTAAATACTCTTTGAGAAAATAACAATATTGTTTATACAGCTCTGGTTGCTTTAGAAGACGTCTTTCTAAAGAGTAGAAACGTTGTACGGGGAGATTATACATTCCATCAAAAGCAGGAAGTGTATTTCGAAAAGGAAGGGGCACAACGAATCTACCTGAATCCAATCTCCTGCATCCCTCTGAAAATATTTTTTCGCAGATAAGATCATCAGGGGACTGAACCATCTAATGATACTATATCATCAATTTTACAAAAAAGCGAAGTTGGGTTTATGACTAACTGAGAGTGAGAGTTAACAGAACTCGAAAACACTCTACCAATAAGGATGTAACCAAATACAGTGTTAATAGCATCAGGAACAATATTTGAGAGAATATATCGGCACCGAACAAAAGGTCAATAGCGCCTGGGCTATTGAAACCAGGATCAGCAAGTTTCAAATTGGTTAGATATGCCATATTAGCCCTGTTAATGGGCGCAACAGGCATATCATTGCAAATGCGGGGTAAAACAATAGGATCAACAACAAAATTGCACTCACGCTTTACTATAGAGCGAAGAGAAAGGATAAGAGAGCCCTCAGCAGAGGTACTCTGCATAGAACCTAGCCCGTTGAGTTGAATCGAAGCGGACATAGGTCGGAAGCCAAGGCGTTTCACAGCCTTGCTCGCAATGAATGATGTCATGCTGCCAGAATCTAGCAGACATAGCAAAGTGTGATAAGAACCGTGCTTATCTAATACCTCAACTAAAGCGGTAGATAACAACATATTTGAATTGTATGACAAAAGTGAACTATGACAAGAAGTCTGCGGTAGAGAAGTTTCGGGAGTTTCAACAGTATTAATGGTACTGGATCCACCAGATGTGGAAGCCCGGTTTGCGGGGGGAGCACTAGATTCAGACCGAATGCCTGAATCACCACGATTTACAAAATGAAGCAATGTGTGATGGCGTTGTTTGCCGTTGCGGCAAGTGGATAAAGATTTACTGTGATTCGACTGATGAGATTCGCCTAAGCAATTAAAACAAAGTCTAAAATCTTTAACAAACCGCGCGGATACTGATGATTCTTAGTGACAAACAACGATGTAGTGAAACGGGAAGAATGTTGCTTTGAATTTAATGGTAACTTTTTGTCAACACTTCGCTTTGCCTTGCGGGATAATTCAACATGTTCAAAGGCATCGCAATGCTTCGACAAAAAATCAACCACTTCCTAGCGCAAAAAAACAATTCAACGTCGTCACCTCTTAAGGATTTCTCGGCAGCAAAATAAATATCTTCTAATCTTTTAAACTCCGATTGTCGATGATTTTTAAATTTACGTAAATTTTCAGCGGTTTTTGACATCTTAAAATTAATTAAAATCACTGTAACCTCACTGAACAAATCTAACACGATAGAACGAAAATATAATTCCAAAAATCTACAATTTTTTACTGTTGAAGTAGAAAATATCTGACCAAATGTCAAATAAATTCAAAACGATTTAGCAAAATAACCAAACAAACGAAAGAAACTCTTGTAAGTTTTTTAACGCGGCAAAAAATATGGGAAATTCATTTCCAACGGAATGAATATCCCGAACTTGCTTTCTCTTTTAACAAATAAAGAAACGAAAATTCAATGCGGTTTTCAACAATAATTGCAACGAAAAATTAATGGTTTGATCGATAAACTTTGGACGAAATTAACTCAAATTGCATCCGGCTCTAAGTTGGACCAAATTATGGAATGACACATTACATATTAATATCCAAAAAAATGTATGAATTAGATGTTGCGGTTTTAGTTCAATGCTGGTTCAATGCAAGTATATAATTGACGAAGGACCTTTAGCGGAACAATCAATAAAACACGTGCCGTCGCGTAAGTGAATCACCAAATAAAAGTTAATCACTGACCTTATACGTCGAAGCTCTGCAGGTGGTGTTTTCTTGCTTCTTCTTTCTTCAGAGACTAGCCCCGCAACAGCAGGAACTGATTTTAGAGCTTCGTCTGGACAACACGTTACACAAAAAATAGCGACGTAATGTTCATTGATTGAACCAACAAAAATGCGGGTTTAACAACAAATGATGCGCTTTTGTAAACACAAAAGAAACAAAATGAAAGCGATTTGGCGGTTGTTACGACCGGAACTATAACTCGCGAAATCGAAACAAAAAGCGGCCGTCTTAAGACGGAATCAAAAAAGCGTCCAAATAGCTTGGAAGTCAATACACGAATCACGAATACTGTCTATATTTTACACGCAAAAAACACTTAAAATTAGCATTAGCGCGACGGAAGGTTTTGGAAAAGGTGCAGAAGTGTAAAAATCAATGAAGTAATTCAATCAAATTTAAACAATATACTAAACAAATTGCGGGGACGCAACAAAAGTATCTCATGGATTTTCAATTACTCTTGCTTTTTTTTCTGTAAATAGTTTTTACAAGTTCCTTCAAATAATCGAATTCCAGTTAAATAATATATCCACTTTTCAAATTATATCTCATTCAAAATAATAATCAATTGCAGCTTCACGCACAGATTTCTAATTTTGTTCACAATTAACAGTAATTCTGTTTTTTCTCTGTTAAAAGATGATTGACCAAGGAGACATTATAGTGAATCAACGATAAAGTGTGGATTGTCTGATAATAATTTAGCAAAGAAAAATTGTCTAAATAGCTGCTTTTTCACATATACGGTATGAGTTATTACGGTACTTAACATATACACAGATGTTTTTGATCTCTTCAACAACAATTAAATATCCTGCAAAAGTTATATAATCCTAAATTACAGAAAGAAATAAAAATCTCTGCAAACTGTAAAATCCTGGTTCGGTTTTAGAAAACATAATCTATGTTTACGGTTCTCTAATATAGCAGAGATTGTCCGCCTTTCCGAAAGCGTGACATAATAACTACCGCGCATAAACTACAGCCAATCATAGGTACAACCTTAAAAATCGAAAACCCAAATTCAAACTGCAAAATTCAGGTATACAATATATAATTGGAGGTGAAATCTGTGAGAAAGATGTCAATGTCTATTAAGTTTCATTAGCCACTTCATAGTGCCACATTCCGACCAAGTTTATATTTTGTTGGTATTTTGTTGCTAATTTGTGCTGTAAAAAATGATTTTGTTGCTCCAGCCGTTTCTGAGAAATAGTGACTAAAGTAACTTAAGTCGTAAGCTACATTAGCCAAAAATAGCCTCTACGGATGAAATCCAACCACATGTACCCATAAATGGGAAAAATCTTAACGATAAATATTTTGTAAAATCCGTTTGCAGGGATTTTGTTGCTAATTTGTGACGTCAATTACGATTTTGTTGTTCAAGCCGTCTCCGTGAAACGGCTCTTAAGCTACATTAGCCATGTGGGTATTTAAGAAATGAAAATAGCTGTCAAAACGAAACAAATGCTTGATTTTGTTTGCTAATTTGTTGCTCAAAGATGGGACAAAATAATATTCCCAAAAGCAGCCCCTACAGATCATACCTACCCCCATGTAGCCCTAAATGGTGAAAATCTTAACGCTAAATATTTTGTTAAGTGTGTTTGCGGGGTATTTTTTTGCTAATTTGTTGCTAATTTATGACGTCAATTATCTTTTTGCTGCTCAAGCCATATCCGATAAACGATGGCGAATGTAGTTTACGTCTTAAGCTGCATTAGTTATGTGAGTATTTAAGAAATGAAAATAGATATCGAAATAAGACTAAAACCTGGCTTTTTTACTAATTTGTGCCTTAAAAATGGCATAGGTATTATTCTCGAAAGCACCCCTGTAGATCAAGCCCATTACCGTGTAACCCAAAATGGTCAAAATATGTAAACAAATATATTGTAAAATGTGTTTTCGGGGTAGGAATTGTGTTACTAATTTGTTCATGTTTCCTCAGAATCATGTCCAATAATAGTTTTTCTCTAACGCAATAGATGGTATCTAATCATTTGCGTTGAATGGACATATTAGTAGTAGGACATTGTTTATACCTTGCTGTGTGAATTTTTTGTCTACTAATTTGGCCATATCTATTATATAAATGAATATGGTATATAATAATTTATACTTAATAGAAAAAATTATTTCATTAAATCTTACATTGTACTTGTTTTAGTAAAATGTATCATTCAATCTATAGAAATGGATGTCTTTGAGTATTTAATTTTTTTCGTGAATATGAGCTACTAACTGAGAAATTTGTGTCTGTATTGATATTTATGTATATTGTAGCAAAAGAGGCGAGAGAGCAAGGCAAAATCAAAATGTTAATAAACAGTTTTGAATTGATATTTTATAAATTTTTTTTGTGTTGTGAACAAATATCAGTAAACCAATTAGAAAAAGATTAGATTAGATTAGTAATTTTAAATTTGAACCTCTTCGCAAAGGAAAAAAATTCTGTCTACGCCACTGGCATTTACCCTAAAATATAATATGCTACTTTATAATATACATATGTTTACAGAAAATAGGTATAATTAACAAATAAACAGCATATGATTAAGAAAATACATTTTTTTTCTTATTAGTATGTTTTAATTGGCTTGGTCTCAATGGGAATTTGACTCAAATAAATGCTTATAGACTAACAGTATATTCGGTGCCTTAATATTTTTTTACATCATTGGGTGAAATTCGATAAAAGGGAATTTCTTTGAATATGTCAGGCGCTGACTTCTTTTAACAATATTTTACTCGTTCGTGTGGCGCACGTTTCCATAGTACTTTTGTAAGATGTTTTTGGGTAATAGAATTAAATCAGTCAGGAATATTTACTTAGTTGTTTTGTTGCGATCAAAAGAGAACTTCTCAATTCATCTATTTGTGACAAGAGAAATAGAATACTAAATACTATGGAGAAAAGTGGTAGTCCTACTGATATCTCAAAGATATTTGTAACAACTAAAACAATATGGCGAGATATTGGTGAGTATTTTGGTGGTGATTTACAAAGTTCTTCCATATACACTATGGTTACACTGAATAGAAACGGAATAAAATAAGAAGCTGAGAAATATTTTCATAGTCAAAACTGACAAGATGAGAATTTAAATGACGCTGTTAATAGTATTCAAAGTTCTTATGTTTGTGATGAACTTGAATCAAACTCTAGTGATTATACGTTTTCTATTCTCAGAGAAAAGTTTGAGGAACTTACACATATAGTTGAATATCTACTGACAACCCGAGAAGTCAAACAACGTAAAAGAACATATCCCCTATTTATATCAGGAATATAGGTATTAACCGTATTTTAATAATATATTATGGGAGAATAAACGCATAAAATGTGGTCTTCACTATCAGTTCCATTTTGTGAATTTGGATGAAACTACTGAAAAAATTACAGGTAAGCAAACACTATCAAACAATTTCTTCTAGCATATATTTATTTGCAGTTACTCGCTCAACTGTTTTGTTCTTTTAGTAGATAAATTATCCTGATTACTTCAACTATTCTCACATTTGAGCAATATTGCTTATATTATATAAATCATTTGATTTTATTAGTCCGAGAAAAAAACTATTTTATCTAGTGCAAAGGTATTTATAAAATTGCCTGAATTAATAAAATAAATACAAAGGAATGACACCTCGAAGAGAGTAAAATAAATACTGTTTTTTTAAATATTATTTTTGTTTTTTAATCAACAGTTAATATTTCTGCCATACTATCCAATACAAATAGAAAGTTTATTGGTAAATAAAGTGAAAAAAGTAATCTTAATTTTGGAGCCCAAAATTTTATCAAAATCATTATCATAATAATTTGTTTACATATTTTCACCATTTCGGCTTACACTGTGGTGAGCTTGGTCGACAGGGGTGCGTCATTTATTCGAATTAATTTATTTATATATCTGAACCAGCATATAAACAATGTTTTCCGACGTTTCGCCAACACCAATAAGGAGCTTTTTCAATGACGATTATAAGTGTGGGGGAAAGGTCGGAAAACTTTGTTTTGTATGGTGGTTCAGATATATAACTAAATTAATTCGGAAAAATGATGCGGTCCAAATATGAAAAACCTATATCACCGGGGCCGCGACAACCTACGTTCTCAATATACCCAGGCCATTTTTAAGACACAAATTAGTAACAAAATCAGGTTTTAGTCTTATTTCGATATCTATTTTCATTTATTAAATACTCACATAACTACTGCACCTTAAGACGTAAACTACATTAGCCACCGTTTGTGGGAAATGGCTTGAGTAGAAAAAATATAATTGAAGTCACAAATTATCAACAAATTCGCAACAAAATACCTCGCCAACGCGCTTGACAAAATATTTATCGTTAAGATTTTCACCATTTAGGGGAACATGGGGTGAGTCTGATCCGTAAGGGCTGCTTTTTTGAATATTATTTTGTACCATCTTTGAGCAACAAAATTACGAATTTGTTTCATTTTGATACCTATTTTCATTCAATAAATCCCGACTCGGAAACAGCTTGAGCAACAAATTCATTTTTTGACGGCCACAAACTGGCAACAAAATATGAATGCGGCACTATGAAGTGGCTAATGCAACTTCCACATCCTATAGGTCTGGCACATGAACATGGGAATCGGGGCTAAATTATAAGAGAATAGCTGTCAGAAAGAAACAAACAACTTCCGCTCTATATGAGCGTCAGTTATAAACTTATTACAAAATCAATGTTGTCTAATACTTAACATAACAAATTATAAAGCAATGATGCGCTAATTATAATAGAATTAAATCTATAAGAAATAACTTATAAGTAAGTACTGCGAGCCTATTGAATTATTGGTATGTACTGTTGGGTTCAATAGAATATGTAACATGGCAAGTAATCGAAAAAAATATCCTGAGTATCAGCTCCTAAAAGAACGTACATACTATCACTAGTAAAATAAGATGTAGCTAGAAAATCCAGAAAAGCTAAGAAAGATTTTATATCGTTATATTCATGTAAGTCTTCACAAGATAACGGTCACAAAGTCATCAAACAGATTATTTTATAAAAATATACGTTTACAAAACAGCTAATATCCAGGAAAACTTATAATTATTTTTGACTGAATCGTTTTTTAAACGGAACCTTCTTTTCTCAACTGATCAAGGAATTTTTGACTCATTGCTCAGGCTCGGTAAAAATCTGCATAATAGCAGACATAGAAGTATTTCGACAGCATGAAATCTCCCATCAAACTAACATCTATTACATATGAGAATGAAATTATGCAAACGAAATTTTTTAAAACTAAATCAATTATATTTTTTATGTATTCTATTGTATTAAATTCAAATCTGGATTAGGTTTGTTTTCTATACCTACCAAATTTAAGTAAGTTGAAAAACGCTAACAAAAGCAGAAAATCGAAAAAAATTGTCATAAAGTAGTAGATAACATAATAAAAATAGTACCTACTTATTGTTCTTCCTGACAGTAATA
This sequence comes from Octodonta nipae, assembly GCA_034190945.1. Taxonomy (NCBI): domain Eukaryota; kingdom Metazoa; phylum Arthropoda; class Insecta; order Coleoptera; family Chrysomelidae; genus Octodonta; species Octodonta nipae. The sequence continues at coordinate 159,704,827 of CM067216.1, read as the reverse complement.
AACTAAAAGTGATTCATTTCAAAGTATACTATAACATTTATAGATTGCAATTAAAATATAAAAATATTATCTTCATTGATTGTACACTGTTCTCCGCTTGTATCGAAATGACTTACTTAGCCGTTTCCTTTTTCGTTTCCGATTTTCTGTCTGTATTTTACTTTTTAGTTTCCAGTAAAAATCTGCCATCATGAGGGATAGCGAGCTAAATCAACTTCGGTTTCGGATTCAGCACATCGAAATGCGTAAGAAATATTTTTGATAACTACATTTTTTCACGATTTTTTGACATTTTTAGTGTTTTTTGCAATTTACTCACGTTTTGGGGGCGTACGGATCAAGCAGACCTCGGAATCGTATTCAGCGTATCACAATACATAAACTTAGATGGCTCTGGTCAAATGCGCAGACAATTTTTTTGTGTAGGGTGTGACTTTTAGGTATGTTTGCTATATAAAATATTCGCATACTCTGTCATTTTCGCAATATATTTAAGTTTCTGTGTGAATTATATAATTTAAAAATACATTTGTATTTCTTTCTCAAGAATATTAAGTTTATATGGATGATTTTCAAATTATTAGCCACGTTTACTTGAGACGACGGTGGCTCCACCATGTCATAATTTAGCACAGGTTATGTATGGTGATGATTTTACAAAATATTTGCTTCAAACTTTTAATTAATCCAGATATTAAATGGCAATACCTAACTTCATCCCAGACATTGTGATAGAAGCGCATATAAATACCCTTAAACCCCTAATTTCCATAACCACCGTCTGTTTTCCGGCTTTAAAAACTGCAATAAATTCAAGTACCGTGTGCTGCAACAGATATCTGAAAATATATTTCAGAATGCGTAAAAGAATACGCCCGGATGCAATAGGATGTGGAGCGCAAATAGGAGACAATTAAAAACACATTTATCACTCTGACGTAGCCTTAAAAGGAAGAGAACTCTGGAAATTCGAGAAAATCCGAATGATATAGAGTTGGCAGAGGATGGACTCTAAATTAATTGTTTACTTTCTCGGAAAGTTAACACTAATTTATTTGATGTTTGGTGCTTTTTAATGTCGGGAGAAAATTGAACTGTAATTTATTAAAATTTCCAACCGATTACGTTTGTTTAAAAGTCACACTGGACTTTCAGTTTAATGTTACATCAGTTTCTTTATTATACTATGCTTGATGAACATAACATTCATACTCGACATTTTTTGGTATTTATAGTCTCGCTATTTTAGTTGATGATTATTTTAAATAATAAACTTAATGCTAGTTACAAATACCATTTCAATAAAACACATTGCGCAATACTACTCAAACAAACTTTGGGCATGTTGCGAGTTTATTATCGAGAATATTCCACAATTTTATTTCGGATGTAAAATATTTATTTCAATCATTTACACATAACAATGCTTTTTAGATATCAGATAAATAAATTTCTGTTTGTCAATTAGAATGCCAAGTAAACTCACGGCGAAATGTCTGCAAGTTTACAACTCGATTCATACTAACGAATGGATCTATTCCCGGATAAATATTTCTTCATGTGTTCCATTCGTGAAAACATACTACTGGTTATATATATATATATATATATATATATATATATATATAGAATGTAAAAAATTTTAGGCTTTAAATACTATCCTTTCAACATAAAACAGTAATTGTTTTGATATATGGTGAAAACACCTCTTTCAATGTGTGTCATGCCCAATTTATGAAGTTAATAAATAAACTATTTTATTTAGTTATTGTCCAAAAATACGAAAAAATCAACATTATTGTAGATAAACTTTGCACATATACCTAAAATTAAATTAGAAGCAAACTGTTACGTTTATTTTAACTAGGTATGCTAATAAAATATGTCCATATTGTTATAAACTTCGTCGGTTCAATTGAAATTGTAAAACTAATATTCACTCTCACTTTCTACTTTCACAACAGCTGATTCGAATATCTAAATAATAATACGAAGTACACTCCTTTAAAATCAGCATCGAATTCTCCCTTACAATCCAGTAATAATTTTACAGTTGCCGAGTTATTTCTAGATAATTTTTTTTTCTATCCCACCGACTGATGTCTCACGGAATGAAACCAGGGACGGACTGGATAGACTTTTATAACAATATGTTGAAGAATTTAATGGTGTCACTGTATATCAATTTACATACATGTATCATTTTCTGTTTCTGAAAGTTAGAGTTCCTGGATTTCATGACGCGCTATATTCTAGACAACACCATGCGACAAATTATAAAACTATTAATTGTGACATGAATTGAAATAAGCTTACGAACTTCAGTTGTATTATCTTGTTTGGCTGAAACGTTTGACAAATATCACGTCATAAAAATCCCATCTTAATGACGTAGAACAAACTCCTCTTATATCAGACAGGTTATATTATATTGAAATCCTTAGAAAGGCTGATTAAACGAGCTATCACAGAGGCAGCAAAGGCAACAAGAGGACGGGCAGTTCAGCTTCTAAAATTGTGCACATCAAAGCGTCTTGGAATTCTGATATGAAACTAAACTGCTTGGCTGCTATCTTCTTGTCCGATAGTGCTCCTTTGTAGGACCATGCCGAATAATTCCAAGGTGACAGCTTACACATCTTTAGAAATTTTACCTTCAAGGGAATTACTTGTCTTTGAGATCAACTTTTAGGTAGGTAGTTTAGGTAGTCTTATACGCAAACTTAGCAGTATTATACGAAATTTAATATTACCAGGGGTATTCGAACATGTCTTAAGTAGTAATGTATAACTGATCTGTAGATTTTAGTGTGAAAAGTTGTTTAATTCGACTTTTTTTATTTACTTATTATTAGTTGTTAATAATTATTACTATTTTTGTTAGATTGTGTAGTATATTTGTTAATGCGTTGCCTAATACATTTTGATTTAAGAAATTTATTATAAGTTCATTTTTATATCATGAATTAATAAAAAAGTACAACATCATAGACAATTCCAATTGTTGTAAATACTTCATAATTTTTCTTCACTGCCACTTTCGAGGTATTATATGTTTTATTTTTACATTTCATGAAACTCATGAAACTCCAATCAATTTAAATACATTGTTATCTAATTTGTTCTCTAATCCGAAGCCTTTGGCGTTACTGCTTACTATACATTTAAAATTAGTTTCATTTCAATCTTGAGCCCTAATATTAGTTTATTGTTTGTAAAAAAGCTTTCAACATTGCCACTTTACATCTCTTCCTTTCATTACTTGATTATATTTATCATATATATATATATGATATGATTTTTCAAAATTCACAATTGGCCATTATCGACGGATGGCGATCAATAACCCCTACACCCACAACAAGCAGTTCGAATGTCACCAGCACCCAGGTGAACTATGTCTCAATTCCATACATAAATACTATCTCCCACAGAATACAACAGGTTTTTAAATCGGAACGTAACATCATGTTTGCCCACAAACCTCTCAAAACAGTTGGTCACATATTCAGCAAGGTCAAAGATAGGACACCAACACTTTTAAAGACCAATGTAGTATAAAAGGTGGATTGTAAAGACTGTCAGTCCTGTTACATAGGCCAAACTTCAAGAAACCTCAAAAGCAGGTTAACAACACATAAAAGTGATATACGCCTCAACAAATGTAGCTGTGCTCTGGCCGAACATTGAAGAATAACCAGTCCCCTGACTTTGACAACCCAGGGGTTTTAGCTTGTGAATATATAATGTTTTATTAAATTGTTGAAATATGTCTGTAATCTTTGTTCAAAATGCATTACACAATTTACATCACTTGCAATGAGAACCTTTTTTAATAATTTTCTAACCTCGATATTGTAAATTTAGTTTAACCATCTAGATGATGTTATACCATTATTAATTTGTGTAATCTTTCAGAAGAAATTAATAAATTTCGAAAGCTTTCATGATATAATAAAAGAGTACATTTTATATAGAGCCCTTTATAAAATAAAATTTTTTTGGCTACTTTCCCATTATTTTTTGGAAATTCCAAAATTCCTATTCTATCTGTCTGCAGGTTCGGGCCTTTCCAGACTACTTCGTATCCGAGATCGTCGGCTAGGTCGTTCTCCGCTTGGTCTGCTCTCCGAACCTGCAGCCACCTTTCGTGTTGGAAGAAGAGGAAAAGCCTTATGAAAATACCAAGTGAGATTTTGGCGAAACGTCAGGCGACCGTTCCTTTACAGGGACAAAACTTTCAACGGACGAACACCCGGACCATCAAGAGAGCTATATATATATATATATATATATATATATATATATATATATATATATATATATTGTCATCTATATATTAGACAAAGACCTGGTGATACTTGAAGACTAGACGATACGTAGAATAACTAATTTCAGTTACTACTGAACTAAAGTCAAATTTTTCGTCCAGTTTTGACGTTTATGTTTGTTAATGCATATTCTGCAAAATGCCAATTTTTTGAGTTTTCAATCACTCGTCTATTGAGTCTTGGGAATTAGGCAGATTGAGACCCCGAGTGCGACCCAAATTCCCAAATAATGTTTGCATCTAAACAAGCAAGGCAAGGGAAGCACAAACAATGAACGAAATTATGCCATTAATCTTTTTTGGAATTATTGAAGTTGAAGTTTTTTTATTGCAGAAAGATATTAAATAATGCTTTTTAGTTCAGCAGTAATATAATATTGTAGTTATATTCCAGATTTATTCCCGTTACCTTGTTATTATAAATGTAATATTTCAGAATAATATGGTTATATAGTCCGTGGGTCCAATTAAAATTATACAACTAATATTCACTTTCACTTTTCTAGAACTTTTATTTACATCAAATTATGCACAACAGCTGATCACAATAACATTAAAATATACGCTAGTTGTCGCTGTCTAACTAACTTGCGATTGTGGGCTGTTTCCTTTTAAAACCAGCATCGAAAACTCTCGTACAATCAATCATCAATTCTACAGCTGGCGAGCCATTTCGAGAACAATTTTTGTCCTAAAAGCGATCGGTGTCGTACTGGAATGAAACCAGGGCAGGCTTAAGGAAATTTCGTTACAATATTATTAAAATTTTACAATACAATATGACATAAAAACATTTCTGTAGAATAATAATAAACCGTCAGGAGATGAAATATTTATATTCACCATTTTCTGCCTTCTGCCCTGTAAAGTGTGACTATATGAGAAAAAATTAGCGGGAATCGCGTTGTTGACATACGAAAATATGTATTGCTCCAATTGTCTCATATCAGCCATATTGACTAAATGAATTCTATTGGATAAAGGGTAAACAGTAATAGTTTTACACAATTATCACTTTTCTGCTAATCAGGATAATGAAAGGTGATATCGTGATATAAAAATGGCATAAGATTTGCGAATGACCCAGTAAGCTTAAGGGCCGGAATCGTTAAAGTTTCCACAAAATTCTCCGATCCCCAATACATTTGGCTATTTGTAACCTTTAAAATTTTTTTTTACGGCTTTACTTATGATTTCAACTTTTATTCTTCCGATTGGCAGAAATCAGAAAATTGTGGCAAAATAATACATTTTCTTACTAGATCACTTCATTATTAGTATTACACTTTTTAGCCCCCTCTGTAACAGAAGGGGAGAATGGTGGTCCCATATACATGTCATTAACTGACTGTCTATAAGTACGCGGCATTCGATTCGAATGTGCCCAACAAAGTAATAACTCATAATATACAATACTTTTTTCATAACCTCAGGTACCTGTCGAATCTGGTCAATTTCCCTGAACTCAGATCATTAACAAGGGGAGCGTTTAGCAAAGTTATGATAAGACAAAAAGGCTTATTTACGAGATGTGTTTCTCAACACCTGGCATTGCTTTTTCGGTAGAATTTCGTTAATATTTTGAAGGGTTGGATCGGCAATTTGTTTCAGATATATAATACTGATTACACCTTTCACAAAGGCGAACATCTGTTTAGTGCCAGATTATTATGTGTGCTCCAACACAAAAATCTTATGGTAATAATTGGCTTTAAAGTAGCACGCTGGCCGTGAATCCAATAATTACGATCACCCAGGCAGCTGAAAACAGTTATTAGACAATATTAAGGTAAAAACTTTCCAGCTATGCTCAGTTCAGCCGTCTCGTTAAATAGGCATTTTGTAAAAGATCTTGTTAGGTTAAACGATTAGAATTAATGGTTCCACATATTTGAAATAGAATTATTCTTTTCAATTCATCTAATTTAAACGTATCGATTCCATAGTTTTATTTTTAAAATATAAAACATGTATATATATATATGTGTGTGTGTTAGGTGGTTTCCGGGAATTCATCCGCGTAGTTATCAACTGATCCCTGCCGGGATCGATGGTAAAATGAAAATTTTATCAACTACGCGGATGAATTCCCGGAAACCACCTAACACGTTTAGTGCCCACAAATATATATATATATGTTTGCCAGCGAACTGTTTCTATACAATAAATTGACAAATTAGTTTATTTCAATTTACAAATATAAACGTTCTTGGTTAAGACTTCACGGAAACTCTTAAAATTGAATTATGAAAGAAAACAATAGAGTATTTTTTTGTAAAAATTATATCATTATCCTCTTCTGCAATTTCCACGAAGATGAGTTCTGCTTAGAAATTCTACGGTCTTGTGATCACAAATCTTTACAAATTATAATACTTTACCCGTAATATTTATATCTTTGTATATTAGTGTACATATACGAAGATATAACAGTTCAGTTCCATATTCTCTCGTGTTTGTTTTCTTTTGTTTTGGTGATTAGAAGCTACTAGCGCATTTCATTGTTATAAATATAAAAATTGTATATACCGTATTACTTAATTAACCAGTAGTAAGAACTTATTGTTTGTGTTTCAAAAAGTTCAAACTAATAACAAGAATTGCCGTCGAATTTGCATTCATATTTATATAATGTTTTGAGAGCCTATTAATTGCTTATATACAGGGTATTTCCAAAATAGGGTTCCAAACTTCTGCTATGTATAGAACTCATTAAAATAAGCCAAAAAGTCCCTATAACATTTTCCCCAAAACGCACACTTGGAAGTTATATGTCCTTAAAAGGGGTCAAACAAATCTGTTTTTTTTTGTATTGACAATATGCTTTAAAATAAATAGAGAAAAATGTATGGGTATTACATAACTTTTTACGTTAAATAATATGTGCTTCTCCGATTTTCGACGTGAAAATCATAAGCGTCCAATTTAGATTGGTGAGGGGCTTTTTTTATTTCAATTTTTTATCAAATCTTACCAATTTTACGCAAAAAATATTATGCTTGCCCAAATCGATATTCCAATGGTTTCTGACTAAATTGAATTTGAAAAAATTACAGGCCGAAAACCTTTGCCAACCTAAATAGGAAGCTTATGATGTGCATGTCGAAAGGGGAGTAGCACATGTTATTTAACGTAAAAGTAATGTAAGACCCATACATGTTTCTCTACTTATTTTCGACAGTTTTGTCAATAACAGAAACAAAACCAGTTTCGTTTGAGCCCTTTTAAGGGCATATAACTTCTTAAGGGTGTGTTTTAATGTTAATACGGATTTCTGGGAAAAAAAATTTCAGTAGTTAAAATTCAACAACAGATGTGTCAGATTCTGATTAATATAGGAGGCAAGGATAATACAAAAACCTTTTTATGGGTAGATAAATAATTTAATTTGTGGTCAATATGTTTGAAGACAAATTAAATTTTCCCCAGTTTTGTAGTTTGACAGTTTTACAGTATCATTGAAATGAACTATACGATGTCATAAATAACCTTCAGAAATCAATTTGTTTTTCATTTATAATTTTGATTAATTTTCGAACTTGTAATCTGAGTGCGCGTACCCTAAGCTGTTTCATTAACACTTCCAATTATGCACAAATCTGTTTAATCAATTTTCAACTGGCGTGATGATGAAAAGGTTTTAATATAGCAGTTTTGTTTACAGACAACCATGAAACTCTCAAACCAAACATAAAATCATTTAATAACACCGTATAAAACGAGATGTAATCAAACAAGTCAATTAATAAGGATGAGTTATCTTCAAAGTTCGGAAATTACGACGCGCTTCCTCCACTAGTCAAATTTTAATAAGGGCTTATGAGAATTGTAAATTTAGAGGCTGCAAATCTTGATATCGAGCCTTTTATTACTAAAGGAGGGGTTCAGCTCTTCCGCTAAAGCATCTGAGCCAAAGGCAATTCGTTCCAGAAATTAATATACAATTTCGAACTTTGCGCTAACTTACTACCCTAGAGTTTTATTAAAACCGTTTGCTCGAATTTGAGACCAATTTTTGTACTCTAATGATTCTGAAATATTCAACTATAATAAACGCAAAACTGGAATCATTATGAGAAACTTCGTTTAGTGTAAAAAGTTTAACATATTTTAATTATGGCATGTTCGTCTGGGGTTGAAATATTGTGAAACTTAAACTAGTTTTAATGATTTTTTAACAAAGATACATTTTGAGGGATATGAGTTTGCAAATTTGAAGAGTTTGGAACCATTTGAATGCAATAAAGCTTTACCTCTTAAGCGTAAGGTCAACTAAGAAATAGTTGGGGAGTAGTGAAAGGTACTCTAGAAATAACTAAAATGGCTAAAAAAAGTGACGGCTTACCATGGTGCCAACCCCGTGAACATTTAATTATAATTTTCAGAAACATATGTCTTCCGATGATAAAATCTTATACCACTTCGTTGCTAATACACAATGTTTTATATGTTTAAATTATACCTGTTATCTCCCAATTTTTAAGCAATTTTGTTCGTTTTACTTTTTTTAAATTCCCTGTCGATTTGTAAGAAGTAATAACCCTTTATAGAGCTAAAATGGAGGATTTTGACTAAATATACTTCTATATAAACATTTAAATAATTTGTAACTGTAATTATAATCAAGTAGGCAATTTAAAATTTTTATTCTTAGTGTGTTTGATAATATCTTGGTAAATTAGAGCACAAACTTTTAATTTATTTTTTCTTAGAAGAACTGATAAATATATTAATGATCTAGCGAGTAGCTCGAAAAAATTATAGTTTTGCAAGTATAGAAAAGAAACTGAACGATGTAGAAAATTTATTAAATTAACAAATTTATGCTGAAAGTCACGAAAAACAGGGGCTGTACCACTGGAAGAGGCGTTATTTAATAATATTTCCTATAAATTATTTTCAAGTCATCGAGGACTAGGCATGAATTAAGAGTGGGGGCAGTTCTATTGTATTCCGAGGTGGCCAAATTTTCTAAAGACCGGATTTTTAATGCTAGTGTCAGTAAGTAGCATTAGATATTGCAATAATAGCAGGAGAATGTCACAACATCGCTGTAATATTGGCCAGAATATCAATGTCAGATTGAGGAAATATCTTGATAGCATTTTATGACAGTTATATTGCCAATAATGTTGCAGCAATATAGCTACAATTTACCTGCGATATTAAAGAAATATTGCATAGTATTGCAGAGATGTTGTCATAGACTCGTATATAGTGACAGTGTTCACTATACACGAGTCTATGACAACATCTCTGCAATACTATGCAATATTTCTTTAATATCGCAGGTAAATTGTAGCTATATATATATAACACTGTCACATCTGAGTATACTCCAATGAACTCAAATTCAAAATGCTAAATAAGAACTGCCTCGAGTAATGACATTTGAGGCAATAAGCAAGCTAGCTATAATTTATACTCTACTAACGGACACAAGAAAAAATGTCTGTAGTGCTTAATTCTGGTCAAATTCTTCGATTAGCACATATATTTTAAACGTAATGAAAATTTAAACATTAAACACTAACTATCATTATTATTAACAACATAATACTTTGGTATTCCTATGTAACTGATTGAAAGTTATTTCAGTCAACAATAAGGAATATGCAATTAGCAACATTTATTACAGCTAGGAATTACAGATAACGTATTTTATGTTATTATACTGTTGTTTTGTTTTCTGTGTATTCAACTCTTCAGGTGCTGATCTTCAAATTACCACAAATTTCACACAACATTTGCCAATAATGATAAATTACTTTGCATAACCATATCCTCTTGCATGAGTCCCCGATTTATGTTTCTTACCCGTCTTTGCTACTTTTTCAATAGAAACTTTGTCGGTTTAAATTTTTTTTTATACATTTCATAATAATCTTTGCATACCATGCTATTTACAAATTAACTGAAGAAATTAACACAGCCACAGTACAATTTATATATTGATGTAATTGCCTAAGTTCCATATCACACAACATTTATTGCATACTGTGTATTTTTTTCTTCCAGATGAAACGTATATGTTATGAATCTTTTCATAAAGTTCTTCATTTGGTTTCTTACGTAATAATTGTTCTAGCTAGTCTAAGTTCAATATGTCCAGGACTTTCCAAACATTATTACAGTGCAACTAAGGCACTTAGATATTTTATATAGCCATCACCTTTTTCAAATTTCTTTATATTGTACCTGAGATATATTTGAACAAAGCGTTCACACGTCATTGGATTTACAAATATTGATTTTTATCAATTTTGGTTTACCGAATTATATCTCCATTCGTTTGTAACTAGGTACTATATTTACACATTTGCGCCAAAGATCAGATATGGTGAAGATAAAAACACATTGGACTTTCCAAAATAAATGTAATATTGGATATCTTAAATATAACCAACAAAAATATCGCTTTTTTATTTGTATTTTAAAAAATCTTTAAAATCTGGATTTGCTATTGACATCAGTCCGTGAAAGTACAGGGAGAGTCCAACCAACAAGATTCGTTGGCTAGTAGCTTAAAATTAACATCGATCCACCTTCAAGATCAAGAGTCTACGTGGTAGACTGGACAGCATTTTGGGTGTCAAACCCAAAATTCATTACTTATGGGTTTCTCAAGCAAAATTTCACGTGAAATTTTGCAATTTGCTGATGGTTTCTGATTTGATGTCACAAGAAGCCATCTAGGAATCTCTAGAGAAAACTAAATGATTTAAAATATTGTTCCTGCTACTTGCAAAATGGGTTATTTCAATTTTATGTCCCCACGGTATAAAAAAGGCCATCGTGTTAGTTATGGGCTAAGCCAGTATAGGTCTGGCAGTCTTGGCCTTGGTTTTGAAAAAAGGCAAGACAAAGTCCAAGACCAATACAATACAAAGAGAGCCCGACTTGATAAAGAAGACCAGGACCAAGAACAAACCGAGTATGCGAGACCAAGATCAAATAAACAAGATTTTAACATAAATACCAACAATTTTTATTATATGAAATTAAATAATTTAAAAAAAGTATTTTAATTTCATGTAGGCCCTAGTTACACTTTATAAAATAAAACATGATTTAAAATTTAAAAAGTAGTTCGAATTCCTTAAAATTATTTCTTTGATACTCAAAAATTACTAAAGACAATGTATGAAATCTATCTTCGATATAGTATTATAAAATTGTAGTTGTATATTTATTTGTTTGTTTGTGTGTTCATCATGTAAAAACTACTCAACTGTTTTTGCTAAACTTTTTTCTTGCAAAGCTTATAGTTTGACTTAATCTGGTATACAGTTTATCTCCCTACATTGACAGAAACAGTAGATATAATGAAAAAACGACTACCATCTTCGATAACACACAGTTAGTCAATTGGTTGCATCGCATGCACCAAATATTAGATACTTGCATCAGCTTAGCTTTTGTTCTAAATTCGGAATATGCCAATGTAACATGTTTCGATTTTAAAAAAATTCAACTTATATATAAAGTGTAATTATACAGGTTGTTCCATATATAGGATAAATAAAACTTAGAGAGGAGTATAATTACCTGAATTTGAAAAATCTTGAAAACAGGTATGTGGTCGAAATAAGCTGGAAATTATACGGGCTGGTTCGCAAAAGATATATTAAGTGGACCAAAAACAGTTGTATATACCAGGTGGTTGAAAAACGGATGGAGTTGAATTATATTTATAAAGGATGGATAAAAAAATATGTTATGTAAGCAGTTAGGATATATGAATTTTCTTGAGCTATTATTATCTATAGTTATGAAATGTGTTGAAAAAATTGTTATAATCAGTTGTTTCTACAGGGTGGTTGAAATATAAAATGGAGTGGAATTATAGTTTATAGGGTGGTCAAAAAATTGTTTTATATACTAAAGTTAAATCGTTAAAATATGTAGCAGAGTATAATTACAGTCATACATGTGGGTTTAAAAAAATATATAAAGGAATTTTATGATCTACAAGCTGTTTCATATACCGGATAGATGAAATATAGGGTGGACTAGAATTCTAAGTATACAGAGTGGTGAAAAAATGTTATATTGGGTGGCCAATACGTAGTTGCGTATACAAAGTTGACACATAGCGTGGAGTCGAATAATAATTATACAGTCTAGGTAATAAAAGTTAGAATAAAGGGTAGAGCATGAGCAGTTGCATATATGGAGCACCTGAATTATGGGGCGAAGTCAAGTGATCGTTACACAGTGTGATTCAAACAATGTTAGAAGGATGGTTAAAATGAAGTGCGGAGAGAAATAATATTTTCTACTGTGCTTCAAAAAATATGAGGAAAAATATCAGTTGCACAGATAAGGATATTTGGGATATAAGAAGGAGTAGAGTTAAGTAGTTTAATATTTAAAAATTGTTACATAGGGTGCAGTTTTTTGAAATTTATTGGAAATTGATGGGTTTACACAGGGGGTACAAAAATTGTCAAACTGGGTGGCCGATAAGTAGTTGCACACACAAGGTAGTTGAAATAGGGGGTGGGGTAGCATTAGAGTTACACAGTGTGGATAAACAATTGTTCGAATTTTTTTTTATTATAGTACATTAGCTGTTGCATATATGCAATATCTGAAACATGGGGCGAGGTAAAATTATAGTTATACAGTGTGATTTAAAGGTGTTAGATAAATTCGGGGTGGTTGACATATAAGGCGGAGACAAATTGTATTTTCCAGTATGGTTAAAAATATCTCAAAAATGGTTATTTAGCGTAGTCCGTAAGCAGTTGCATAGATACGTAAGTTGAAATATATAGTGGATAAGAGTTAAGTATTTAAAAATGTTATTGTATTTGGTGGCCTCTAAGCAGACGCATATATAGAGTAGTTGAAATATTTTGTAGAATAAAATTATGGTTATACAGGATGGTACAAAAAACAAATAAGTTATAATGGGTGACTAATTGGCAGCAATATATATACAAGATAGTTTAAATACAGATGGAAGTAGAGTAGTTCTTAAAAATATTGAATAAAATTGTTATATAGGGTGGCCATCAACATATGCGGTTTGGGTGAAATATAATGGGGAACGGTGAAATGAGTTATATAGAGTGATACAAAAAATGTTGTACTGGTTGGCCTATAAGTAATTGTATATATTAGGTGGTTGTGATCGGGGGCTTAGTAGAATTATAGTTTACAGGGTGGAGTAAAAAATGTAAAAAATATTGTTATATAAGGTAAACCATGATCAGTTGCATCCTGCTATATGGAATACCTAAAATCTGGCGTGAATCAAAACTATATTTATATATTTTGTTTAACACAATTTTAGAAAAAATTGGATATAAAGGCCGGTTAAAATTATAGTTTACGAAGTGCGTCAAAAATTATCAGATATAATAGTTATATAGCAAATGGGTGGAGTAGAACTATAGTTCGGTAATTATTTTTTTTTATATTGGGTGGCAAATAAACAGGAGCACATTCAGGATACGGTGAAGCAGAGTTACAGTTATACAAGGTGGTTACAATAAATGTTGAATACAATTGTTCTAATGTACGTGTTTAAACCCCCTATCCCTAGCCCTTTCAACTCAAAAATAAAGGGCTCAAAAAAGTGAAAATCACAGGACATGTAGCTCTCAAAAGTACTTGTGTATACATAAATGTGGGGAGAGTTTTGGAGCTCGCTACTTTGCTAGTGTGCTTTACACGTATGCAGTACAGATCATACAGTGAGAATATGCAGTATCCAGTAAATGTCCAAAATGAAACGACTGAACTGTTGGTACTATTTTTAGCATATTTTTCCTCAAAAATAAGTGAAATGTGCATTAATTATCGAAATATAAATAAGTTTGTAAATACTCTTAATAATTTTTAAGTATTCCAAAAAAAATTACACCAATAATTTTCATTTTTAGTATGAATTGAGGAACTTATTACCTGGTTTATTTTTATTTTGATTGTTCCTGCCATTATCTCTTGAAGTGGATATTTGATATAAACATAAAAAATTATTATAGGAATCGCGATTACTTCAATTATAAATCGAGTTTTTAAGAAAGATAATGGAATAATATAATCAGTAGTTTATATTCTGATTTGTTAATTTTTTAGTAAAAACAATTTAATGATATTTTTGAATTCTGTAATTTTACTTCTACGATATAGTATTTCATTTCTTATAACTTTCAGGTTTCAATCATTAATTGTTTTACAATTATATCGGTTTGTACTGCAACGCTTCTTGTGGAACGTGTAACGGAGATAACGGCCACAATTCTGCACCAATTGTAGATCAGGAGAAGAATAGTGACTATGAATCTGGCGAGGATATTTAAATATGTGTGATTTAATAAATTAATAAAAGATATGTTATAATACTGACGATTTTGTAAAGCACTTGTGACGTTTTTTTTCAATTGTTATCATATGGCGTGACTAATAATGATTAAAGTAAAAATAAATAATTATACAAAACATTTGAAACCATGTTCTCATATTTTCTTTAGTTGTTTGAAACAATTTTAACGTATAAAAAAGTTATTTGTACAATTTTCGCAGTTTTATGCAATGGGGGGATTATTTAAAAAAAGATAATAACTTACACTTAAGAACATGTTCATGAATTTTTTACAGTTTGAAATATATTATTTTGTATATAAAACTTGTTTGTATAATTTTTACATTTTTATGGAATGAGGAGTGGTTTTTGATGGTTTAAACTTAATAAATTGAGAAACCATAATAACATACACTTAAGAACACATTCATATGTTTTTTTACAGCTTGAAATAATTTTTTCGTATATAAAAATTATTTTTGTACAATTTTCACAATTTTTATATAAAAAAGATAAAGTTCACTAAAAATCCGCTGTAAAGATATTTTAAGCTATTAAAAAAATTGTTTTTTTAAGAATATAGTTTTAAGGGTAGATTTTTAAGGGCTGATTTGTTGAAAAAAATATAATTAGCATTCCAACAGATATAGGAATACGTAATGCCTAGTATTTAATAATTATTTTATTTATTCAAGCAATAATTAGCTCAAGAAATGCTAATTTCTTCATTTTTATGAGAAGTGGTAGTTTTCACCTCTAAACAGAGGGAGTACACATTGTAAATACATAACTTTTGATAAAGAGGGTAAGACAAGCTTAATTCCAAATTTTCATACAAATCCATGTTGTGGTGCGACAAAATTGCCAGGTATTACCCTATTTTTACCGTTTGTGGCTGGACTAATAATATAATAAGAGATTGCAATATAATATGGTATTGAAACTTCGGTGAGACTTGGAAAATTCAGTTTTTCTACTCAGGGAAAAAAACGAGTCCGAATCACATTCTGTATTATCCGAAATACAACCCGTATAGTTTTTAGTGTTCTAGAAGCTTTGAGTAGAATTATTGCACAATCTGATAACTTTCACATTTTGATACATACAGCGTTTTGCAAACTTATTAGGAAAGTACTTGGGAATATTTTAAGGTAACATGTTTAATTTCCGTAATTTGCTTAATTAATACCATTTCGACCGGCACTTATTATCTTGAATGAAACTATATCTTCATATGACTAATTTTTGTTATAGGCTGCCGTTATTTTGACCCACCGGACTTAGTATTCGCATATGGTGTAAAGTTTTCTTTGTAGACTTGCTATTCTTGATCCTTTTAATGTTTTCTTAGAAGAAAAATACCGCACTAAGAATGAAAGCTGTTGTTTAAGAAATCCAAACATTTCAAGGTCATATCTATATACATGTTGAACTTTTAAGGTTTTTTTCATTGGAACCTGTGAATTACGGACATTGTTTAATGCCATGTCAGTTATTTGACATTTTTAACCCTCACCAGGTTATTGCTATTTTCCAATTATCACACAGTGCGGCACAGTGCCCACCACCATGTGCTCCACAAAGTGGTACAAGAAGTAGCTGTGCCCTCCGATGTTTTATACACCTAATTTTAATTGACACTGAGTTTATCACAAAGCATGAAGTATGTAAGAAAATTGCCGCACAAAGACACTTTGTGCTCTGGTAAATGCAAAACTGCCTATGTTTACAAAATAGCTGTCTTGGTGTCTTAGTGACAAAATCATCTTATAAGTAAGCTTAGGTATCTGTTTTCGGACACTGAATTAATAGGGACTTAATTACATTTCAAACTATTATTTCAATACGTTGTGGAATTCTAATGCGTTATCGAAATCGGATGTTGCTAATTCCATACCGCAACTCCTTGTTACAGTTTTTTTTTAATTGAACTAGTCCTCCCACTGCACTAGAATACTAAAACGGATATTCTGTATGCTACGCATCGGATGTTGGGTTGTTATTTATAAGTGCTAAGTTGACTATTACTAAGAAACACAATATAAGCATTCTCCTTCATTGGAAATTAGTATTACATACACACTTAAATGCCGATGCAAGGTTAATATTTTTTATCGCGTGCTTCAAATTCCCATACTTCAAACAATCTGAACGTCAAAAGGCATTTGTAAAAAGATTTAATTATTATTAATATTTCACAATACTATCCACATTATAAACGGAGAAGGTGGGAGTTTTTTAAATTTTATTTTTGTTCTCTGAAAAGGAAATCCTGATTTAACCCTATATGGATAATATCGATCATTAATATGGAGACAACACCCCATTAATATCCATTGAAGGAACAGAAAATCTGACCTCTCCCGATTAATTATCCAATTAGAAGCAAAATAATTAGCGATGACCACACAGAGCATAGGCCTAATTGAAGCTTTTCCAGTGAATAGCTCCAAAGGGATGTTGAATGAACCCGCATCATCATCATCATCCATATAATGGACAAGTTGGTTAATGACGAGTCGCTGTTTACGATAATGCAATATTCCGGCCGGCCTAGACTTGCCCGGATCTAAAATCTGGGCTCATGGTCCTATGCCGGATTGTTTACTTTCCACTGGACAGATTTCCGGTTTGTATTTATTTGACATGGAAAACAATTTAGTTTTAATTACATAAGAATTGTTTTACCGTAATTTTAATGGAACGTATTTGTTGATTTTGTTCGTTCTATTTTCCACTTTTATTCATTTGCCAAATGGGTTTTTAATCTTACGGGCATACATATTGTATTCAAACTAATAATATGAAAGTAATTTTAATTACATGACAAATAGCCCGACTTGATTTTATAAACACTTTTGCTCAAAATATTTTTTTAATTGTTTTATTTTTTAAACTGTCCATAATTTGAAGACACTAAATGTACATACATCACAATTCCATAATATATTGGCTTAATACAAACACATATAAGATCCGGATAGCCTTAAAACTTAGTTGACCATGTCATTTTCAGTTCATAAGTTTTTGCGTCTGCTTTCCCCCAAAATTTTATTTTAAGGGAACCCTTAAATAATGCAAATCGTTTTTAATATAACCATTAGTAACCTTGCTTAAGCAGGTAGTAAATATTTTTGTATTTGGGGCTATTATATGTGTAAGCAATAAAATTATTATTAATTGTCAAACTTTATAAGAATTTTTTTAATTAGTTTGAATACACTAAAGGTCCAGAATTTAGTCTTTAGCTTTATTTACTGTCATTCTCGCACAATATCTGTTAATAATGAGATATTTAATTATTTTATCAAGTTAAATATCAAGTATGTCTGAATTTATGTCCTCAACAACAACATGGGTATTAGGAACAACATACATAGGGCATTCAAGGTACTAAATTTTAAAGATTTTCGGTAGGATGTAGGATTTACGGTCATCTAAGCGATAATCACAATAATTCAGTATTCTAAGGACATACAGCAAAAGTAACTGATCTTATTGCATATTTAGTTAACTTTAGAAACGTTTTATATAAATTGCCCAACTAATTAGCATTTGAATTTATTTCAGACTTAATTGAAACAGTTCGTTGACCGCTATTACCGGCCCTTTGCGGCAAATAACATATATATTCTTCCAAAATATAGCGATTGTCAAATTATATCCATAAAACAACAAGTTTATTATATTTGTTTGAATACAAAACAATTGTAAGTTAAGTGTAGATTGCTGAAAGGTACAGTGAACTTGTTCAAAGTTGATAGTATCAAATCTCCATTTTGAACGGCGTTATAGCTTTTACTAGATCTTCTTTAGACTATTGTGCTTTGCTTGTAGTCCTAGGCCGGTCCCGCGGCATCTGATTTCAAAATAAAAACTCATCAATCAACTATAGTAAAAAACGTATGTTTCTCATAGGGGATACTACCGATCGGTGTTTAGAATGATTGGCGAAAACTTTTTTGGGCCAACTACTAAAAACATAAATTACTTATATACTCAAGTGAGCAAGTTGGATAATTACATATGTAATAATTGGCAATTAGAACGATATTACTAGGAACAAATTATTATAAGCTTATTGAAATTAACAATTCCTAATACAAAATACGATTCAACTCTTCACACCCATAGGGTATTATCAAAAATCGCAGCGTGCGGCCAATAAGCTTTCACGGTCATCTAACAGATGGTGGTAACTAGAGTTAGTTATTCGGAGAAGTTATAAATTTGCCAATGACTAGCATTTCCGACTGACTGGTATTCTCTCTTCTTACCTTACAAAAAATATTTCTTAGAGGGACAAAGCAGCCCTTAACAGGAACAAATTGTCAATATTTTAACCTAACTTATAGAAATCGATTATTTAAGAAATTTACATCAAATGACATTGATTAAACAGTTACACTGTAACTATTGGTGACACAGCTAAAAATCAACAGCTTGTAAGAATCTGATGCAAAACCTATGAATACAGAATGTGATAATATACCTATTAGGTGCAAAATGCATCATGTATTTAATTGTATAGTTGTCCATTGCAACAACACGTAAAGAACGACAAAGAGACTTAATAAATTCACTTAGTTATTTAACAAAATATAATAAGGTTAAACTAGAGATATGGCAATAGGTGCGTGTTCGATTTATGGATGAAATAATTAGAGTAGATATTTCACAGTTGAACTCATACTCATATCGGAACGTAA
The DNA here is from genome assembly GCA_034190945.1 of Octodonta nipae. Classification (NCBI taxonomy): domain Eukaryota; kingdom Metazoa; phylum Arthropoda; class Insecta; order Coleoptera; family Chrysomelidae; genus Octodonta; species Octodonta nipae. Next base: position 159,685,473 of record CM067216.1, on the reverse strand, counting down.
ATTTTGTTCTTATAAAATTACGGTAACCCTAAATTAACCTTCAAGGTTATCATTATAAACACAGGATTCCAATTACACTCTGTTAATGGAAATTTGTAAAAGTTAGCGAATACTTGACTGGCATACATTTCATTACCACAATACATAAAGTAGGGTACAGACCCCGAAACTACTTTGCATAGCAGCAAATATTTTATGATAGTTCAAGCCGAGCTTCTATTTAGTTATTAATTGCGTCTCTAAACAATTTCGTCTACACTGTCTCATAGACCAAGACCTAGGAATATTCATAAAACATCGATGCATCGAATCCATTAAAATTATGAATATTCTCGTCAGCCATTTTGGTCCAGCTGCCACTCCTTCTCCATGTTCACAATGTATTAGGCTTCAGTTTCAAATCAATAAAGATAAATTCTTTGTGGTAAAACGTGAAAAATTGTGGGATGAATGTGTCCCTAGTTTTTTCTTCAATAGAGTAGTTTGGAAAAACAGGTAAAAGTAGGTATACTTTACCCTAGATAACACGCTGTTAGTGAAGCAGTAGGTAAACGTATGTTAGGGTTCTCAGATAAGATTGTAGTAAAACTACATTTTTCCTGAATGAATTAGTTTTTTGATAATGGACGTTATTTGTTAAGAATCACGGTATTTTTTTCTACAGAGGAATTAAAAAAACGCTATTATTATGTGCCAAGTTTGCGAAAAAAAATCAATCTGATTGAAAAATATATTTATATCCCACAGATAACCTTAGAAGTGCGAAATGAGTTTAACATATGGGACGGGAAGGAAATTGGCTATCGAGTGCCTACCTAATCCCGTTTTTGAGAAATGCTTTGTTATCATGTCCCAAAAACTGAACAACTATATATTTTTTTTCTCGCTTGTTCTGCTTATTAAATTGTACATTATTGTCTGTAAGTACTATTCCAACATTCTATACCGGGGATATAAATTAGGAAAATAATACTTTAAAGAAAGAACCTTAAATTTTTAAGTTCTGCTCGTTTTAAATGTGTTAATAATCAATGACCTAACAGAAGCCTTCCTGCGTACTCAACAACTCAAAACCAAGCCTCTTTAGAAGCATACTTAATATTTTTCAGATTTCAATGTTTATTAACAAATTAAAGGGGAGCCATTGTTCTTTGTAATTAGGTACAAGGCAAAAGTGATAGACGAATCCAAAATGGCTGACAAGAATACCAATGTTTTGGTACCCTATTGAGCCCCGATTCTTGTTACCATTCGACGGCTCTACTATTCCAAAGATGACGAAAGTGGTATAAAAATTGACGTAATTTAATGAAAATTAACCAGTAAATTTAACTTTAATAATAATGTTTTTGGAAAATGTTGTTTTTGTAATTGTTATTTTTGTAAAATAATTCTATTTGTATTTTTTAGCTCACTTATGAAGCTATATAATATATCGCACTCATATAATTAACCAATACTTAAAAAATTAAAGACATTATTGCAGCTATTATAGCACTACACTTCAGATACCCTAACTCCATGTTCACATCACAAAAGCGGAACTTAACACCTTTAAGTAATTGGAAATGGCGAATATCAAACTATTCCACAAAGTATTCGATGTTGAAAAAACACTGATGCAGGGTTCCGATGTTTTTTCTTGATGAATACCCCTACAAGACCTAACTAGCTAACTTCCGAATATTTCTGCTTCCGAATATTTCTGTTGAGTCCAGCCGGTAATTGAGAAATTTCTGGCGTGCGTGCTTGGTTGGTAAAACTTTATTTTTACAACCAAGTATCAATTCAGAGAACCCTAGCGTGCTCTGCGTGAAGTATTATGACGACTATTTCTATAAATTGTGGAGCTTAGAGTAGTTAATTGCAGAGAGTGGCAAAGCTACAGTAGTATAGCGCTATGTTATGTTGGGGAGCTGCGTGCCTATATGTCCCAAATACTTCAGCATTATATTTATTCTACCACAAAAAATGCTTGGACTCAATTTCTTAGAATTTGACAGTCCTAAAGTTTTGGACTGGAAGTACAAAATTAATATACTAGGACTGGTTTATTTTGTGACTATAACTCTAGGTGCAGATATACTATGTTTAATTTTGGGTGTTTAGCGTAATTTTGATTTTGGGTTGCCTGACATTTGTACGGATTTTTTTAAATATTATCAGTGATTGATACAAGTATTCGCGATTGAGCGAAATACTAATGCACCATGTATAATATGCCTAGAACAATGTCAACACGCTTAGAAAAATGAGAAACTTTGATGGACGTACAGAAATTTCAACAACTGCTTTGTAAATAAGTAAGAAGTGGAAAATGAACCCTATTTCGTTCTAGTTTCAATCTATGTCATTCAATTGCAAACACTACAAACCATGAGCGGACCATGAATTATTTATAGATGGCATGATTATAGGAGGAAATTTATCCAGTAAAATCGAATATATGTGAAAATATTAGTTTACCAGCAAAAATATTCCGTGTCACCTACGTTACACGTTACCTGAATAAAAACTATGTACTGATATCATGTTTATTTGCATGTCCTAATTAGGAGATTCAAATTTAAACCATTTTGTTTTACATTTATCCTTTTACAGGTTTTTATAAATAAACTGTTGTTATACTGTACTGTATCATTTACTTAATGGGCTTAAACGATGACATTCAGTCTTATCTAAGTGACTTTACTTGTTAAAGTTGGAGGCGTCTAAAACTCTTTGAGAACCGTCAACTTTTTACAGGTAGTTAATATCAAAAACAACTACTATTCAATTAGTATACCAATGCACTACTGTCCAGTTTTCGCCGCTAATAATCAAAAGTTTATGAAAGCATATGAATACTTAAAAAAGTGAAGAAACAGCAAGTTGGAGACCTACTACAACACAATTGCCGCACAACTTGTAGATAGGCAGTGCTGTCTAAAAGCCCACAGTACTATCTGTAAATTTACTAGTTCATTCAGATCTACTCTCTTTATTTTCTATAGACAACTCTCATCATACCTCCACCATGTCGATGCAGATCGTTTAGTTCTGATAGTATCGCTAAGTAACACCGGTTTACCTAAAACAGGAATTTCGTGTTCTTTAAACTAGAGTTACTTGAAGAAAACTATATTCTTCACTGCACCCAATAATATTATATAAACAAAACGTACGGTTTTCTTAGTTCACGATTTTAAAAGGAATTAATATTTTTCATTAAAAAAAACATTGAACCAAATAAGTATTAGTAAAACAAAGAAAATTATTGATGTACTTGTGTCTGTAACGGAAGTAATGTACAAATGTAAGCATTGGCGGCTGAGGGGTTATGAAACTGGTGGTGCACTTTACTGGTCAAATATTGTGATTCAAAGATGCTTTGCTAATCCTGCTTTGTTTTTTTATTAATTAAAGTATTCGTCGACTTTTTTCGAAAGAGAAGTGTTCAATGACCTTTTTATTAAAGTCTGCATTTATTGAATTTATTTTTTCAATACTAAGCACAGAAAGAGCATTTAGCCAGTCCTGAGGCATCGTACTTCTAAGAAACGTTTTAATCCTTCGCTCCTGTTTCGATCCAAATTGATTCCCCGCTATAAATAATGCAAGGAAAACAAAATAATAATGTATTGATGAGATCACATCCACACAACCATTTCTTTTTATTATAAATTTCACTTATAAAACTTGGTTTAAATACTTTATTTTTCATTTTGCACCGTTGTTTTCAATTAAGATATGGCTACGAGGACAAAAACAAAGCAACTACTAATTAAATCACGTAAACAAATATTTGAGTTATTGAAACGTTCGGATACGTCCGGTCAATATCAGCACTGCTCGGTGTCTTCGTGCGGCGTACTCCATATAGTTTGCATTAACTATCTTCTATCTCACGCGCTAAGCGTGTTACATCAGATCTCATAGGAGCTATATAAGTTTCACCGTGCGCTAGCCAAAGTGCACGGTGAAATATTCTATGAAGCGAATATGTCTTAATACAAGTTTGGATTCGAACTTAAATTGTTTTTTGATAAATTCGTTGTTATTGAAATGATATTTATTAAAAATTTTGTGTCGATTTTTAACCTTATTAAAAGCTTATTAAATTTGTTGGTTCAGCGCACGAGTGCACTTAAGGGACATCCGACCCTGATTGGGAGTAAAATTGTGTTTCGTTTTATATTTTTAGAAAAAACAGTTTATGGATTTAGGTAACGTTGGTAATTTGTTATTTTTCTCCGCTACAGTCACTACCATTGTGAACAAATTAATTACACTTATCAACATAATGTCTGATCAGTCTGATAATTGCTGACTGTGATTTTAGTATTATCTCAGTTTCGAAAACGTACCATTTTAGCTCTAAAACTGGAATCGTACAAATCGCAGACATGCGCTTTGCGTAGATCCTGAACGGTGTACCCTTTGATTCGGTAACAGTAGACTGCATCAAGTTGGGACAAACCTATAATGTTTTAAAAATTCTAGTTTCTTGTTATAGTTTACAGAAATCAGCTGTTATTAATGTTAGTTTATATTTTATAACACAATATAGCTCAAACCAATAAACATGTTATCATTCAGTTTAAAAATTATTGTAACAAAGTATTCAGTTTACTAAACTAACAAGCAGCGTGTGGTGTTTGGAATAATATAGAGAAAAATCTAGTGAGCATTAATAGCACGTCATTACTTCTTGCGAGCGTCTTCGCAGAGATGTAAACGATTATAAATCCTAAAGTATTTCAGAATTCCCGAGAGAACTTGCACTGAGCCGAAACGAAATGTGTTTACTGCATTAAAGTTACAACGTTGTGAAAATCTGCAGTGGAAATGTGTTTACCGCATTTCCGAGACTTCTTCAACTTCATAATTTTCTACCCCTTGAAAACTCCCTATTGTCGCTTTTTAGCTGACTCACTTCATCCAGAACCACCCATTGAGGCAATAAAAACAAAAATTAATTACCCCGCTAACACCGTATAAATCACATTTCACTCCAGTATAAAATACCGTCCTGCCATGTTATAGCTTCAACTGCCAATGGGCAAGAAGTGTTTATTACTGTTAAATGATCTATCGACGTGCGGCGCTGGTCATGTTGGTTGCACTTCCGCTTTCCGGCTCAATAAAGAGCTGGCGGTAATAATCTTTACACATATTTTTTAAACGTCACTTCTCCCTGTTTATCGATCAATAAATGTGCTCTGACATTGTTTTTTCAGATTGTAAAAATTTGTGATTGTTAAAGAAATGTTTTACATTAATAATGGAAAGTATTAGTGTTTGAAAATGTTTTATTCTAGTACAGAGCAATGTTAAATAATTAAAAATAAAACGTAGTATCTATTCGATTTTTTACAAAAATTAACATTACCAAAAGAAAATTATTTTATTTCACAAATTCTCTACATTACACTCAATACTTAAGTCCCATTTAGCTCTTGATATTGAGATAAGCAAAAACTATCCCTGCCTTCCTTTTTACTGATTTGAAAAAAAACAGTTTTGTTTATTTTCGTCAAAACTCATAGCCTTAGCATGTTGTTGTGTGCCTGTATAACAGAGGTGATCAGTGTCAGTGCCAATGTCTTTTGAATTTCGTTAACTGTACGTAATAATATCAGAAAATTGTTTCATTCAACAGAAGTGCACAAAATAACCATTCTACAAATGATTGGTATGGAGTATGTATGTAACCCAAGGAACAATTAGCAAAATAGAATAAAACAGTTCGGCCAGCTGGGTCATGTAAGACAAATAAAAGCAGTAGCTGTAAGTGATAATATGAAATTGGATATTATGCTTGAGTTTCAAGAAAACCCACATAATTCTGGTCGAAAAGCAGCCCCACTGTTCAACGTTAGCCATAGCATTAAAGGAAACTAAAATGCATCCCTATAAAATGATACCAACTCAGGAGCTCATGGAAGACGATTTCGGTAGGAGAACATATTTCTGTGAACAAATGATGGTAAGGTTAGTTAACAATGTGATACAATTAGAAGATATAATGTTTTCTGATGAGAACACATTTACACTTCACGGTCATGTCAATCGCCAAAATTGCCGCCATTGGTCAAATGAGAATCCCTCCCTGGATGACAGAGAAAGATAAGCAATATCCTGAAAAAGTTATTATTTGGGCAGGAGTTGTTAAAACTCATATCGTAGGTCCCTTTTTCATTAATGGCAACTTGAATGGAGATAAATATATTTAGAACTGCTTCAAAATAATGTCGTGCCAACTTTGACAAAGTTATAACCTTATAAGTAAACCCACAAATTCCTTTCAATACAATTTCAGCAAGATGGAGCACCGGCCCATTACAAAATCAGTGTCCGGCAGTTCCTGAACAAAATTTTTCCAAATCGGTCGATTGGGAGGCGCGGATCGATATAATGACCAGCATGAGCTCTTGATTTGATGCCATTGGACTACTTTTTGTGGGGATATGTCAAAAGTACTGTATACAAATCTAAACCCCTCAACTTAGATTACCTAAAAAGACGAATCACGCTTGCAGTTAGATCAGTCACGCCTGACGTTGAGTAACGTTAGAAGACATTTCTATACCAGTTATTAGCATGTTGCCAAGACGTTTGTTGCGAGCATTTTGAACATTCCCTAAATTGACATTAATGTTTTTTTTATATTATTAAGAAATAATCAATATTACTTATTAGGCTTTTAGTGTAATGTAGCGAATTTTTGAAATAAAATAATTTTCTTTTGTTTAATGTTAATTTTTGTAATAAATCTGAAAACACTGACTATTTCGGAAACAGTTCAAGATATGTGTAGGACATTGTACATGAATTATGTATATAATTTTCTGGAGAACCCAATAACTAAATAATATACAAGGGCTTGCATTTAAAATAAGAAAACTGGTATTGGCCACTGTCACATGACACACCCTATTTAATTGTTTTTTTTTTGTTAGAAAAATGCGCATTTAAATATACAAATCGAAGTGTCCAAGCGTTTTTCCCAACACGCCTATTTTATTCGTTGTCGAATTTATTCCATTTGGCTGTTCCACACTGTATATATATATATATATATATATATATATATATATATATATATATATATACAATTGATTTCGGTAATAACGGCTGATAACTTTCAAATATTACACTAAAATATCGGGTTTACAAGGAAATACGCTTTTAACTTATTGCGTTAGTCGAGGTTGTATAAGCAGAAAAGCATCTATAAAACTTTAGAATATTCTTAAAAAATTTTTAGCAATTCAACTAACAACATTGTCACGTTTGCATATTTGATTTGAAGACATGTGATATATATTTTTTAAAGTACGGGTAAACTATTTTTATTCTTTGTAACTTACTGATGAATTGAAATATTATTAAGGAAAAATTCAAAGGGAGCAAAAATATCGACATTTTATTTAATCAATCTCAGAAATCTGTGTTATATACAGATTGATTATGAGTGGTTGAAAACTTATTCTCCATTTCCAGTAAGTTACAGTAAATTATATTTAAATTTTGTAAATCTGTCTTTTTGTTGATGGTATTACACTGACCGTTAATGAAGACCAGCTCCAAGAAGCTACGTTTAAAACTGTTACGTTCAATGGCCAGAACTTGCGGATTTTAAAGGGAAGGAAAATAGTTATGTTCTAAACATTGGGTGGCTAAAGCAAAACTTTCCTTTTTCAGTTTTATATCACTCTTGTGTAATATAGGAAGCTGGGCAGTTGCTACAGTCGATTTTATATATAACGTTAGATTTAAGATCATTAGGAATTTTATCTTTTGTTCTGCTAAATAGATGATTAACAGTTTTTATAGAATTATGAGCAAATTTTATACTAGGTTCGTTTTTGAAGATCTTCAATAATTTTGGAGTGAATTCTTTGACATATGGTATACAGGCAAAGCAGTAATGTGCGTTAGAACTTTCTTGGTTAATATTATTTACATGAAAATTATTTTGACTTCTTTACATGAAAGTGTTCATATTGTTACGATGTTTGCAACTATCTCTCAACAAACTTGGGGTATTAAATAATATTTTGTTAAGTAATTTATAAGGATAATAATTATTTAGGAATAATGTTAACAAAACTTGTAAGCTCTCTTATCTTTGAACGATGGATGGCAAATTTTAAGAACTCTATTTTTCATGATACTAACCAAGTTAATTTTCATTTTAAGTGGGTGATTCGAGTGGAAACTCATATATCTGCATAAACTGCTAGATTTCCTATACCAATCTAATTTTAGAATATTGTCAGTGTCCCTAAATATTCGTGTGTCTAAAAAGGGAATGCTATGTGATTCATCTTCTTCGTCAATAGTGAATTGCAAAAATCTATTATAAATGTTTAAAATGTTCAAAAGTTCACCTTTGCTATCAACAGGAACACTACAGACAATATCATCTACGCATTTTTTTAAATGGAATGTTAAAACTAAGTTTAGGTATACATTCAGTGACCAGATCGTCCATAACATACTGAGCAATAATAGGAGAAAGCTTAGAGCCCATTGGTTAGCCAAAAACCTCTTATAAAACTTTCGATCAAACGAAAAAACAGTGTTCGTGAAAACAAATTTAATTAGTTCAAGGAAACTATTTTTACTAATATTTGTGTGAGCGGAAATGGAAACCCAATTTCTATCAATAATAAGTTCTACCAAATTTAAAGGAATGTTTGTGAAGAGTGATTTTACATCAAGACTAACTAATACGTAATTTTGAGGTAACGAATAATTATTACAGGTATTGAAATTTAAAAGAGTCTTCAACATAGAACTCATTGTCTTTATTGTATGCCCTTGTAAGGACTTCTAACAAAAGTGCGGCAATACCTGAATTTGGAGCATCAATAGAAGAGACAATTGGACGTAATGACAATGTTGGTTTATGGATTTTCGGCAAAGTATACAATCTAGAACATACAGAGTTATATATTGAAAACTTCTTTGCCATCATACCGTCAATCTCACTATAATTTATTAACTTAGAAATTAGTTTTTGAGCCTTTTGTTGAATATTGGATGTAGGATCCGTATTTAGTGTTTGGTAATAGTCACCATCACTAAGTAACTCGTACGAAAGGTTCCAATAGGTATTTTTATATATAGCTGTTCTTACATTATCTTTGACTGATTGCATAATAAGAATGTCTGGGTTATCTTTGAGAAAACGTTTGGCCACTGAAAATGATCTACTTAAATTGTAAAATTTACTAGTATATGTGTTCATAAAATTTTATTTTAGAAGCACATATGTTTTGTGATTTTTTGTCATTTATTTGTTGAACAGCAAATTCAATTTCTGCTAAGTATCTTTTTAATGAAATATCTGATTTATTAGGAGCTAAACTAAATTTTGGCCCTAATGAAAGAATATCTATAACTTCCTTTGGAAAATGTGTGCTGGAAAGATTCTTGAACCAATTATCACTAACCTTAATTGATTGACATTGTGAATTTATAAATTTATTGAGTTTTCTAATATTTGTTTCTTTAATTTTGCGAAAATCTTTATTAAAATTATACATATAAAATACTTTTTATCAAAAAAATATTTCTCTCCTTTTTTTAAGAATACCAATAAATAACATCATGAGAATTTTGAAAAATGGCTGTTCCCAAGCGGCTGATTTTGGCAAAACGGGTCACTCCCGAGTTGGTAAATTTAGTGCAGCTCGCGATTAAATTAGCCGAAACTTTTTATGACGAAAGGTGTAAAATGAAGAAATCTATATTGGTACAAATCGATAAAAGCTATAAAAAGAACGTTGTCGCTATTAACTCATATAATACTGACGCACCAAGTGTATAAAATTGGTTTTTAAACTGTTTATTGCATACCGAATGTCGATAACTGGCTTGAAACTGAATCAATTTGAAGAGATCCTACCAATAAAGTTGATATCGCAGTTGGTATGGGTTCAGAATATCAAACTTTTACGGTAAGTTCAAGTAAGGAAATAGAAGTACAATATTGTAGATGCGAATATAATGTGCTATTGATTCTTTGTTAGAATTATTTAATATAATATAAAGATTAGGATTTCTGATAGAAGTAGCGTTTTATCGATTAAGATTTTTTAACAAAGTTTAATTTATTATGACAGTTATTAACCAATACGTTATGACATTACTATATATATATATATATATATATATATATATATATATATATATATATATATATATATATATCATATGTCTAGTCATAAGCTTCCACGGATAGAACAGTATGAAGAAATATTTATCCGGGAATACATCCGTTCATTATATTGATTCATCTTTGAATCCTGCAGAAGCATTGAGATTGCCAAGTGAGACCTTGACAAAACGTCTGCAGGACCCAATCATGAATCAATATAACGTTCCCAATATATATGTTCAGAAGCAAATTACCATTATTAATTTCATCCTTAATTATTGCTAAACATGAAGCACTAGCGATCTAATCGCATTCATTTGATAAAATTAAAGCATACTCTTACAGCTTACAGTATAATAGGGTTGAATTTTGAAATCGTATGTTATGAAAAAAATTTATGTAAAGCAGTACATCGGATCCTATTCCACTAAAAAGATGTCACACCCAAACTGTTCATAGTGGCTATGGAAGATATTTCCAAATAAATAGACTGGTCCAATAAAGTAATTTTTAAAGATCGCAAATACCTCATTCACATTACTGAATTAGTGGTTTAAACCACTAATTCGCATAGGAGGGAGCAGACAGAAAATCTCCAAAATGAAAGACAATGTGACAGATAAAATTACCCGAAGAATCAACTGGATTGCCTTTGGCAAATTTGTTCATTGAAATTCGAAACACCAAATTCCCCAAAGTATCCTACCCGTTCTAACTTATGGTGCTGAAACAAAAAAATCTGAGACACAAACAAAAAGGGAAGACATACATCCAGAAGTAGATATAAATGACTCTGATCGTGTTGTTATGGCTATAGTTCCAGGCATATTCACAAATGTTTGACTTTTCGAATTGTTGTTTCTGTAAATATTTTTGGGTTCATCTTTTGTACATTTAGATAAATATAGGTTTCTCTCGCTTACAAATTTATTACATTCGCAAGGTATCTCATGAATGCTAAGTTTGCAAGTTTTGGGTTGTGTTATTTGGTTTAGTTTGTGATAAAAATGATTTTAGTGTATTTTAAGTCTTGAATGTTATTTTAATATTAAATTTGTTGCCCAATGTTTTTAGTCTTTCTGAAAGACCCTGTATGTATGGTATGGTTGTTTTAATGCGTTTGATTATCTTTGGTATCAGTGTTTCTTGGAGCTACTTAGTGTTGGATGTTAGTGATAGTTTTGTCTTCTATTTTGTGTAAATCTTTATTGATCAATTTCTTAGCATAATGGTTAGCAGATACTACACATTTTGTAGAAAACTTTGAACATTTATTCATATCAGGACAGTTACTTTTCCATTATTATATGAAGGTTTGATTTAGTTACTAATTTGTGTTTTGTGATTTCTATCCTATGTATAATAATGTGATGTCGTTCTAAGCGTTTCAACTTAAGGTATTCATTTGAACACAATTGATAACAACGCTTATAAGTAATGGAATTGTCTTGAAGATTGTGAAATCTCACGAACAGGATATAGTAATTAAATTTGTTGCTCTGATATACCTCAATATTAGTGCATACCTTGGAGCATGCGTAATTGTTTCGGCATATAGAATTCTAAAATATAAATATTTTGTAAATATTGTAATAAATTTCTTGTGTTCAATTTCACAAAGATTCACACTCACTGTCTTCTAAACGTTGTTTGTGGCATATTCTTGATTACTTTTATGTTTTTTTTTGGGTAATAACACCACAATAGAAATAAAACACGTATATTTTACAATCTACATCAATAAATATAAAGCTATTGACAACGAAGTCAGAATATACTTTGAAACGTTTGGTATTCCTGCAATATACGTCGTTTTATTTCTATTTTGGTGTTATTGCCCAAAAAAACATAAAAGTAATTCACACTCACTTTCAACGTCTTTATTTTTATCAATCCGAGCATTTTTAAAGTCGTCTCTGAGGTACCAGTTTAGATAGTATTGAATTTCGGAACTACGTCAACCTCAATTTTTCAGATGAATCGAATTCTCGGGACAACCTTTGTTGCTACCTTTTTTTATATTCAGCCATTTTTATTCGCAATGCTTTAAAGAAGAAGTTTTAAATTATGGCGGCGTTAAAATGAATTTTATAATACTGTCTCCTTAAATGCTGATCGTCCCGATCGGAATCATCTTCTCCTTGGTAGGGAGCGAAACGGTCCAAATGTACAACCTTTTTCTTAGCTTTTGGATACCGGCGAATACCTGAGACAGCGTCATTGATCCTCTTGACCACCTCGTATGGGCCATCCCAGGCTGGTGTGAGCTTTGTAGATTTGCCTTTGCTTCCCCGGATGTTGTATAGCCAGACCCTGTATTTCTCTTGGAACCCGTCGATTTCTTGGGGCTGTTCTTCTGGTGAGCCAAAGGACAAATTACTAGGTAATCTCTGCTCATTTCCAAATATTACCCTAGGTAGAGTCAGTCCTTTACTGTTATGTACGACTGTGTGATAAGCCAACAGAAATAGGGGAATATGGTCAACCCAATCACTCTGGTTATTGATGACGAACTTGGACAGATGTTGTTCCAAGGTCCTCTTGAATCTTTCCACCATTCCGTCTGACTGTCGATGCAAAGGTGTGGTTTTCTTAATTCCCAACATCGTAAAAACCTTCTAGAATACAATGGAATTAAATTTAAGCCCAAATAGGACGCCCACTTTCTATTGGTGCATTCTGCCTTTGGTCCGGGGCTTCGGGCTCTTATGGCTCTATAGGTGTCACATACCGGCACCAAGCTCTCACGTCTTCGAAGTAATTTACCCAGTAACACGTACTATTCGCGAATTATATCCAAGGGTTTACTTCGGTTAGGACGGCGGCTAAGTTTTTCATTGGACTACCAGTTGGGATTTGGTTTCTCTTTAACATTCCACTCTCTACTGTTAGCGAAACCCATTGGGGCTACAATGACTTCAGGACGCCCCAGTATCGAGCTACCTTGTCTCATCGTGGCCTAGGTGCCCGCATCTTCTTAAGTAAAAGGATTGGTCCAATGTCTAAGTCAGCCAATTTGTACTGGGTACATTGTTCCGTTGTCCAATCTTCGTTCATCGGTGAACAAACCTGTCTGATGTTTATACACTCTCTCTGTTCTGTCTTCAGACAATGTCCGCATTCTGCTCTATAGGGTCTTCTTTACAAGGCATCATTATTAAGCAAGGCCGTATCCAGAGCTGGGGGGGGGGGTTCGGTGGTTGAAACCCCCAGAAATTTGGGAATGAAGACTCAATTTTAACAAACTTTTTTCATAGAAAAATTTTTGTATCATATACATTTCTTATATATTGGAAATATTGGAAATACATGAAAAGAAAAATAGCTTTTGCGGTAGTAAACATTTCATACATCTTCCAAAAAATTGTTAAAGTCGTCAACTTCCCTCGAATTTTTTTAATAAACAAGCAGCCGCCACGGTGTTCAACCTTGAAATCTGACTGCTGTAATTTCTCCATCCACCTGGCCAATTGTCCTTCTGGTGTCTTTATGTCCAACAGCCATTTGAGAATTTGAGAGTGGCATGATCGGCTCTGATTAGGAAGTGACGACCATAGAGATATTTGTGGAAATGGTCACAGTCCTAATTACTGCAAGAAGTTCTTTCCTATACGGTTTCCAGAATTCACGGCTGTAGTACTCGATCACACTTTCTCCACCCTCTTGCACCTGTGATTGGACGGTCCCCAAACCTGTGTTGCTGGTGTCGCACATAGGGTTATTTGATATTCAAATGTGGCCAAAAAACATTTTTTGAAAGTTACAAGTTAGGAGAATTCTATTGCTTGAAAGAATAGTGAAATGCATGGCCATCGTTAAGTTGGCCATTTTCATCATCATCATCTCTTCAGTAATAAATCGATTACAAAGTATATGTTAAAATAGGGTTTATTGTTTGCTACGGATACATCATACTATACAATATTCTCAAAGAGAAATTTGTATGACATTGTGTTTGTGTAACAGTACCCTTATAAACAAATCACCAAAAAAGTTGAATACTTTCCAGAAAGAAAATAGATTGGACGCCAGTATTACAGAAGATGAGTATAGTGATAATGATGAATAAGTATTGTTATTTCGAATCAATATATCAGTTTATGATAATTTTGAGACTTTTCCTAAGAAAACTTATAAAATAACTTTGTCCACATTTTAGTAGCAAATTACCCTATATGCGCCGGTTTCTTGGATGAACTTGGCGGACTCTGTAGGATAAGCTAGGATTGGGCTGGCACAAAGTGCCGCCTTTAGTCGTCTGAATGATGTTTCAGAATCCTGATTCCAACTCTTTTTCACTGGACTGTCGACGTAATGGTGCAGCAGTGCTGGCAAATCCCTCAACAAATCACCTGTAGTGGGAACGGATCCCAAAAAAATGTCGTTGAAGTATACTAAGCATTTTTTCGACGTCAACCGGCTCAATATATACTCCATTAACCTCTCAAATGTAGCGGGAGCATTACATAACCCAAAGGATATGACCGTGAACTGAAACAACCCTTTATTGGTGCATAACGCTGTCTTTCTCCGTCGTTTTCTTGTAGTCCAACCTGCCAATACCAACCCTTTAGGTCTAGTCTGGAGAACCAAAGAGGCAATGGGACCATGGACTGATGAATTAGCTCATTTACGGAGGAGAAGACCTTTTGGTGACAAAATTAATAGTAGAACAAAACCAACATCAAAGTGTTCTAATCCTAAAACATGATTAATTGACATCAAATTCAACATTTTTTATCGATGCATTTTTGTTAGCAAAAAAACCGCTAAAAATCGGTAGCAATTTACTTTTTTACCTTTTACACAAATTCTACGTCTGAAACCGTATTTGCTACTATGAGCAAACACCTACAAAATGAGCTAATATATATAAATATATAAATTCCAAAAAAATTAATAATCGCTTATATATTTTTTTACTTTAAAGCTAAAACATACTTATTAATTGAAACAGTAGATCTCCTCATACCCAATTCATGTTATAAAAATAAAAAATGTAGCCACGGTAGTTTTGGCAAAATTTCATTCAATCCTATGGAAGACATTTTTTTGAAAGGCTATATTGCCTCACCGGATGACCCTATCATTATGAATAAACCACCGATGGAATGTAGAAGAGTTGATCTTGAGACTCCTCATTTCACTTAGATATATATGTTTTGATCCTTTATTGAAATATTTACAAATGGAAAAACCCCTTGCAACAGCCTTCGCATTTTGCATAATGATTGCTCCGTCATTATCATTTCTGACTAAATGGAGTTTAGATATTCTATGTTGCTAAATTTATTACATAAATCCATATTATCCAAGAAATATAAATATGTACCTGCTTAAAATTAAAATTTGCATTAAGATTATTTATTATAAGGATATAGTTCCACAGGTAGCTCCCCTCAACAATTTTTCGAATGGACTCGTCAGAAAAATTGATATGGAATTGCCAAATGTTTTCAACGGTGGTATATTCATAATGATAGGGTCATCCAGTGAGATAATATGACCTTTCAAAAAGATATGTCCTCCATAGGTTTTACTGAAAATTCGCAAAAACTACCGGGGCTACAGTATTTATTTTTGGAGCATCAATTGGGTATGAGAAGATCTATCGCTTCAGTTAATAAGAATGTTTTACCTATCAAATAAAGAAATATATAAGCGATTATTTATTTTTCTGGAATTTTGGGTAAAGATTCCATTATCTAAGAAACCAATTAACAAAGTTGAGGTTGTAGCTCATTTCGTAGATTTTTCATTTCTATTTAACATTGCCCATAGTAGCAAACACGGTGTCATAGATGGATTTTGTGTAAAAGGTAGAAAACTAATTTTATTTCTTATGAAACAAAAACGCATCGATAAAAAATGTTGAATTTTATGTCAATTAGTCATGTTTTATCATTAGAACAAGTTGATGTTGGTTTTGTTCTACAATTAATTTTGTCACGTATTTTCGTAATTGACCTGGGCAAGATGGCTTGATAACTCAGTTTTGTAGCATGGACTCGATGTTTTCTTCAACTGCCTGTTGTTGACCCAATGGTAGTCGCCTACGTGGTATTCTTATGGGTTGAGCCTTCTCGGTATCTATTCTGTGTTGGATGATGTTTGTTCGACCGGTAGTACCATCTTGACCACTAATAAATTGATACAGTGTTAGCTCAAGTCATTTACAAAGAAAAAGGCCTTTCGGTTACAAAATCAATAGTAGAACATAATCAACTACAACGTGTTCTAATGACATAAATTCAACATTTTTTAACAATGCTTTTTTGTTTTTAACATGTTTATTTAATTTTTTGGAATTTCGGATAAAGGGTCCATTATCTTGTAACGGGTGAATTGCCGTTCTCCCTGTTACATTGATATTTACTAATATTTGTCGTATTAATAAATTACCTTTTATATTTTTCAAATCACTTTTCTAAAATTATCGTTTTCTGAACTGAGTTCTACCGTAATAAAACAGTGTATTTACCTTAATAAATAAACACGTAAGTAAATAGTCCTATTTTATTCGCTTATGCAATCGCTTTTTTCGCTTTTAATTGCTAAATCACAGTTAATTCGTTTGGAAGGTATTCTAAATCCAACTCTGTCCTTTGATTTGGCGCGGTAATGTCTGGATAGAAAGAACATCACGTGCTATTTTGATCTAACCTCCCTCCAAACTGGAAATATTAAATTAATATAATTTTATTGGGAAGAAGGAAACTGTCATTAATAAAATTTTATCTATGATTTAATTAATAAAATTTTGTTTTATTATTTTATCGAAATTATCTTGTATTAGTTCCCGTATTGACCAACTATTGATTAATATTCCTGCTTTCGCGCTCAATAAAATTCGAAATTTTAACATGTCATTTCCTTTCCCCACTTTTATGATTGGACAAGTGGGATTAACGCATGTCGAAGGAAGTAGATTTCTCTCTTCTGTCCCGACCAGCATAAAGGCGGTATGTAGGCAAATTTCGTTCCGAGTTTAATTTTTTTATTGGGAAAATTCTTTATCTTTATCGTGAAAATATCTGCTAGAATTTGCTTAATTTATCGTTTTTCCTTATTATCGTACCTTTGATTGTAATTAAGCAAATTCGGTTTATCGTTATAGTTTGATTTATCGAATGATTTTTTTTATAGTTTTTTATCGGCTATAGTGCATATTTTATCGTATCTATTAATAATTTTGGAAAGAAACTTTGGGTGAATCTGGTTTCATATTCATCTTAATATCGATATACCGCGTTTTCTTGCAACGCTAAATAGTTGGTGGCTTAACTGCGTAGTTCATTAATTTTTTGTGAATTTTTTTTGCTTTGCATCTGCGACGTAGTTGGCATCGATAAGCCATCGTTAGTTGCTAGAGATTTCACCCGTATCGTAAAGGAAAAAAAAAAGAACAATTATTGCTGGCCTCTTTTGCATTTTTAGGTATTGGTGAATCTGGAGAGTTTTTTTGACGATATCTGCCAAGGATCAGGAAAGGACAAATTGATGCACTAGACGAGGTCTCCTGTGAGCCTGAATTTAGTAGCTGACGAAGCTCCCCAACTGGGTTGGACTGTAACTGGGAAGATCATGTGAGTGACTTAAAATTTCTATTTTTTTTTCTTTGCATTTCGTACAGTATTTCATATATTTTATTGAATTTGATTTACATCTAGATATACCAGTAAATATATTAAATTTTTTTTAAGTCACTCGCTGATCTTTCATTATTCATTGGCCCAGATTGGTTGCTTGTCTGCTTAGTTATAAATAAATCACATTTTAATTTCTCCTTTCTCTGAGTTTGCAGTAGAGAGCCAAGCAGGTTCTGAGCTAAAGCATTTTGCTACGCCTAGTTTTCTTTATTTTAATTGTTTAACTTGGGGAGGTGTTTATGACCAGATTTCACATCTGATTTTTTTATTATATTTATGAATATAGATGCAATAATCATTTTTATCGTTTATTACCTTATCATTTTTAAAGTACCGTACATTGACATAAATTTAGAGTACTGAATTTTCCCATTATCTCGGAGGAAATTCGCTTTCATTCAGTCGTCGAACGGTTTGTCGGATTAGAAGGCACATTAGATCTTGAATATAATTTTTTTCATATCGTTATCTTTAAACACATTATTAGCTCTCAATCATAATTGTTTTATATATCTGATTTACCGTTAAATTTTATCTGTAATTAATAATTGATTTGTTATTTAAATCTAAACTAATTTGAAACTATTACTAGCAGTTGCAATTTACCTTAAATCTTATCGTTATCTATTTTACCTAGAAATTGAAGCATTTCAAAATTTACTTTAATTACTTAAAGTATGTTTCATTCATTTTTGGTAGTATTTAAATAGTTAATTTAGAGTGAAGAAGTTAGGGAAAACTAAGGTAGGGTGCCTCACCTCATACACGTGCCGAACCGATCCCATAGAGCATATATACGCCTATACTAGTCAGGGGAAAAATTCAGTATCGATACTCTAAGGGCTATAACTAATTGGCCAATAAATTTTTTTCATGTATGCCATCAACTGGGGCTAAGAGTGCCCAGATACGTAACCACTAGCCTCATATCAAGGGAGCAGAACTCTGGCAGTACTACCTGATTCGACTTGTCCTCTGGTAGGACAGTGGCAACTACTGGCCGCCCTGAGTTATTGGAACCTCAGCTGCTGGTTGGCATATAGCTCCAGGATCAGGACCTTGGACAGCAGACCCACCAACGGAAAGGCATTCCTACCAAAGATATTGTAAGGCAAGAATTTATAGATTGTTTTGTTTGTAACTTCACTCTAACAGTTTTTATATACCTCGATTGTTTTAAATTTTGTTCTCTGTTACCAACTTAACTAATAGAAAAATTGATTAATTTGTATTTAAATAAATAAATTGTAAATTTTCGTTATCTTGTCGTTTTTCTTGTGAACTGTGTGTATCCATTGGCCTGGCGCCCTTGTATAGTCCTTCTGCCAATTGAACAACGAACTCACGCCACCGGATACTAACTGAGCAGCCTATCGGCACAATATCGCCAAGACAGTCGAGAGAGAGGTGTATTGTCTAACCAACAAAATATCTCTCTCGAGCGCTGTTGCTGCTACAAAATTGGCGCTACCAATGTGGGGCCCGCGAATATATTGCTTCAAAAATTGGTACATTGGCTGAAGGATTATCTTATAAATTTGGCCTGTGGAGGTGCACAGCGAAACAAGAAAAAAATTGATTGCAACTGGAGTTCCAGTTTTAAGTATCGAATATCTAGTAATCTATCAGATTCAGTTATCGTGTAAATTTCAATCATCTGTTGATGAACAGTATCGTTTAATAACCTCAATATTTTGATCATATTGTTTTATCGAATTAATTAACCTGAACCATTTATCTAACAAAATTGAGAGATTTAATAATTGTTTATTTGTCGTACCTCATATATATATATATATATATATATATATATATATATATATATATATATATATATCTTATTTACCTTTTATCTTATCTTGATCTAATTTACCGTTATCTTATTTACCGTGTGGAACAATTATTTCAGTTATCGTTGCACCCTCTGATCTTTTATCGCTGTTGAGTGAATTGGAATTATCTTACCGTATCTTAATTTATCGTTTCCATTTCATTCAATATTTAATTACCGTGGGGGTAAGCATACCTCTGAAATACTTCCCTATCTCGTAACTCTATTATCTTATTGATTTCTCGTCTTTATCTTTTATCTCATGTCCATTTTTCTTGCGATGGAACCCAATCATTTGAGAATTAAGGAATTGGATTATGAACTGCAGATCCGGAGGATAAAGCCCATTGGGGATGTCGACTCTAAACGTAAGCTACTTAGAGGAGCTTTAAGTCAAGAAATTCATAGGCTGTCAGAAAATTCAGAAGAAGAAGAAAGGACAAAGGCCGACTTGCAAACTGAACTCTTAATGTTAGAGGGGGATTTAGCCTTCAAATTAGTACCTTCTGCTTCTACTCCACAAAGGACCTCTTCTGGTCATGAATTTACTCCCAGTCCTTCTGTCTATCGATCTATCGCACCTTATAAGTGGAATCTCCATTTTTCCGGGCACAATCCAAGGGAATCCGTTCATTCTTTCCTTGAAAAGGTTGAGACTCTCCGTATTGCTCGAGGTGTCACCAAAGATGAGTTATTTACTTCCGCTTGTGACTTATTTAAAGGGACAGCCCTAACTTGGTATAACAGCATTAAGGATAAAGTCAGCACTTGGGACCAGCTAGTTCAGAAACTCAAAAGAGATTTCTTACCGTACTTTTATGAAGAAGACCTACACAGGGAAATTGACTCTCGCACACAAGGCATTAATGAAAAGGTCACCCTATATATAGCTTGTATGGTTGGTTTGTTCAATCGTCTTACCGTCAAATTAGATGAGAAAAGTATCGTTAACAAAATTCGTCGAAATTTAGCTCCTCATTTTCTTTCCCATCTCGCTTTACTTCAAATTGATACCGTTGACCAGCTGTCTGACATTTGTAGACAGTTAGAAGAGTGTATGTCATGGAGCAAACGCTATAAACCACCTCCAAGCACTTCTAGTAATTTATTAGAGCCTGACTTAAGTTTTTCTGTCTCATTACCTGGTCTACCCAAGAATAACTCTTATCGTAATCAAAGTTTTTCCCCCATTCTATCGTCATCTCGCAATATAAGTACCGTTACCGTATCTGGCCTTCGTTGTTGGAACTTCAATACTGTGGGACATACTTATTCCGATTGCCGCCGCCTTAAGAAGCTATTTTGCTTTGGATGTGGTGCTAAAGAAGTCACGAAGAGAAATTGTCAGCGTTGCCTCTTTAGGATTCCAAAAAACGTAGTACCGACTGGAGATGGTCATCTGGATGCCGTCGCCAGTACTTCCAACCAAAGTCCAGGAAACAGTTCCGTTCCTCCTACCGATGCCCAACGAAAAGGCAAGGGCAAAGGAAAGAAGTCCACGTAAAACCCCCTATCTCTTCCAACCGCAAGGAGTGGAATCTTTGGCTTGAAAAAGTCAGAGAATTATGTCGTCCTTCCTGTAATTTAAGCCTTCTTTTCGTTAATAAACCTCATGACAACAGGCCTTATCTAACTGTTAACGTTTTTGACCGTGAAATAACCGCTTTAGTGGATAGTGGTAGTACCTCTTTCGTTTTAGGTTCCTCAGGGTTCTCTATCCTCAAGGATTTCAAGTTACCGATTCAATATCATGATACCGTGTTAATAACTACCGCCGATGGAAACCCTCAAGACTTGTTAGGCTATGTCATGTTGCCGATTTCCCTTAATGGTACCGTTAAACACCTCAAAGTGTTACTTATTCCGTCTGTCAAGCATAACCTTATTTTAGGTATGGATTTTCTACAGCTCTTCAAGGTAAAGGCAAATTTTTCTTCCCTATCTTATTATTATGGCCTCTCACAAATTTCAGCCATAAATACTATTCAAACGGTTTCCGATTTAACTCCTAAACAAGCTACCGAATTAAACAATGTAAAGGACCTTTTCCTGAGTTTATCGCCTGCTGATAGAATCGGCAGGACCCATTTAATAACTCATACCATCGACACTCGAAATGCAAAACCTATTTGTTCCCGTCAGTACCCCTTATCACCAGCGATGCAGAAGGAGCTTCATAAACAGGTGGATGAAATGTTGAAGCTTGGAATTATTCAGCCATCTAAATCACCTTGGTGTAGTCCGTTGTGGTTGGTAGCAAAACGTTCTGGGGAATACCGAGTTTGTTTCGATGGGTGAAAATTAAATGAAGTCACTGTTCCCGACCAGTATCCCATGCCTTTGGTGGATTCTATCTTGAATAAACTTAGGGACGCCAAATATCTAACTTCCATTGACTTGAAGCAAGCGTTCTTCCAAATCCCTTTAGATGAGTCTTCCCGACCTAAAACTAGTTTTGCTGTTTATGGAAAAGGTTTGTTTGAATTTTGTGTTATGCCTTTCGGTTTATCGAATAGTCCCAAAACTATGGTTAGATTGATGGACACTGTTATAGGACCATCTTTAGAACCCTTTTGTTTTGTTTTCTTGGATGATATTATCGTTGCAACACCTGACTTTGATACGCATATTAAGGTTCTTAAATCTGTGTACCAACGCCTTAGGGATGCAAACCAGTAAATTGGAAGAAATGTGAATTTTGCCGACCATCCCTAAATTATCTGGGTTTTATTGTCGATAGGGAAGGTTTACGTACCGACCCCGAAAAGGTTTCTGCTGTACTGAATTATCCCACACCAAAGAACACTACCGAGATTCGTCGTCTTCTTGGCCTAGTGAGCTGGTAAAGGAGGTTCATTAAGAATTTTGCTGCTATTTCCGCTCCCATTTCTAACTTGCTACAAGGAAGGAAAAAGGGTCAGCCCATTGTTTGGACCACAGAAGCCGACAAAGCTTTCGATGAAATTAAAAAGAGCTTAACCTCCGCCCCTGTTTTAGCCAGTCCCGATTTTTCAAAACCTTTTGTTGTTCAGTGTGATGCCTCCGATTTAGGTGTAGGTGCTATCCTGTACCAAGAATGCGACGGTTTAGAACACCCTATCGCTTATGCTAGCAAGACCTTGAATAAGGCTCAGCGTAATTATTCCGTTACCGAAAAAGAATTGTGGGCTGTTATCTTTGGTATAGAAAAATTTCGTGGGTACATTGAAGGTACTGAGTTTACCGTAATTTCCGATCATGCCTCCCTTAAATGGTTGACCAATATGTCGAGTCCCTCTGGAAGATTAGCCCGTTGGTTAGTTCGGTTATCTCAGTTTAACTTTAAGGTTGTTCACCGAAAAGGTTCCCTAAATGTGGTGGCCGATGCTCTATCTAGATCCATCCCTGAACTAGCTGTATTAGATCTCGCAAACCTTAAACCTGACAAGTGGTACTCTTCCATGATTGAGAAAGTAAATCGTCATTCCGATAAATATCCTTCTTTTCGAGTAGAGAACAACATCTTGTATAAATATGTTTTTGCCCACCATAATATCGTTAGTAACACTTCAAATTGGAAAATAGTAGTCCCCAGAAGTAATAGGTTGGAAATATTCCGGAAATTCCATGATGATGCCACTGCTGGACATTTTGGCATATACAAAACCCTAAATCGTATTTTGGAATTGTATTACTGGCCAAAAATGAGAAGAGACGTTTATCGTTATGTCCGAATGTGTGATACCTGTAACTCTTGCAAAGCATCCAACTTACCTCGTGCTGGATTGATGGGTTCATACCGCAATATTAATTTTCCCTTTCAGATGGTGTCAGCTGATTTATTAGGTCCATACCCTAGGTCGAAGAATAGGAATCAATACTTGTTAGTTGTTGTCGATTGGTTCACTAAATTTGTGTTAGTTCATCCCATGCCAAAAGCCACTTCAAAGAACATCACTAAATTCATTGAAAACCAACTGTTTCTTATTTATGGTGTCCCTCAGGTTTTCTGTTGTGATAATGGCAGTCAATTTATTAGCAATGACTTCCAAGCCCTTATGGGGAAATATAAAGTTCAAAAGATATTTTATAATGCCAAATACCATGCCCAAGTTAACCATACTGAGCGGGTTAACAGGTCAATTGTCACTTGCATTCGAAGTTTTATTTTTGACAACCATAAAGACTGGGACGTTAATATTTTTAAAATCGCTCAAGCCATACGTCTAGCGAAACATGAAGTTACCAACTTTTCCCCATCATTTTTTCTGGTGATTATTATGGGAAAATATCTGACAACAACAATAGCTTCCCACAAATATCCGATAAACTCCGGAGACTTGATGATATACAGGAATTGCCCCAACTGTATGAGGATGTTCGTGAACGACTACGTAAGGCCTACCAGAGGAATGCCCATCACTATAATTTGCGTAAGCGGGAGGTACAGTTTCATGTTGGTGACCGTATTTGGAAGCGAAATTACACGTTATCTAAGGCTATTAACGACTATTCCGCCAAACTAGCCCCAAAGTTTATTCCCTGTATCGTAAATAGGAAACTTTCGAATCTCGTTTATAACTTTAGGGACTTTTCTGGTTCTGATTTGGGAAATTGGCATGTCAAAGACTTGAAACCATATCTTTCCGACCTTGACAGTGAGGATGAACATGTATCGGATGATTCTTCGGACTCTGAATATGATTCTGCTCTGGACTAATTTGTACCGTACCTATTCTCTTTATCGACTTATCTTCATTACCGACTTATCTTCTCGTTATTGGACTTTGATTTTGTATTATCATATCTCTTATCTTTCTTTACCTTATCGTATCTATATCTTTCCTATCGTTTCAATGGTCTCTTGGGTGGGCCTACGAATACCCCAAGGCGGTGAAACCATGCGTGGACGTAAAAGCCGTCCAACTGGATTCTAATTATTGCCATAACATCCAGGTCTTCTGTAGACTAATTAATATAATTCCTATCGTTCCTATCTATCGTTTTTCGTGGTCTCTTGGGTGGGCCGACGAATACCCCAAGGCGGTGAAACCATGCGCGGACGTAAAAGCCGTCCAACTGGATTCTATCTATTGCCACAACATCTAGGTCTTCTGTAGACTAATTCATATCTTTCCTATCTTTCGTATCGTTTCAGTGGTCTCTTGGGTGGGCCTACGAATACCCCAAGGCGGTGAAACCAAGCGCAGGGCTAAAAGTCCCCTAACTGGCCCTATATATCTTTTCTTTTACCATCTAGGTCTCGTAAGACTAAGCTACATTTTTCTAAGTCTCCAGGAGGGCTTGGAGAATACTTCTGGTAGTCCATGTTACCAACTAGGGAGTAAAGATCTTCCAAATGGTCACTTGCCTTTATCTGTAACATCCATGTCGTTGTCGTTTCATGCTGATTTGCTGTTATCTGGAAATTATCGTCCCTTCAGGATTGCCAAAGCTAATGACATTTTTTATCTATGATAGTATCGTTAAATATTATGCATATATCTAATTTTGGTTCCATTATCTTTAATCCTCATTATTTTTACTAGGTATTATCTTTCTAGAAGATCCATACCGTGGCTTATTGCTTTTACCTTATTTAAATTAGTTGAATCATTCGTGTCTAGGATTTAGGGCTGATAGTTAATTTATCTTGCCACCTTTTAGTGATACCGTCCCTGAGGATGAAAAGTCTATATTGTCATCACTTTCTAATTTTGATATCGCTACCTTTGGTACCGTTACTGATAACTTTTCAAAGAAAATACCGTGTTTAATGCAACTTTTCTTGGGCGTAGGATCTTACCGATATGAAATGCATTTTAAATTGGAGATTTGGTTTTCTTGCCTTATCTGCTGTTCTTTGAGAACAATTATCTTGAATTCCAATATCCCAATTTCTCGTGTATAGCTGTTGAAATATTATCTTTTCCTCTTTGACTTAGGTTGTCAACTTTACATATTGGCATTCCCTTACCTTGCTTATTTTATGGTAAATATCTTTTATAATCTATCTATGTTTAACTTTCAGAGGAATTATCTTTTTGAAGTATGATGAAGTGAACTTATCTTATCGTTTATCTTGTAATCTCGTCTATCCTCTTACGGTTTGACTGCTATGAAGCAGTGTATCGTATCGTACCTTACCGTGGCCATGGAAGCCAGTTATTGTTTTAGAGTGACTCCGGGCTCTGGACAGTGTGTTAGGGCTGTTATTTTGGTTGTAGGCTGGAGTTGCTCTATTTTGGAACTTGGACATGTAGTGCAGTTTTGCCGTCCTAGGTTCTATGTTTATGTAGAGGATGGAGGTTTTGCGCAGTGTGTTAGAGCTGCATTTTCTCACTTTTCCCGCTTCAAAAATACTTACCGTTCTACCTTGCCGTATCTTTATCTATCTTCCTCTGAAAAATAACAGGTTTTCTTGATATCTGATTTAGGTGTACCTGAGCGAAAGCTGTTATCGATTTTCAATACCTTATCCCTTTATTGGATGTGAAGTTCTTATTTAGATTTGCTGTTCCTTGCAGAACAATTTTTGGAACTCACTATCCTTCTGGATATCTGACCTGTGACAGGCTATCGTTTTCTATATCTCAATTTCTCTCAGATAATTTACCATATTTTTGTGATTTCCATTTTCAGCAATATGACGTCTGACAAAGGTATATTTTCTGAATATTTTCTTTTCCTTTTTCTATTTTTGGGTTTACCTTCTATTATCGTTCGTTTCCTTTTTGGGATCTATCGTAATATACCGTTCTCTCATTCTCTTATTTATTTTCCATGTCCAAAATATACTTGGGGTGGATTTAAATATTGTACCGTTCCCTATAGAAATCAGGATAAATATCTTTAGTTTTTCTAGTAGAAAATTATTTTTTATTTTTGATCAGGCAAATCCTATCTGTACCTTGGTGCAGTGGGGATTCAAATATACACTGCAGTTGTTCTAAATTAAATATCGAGTCTGGTTTAGATGTAAATAAAAAGAATTGTGTTGTCTCGTGTATCTTTTGAAGGGTTTTCCGCATTGTATATGTAGAGTAAAACCTATTATCTTGTTGCCATACCAATTCCGTTATATCGCTATCTTTATTATGAATTTAGCTTTGTCGTAATAATTAGGCTTTTATCTGTTTTCTATCTGTATAGGCATTAGAAAAGTATGCTTTAGCTCACTTATCGTCCCTCTTAAATAGGGAGCCCTTATCCAGGTGTACTTTTGATGCCTAAGTGTTCGCTAGATTGTGGATTATGCATTTACCTTACCGTTTGTACCTTATGAATTATCTCGTTTGCTTTCCACTATCGTTAAGGAACACAATTATCTTGATGACAACAATTCATTATTGTATTATATCTTTACCTTTATGCATTCAACTTGCATTGTAAATATTACCGTGTCTTATTTTTTTTGGGTTATCCTGACTTAAGGCTTATATCCATTTTTTTTTCCTCGCTAACTGACTTGGGATCATTCCCTTGTATTATTATTATTGCTACCGACTTTGTAATTTATACCGTTAAAATATTTTTTCCTTTCATCTACCGTCTACCTTTCCGAATTTTAGTACCGATATTAACTTTCTGTTGTTGATTTGAATTTAGTAGTCATTATCGTATTCATGTAGTTGGTCAAACATTTCATAACTCACATACAGGGACCACCTAAAGTAGGTACCTTTTATCTTATAAATTTAATCTTTCCGAATTGAATATTTCATATCTTATCTAAGAGTATTTATACTACTTAGCTTCCCATGTCGCGATTCATTTTCAGAACTGTATTATCTTGGCAAAATTTAGGAAATTGATTTCGGAAATCTAATATCGTTGCTTATTTTGTAGGTTTTCTTATAGCTTACGAAAGGTTTTTTTTTCAGGTTGACCTTCTCAAAAAACCTTTCTTTACTCCGGGTTAGAGGGGTGTGTAACGGGTGAATTGCCGTTCTACCTGTTACATTGATATTTACTAATATTTGTCGTATTAATAAATTACCTTTTATATTTTTCAAATCACTTTTCTAAAATTATCGTTTTCTGAACTGAGTTCTACCGTAATAAAACAGTGTATTTACCTTAATAAATAAACACGTAAGTAAATACTCCTATTTTATTCGCTTATGCAATCGCTTTTTTCGCTTTTAATTGCTAAATCACAGTTAATTCGTTTGGAAGGTATTCTAAGTCCAACTCTGTCCTTGGCGCGGTAATGTCTGGACAGAAAGAACATCACGTGCTATTTTGATCTAACCTCCCTCCAAACTGGAAATATTAAATTAATATAATTTTATTGGGAAGAAGGAAACTGTCATTAATAAAATTTTATCTATGATTTAATTAATAAAATTTTGTTTTATTATTTTATCGAAATTATCTTGTATTAGTTCCCGTATTGACCAACTATTGATTAATATTCCTGCTTTCGCGCTCAATAAAATTCGAAATTTTAACATGTCATTTCCTTTCCCCACTTTTATGATTGGACAAGTGGGATTAACGCATGTCGAAGGAAGTAGATTTCTCTCTTCTGTCCCGACCAGCATAAAGGCGGAATCTAGGCAAATTTCGTTCCGAGTTTAATTTTTTTATTGGGAAAATTCTTTATCTTTATCGTGAAAATATCTGCTAGAATTTGCTTAATTTATCGTTTTTCCTTATTATCGTACCTTTGATTGTAATTAAGCAAATTCGGTTTATCGTTATAGTTTGATTTATCGAATGATTTTTTTTATAGTTTTTTTATCGGCTATAGTGCATATTTTATCGTATCTATTAATAATTTTGGAAAGAAACTTTGGGTGAATCTGGTTTCATATTCATCTTAATATCGATATACCGCGTTTTCTTGCAACGCTAAATAGTTGGTGGCTTAACTGCGTAGTTCATTAATTTTTTGTGAATTTTTTTTGCTTTGCATCTGCGACGTAGTTGGCATCGAGAAGCCATCGTTAGTTGCTAGACATTTCACCCGTATGGTAAAGGAAAAAAAAAGAACAATTATTGCTGGCCTTTTTTGCATTTTTAGGTATTGGTGAATCTGGAGAGTTTGATTGACGATATCTGCCAAGGATCAGGAAAGGACAAATTGATGCACTAGACGAGGTCTCCTGTGAGCCTGAATTTAGTAGCTGACGAAGCTCCCCAACTGGGTTGGACTGTAACTGGGAAGATCATGTGAGTGACTTAAAATTTCTATTTTTTTTTCTTTGCATTTCGTACAGTATTTCATATATATATTTCTATTTTATTGAATTTGATTTACATCTAGATATACCAGTAAATATATTAAATTTTTTTTAAGTCACTCGCTGATCTTTCATTATTCATTGGCCCAGATTGGTTGCTTGTCTGCTTAGTTATAAATAAATCACATTTATTTTTCTCCTTTCTCTGAGTTTGCAGTAGAGAGCCAAGCAGGTTCTGAGCTAAAGAATTTTGCTACGCCTAGTTTTCTTTATTTTAATTGTTTAACTTGGGGAGGTGTTTATGACCAGATTTCACATCTGATTTTTTTATTATATTTATGAATATAGATGCAATAATCATTTTTATCGTTTATTACCTTATCATTTTTAAAGTACCGTACACTGACATAAATTTAGAGTACTGAATTTTCCCATTATCTCGGAGGAAATTTGCTTTCATTCAGTCGTCGAACGGTTTGTCGGATTAGAATGCACATTAGATCTTGAATATAATTTTTTTCATATCGTTATCTTTAAACACATTATTAGCTCTCAATCATAATTGTTTTATATATCTGATTTACCGTTAAATTTTATCTGTAATTAATAATTGATTTGTTATTTAAATCTAAACTAATTTGAAACTATTACTAGCAGTTGCAATTTACCTTAAATCTTATCGTTATCTATTTTACCTCGAAATTGAAGCATTTCGAAATTTACTTTTATTAGTTAAAGTATTTTTCATTCATTTTTGGTAGTATTTAAATAGTTAATTTAGAGTGAAGAAGTTAGGGAAAACTAAGGTAGGGTGCCTCACCTCATACACGTGCCGAACCGATCCCATAGAGCATATATACGCCTATACTAGTCAGGGGAAAAATTCAGTATCGATACTCTAAGGGCTATAACTAATTGGCCAATAAATTTTTTTCATGTATGCCATCAACTGGGGCTAAGAGTGCCCAGATACGTAACCACTAGCCTCATATCAAGGGAGCAGAACTCTGGCAGTACTACCTGATTCGACTTGTCCTCTGGTAGGACAGTGGCAACTCCTGGCCGCCCTGAGTTATTGGAACCCCAGCTGCTGGTTGGCATATAGCTCCAGGATCAGGACCTTGGACAGCAGACCCACCAACGGAAAGGCATTCCTACCAAAGATATTGTAAGGCAAGAATTTATAGATTGTTTTGTTTGTAACTTCACTCTAACAGTTTTTATATACCTCGATTGTTTTAAATTTTGTTCTCTGTTACCAACTTAACTAATAGAAAAATTGATTAATTTGTATTTAAATAAATAAATTGTAAATTTTCGTTATCTTGTCGTTTTTCTTGTGAACTGTTTGTATCCATTGGCCTGGCGCCCTTGTATAGTCCTTCTGCCAATTGAACAACGAACTCACGCCACCGGATACTAACTGAGCAGCCTATCGGCACAATATCGCCAACACAGTCGAGAGAGAGGTGTATTGTCTAACCAACAAAATATCTCTCTCGAGGGTTGTGTGTTACAATCTAAGGGACCAATAAACGACGCTAAGCGTATAGCAGCTGATTTTGTAGGTTGTGTATTTCTCTACAACACTGCCCACAGTAACAAATACGGTTTCATTGTAAGATTTTTTGTAAAAATGTAAAAAAACAAAATTGTTAGCAATTTTTCACAGTTTTAGTAAAAAAAACAAAAACGCACCGATAAAAATGTTTAATTTAATGTCAAATAGTCATATTTTATCCTTAGAACACGTTAATAATTATTCTTTTCTATTATTAATTTTGTTACGTATTTTCGTAAATAACCTGAGCTACTTGGCTTCCTGCTGTTCCTCTGGCGTAAGGTGTGTCACATGACTATTGGAGATTCGACTGTAGTCGTTGAAAACATCGTCTAGTTTAGCTATTGCCTGTCCAATTAAGTAGTCATGAGCTGAATGTATCAATAATTTATTTCGTTTGACCGGAAATTCTGGTTGAGGATTTCGCTACAATTTTTATGGAAGTCAATACAAATTCCTGATTTAGAAGAACATCATATCTCGGGTCGAACATGAACCCAGTTTGGCTAATTTGGTACCCGTATAAAATCGCCCCCAATATCCGCTATGCCGGATTATGTTGTCCCCTATCTGTAGTACCATATTTGCCTCACCCTGTATTAGCAGGGACTCGGCGGTGACTGTTCTTAGCTGGATGTTGTAGTTAACTGGTCGAATTTCCGATGACCTCAAAACCGTAGACCTCGCAAATTACACAGAGCCGCCGGTATTAAAGGTGATAGTGATTGCGCTGCTATTGATGACTAGACTGCTGGCAAAATCCTCGGATGGATACCATCCTCGAGACTGGCGGATTAGACAGCCTTCGCCCCCTTATGCTGACTGATCGGAGTTTCCCTGGTTAGTGAGGTTGCTTTGTTAGCTACCCCTGATTGGTGATCGTTCAGGTAGCCTACTCTGCAGTCACGTTGAAAGTGTCCTGTCCGTTCACAACGGTAACATACTCCTCTGGTGTGTTTTCTTTGTGACCGTTCCAGTAGTTTATGTATTGCGGTCAATATTGCCTGGAGGGATGGTCCTGGTTCTTTCTGACTGGAAGAAACTGCTCTTAGACATGTTGATGACGGTCTCTACGTCCAAGGCCCGCAGTAAAGCTTCATTACTCTTCTTTATGTCACTAAAACTTAAATTTCTTTGAACTTCAACCTCTCTGATACCATTTATAAAACTCTACGACACTAACTGATCTTTAGTATCCTCTGGTTAGTATAGGTAGGACAAGTGTACTAAACGTCTAGTCTACTTCAAATTCTAGTAGGATCCCTTCAGATTTTTGCGTTTTTCCACGGAGTTGCACCTGCAGTCTAGATAGCATTCGATTTTTGAATCACGTCAAATACAGTTTTTCACATAAATCGTATTCTCGGGACTACCTCTGTTTTTTGTATGTTCAGCTGTTTTTATTCGCAATATTTTTACCAGAATGCTTAATTAAGAAGGTTTTTTAATAATTGCCGGAGTAAAAATGAATTGTATAACCCCCACTTTCAAACGTCATTAATTTACCAAAATACTATGATAATTTCTGATTTGCCAGACTGTATTCAGTAATCCTATCGAACTCGGTTCTTTCATTTATCGAAATTTTCTGAACTGCACTTTTTACCCTTAGTATTTGTATATATTGTTGTGTTTTCGTAGTAATGTGAGAATAATATGTATGTGAAGTATAATATTTGCCTCTCGATAAACTACTCGCAAATTTTTCATTTTAATCGCATTCAAGCAGTAATTTGCTTTTATTTTATTATACAACTAGCCGCATATTATTCATCTGTTTACCGTGTACTTTTCACATCATAAGCGTTTTCCAGTTCAAGCATACTTAACATTAAAACTGCAGGAGCAACTCTCTGCCTTTGTTTAGATTTTAATTTTTCACTCATTCTCAGTGGAACAACTTTTAGTAAGTACACTTTACGCAAAACTACTTCTCAACTATAATAAATTTACTTTAGCAACTCAGCATGCTAAATTGGATGTTTTCATCTGGAAAATTGTAATGAAAACAAACATTCCAGACAGAGTCACCACAACTGATAAAAAATCATTTTTTCAGTTGAGTAAATTCCTGGTATTATATTAAAATTTTCGACAAGAGATGATTACAACAAACTCGCCAGATGGACGTGTAAAAGTTTATGCATAAATATGTACCATCTTCCTTGGAAGCAAGAGAGTTAACCCGAGATTTGCAATTAAGGACGTATTTTGGGATAATTGGGGTCCTTCGGGAGTGGGCTCAGGAATGTTCGCCTGTGATTAATTTGTAAGCATATATTAGCATGCCATCTTTTATTTACTAGATCAAGGTTGCCTCGGTTGCCAGAGTAACATAAATAATGTTAATGTTTTAACTTTGAAGTCATTTGTAAATTAGTGGAGTAGAAAAGCGGTATTACTCGGATTCGCATAAACTCAAATAACTGGATGAAATATTTGATAATAAGTTACAATTTAGGAGACATAAATAACCAAGAAAAGCTCGGGATAAAATTCGTTTACAAGAAAGCATTGCCGTGTTGTATCTTTAAACGTGGTAGAGTAAAATCGTTCACCATATTAAGAACAATAATTTTGGCCGTTCTTGAAAAATAGATAATGAATTAGGAAAAATTCAAAACATTTATATTTTGTTCAATTATGTCATTTAAATCTTTAAGTGAATATATTTAAGTAATGAGATAAAACTTTGTGACCAACTACTGTCCCAAATATTAAACACTTTAATATGTGGGCACTATAATATAAAAAAACTTAATAAATATCACCATCTGTTGGATGGTGATATTTATTCAGAAAAATAAATATCATAAAATTATTTTGTAGAATATTTAGAATATTTAGTGTAAGTATGAATCATTTCGTTATCAAATTGATGATATCGCCATCTATTTGATCATAGCATAACTACGAGAGATCATTTCGATAAAACAACTAGACCACAGTGTCTGTTCAAGATTTTGTGATTTCGTTCGGTACTGAATCACTTGTCTTAGGTTTTTGGACTACTACCTCTTGTGAAAAATTGCAATAGTTCGTGATATCAGATTTTTTGTCCGTATACTTTCCAAAAGTTTACGAGGAAAGCTGCTTTTAACGACCTGCACAAATAATAAATTTTGCCTGTGGAATCTCATTATCCCAACGACTTTTCAAAACGATCAAATTACTCAACAACGTTCTGACCATCTGGACTCTTCCTTAAACGACGGCTTTTTGCATAAGTTTATAACAAAGCGCTTCCAGACTGAGGTGTCTTAAACTGTTTACTGAAACCAATGTTTTCTTATTTAGAATTCAAAATCCCTATTGACGATTTTTACTATCTATATTATTGTTGTTAGGAATTGATATATCAATTAAGCTTGTTTTTCTAGAGACTTTATCTACTGAAACTATATCTGGTCTGTATTGAGCAATATTTTGGTCGGTCTCAATGCAGCTAGTTGTTATTAAAAAAAACAGATTGAGGTCTGTAGATTATGGTATGTTTTGCAGAGTTTGGTAGTTTACACTTCAGTGCTAATTCCTGGTACATGATTTTTGCCATTGCACCATGTTGTTCTTCATACTCAGACCTAGCAAATGCCTGACAACCTCCTGCAATCTGCTGGACTGTTTCTGATTAGTGGCAACCATATCTGCATTTGTCGTTATTTATAGAAGCATCAGTAATGATCTATTACAGACAGTTCTTAGTTGGAATGACTTGATCTGTGATTATAAGTAAAATACCTTCCGTTTCTGGAAATATATGACCAGAGATAAATCAGTAGTTAGAAGCTAAACTCTAGACAAATTCTTGATTGATGTCGTTGATGTGCCGTCCATGAGAGAGATTTACTTTCCATTAAAGCAGTTTCTGATCAGTTGACTAGTGATGAAACTAGACTTGTTTCTGTCAGTTGCAGTAACGCTAAGTCCTGGCATATGACTCTGTGTAGATCAGAACATTTTGCGAATTTCTGGAGATGAATACGCAACTTAATTTTTTTAAACTAATTGTCTTTGGTTATTTTCTCAGCCTGCTTGATATTTATATTATTGTTGTTAGAAATTGCTATGTCAACTAAAGTTGTTTTCCGAGAGACCTTATCTACCAAAACTATATCGGGTCTATAGTGAGCAACAGTTCGATCAGTCAGTATCGTGCGTATTTGCGTATTTGTTCAGCCTACTTAATATTTATATTATTGATACTGGGATTGCTATGTTAATTAGGGTTGTTTTTCTAGACGCTGTAGCAACTAAAACTATATCTGATCGATTGTGAGCAACAGTCCGATCGGTTAGTATCGTGCGGTCCCAGTATAGCTTGCATTTGTTATTGTACTTTAGATAGTCTTTAGTGTGAATTACTTGATCGTGGATTGCCAGTATAAAGCCTTCCGTTTCAGGAAACATATGACTAGAGATCAATCAGTAGTTCTCTTTCCATTTGAACAGTTTCGGACTAGTTGACTGCTGGTGGAATTCGATTTGTTGTTCTGTTAGTCGCAGTCATCAACCTGCGAGAATTCTAAGTGTTTGTTGATCTTGAAGTTTGCTTACATCGGCTAATCCTCTCGCTCCTTCATACCGTGGCATAGCGTACCATTAGGGGAAAATTCACTAAACCCCAGATATCCTCGTTGGTTTCTTAATTTCACCGGGGCTCTACTAGAGGCTTAATATTTTCTATTATCTTATTAAAAGAAACTTTCTCACTATATGAGATGAAAGTGATTAAAATTGGTCAATATGATTCTCAAAGCATGTTCTAATAGTTCCTAATGCTCCTGTAACAACTGGAATCACGTTGGTTTTAGTTCTGTATATTCTATCAATTTCAAGATCTTTGTATTTGCTAATTCTCCCTACTTCCTTGAAAGAAACATTCGCATTGTTGAGAGCTGCTACATATATTCGAAAATGTTGGTGTAAACTAATATAAATCAATAATAATACTGTAGTAGAATAATGGTTATAATGCGACAATTATTCTACCACACGAAATCACTTAAACTAACTATTCCTTAAAGTTTCCTTGGACTTCCATCGTCATGAAATGGTTGATCCCAGTGGCGGATCCAGGATTATCATTGGGGGGGGGGGCGGCTTGACGTCACTGAATGTTGGTTTTATCATACCACTCAGATGATTGGAGGGGATTCAGCCCCTTAGTCCCTTTTGGATCTGAGAGTGGTTGATCTCACAACCTTTTAATAGCTTTGTATCTACTATCGTCATCAGGTGAATGATCATTCACCTCTATATTATAAAATCTAACTAAACGAAACAAACGCAGACTAAAAGCTGTTGAAACAGAAGCCATTAGAGAAAGACGTAGTGTTTCAAAACTAAAACGTTTATAAAACTAACAATAAAAGAATATTTGGACTGACATAGTAAAGAGAATAGAAAAAAAGAAAGTTAAGTAAGAGAAGGCCAATTCGGACATGGTACAAGGTGCTGACGAGGCAATCGGTAACAGCTTTGTATAAGAGGACTAGCCGTTACCCGCGGTTTCACCCGCGCACGGAATGTTGAAGCCTTTTCAAAAAGAAATGACTTATGAAACATATGGGTTACACTATATACAAAATTTTCTAATTTGTTTGAACCACCCTCCTTAACTATAAATCCACCAATCCCGAATATATTTCACTCAAACTGCAAGGACTTATGAGCCATCCTATATAACAATTTTATTTGATATTTTTTTAATAACTTTATCTCTACTTTACCCTATATTGCAACCATCCTGTATATGCTGCTGTTTATTTGTTACCCAATATAACTTTTTGATCACCTGACTATAAATCTTCTCTACCCTATATTTCAGCTATGCAACTGCTTATGGTCTACGTTGTATGACAATTATTTCTGATATTTTTTGGGCCACCTTTTAAAGTACAATTTCTTTTTAACCTATATTTTAATCACCCTTTAGATACAACTTTTTCTAACAATTCGTTAAACACACTCTAAAACGATAATCTTGCTTCTCCCTATATTTCAGATATTCCATATAGTAGAATGCAACTGTTCATATATAACAATATTATTCAACATTTTTTTGAACCGCCTTGTATAACTAACTCTACTTCCATCTACATTAAAACCACCCTGTTTACACCGCTGCCAATTATCACTCACTATCTTATATAAGTAACTGCTTATGGAATACGCTATATAACTATTTAACCACCCTTAAAAGTATATTTTGTCTCCACCTTATATTTCAACCACCCCTTAGACGCCGCTTTTTCTAACATTGTTTTAATCCATACTATATGAATATAATTTTACTTCGATCCATGTCTCAGGTATGCTGTTTCAAGCACCTTATATATGCAACTACTTATCCCCCACCCAGTATAACATTTTTTGTACCACCCTGTATAACTATAAATCCATCAATGGCCAATATTTATCACAAAAACTGTAACTCCTTATTGGACACGCTATATAACAATTTGGTTCAACATGTTTTTGAATCACCTTGTATGTATTACAACTACCCTGTATACGCTACTGGTTATTGGTCAAGCAATATAACATTTGTTATATAATTAACCATAACACTTCTCCACCCTATATTTCAACTATCCTATCTTTGCAACTTATTATGAACTATTTCACAATTTTTCCTCATATTTTTTTCAACATTATATATAAAGGATAAATTCTCTCCACACTTCGTTTAAACCACCCTTTATTTGCAACTATTTCTAACCTTGTTTGAATCACACTGTAGAGCTATAACTTTACTGCGCCCCATATTTCCGGTACTCCATATATGCAACTGCTATATAACTAAATTTTTTACCCACCCTGTATAATTATAACTCTATACCACCCTATTTCAACAACCTTTTATATGCAACTTATTTTGCAAGCTAATATAACATTTTTGTTCCACCCTGTACCCTTATAAGGATATATAAATAAGTTTTTAACCACACCTAAAAACTACAATTCCACTCGATCTTATATTTCAAACACCCTGTATAAACAACTACTTCTAACATTTCTTCAACCCATTTCGTAACTATAGTATGTTATGACAATAATTCAAAGATCTTAACTGCTTACATAACACATTTCTTATAAGTGCACTTGATATGTGCAATTATTTGTAGCCCACTTAATATAACTTATTTGGATCACCCCGTATAACTAATTCCACTCTCTCTTATTTCAACCACATTGTATATATACAGATGTTTATAGGAAACCTAATATAACTTTTTTTAGATTTTTTAAATCTTGATATTCTACTCCACTCTAAGTTTCCTATAACAGAACACCCTGTAAATTTATGCTTGTTATATCAGTTGATTTTTTTACATCGAAACATGTTACTTTGGCACATTCCGAATTTTGAATAAAAGCTAAGCTGATGCCTGTATCTAATATTTTGTGCGTTCGGTGTCGCCAATTAGGAATTGTATTACCCAACATGGTAGAAGTTTTTTCGCTATATCTACCGTTTCTGTCAATTTAGTGAGATAAAATATCTACCAGATTTTAAGTCAAACTATAGGCTTTTGCAACAAAAAAAGTTTCAGCAAAATCATTTCAGTAATTCTTACGTGATGCCCGAACAAACAAACAAACAATAAACCGACAAACTTACAATTTTATAATAGTATAGATGAATTTCAGGAAATTATATATCAACTTAAGCTGCTGCATATATTGTTTTAAAGTAACTGAAATTATACATATTGATGAAAATATTATTATCTTACTGACGTTCTTTATTCGTTTATATGATTTTAATAATTAAATTCGTAAATTTTAAAACATTGAACATATGTCTTACAGAGATTAAAAGAATTCCGATTAAGAAAGTTAGTTGTGATTATTTTTCATTAAAATCAATACTTAAGACCTCGGGTTAATGTGATCTCATTGATTATTATCGGTTTAAAAATGTTATGCTAGCTTCTTTCATTTTATTGATTGTCCAAATCATGAGGAGTTTAGATAATAATTGTATGTACAAAACGATTGCGAAACTATTTTTATGCACAACTTTTCATTGGTTCTAAACTACTTCAGTGCTTCATTTGGCTGGCGTTTAAACGACTTTTCCCCTTCATTTTCTTAAGAACCGTTGATATTTTTCCTACCAGGCACCCTCAAAGTATTAATAAAAAACGGTGGTATTTCAAATTCTCCAAGGCATCTGCCGTTGTCATTTCGCCGTATAAAAATATTCTACTATTTTTTTCCTCCAATAATTCAATATGACTGGGAATCTTAATGACGCTCTTTTAAAAGCCATGAGCTTTTAGTTACAGAACAGGAAAATTACCGAAGCGCTCATGCATTTCGGAAGAAATAATAAGACACACTTCTACAAAACCAACACCCCTCTATATTCGAAGATTTATTGCCCGCGGTAAAGCTGTTTTACTTGACTCGGGGAGCCTCTTGACGAGCTTCATTTAATTTCACAGTTTGAGGCCAAATATTCCCATCACAAAAGCAAAAGTAACGAAGGCACTTTTGAAAGTGAATGTATTGTTTTCGGTGAGAGAAGAATAATAGAAAGCGTTATGCAACTTGAAATATTTTAACCATAATTTTTTTAATAGTGAAAAATGTTTTTATGAGAAAGAATACTTTTTAATCAGGGTGTGTTGCCATTATAGTTCCTGAGAAACGATTAATTAATTATTAAAATTCAAGAAGTCTCTGGGACCATTCAACAAATTACACGGATGTTCTTAATTGCTGTGTCTGTTTATAGGGATTTTTTCTACTTTCTTCTTTTCTGTAATTTTCTAGTTTGTTATAAGTAATCTGGAAATTTGCAAAACAAATAAAAAGCAAGACGACATAGCATTAAAACACAAAGCAATTTGGAACATTAAGACAAAATTACTTAGCTAAGCACATAAAGACTTTGAAAAGCACTTTTTTACTTTCACGTATCACCGCATGTTTTTTTATAATATACCCATCGATTCAGATTGTTAAACCACATAAATCTTGTCGTTTTATTACAATATTGACTGGTTTATGTGGGCAAAAAACAGAGAATTAAAAGTAATTTGTACACTTTGTTGCCTCTAAAATAAGTAACAGTTTTTAAGTTTAGTATTCGTCGAAAACTCCATAAAAAGAGAAAGAAATATACACAGTCTTACCCAGGGTGGACTAATTTATAGGCTAAGAATTTTGGAGATGATAATATTTTTTGGGGTACGGCCCTTGTTCATATTGTGGGGCAACTGGCGTTCGTCCGATATTTCTGGGAATCCGATTTGTTCGGCTATCGACCCGAGGCCGACGGCTAGCATTAATGGGAATTCGTCGAATTTTATTGAAACTTCGAGAACACATTTCCCGATGGCTCGTTGACCTACTAGAGAATTCCGAATGAAATATATAAATACGGACAGCTGGCGGTAGTTGGCGTAGTTGGACTGTGTTTTTCAATAAATCCAAGAACTGAACTGAACCCGAAACTTTAGAAGTGAAAAATAAATAGACTGACAATGTTTAAAACAGTGAATTTGGACCAATTGAAAGTGACGAACTTAAAAAAAGAACTTGAGGAAAGGGATTTAGAAATTAGTGGGAAGAAAAGTGAATTCATACAACGGCTACGGCCCTAATAAATGAAGGTAACGATCCCGATACTTATTTCTGGTAATGGTGACATGACTATGATAATTAAACTAATGGAAGTTAAATTGCTAGAAAATTCTAAAAATTAGAAAGAGACATTAGAAGACAAACTAGCAAAAAATTCTAAAATCCTAGAAAATAAATTACTAGAAAATTCTAAAACACTAGAGGACAAATTAGCAGAAAATTCTAAAGCCCTCGAAGACAAATTACTAGAAAATTCTTAGACCCTAGAAACATTACAAGAAAATTCTAAATTCCTAGGAGATAAATTAGTTGAAAAATTACAAGAAAATTCTAAATGCTTAGATGAAAATTTGAAAAGCATGGTACAGAAAAATTCAGAACTTCTCGAAGAGAGAATGGTTGAAGATGAAGCTCGGATGGAAGAGCTAGAGCAGATAATGCTCGAAGAGCTAAAGCAGTCAAAAATGCAACGCTGGTAGAAGAACTAAAGCAGACCATAGTAGAAAATGAAATAGAGCTAAAACAGATAATGGAGGGTGAGATCAGCAAAATAAGAGAAAAAGTAGTCACAATACAAAAGGGAGATACACAATCAAAAACCGAAAGCAGAAATTGTCCGGAAGTAGTGGATTCGAAAAGTGGCCTCGAGGAGACACGACCTAAAATGAAACCTCCCCAATTTGATGGAAAATCATCATGGGCTAATTATAGGCGCCAATTCCAGGCTGCAGCAAAGTTAAACGGATGGTCGGCAGAGGAGAAGATAATAACACTAACCCTTGCCTTAAGAGGGGATGCTACAGATATTTTGCAAACCTTAAATGCCTCTGAGCAAGAAGACTACAAACAACTGGTCAAACATTTAGAACTGAGGTATGGGCAAACCCATTTGGAGTACGTTTATCACTCCCAACAGAAAAATCGGGACCCGAAATCGAATGAATCCCAACAAGAGTTAGAAGCTGATATTGCCCGTCTGGTTCTCCTTGCCTATCCAGGCACACCGGAAAATGTAATAAAAAGGTTAGCAATGCAAGCATTTTTTGATGGAATGCGGGACAGAGAAGCCAGTCAAGATTTAACCTAGCTCGACCGACTCAATTAGTGGATGCACTGGCTTGAGCTCTGGAATTCGAGGCTGCGAAGAATACCTGTAGAGGTCAGGGCAGAGTCCGAATCACTGAAGGAGAGTCAGAAGATTACGAAAATGATAAGGCCTCCGTAAGGAAGATAGCAGAGGAAGTCCTTACGAAACAAGGACTAATGAGATGTCGGTAGTGTCGTAAGGTAGGGCATATCCTGAGTCGTTGCAAGGAGAGCAACGGAGTACCGATTTCATCGCCTGGGAAACTAAAAAAGGCCAATGTAAAAGGACCATCGTCGACCTGTAGTCAACAAGCCTCAACTATCAATGTATATGTCGCTTCGTTACGCAACCACGTTAACAGTGTCTTTGTATACGGCTTTATTAATAAGAAGCAATGTGCAATGCTGCTGGATACTGGTGCGACGAAAACAGTCATAGGGCCCAACATTATTTTAGACGAGACAATGATAAATTCAACAAAGTGGCAACTGCGAACAGCGACAGGAGAAGCAGCTAAGGTCCAAGGTGAAATAGAGGTTGAAATGGTCTTGGGAAATACAACATTCCAACATCTGGGATTAGTGGCGGACATCGAAGACCAAGTCATCTTCGGAATGGATGTCATGAGCTCCAAGGGATTCGAATTACACCTTAAAGTTGAAATTCTGTGAGTGAATGTAGAAGAAGTAGTGCTCCATGGAAAAGACGACATAATGCTTCAAGCAATCTTGTCAAAGGATGTAAACGTTCCGGAAACAACTGAAATCATTGTAGATACTTAAAACTAATGTTGAAACAGTAATGATGTTTGATCCAGAACTAAACGACGGAAATGTCGCACTGGGAAAGACTCTGTTTGGTGCCAAGGAGATTGTGCTAGTAAGAGTAATGAACCTGAATCATTACGCGCTTGTGTTAAAGAAAGGAACAACTTTGGGCCATTGTTCAACAGATTTCCTCTTTAGTCAGAAGCACACAGCATGCACAAGTACCACCAGGTTAACTATGTGAGGAACTGGAAAGACTCATCACCGATTCATCCAAGAATTTGAAACCAAACCAGAAAGCCAAATTGAGGAACATTGTTACATGAACTGATCTGGTGAAACATAAAACCGGGAATGCTCAACCTATTCGACAGTCGGCGACAAGATTACCACTAGCTAAAAGAAAAGAAGCCGACAGGATAGTCCGCAAGATGGAGCAAGAAGGCATTATTTAACCATCCAATAGCCCTTGGGCTTCTCCAGTTGTCTTGGTTAAAAATAAAGATTGTTCGACCCGATTTTGCGTAGACTATCGGCAATTAAACCACGCTACAAAGAAAGACAGATATTCCCTTCCAAGAATAGATGACACCCTAGATACTTTGGCTGGATCAAAGATGTTTTCCACCCTGTACTTGAAGAGCGGTTATTGGCAGGTGGAACTTGCTAAAGAAGACAGGAGAAAAGACTGCTTTTACCATCTTCTCAGGCCTTTACCAATTCACGATGATGCCGTTTGGGTTGTGTTATGATTGATGGAAACAGTGTTAAAAGTGCTTTCATGGAAAACGTGTCTGGTATATCTTGACGACCTTATCAAGGTTGGAAGATCTTTTGAAGACCACCATGAACATCTTGAACATGTGTTTTCCGCAGAGGGAGTAGCTGTTGATAAACAGAAGATCAAAGCTATCCAAGAGTGGCCAATACCTAAAGACTCAGCTAAGCTGGGGTTATGCACGTACTATTGCCGGTATGTAGCGGGATTTGCCAATATCGCCACTCACTAGACTCACAGAGGGGAAATGCAGTACCAGTGCGACGACGAATGTCAGAGATCATTCAAAACATTGAAAAGAGCATTGACGAGTGTCCCCATTTTAAGTTATCCGTTGCCAGATGGGAAGTTCGTCTTGGATACCGATGCAAGCAATGTTGGAATTGGTGCTGTTCTTTCGCATATCCAAGACGGTCAAGAGAAAGTCATCGGCTAATTCAGCAAGACCTTTTGGCTGTGCTAAACATTTCTACGAGTACCTCTATGGTAAAAGATTCCCCCTGAGGACTGATAATGCAGCACTGAAGTGGCTCCTGTAGTTTAAAACTCCCGAAGGGCAACTGGCAAGATGGATTGAGCGGAATTCGAGACTGAACATCACGCTGGGACAAGCCATAAGAATGCTGATGCCTAATCGATTGCAAACATAGTCAGCGAGCTGAAGAAAAAGGGACTGTTCTCTGTAGAACTACTGCCGTCGATAACCATTGGCAATCTGAGAAGATCCACAAAGACCAGAAATTAGATCCGGTTTTGAAAGAAATTATCCAGTGGAAGGAAAAATTTCCCGATAATCACCAACCATAAAGTCAGTGGAACTTCCTCAACCTGGAAAATGGACTTCTGAGGAGTAAAAAAACCCTGGGAAGTTGAGAGAACGCTTCTATCGGGTAAACTCCCAAGTAGATGTTAAGGATTGGTGCCGGAAATGTACGGTTTGTGTAGCAAGTAATGGGCCTCAGAAGCGAGCAAAAGTCACCATGAGCCAATATAACGTGAGCAGTCCATTCGAAAGAGTAGTCATTGATGTTGCGGGTTCATTTCCTAAATCTGACTCCGGAAATAAGTACATTGTGGTAGTGATGGAAGCTGAAGTTAAAGTTAAGAAAGTTAAACAACCAGTGTGTACCAGAGACATCTTTTATTTGGTAACGAAAACATTCCCCCCCAGGACAAGCGAACTTTGGAAGACTCTGGTAGAATTGAGGACTGTGATGATGGAGAAGAACCTGATGAACTTGGCGATCCCAGAGATAGCCTGTAGGTTGGATGGACTGAATTGGAGGGTGGTGAGAAGCATGATGGAAACTATCTTTCGATTCAGTGGCATCTACATTCCTGTTTGCTGTCTGAATATTTGCAGCCTGGATTCGAAGACCGTCGAGTGTTATTTCCACCGAACGTCCCTTTGCCGAAATTAAGGGTCCACACCATATAGGACTCTGGGACATTTCGGGACGAAATGGCATTAAGGAGGGGGCAATGTGACGGGTATTCATCCAATATCTGGTGCAATCGGCATTCATCCGATATCTTGTGCAATTGGCGTTCCTCCGATTGTTCTGGGAATCCGATTTGTTTGGCTATCGACCCGAGGCCGACGGCTAGCGTTAATGTGAACTCGTCGAATTTTATCGAAGCTTCGAGAACACATTACCCGATGGCTCGTTGACCTACTAGAGAATTCCGAGAGAAATATATAAATACGGACAGCTGGCGGTAGCATTCATTCAGTATTTGACTGCCGTTAGTATAGTAAAGATAAATTGTAAATATTTCTGTGAATATAAATTGTGTTAAAGTAGTAGAAATAAATTAGAGTGATTTGGGCTGTGTTTTTAAAAAAATCAAAGAACTAAACTGAACCCGAAGAGAAGTGTAAATAAAAA
Source organism: Octodonta nipae (assembly GCA_034190945.1). Taxonomy (NCBI): domain Eukaryota; kingdom Metazoa; phylum Arthropoda; class Insecta; order Coleoptera; family Chrysomelidae; genus Octodonta; species Octodonta nipae. The sequence goes on along the minus strand of CM067216.1, from coordinate 159,640,997 downwards.
CATTACAATATAAAACTAATTCACCCTAAATATGATTAGAATTACTGGTAAACAGAGTGTTATACAGGAATCAATATATGAATAGGCAAAGACAAAACAGTTCAGTGCCTTTTTGTCATCGGTCCCTCAACCGATTTGCTTTATTTTTGTTTAGTACCTACTGATGACCTTCAGTGAAGATTGCTAGAATTTATTCATAATATTAGTTCTTTCAGTAAAGAAAATAAAAAAAAATCATTATTTACTTCCATAATGTCAATGGCAAACAGGCAATAACAACAGACTGCTTGGAGAGAAAATCTTAAGATGGATTGACTCGAATGTGAAAGACAAATTAAATTAAACGAAAATACAAAATATTTGGACCTCTCCTAAAGTTAGTTCACATCGTCATGCTATTAAAATAGAACCCACGAAAATTTATATTACATAATACTGCCCATTTATTGGGCTCTCTCAATTTTGCAGGTTTGATTGAGTTGTAAATATGGTTTGTCAACTAAAATGGGAATTATGTTGCAACTAATTAATCTATATCTGATTACATTTTATTCATTTTAACATTATACTTTTGTTTAGAAGCACAGATAGTCATGGCTTTAATTGAAATTTTCATATGTTATAATATTGTTTGCAGTTAGGTTCACAAAGGGTGGATGATTTGTGGTTAGATTGTAGCACGGTCGTAAAGGTAAGTATTCAATTGAATGAATTTTCATAGATATTATTTAACATTAAATAACAGCAAGTGCATTGTATTTCTTTATATTTTCCATACAAAACAGAAATAGTGCTTAGTTTGTGTTGTTCTTAAAATACGTGGTGTAAGGTTTACTAATATGTATATACTTATGTTTTGTAGTTATTAGTTATTTCTAATGTAATAAATAGTACTGCAGCTTCTTACTAACTTTTGACTTGTTTGCCTGCAATTTTTGTTTACCAGAATATAGGTTCTAATTTCGTTTTATTATTCGCTTTAACACTATTGAAATTTTGCAGTCTCAAATCCGAAAACATTTTTGGAAAAATGTAGGTACTTATTAACTAACTAACTTATTATTTAATATAATGTTACTACTTTTAAAGGGATCTGAAATTTGTATGTTGAAATTTATAACTACATAGTTAAATGTATTTAAAGGCCTAATCTTTCAATTATATTTTTAAGTAGGTAATTCTGTATCAGTCAGCTACTATTTTCTGTCCATGTATTTTATATCCTACATAATTTATTTTATATTTCATAAATATTAAGAAAGTCTGTTGTGGTCAGTTAGGTACCTACATTTATTATAAAATAAAATATATTTTTATTGAAGAGATTTTTATTTCTAAATCTTGCTTAGCTAACCTGAACGTTCTTAACATAACAATGTTTTAAAATTCAAATCTGTCTACAGCGACAATAAGCTGTAACTTACGTATAAATTATTCTGTAATTTTTTCTTCCGAATTTACTTATTTTATTAATATTTATTATCACAATCTTCCGAAAGTGTTCTGTGAAATATTGTCAATCAGTGGACAATAGAGAATGTATTAAAGATTGGTATTTTTATTGAGCTGTTGGTAAGCTCCATTGAAACTTCAAATGGAGAAAACATTTAGGTTACAAAAAACAACCCTGCAGTTATTTGAAGGGTGATGGGGCGTACTTTTCCGATTTCGCCTCAACTTTGTTTCTTATCGAAATATACTTTGATCACTGGCTGAGCATTAGTACTGATTAAATATCCGATAATAAACTACCTGGGCTAAAACTATTTATAAAAGATTATTATAATTATGTTTTATGGTAAAATGAAGTGCATTCAAAAAGTTATGTCAGTTGATTTTTTTTCTCAATTTTTTTACTATTTACTTATTAAATTACCATCGGTTTTTATGATATTTAACTATTATGCTTAACAACTACACCTACTATTACGTCTGTCGTGAGATACACTGTATGCCGAGAAATATAGGACAAATTGTGTAATCAGTTAGAAGCTACAATGTTTAGTAAAATTCACACTTTCTTTACATAATTAATAATTCAATTTCTCAAATACTTAAAACGGATACGAAAACTAATGTCATATTTAAAAAATATACGCTTTACAAATTAGAATTAAAAAATTGTTGTTACTTCTTATGAAGGAATTTATTACCTATTTGGTATACGTTTAAATTCAGGGCCAGGAAGTAATTAAAGAACATAAATAGTAAATATAAAAACGATGTAAGATTCTAGGTTTCCTTGACTCCGACATCTAAAATATATATCTAAAATATATTAGATACTAGGTAATTTATTTGTACATAGTGTTATAACATCCTTCTAAAAATCATCCTAAATAAAAACTTAGTTTGCCAATAGCCAAACTATGGTAAAGATCAATTTTCTGAACTATTGGGTAAGGATAACAAAGTATCGAGAATTTCGATCCTGTTTCAGAATAAAAAACAACTTCGATGGTATAAAAAGGCTCACGTACAGCAAGATTTTAGTTCAGTAGATAGCGACGTAATGAAACATCTGATCTGGAACTTCATCTAAATATTTTATACAAAATCGTATTGTGAAATATTTCGGCAAAAATAAAGATGAGCTAATTTGGTATAGAATTTGTTCTTGAACCCATGAAGTGCATAAACATAATAAGCTGCAACAACTGTAAATATGTGATTATTACTTGAAGTTATTTTGTGCATAGCTAATCAGTACGTTACTATTTATATACATGTTTTACCTTTTTTGAGATTTTAAACCAATTTTATGGAACGTTTTTATTTTATTTCAGCTGTTTTAGTGTACTTCGAGATCAAGTTTATTTTTGCTTGCTCTATTAATTCTATTAACCCCATTTTTAATTTTTTGTCTTTCTAAACCTGCTCCATTCACAGTCAGTTCAGTTAATTAGTGACTCTTGGGGAGTAGGCAGATTGAGACCCTGAGTTCGATCTAGTCTCTGGAACTTTTTTTACAGTTTAAACAGACAGATAACTCCTGTCATTTCTTCAATTTTCATATTATAATTCACTTTTTAATTGGTCCCTTCTCCAATATTATTACATAATATTCATTTATTTGGTACTTTTACCATTTAACAACATTTTTATTATAATATTATCATTTCACCGCACATTATTCTTTATATTTATTTATTATTTACCCGCACTTAGTTCATTGTAATAACTTTCCTTTTCTATTCGTCAAACATTTTCATCTTCTCCTGTAATGTTAATTATTTACTTCTCTTATATAAATATCCACTATATTATCACTTTGCACTTTGTTTATTATTAATATCTAATTCAATTTATTTAATTTCTTCCAATATCAGCAAATGCTTGTATCTCTGTTTCTTTGGCCGCTTTCTCATGTATAGAAGTCTCTATGACCTTTTTGCGCTCGAACTATTGTGTCTTATGATTTGCGTTTTTATAATTTAGTTTTCCATGTCACTTGTTCACTTTTAAATTATAGGATTTGAATTAAACTTTTTTATTGTGAAACTTTTCACAATATGTCTGTCACAATTGTTGATGGTGACAACTGTTTGTTTATAAAAAACACAAATGACTTGGAAGACTTGATTTTGTTTTACACAATTACAACTGAACTTTCTGTCAAGATTTTGATATCTCTTATATTAGTTAAAAAAAAACAAAAAATATTTTTCTTTCTAGAAAACTCCTTTCACTCAATTTTCTTAATATTAAATATTTACAAAGTTTATTTGCCTTGTTCTAATGTGCTGACTTTCCCAAACTTTTCAATATGCTTGGATCTATGTTACATCCAATATTTATTCTGTATTTTTGAAGTAAATATTCTCTTAATATCTTGTACCCAAACATTTAATTTCGGTTTTAAATTTACTCTATTATTGTTTTTTATTTAATATATTATGTTTATTGATCTCTTTTCTATTTAGTTCAACGTAATTTATGATTTATTAACTATTTACTAATATCTTTCCTATTCAATTTTTTTTAATATCTCTCCAAGCCCCTTTCTATAGCAATTTGTTTTATTATTTCGGTTACCTGTCATTTCCACTATATTTCATCATCGATTAGTACTGAAACATTTGCTTGCTATTTGCCTAGATTTATTTAACATTATCAAAATATCATTCTTTCCTCTGTTTATTTACATTTCTTTTTATTAACTTATGTTTTGCTTTTTTATAACATGAATTCAGACTAAAATTTTGAATGTGTTGACCTGCCAAAATGTATATCTACAAATTAAATATATTTTTCTTTATTTATTTTTATTATTTACATAAGTTTGGAATCTTTCTTTCTGAATGTATGCAACCAATATTACTTTACAACATTTCATATACTTTCTCCACACCTTAATATGCTTTGAACAAATAGCTCTCCACCTTTTTAATAAACTTATCTTTTCTTTGTTTTATATTTAAGTGAAAATAATACCTCTAACTAACAAAAAACAAAACAACAACAGCAAAGTAAAGAACTCTTAATGCTAATTTTTTTATTTAATATTTGCTCTATCTATTTTGGTGTATTAATTCGTATTAATTCCATAACAATATATATGGAAACTTCAGTTAATGGGAAAGCAGCCTACCAAAACTACTGGTTTCAGGAAACTCTTTTTTTCTGAAAGCTTTCCGATATATTTTTATCCTTCACTAAAAATAATTAGTCACTGATGGCTAAGCAGGGGCGAATATCAGGTTTATATAAGTTTAAATAATTGCCAATAACACCAAAATTGGTTTAGGGTGGTTTCTATGGTATCTGATCACGAATCCGAGGTCAGATTTGCAAAACTCAAAATGGCGGATCCAAGATGGGGGATAAAAATATATATAAACTAACCGTTACCGCGGTTTCACCCGCGTACGGAATGTACAAGTCTTTGCAAAAAGAAATAACTTCAAACTAACCCTACTTCACCCTGTAATGCAACCATCCTGTATATGCTGCTGTTCATTTGTCACCCAATATAACTTTTTTTAACACCTGCTTATAACTCTGCCCCACCTAATATTTCAGCTATGCAACTGCTTATGGTCTACGCTATATAACAATTATTTCTGAGATTTTTTGAGCCACCTTCTAAAGTACAATTTCTCTCTACACTATATTTTAATCACCTTTTATGTGCAACTTTTTCTAACATTGTATTAATCACCCTCTAAAACTTCGCTTTATTTTTCAGGTATTCAATATAGTAGGATGCAACTGTTCATGCCCTATATAACATTTTTTTTTTAACTTTTCGATCCATCCTAATGGAAATGCCTGTGGGACCCTTTGTGTCACAAATGTAAAAACACAGTTTGGCACCCTAACACCAACCCTTTATTCAAACACTCACCCAAACTGTAACTGCTTTTTGGCCACCCTATATAACAATTTTAATCAGTTTTTTTTGAACCGCCTTGTATAACTAAAATTCTAGTTCCATCTAAATTAAAACCATCCTGTATATACTGCTGCAAATCAATCAACCATTATAGCTTATTTTTTAACCATCCTGTATAACCATAATTTTACTCTACAAAATACTTCAACCACCCCGTATGTTCATCTGCTTAGGGGCCACCAAATATAACATTTTTTAAACACTTAACTATAATTCTGCTCCACTCACTATCTTATCTACGCAACTGCCTATGGCCTTCTATATAACCATTTTTTAACCACCCTGGAAAGTATAATTTGCCTCCACCTTATATTTCAACCACCCGTATATGGAACTTTTTCTAAAATACTTTTAACCACACTGTATAACTATAATTTTACATCGATCCACGTTTCATATATTGCATATATACAACAGCTCATGTTCTATCCTACAAAAAATTTTTATCCAACTGTTTAACTATAATTTTACTCCACCCTCTATTTCAACCATCTTGTATATACAACTACTTATCGGCCACCCAGTATAACATTTTTTGTACCTCCCTGTATAACTATAAACTCCTCACCCTATTTAACAATTTTGTTCAAAAATTTTTTGAATCACCTTGTATGTACTACAACTACCCTGTATACGCTGCTGCTTATTGGTCAACTAATATAATATTTTTAAAGACACTTCTCCAACATATATATCAATTATCCTATATGTGCAACTGATTATGAGCCACGCCGTTTCGCAATTTTTCCTCATATTTTTATAACCACATTATATTTTCTCTCCACACTTTATTTACAGCACCCTTCATTTGCAACTTTTTCTAACCTTGTTTGAATCACACTATATAACTATAACTTTACTGCGTCCCATGTTTCAGGTACTCCATATATGCAACTGCTATATAACAAAACTTTTCTACCATTTATTACCTACTCTGTATAATTAAAATTCTACTCCACCCTATATTTCAACAACCGCGTATATGCAACTACTTATTTGCCACCCAATACAACATTTTTGTAACACCGTGTATCCTATATATGCAATTACTTGTGGATATAAAATAATGTTTTAACCACTCTATAAACTATAAATCCACTCGATCTCATATTTCAACCACCCTGTATGAACAACTTCTTCAAACATTTTTTAACCCATTTGATAACTATAATAATCCAAGAACATAATTCCTAACTGCTTATATAAGACATTTTTTTCTAAAAAAATGTATCCACCCTGTATAAATAGTCTACCCTTATATCTATAATATTGTAAATGCAACTACTTATGAACCAAACAATATATCATTTTGTTATCCACCGAAAATATAATTCTCCTCCGTTCGTTTATAAACCACCTGGTATATGCAACTATTTCTGGCCCACTCAATATAACTTTTTTGAACCACCCAGTATTTCACTCCCCCTTATTTCAACCAAATTATATATATGCAGCTGCTTATGGGACACCAAATATAATTTTTTTTTTAGATTTATTAATTCCGTCATTTTACTCCGCACCAAGTTTCCTATATATAGAACACCCTGTAAAATTACGGTTGATATATCAGTTGATTTCTTCTAAATTGAAACATGTTACATGGGCATATTCCGAATGTTGAATAAAAGCTAAGGTGATTCAAGTATCTAATAGTTGGTGCTTGCGGTGGAACCAATAGTGTAATTGTGTTATCCAACATGGTAGAAATTTTTTCGCTATATCTACCGCTTCTGTCTACTTAGGGAGATAAAATATCTACCAGATATTAAGTCAAACTATAGGCTTTGCAACAAAAAAAGATTCAGCAAAATCAGTTCAGTAGTTCTTACGTGATGCCCGAACAAACAAACAAACAGACAAACTTACAATTTTATAATAGTATAGATAAACCGATATACGCCAAAGATTAATAAAGGGTTTTTGGGGTCTCTGATCAATAGTCCGGGATTTACAAAATTCCAGATGGCGGACGAAATTTTCGTCTCGTGAGTTATTTTCATCGTCCCTTTTAGATGCCACATCTTGATGTTTGTCTATCAGATTCGTGATCAGCCAACCCAAAAACCCCCTTATTATAAGGTTGGTGCCAAACGATTTTTTAAATTTTCATTCGCCATCTGCCATTTTGAATTTTGCAAATCTGACTGACATAATCAGAGACCCTAAAAACCACCGTAACCAAAAATTTAATTTGTTACTGTCTTTTTTGTCTTTTTCTTTTATAGATATTTTAAAAGTTATTTTGGGTGGCTAATTTTGAAATGATATACATATTATTATGATTCTCGGGGTTCTCGTGTACATGGTTTATTTGTCTTAAACAGACAGCTTTTTGACGTTTCGATAGCATCTCACTAATTTTATTTCGAATAAACGATGTTAACAGTCAGGGAGCATCGTACAAATAACTTCTTACAGGCAGCTCTCAAAGGGGTCGGTATGCGTCCAGCAAAACATGCACTCGGCAAGCGGCAGGTTTCCGAATGCTTCTGTTTAGTACAGCAACCAATTAAAAGTCTATCTGCTTGCCGAATGCATGTTTTGGTGTACACATGCCGAACCGTGAGAGAACTGCCTAGTGCGATCTCTAAATCTTTAGATATTAAAAAAAATATATATTGTTAGCACAGGGTGTTGGTACTATTTTCATTTTTATTTATTTGAAGACCATTAAACAAATTAGTTATTCATATCTCAAAAATCATAACAGATATAAATGATGTACATGCATGAATAAATAAATGTTTTCTGTTATGTTTAATTCTCTCGAGATGAGAGACACAATTTTAAAATTCATGGAATATCTCTATCAACACTATTTTTTAACAATGTAAATCAATAATGAATAGTAAACACTCAGACATATTAAATGTATTTAGTGTAAACAGTAAATACATCTACAAAGTTATATAATTTTATTACCTATTCTAAATTTCTACATTTTTACATGCCAGCTGCAGTTCCGATTTCTCGAATCATCATTGCAAGAAATTGTGAAGCCTGCAATACACGTTGGCCGAGCGTCGCCGAGTGAACGCCAATACCAAAGTGTAGACAGTATATTTGTAATGTCTTGCCGTTGCTCGGTGTCGCTCGCCTAGTTGGCCGAGGTAAGTCAACCGACAACGTGTATAGAACTCATTTGGCGTAGTTTATAACGACTTGCGGTTACTCTCGACCACGTGCCGCACTTCGGAACGTTGTCGGGTTTTCGGCACAAATCAAAGGCGCTCGCGCGCACACGGACACATGTTTGTCCGCGTATTATCGTTGACGTCCGTCGTAGGTATATAGCAGCAGCTTAAATAGCCTCGTCTATATTCTTTCAATCACAATATAAATTGACCAAGCCCAACGGATGGGCATCTCTTCAAAACTCGGCTATATTGGTCATTTGCATTGGTTTTCGACAAACTTGCCAAACGTCGAGGCAGTACCACTTGCCTTGTATTAATTTGACTACGCTCGCGTTGGCCTAAACTCGGCCAACGTGTATTGCAGGCATAATAATGAGACAATATCACTCATGTATAATTTAAAAAAAAATCCAGTAACTTACAAGTTTAAAAGAAATTTCCACGCAGGTACGATGTTTATTTGCTTGAATCTCGATACTCATAGAGAAAACGTCGCATGGAAGGGGCAGGACGCTATTCCCTATGCTTAGTTGATTTTTATATTATTACATCTAAGAAATACATAAAATGTATTTTGCGAATTTTAGCAATAATATTAAGCACTACCGGTAAGATAGATACACCCACCACACATTCTTTAAGAAATTTATCATTAATAACACCTATAGCCGAAACAAAAGGGAGAACTTACAGGAAAACCAGAAATCATCTAGACATACATGCAGACAGAATTGGCAGAATCCTCTAATGACATGGCATAGGAACTACTCTAAGAAATCCTAAACCCTGTATGCATCACATTTCCCAATGAATATTAGAGTTTCAACCAAACTAGAAAAGTATAAATTAGGTATTCAAAGGACATCAACACTGTTCCAACACCAGAATACAATACAAACTGCAAATAGAGCAAACATCCAATTAAAAAAACTTGTGAGGGCATTGAAATTGACAAATTGTGAATCCGAATGTACTTTACTGTTGGTTTCGGTATATGCCAATTAACATATATATATATATATATATATATATATATATATATATATATATATATATTTGTTTTTAAGTCAGGGCCAATCACACGCAGCCGTTCACAGTGCACACCGATAGGCGCCAAGCCGCGACTATATAACACCGGGCGCGCTCCTGAAAATGTCAGTTTTCGAGTAACTAGAAGCGAAAGCAGAAGGCTACGAGAATTATGCGAACCGACCTGAAGAGGGCAGATGTGACTCTGCCGAAACATCCTCATTTTACCATCGATCCCGGTAGGGATAACCGTTTTACTCTAACATGTACTTTTTGATGTTCTACCCCCTTAATCTTTATCAATTCAACTATAACTCTTTTTATCTGTTTAATTTGTTGTCTACTTTTAGAATTTTATATATTTTTTTCCATTTATGTTATTGATTTTCTGTTTTGAACCTTGACTTTTATACATGGTACTTTACTATCAAATTTAGATATTTCAATTCTGTTCGTCAAAATTAGCTTTAATTCCTGTTTGAATTAGTATTCTAATATGATTTTGTATTTTTAGCTACTATGAATTTGATATGAAGATGTGTATTGACTGTACCATGCAAGAATTTCACTGATTCACCTGTTGCTATTGAATATTGGAAATGATGATCTTTGTTTTGGACTTTAGCACTTAATTGTAAGTATACCTTATAGTTTTCCCACTAGATCTATGATATTTAGGGGTTTTACTATACATTTTATCATATACCTACTCACGATGTCATGTTTCCCTTCTGAACAAACATGCTCGCTTTGCTATTTCAAATACCCTAAATCTTATGTCTGGTAATACAATATTTGTAGTTAAATTTTGGTTCTTGGAACCTATATTATTACACTCAAACTTTATTTCATTACAATTGTCCATTTACAAATATTAAATTTTTACAAACAATTTGTTATGAAATGTTCTCAAATTTTTCGATAAAATTTTATATTTGGAAATCATACTGGTTATATTTGAATAAATTATTTATATTATAAACACCTCTAATCATTCCTGTTTTATTATATCTGTTGATTTATCAGTCTGCAACACTAATCTTCCTCCATAGTCAGGGTAATATATTTTAAATTTATTTATAAAACAATTCTTAATTTCTGTAAATGCTTTTAATAATGAGGCACAAGCACCACTTTGTATGCTGTTCAGCATTTCTTTAAATATGTAGACTACTCTATTCACTTGCAAACCCATGTAGTCTCGTGAAGATTCTTTTAATGGTTTTAACCAAAAACTGTGTTTCAAATCGAGTTTGGTGAAGATTTTTGTACCTGTCACTCGACTGAAGATGACATAGAAAAACACAGTTTTGCTCCCTAACACCAAACCTTTATTTTAAAATAAAGGTTTGGTGTTAGGGTGCAAAACTGTGTTGTTACATTTGTGCCACACCAAAGGTTCCACAGCTTTTCCATTTGAAGATGACATCTATACTGAGAGAAGCTTCATATTGAGGGATGGTATACTGATTTATGTTTCGGGCGTCCAGACAAATCCGTAGCTCTCGACTGTTTTTCCTTACAATTACTATAGGATTTATATAACTTGTTAAGGCTCTTTCTATGATGTTGGCTTCTAGCATTTTTCTAATAGCTTCATTCAATTGTTCATTTTTAATGTTTTTGACTTCCATTTTGTGATTTTTGATATGCGATTTTCTTCATTGAATAATGACTTAAATTTGGAAATAATGGGAATTAAAAAGGACAAATTATTTGATTTGCTACCTCTTCACACTTCTCCTCACATTTATTATTTATTTTATTTAACATGGTCCTTGCGCCATTTATATTATTATAATTATTTCACTTTTTATTTTCATTGTCACTTTGACTTTTTTGCCTCTTTACTTCACTTATTTCTTCAAATTTTATAACTTGTTCCTGTAGCTTAATAATTCTTTCATCTATGTAGATTTCTGCTGTATTTCTCCTTAACTGATCCATACCCATGATTGCTTCAAAGCTGACGTTCTTGACTATTAAAAATTCCGTATTGATTTTCTTACCCCCAAACATTATTTCTAAGTTTACCTTGCTTTTTGCCTCAAGCATTTTTTTATTATTTGCCGATACAATGTTTATTTTCCTTATTTTAATTATACTGTCTGCCCTCAAATTTAATTTATTCACTAGTTCTTCATTGATTACACTCCCCTCTGATCCAGTATCAATGAGTATCTTGAAAGATAGTGCATTGACCTTTCCTTTTGAATAAAATTATAAATCTGAATATTTTTATTTATTGTTTTCCTTCTCATTTCCATTTTCCTTCCCTGTGATTTTCTTCTCAACCTTTTCCAGGTCTGCTAATTTATTTTAACCTTTTTCCTGGACTTCCAATTGTTTCTGTTGTCAGAATGTCCCCTGTTATAATTATGTCTATACCTGTACTTGCTCTTCATATTGTTATCTGCATTATTTTCATAATTGTTGTCATTCTACTGGTTTCTGTTTTCATTTATGTTGTTGGGGTATTTCAATAGGCTTTTCATATTCTGTATAAATATAGTTTCTTCTTCTTTCAATTTTAGGGTTCCGTATATACCATATACGGATACCCTTATAATATCACTCCGGATTTCTGTCTCTCTCACATCACAGAAATTTTCTCCAAACTACTAGACGGAAGAGGTTGAAATTTGGTATCAATGTATAGTTTGGCGACCCGATCTGGAGAACATGTCGTAAAAGAAGAAATTTTGATTTGAGGGGTACTTCTGGGGGGAAGAACTAAAAAAATCGAGCCTAAAATATAAAAAATATAAAATTAAAATTGTTTCTAACCCTTCATGTTATATATGAAATGAAAGGGCTCATTATGACGAAAACAAATATATTTTTTATATTTTTAAAATAAATTAATTAAAAGATATTAACAAAAATATAATAAAAATTACCCATTACCCCCCTTATCTCCGAAAACATAAGCTGAAAAATTTTGAAAAAAAAGTAAGTATAGCCCCTCACCTAAATTTTACTGGACAAATAAGGAGAAACCCCTAATATTCATTTTGGGGGGCAAATTATAGAATTAAATGGAAAATAAAAAACTATAATTGTTTGTAACGGGTCATGTAATATATCAAATCAGAGGGCTCATTATGACGAATACAAATATGCTTTTTTAATTTTTTTAAATGAATATTTTAAGATATATTAAAAAAATATTTAAAAGAAATTACCCATTCCCCTCGTTGTTTCCCAAACTATAAGACCTATTTTTTTTTGTTTACAGGAAAAATATGAAGAAATCCCTAATATTAATATTTAGGGCCAAATTAAAAGGTAAATAAAAAAATACTTTTTAACGCATCCTGCAATACATTAAATATATATTTTTCATATTTTTAAAATTAATTATTTACAAGATATTAACATAAAGATATAAAAAATTTTCATTTTTCCCGTTATTTCCGAAACCATACTACCTAAAATTTTGAAAATAATTAGGGGTACTGGGGCTCACTTGAAATTTATAAGAAAAATTATTAGAAAACCCCCATAGTAATTTTAGAGACAAATTATACAATAATAGGAAAATAAAAACTCAATTTTCAAATGCATCATGTAATATATCAGATAAAAGGCTCATTATGTGAATTACAAATATATCATATTTTTAAATCATTTGTTTAAAAGATATTAACAAAAATATTAAACATCGACTTAGATCCCCCTTTAGACACTACACGATTTAAATTTTGAAAAACATGTTTTTTTGTATTTATGTAAATAATTTGAACAATAATTTAATAATTTAGAATTTAAAATTTGACCTATTTTGCCCGTTATCTTCCAATCTACAGAGCCTCAAAACTCAGACAGTAGATTATATTAGGCCTCTCTGAAAGTTTATTAGTAAAATAAAACTCTAATGTTAATTTTTGGGGGCCAAATTAGAAAATTAAATACATACGTATTCTGGTAAAAATCAAGGGAATCCTGAAGCAGATAAAATAAAAAGTCTATGTGTGGAAAATCAAAGTGTATATTTTTTTATAAATTTAGAACGTTAAAAGATATTAGGGTAAATATAAGAAAATGCACTCATTCCCTGCTTGTCTGAAACTGGACTATTAGAATCTTAAAGGTGGTACGGAACCCTTAGTATGCGAGTCCAACTCGCACTTGACCAAATTATTCTCATTTGTTTTTCACATCTATTTTTGCAACTATCCTTGCTTTCTATAAAGTTTTTATCTATTCCCTCCCCATAATTAATGATAGCTTCTTTCCATTTTTCATTAATGTCTGAGACTTGTTCATTTTCTTGAATACTATCATCCACTTCCTTGAATTTTCCTTGATATTGTTTTCTAAGTCCTCACTCTTTCCATTTAGATTTGCTTCTATTATCTCAATATTAGTTTCGCCTTTTTTTTTGTAATATGTTTCTTAATTCTTCAAATTGCTTATTTAGATTTGCTTCTAATGCCTTGAAATGTTTATGATAATTCTTAGTTAGATTGTTTTCTAATGCCTTAATGTTTGTTTCTTGTTTTCTAAATAAATTCATCATCAGAGTTATCATGTACATTTCAGGTTCTGGTGATTTTTGACATAGATTTTCTTCTGAAATGACATTTACCACTTGTTCTTGTTTTTCTTGCTCAGCTGTTGTTGCTGGTTTCAGAACAATTTCTTCATCCTGCTCTTCTATATTTTGTTCTTCCAATGGTTGGTCTCCCATTTGTTGTTCTTCAGTTACTTCATCATGTTCTTTAATGTCTTCTGGTTTATCCTTGTTGCTCCTGTTTTTCGTTGCCATTTTATTTTATTTTACCTTGTAATAATCACTTACCTTTTTTTATTTTACCTGGGTTTATATTTTTAGTATTTTTAATTTATTCAAATATTTATTTAACTTTATATTATATTGATTTGTATTATTTTATATATTTTTTATTTAATAGAATATTTCACTTTAAATTATTTGCAAATTGTTGCCTCACCAAATATATGGTATCAACTAATTTGTGGACAAGCAAAACATGTACTTTGTGATTACCCTGTATATTTATATACTTGTATTCCAATTTTTCAATGCTTTTACCTTTTACACTCCACACTTCTTTATATTTTACAGAACAGCTGATTCACAATAATATTACGAATACGCTCGTCTTCCTTTCTAACTAACTGCTGCGAGGATGGGCCCTCCTTTTAAAATCAGCGTCGAATTCTCTAGTATAATCCAGTGTCAATTTTACAGTTGTCGAGTTATGATCGAGATAAGTTTTTCTCCCGTCCGAACGTTTTAGGTTCGGCTTTGGTAAATTTCGTAACAATATTTACACCTACTTACTAAATTATGAAACATCAACAATAAACCTTATCAAATAAGAAAGATATATACAAAATTCAATTTAAACACAGTAATCATTGTTTTTATTTTTAAACAGTTTTGTTTTAAATACCTTATATCACTTTTAAACATCCGGCTGAATACTCTCCTTTCTCCTTTTGGGCATTTTCTGTTACCCCACGGCTCCGCTACTTCATTATTGATAAAGATGGTTTATAGTTTGATCTTTTTATATTTGCTACTTTTAATTGTCTTGTATTTGTAGTCATTCTCTGCTCCATATTCTTTTTTTTAATGATGAAACTTTTATTTGAAATATGCACTTACAATATTTACTTGTCTTTGTTATATTTTATTTTGAACTCTCCTTGTATATTCCCGACCTGAGACTATTTGTAACATGATCAGCTCGGTTTCGTTTTCGTTCGGGTTTGAAATGTTACTTTCACTTTCAGTTAATTCAACATGGCGATTTGTGCCAACAATTTGCGATGCACTTTTTTTTAAATACACAATTTAAAGTTTACTTGATTATTCAAACAAAAATGGGTCCATGTGCACTTCAGCAACTATGGTAAAAGACTGGACAATTGTCAAAAGATGACAGGTAATAAAAATAAAAAAATAAATAATTTAATTAAACCCTTCGTATTTGGTATCATTAAAATCTAGGAAAAAAACTGATTTTATTGATATATAAACCTTGTCTTACAATTCAGTTTTAGTCTCGTATTTTGCAATTGAATTTCCTAGGTTATAACATTTTCTTTTGAACTTGAATATTTTTCTCTAAAATGATTTCCCTTCATATTTTCGTTCTTTGAGCCTTCCTGTACCATTAATATACTTTAACACTTTTGAAATGTTTTTTATTTAGTTTTGGACTTTAAATGAAATTTAACCTGTAATACCTTACTTTATTTTGCCCAAAATTTAAGTTTATGAACTGTTCTTGACCTATTCTTGTTTACATTATCTATTTGAATCTCTGCAAATATTTCTAACTAATTTCCTTTTTCATTGCTGTTATATTGTTAAAAAAATTGTATACCTAATAATCGTTTTACTCTAACATGTACTTTTTGATGTTCTATCCCCTTAATCTTTATCAATTCAACTATAACTTTTTTTATCTGTTTAATTTGTGGTCTACTTTTAGAATTTTAAATATTTTTTTTCCATTTATGTTATTGATTTTCTGTTTTGAACCTTGACTTTTTATACATGGTACTTTACTTTCAAATTTATATATTTCAATTCTGTTCCTCAGAATTACTTTTTATTCCTGTTTAAATTAGTATTCTAATATGATTTTGTATTTTTAGCTAGTATGAATTTGATATGAAGATGTGTATTGACTGTACCATGCAAGATTTTCACTGATTTACTTGATGCTATTGAATATTGGAAATGATGATCATCGTTTTGGACTTTAGCACTCAATGGTAAGTATACCTTATATTTTTCCCACTAGATCTGTGAGATTTAAGGTTTTTACAATACATTTTAATATATACCTACTTACAATGTCATGTTTCCCTTGTGAACAAACATGCTCGCTTTGCTATTTCAAATACCCTAAATCTCATATCTGGTTATATAATATTGGTAGTTAAATTTTGATTCTTGGAACCTATATTATTACATTCAAACTTTATTTCATTACAATATATATATATATATATATATATATATATATATATATATTATATATATATATATATATATATATATATATATATATGTATATATCCGTCATAACCCACACTTAGAATATTTACATCATAGCAACAATATAATAATCATTTCTCATAAATATCGTATTACATCTCATATTTCACGATATAGCAATTCCCACGGACAACGCTTCGCTTCCTCGCACGTGTAATCTGCTGATGCTTAGCTTGCAAAACCAAGATTATAAATTCACATGCGATGACAGCGAGCGTCATTAAGTGTTTTAAATTCATTAAGTTATATTTTATTTCAACATTGTTATTTTCAAGTATTAATCTTTGTATTTCAATTAAAAAGTTTTTTTAAAAAGTTAATTGTGTTAGTAATAATATAAAAATTGGCGCAGTCAGTATGATTGTTCTAACACGGCAAGAATACGAAAAATTCTCACTCGTCGTGGTGGTTTCTAAACCTTTGTGGAACAACGACCTTCGAGCTGGAGACACAACTGCGAGTAAATCAGCACCAGGAACAAGCCAGGCTAACCAGTGCGGTCCTCACAGAACAGTCGATGCCGAGATTTATACTGTAAGAATCACGATTAATTCACACTTAATCAATATTTTTATTTATTTAATTTTTTTTTTGATCGAACATTTCTATCATCAACGACAATTTATTTTAACATATTTATTTATTTTTGTACTGATTTATTGATTTTTGATTTCCTTTTTTTTTACTAATTAACCTTTCCCCTACACGATATATCGATAAATTATTTCGCAATATATTAACAAGGTTTTAAACATTTATCACAACAAATTATTATTATCCCTTTTTGGTAACATTTTATATACTTTAATCTGATAGTAGAATTTTCATTCTACTATTGCTATTTTTTTTGTCTTTCTATTTTTCTAATATTGTGCAATAACCGTATTCTAAATACAAAATGGCAATGACTAGACAAGGTGCCACAACCCCAACGGTAGAACCTTACAAAATTTCAGAGATATTTGCGATTATTCCTGAATACGACGGGAATCCCATTTTCCTTAACACTTTCATTAGCTCTTGCACAACAGCACACAACATGGCTGTTGCTAATCAAATAGCCTTATTAATCCTTCATATAAAAAACAAGTTTAGAGGCCGTGCCGCCGAACTTGTAAATTCCCGGAACCCATCAACTTGGGATGACATCAAAACGCTTCTTGAAACACACTTTGGTGATTCACGCGATTTGTCTGCATTAATTCAAGATCTTCAGAGAATGCGGCAACTTCCCAATGAGTCCCCATTAACTTTCGCAGCCCGCCTTCAAACACACGAAGCCAAAATGCACGCGGCTGTCAATAAACAAAACATAACTACAAAAGAAAAAGACGCACAAATTTCTCTAATTGACTCTATGGCTCTGAACAGCCTTTTAACAGGTCTTGAGCCGAAAATAGGGCAAATTATACGTGCCAGCAACCCGGACGACATTGTAACTGCTGTTTCTAGAATAAAACGGGAGATACAACTGTGTCACTTAGAAAACCAAAAGTTCCAAGTGACACGTAACCTACAACAACAAAAACGACCAAACGCTACAACTTTCATAAAGCAATGCTCGTTTTGCAAACGAACAGGGCATTCGTTTAACGAATGCTTAACTAGACAAAGGCAACAACAGCCAAACTCGAATTTTAACAATAAGAATTTCCAACAATTTCGACCTAATCAATTTTCTCAACCCACAAACCAAATGAGACCCAACTTTGACCAAAATAGACAACAATTCCAACAAAATCGACCCTCAACTAGCGGACAAAATCAAAGTCCTAACAGTTTCGACCCAATCCAAACTTTTTCAGAAATCAGCAACAAAGGGCCCATCACTTTAACCACTCAGATTTTTATAACACTCCTAATTACACAAATGATCTATCCAACAATTTCTATGACTCTGATTACCCTCAACAAGATGAATACTCTTATTATGATACGGTGCCACAAGGTAACGATTTCCATTCCTCTCAGGCTCAAAGTTATGACAATTATGAACATGATTACCCTGAATTCTGCTCTGATATCCCCGATAATTCTCAGCAAAATTTTCAAACGGCTCTCACAGTAGACAAACAACCGGACACTCAAATTCTCAATCTTCAGTCCCAATTCAAGACAATGAGTTTCAACGACAGCTTCAATCCAAACCTCAACTTCCCGGAAAACGCTTTCTATAAGCCCCGCACTTTCAGTTAACTCAAAGAACCTCTTTTACATCAATGACGCTTCTAACACTTACAAATTGTTAATCGACACAGGAGCAGGCTTATCAATCTTCAAGCCCAAAACTTGTGAAAAATTTCCCAACCGATCTCCTGAAAACGTTGTAATACAAGGTATCACTAACCAAAAAATTCTCATAAACGAATCTACTTTAGTCCCGTTCAGTCTAACAGATCCACACAAAGTCTACATATGCAATCTAGACATCGAATTCGATGGCCTATTAGGCTCCGATTTCCTGGAGCATTACAATTGTGTAATAGACTTTAATAAGAAAGTTCTCGTCACTAATTTCAAAACCATCCCGCTCATGAAAGTTACTGAAGAGACATTATCAACCGACAGACAACTACAGATAAACAACCAAACGATTTCAAATACCATCAGTATTGAATCGCGGACAGAACGCATTTTTAAACTTAAATGCGATTTACGAAATACGGAGGCCATTCTAACTTCCACCGTAATAGAAAACGTAAGATTACCAAACGCTTTAGTCCAGGTTAATGACAAACGTAAATTTTTCACTTCTATTCTAAATGCAAATGCTAGCCCAAAAATTATAAATTTTAACAAAATTCACTGCGAACAAATCTCTTTCGGAAACAATTCTAACATAGACAGACTAACAAAAATTCACAACCAACTTCGACTCTAACATCTCAACGAGGAGAAGGCAGAATTAATTCAACAACTTTGCATCGATTTCTCGGACATTTTCTATCTAGAAGGAGACAATCTTAGTTTCACTAACGAAATAAAACATTCTATTGATACAAACAACTCGAAACCCATATTCACCAAATCTTATCGCTACCCCCAAATCCATAAGGAAGAAGTTCGAACCCAAGTCTCAAAAATGTTAGAACAAGGTATCATTCGCCCTTCAAATTCCCCTTGGTTTTCCCCTGTGTGGGTTGTCCCAAAAAAACAAGACGCATCCGGCAAACAAAAGTGGCGCGTAGTCGTGGACTACCGTAAACTCAATGAACTCACAGTAGACGATAAGTATCCCTTACCTAACATATCGGACTTACTGGACCAACTTGGCAAATGCCAATACTTTACTACACTAGATCTTGCTTCTGGCTTTCACCAGATCGAAATTGAATCGAAGGATATTCAAAAAACCGCTTTCACCGTAGAGAACGGTCATTTTGAATTCGTTCGCATGCCTTTCGGTTTGAAGAATGCTCCCTCAACCTTTCAAAGGGTGATGGACAACATTCTCATCGGAATCCAGAACGAGAGATGCTTGGTCTATATGGACGATATAATCGTCTACTCACCAACTATACACGAACATTTGGCCCGACTGACTGAAGTATTCAAACGACTTAGGAAGGCAAATCTTAAGATTCAGCCTGATAAATGCGAATTTCTTCGCAAGGAGGTCGCATTAATTAGGACACCTCATTACAAAGGACGGAGTAAAACCGAACCCGTCCAAAGTCGAATGTATACTTAACTTCCCCCAACCGCAGAACCAGAAAGATATTAAATCTTTTCTTGGCCTAGCCGGCTACTACCGTCGATTTATACCAAACTTTGCCAAAATATCCAAACCTCTCACAAAACTGCTCGAAAAAGACGTTTCATTTCATTTTAATTCAGACTGTGTTGACTCCTTTACCAAATTAAAACAAGCTCTCACGTCCACTCCGATCTTGATCTATCCCGACTTCAACGAACCTTTTCTTCTAACTACAGACGCTAGTGCTTTCGCAATCGGCGCTGTACTTTCCCAGGGACCAATAGGCAAAGACCTGCCCATTGGATATGCCTCTAGAACTCTCTGCAAAGCAGAGACTAGATACTCCACCATAGAGCACGAGCTACTGGCCAATCGTCTGGGCTGTCAAACACTTTCGTCCGATAATTTTTGGGTGCAAGTTTAAGTTCCTGACCGATCACCGGCCGTTAACGTGGCTCTTTTCTATCAAAGATCCGGGTAGTCGACTCTCGAGATGGCGCCTCAAACTTGAGGAATATGATTACGAAATCATATACAAGCCAGGTAAAGTCAACAAAAATGCCGACGCCCTTTCGCGCATTAAAATAACTCACTTCAATGAATGCATCCATTTCCAATCAACCAACAATCTTCAATACTATCCAATAAACCCCCTTAACGAAAACGATGACACCGACTCAGACGAACCTGAAACAAATGACGACGATAACCTAATATTTACCGAATTTCGAAAGTTCGTAGAACGTTACAAAACAGTTTCACTCATTGACTACAGTAAGATACAATACTCTAACTGCCAACTTCTTGACAGAGAAAATAAAAACATTCTAGTTTTCTTTCAAACCGACAATCTTAAAGACTTTCACCACAAAATCCTGGAAGATATTTTTGAAGAAAATGCCGACTTCGAACGATATAAAATTAACGTATTCTCCAGCAAAAGTGTTAGGAAAAGACGGTATATTATACCCTTACCATCTAATCCTGAAACCGTAAACGAGATTCTATTTGCTTCAATATTTAAAAGCAAAAATGTACTAACCGAATCAGAACTCTATTGCGTCGAGAATAACTTAGAATTACCTATTTTAGAAATGCATTCGTTTATCTTTGCAGAATTAAACGTAAAATGGAAAGTTTGTCAAAACATAACTCAAACTATCGAAAAAGATCAAGTGCCAATAATTCTTGAACAGTTTCATAATGGAAAAACCAACATACATAGGGGTATTAATGAAACAATTAGGCGAATTAGGGAAAAATATAATTGGCAGGGTCTTGCAAAAGATGTTGACAATTATATTAAGAACTGTCGAATATGTCAAACAGCTAAAACATTTCGCAAAAACCTTGATAGCCCTCTAGTAATTACTGAAACTCCAAGAACTCCATTCGAAAGACTTAACATTGACATCTTCGAAGTCCCGAATAAAAACTATGCCTTGACCATAAGAGACGAGTTAACCAAATTTTCCCAAGCATACCCAATCACCGACAAGTCTGCTAAAACAGTAGTCAATACGCTTCTTTATTTTTCCAACATTTCGGAACACCTATTAGAATACACTGTGACTATGGTCGCGAATTCGATAACGCCCTACTTAAAGATCTTTGTAAACTCTTCGACATTAAACTTTCATATTCAAGTGTTGGACACCCGCAATCCAATGGATCATTGGAACGGTTCCACTCTACTCTTCTAGATATGATTCGAATTCATAAAGCAGAACATCCTGATGAACACCCTTTTAACATTTTGCCCTATGCGGTAATCCCATATAACAACTCTGCCAATAAGACACATGGGTTCACACCCTATGAACTTATCTTCGGCCATACTTCCAGCAGACCCCCAGAAACTTTATACAACGAAAAAGACCTGATTCAAAATATATTAGAGACCTCAATAATAGAATTTCCCATTACTATAAGATCGCCCGTGAAAGGACAGAACAACAGAAACAAAAAGCCAAAATCCGATTTGACAAACATGTTTCGGGAAATCCTCCTAATTATCAAGTAGGTGATAAAGTGTACATAAGAGAATCTCAATTTAAAGACAAACTGCAGAACAAGTTTAACGGACCTTTCAAAATACTAGAAATCCAAATTTCGCAACTTTATTAAACCCCCGAACTAACCAAAATACGAAAGTAAACTTTGATCGCATGAAACCATTCATAGAAGACTAATTTGTTTACAGGGTCATCCTGCTGTTCGGATCAGCAGCATCCCAGTTCGAAATAAAAACCATAAATAACACAATAGGAATTTACTATCACAAGGAAGCACGAATTGACGTTTCAAATTGCAAATGGACACTATTAGTTCATAAAAATCTGTCAGCTCTTGAACTAGTCTTCACTACTAATAACAGACTCCTTGACACATTAACAAGATCTATTTCTTATAACCTCAACTCAATGAACCTATTCCGTGCCGACGTCCAAACTCACTTAAATCTACTTAACCAAATTTCAAAATCCATAAATAACAAATTCAGCGAAATTCATATGGATACCAGGAGATATAAACGCGGATTAATAGATGGTGCCGGTACAATCTTCAAGGCAATAACTGGCAACCTAGATGCCGCGGATGGGGAATATTTCACAAATAGTATCAATAGATTAAATCAGGGACAACTTCAAGTAGAAAACCTTTTGAAAAATCAAATTAGCGTAACAACTTCATTGATAAAAAACTTTAACAATACTATACAACAAATCCAACTTGACGAAAAAGCGTTCAATGAAAATATTCGGAAAATTGAAAATACTATACGTAAACTAAGCGATAAAATGACTTACGTGGAAGCTAAACTTTCAATTTTAGAAATGTCTGAACGACTTATGGAAAACTACTTATTCTTAGAAGATAGCTTAAACGACGTGTTAAACTCAATTACATTCGCCCGTTTAAAAATTATTCACACTTCTATTTTAACCCCCGAACAGTTCATAACCGCCCTACAGGAAATATCGCAAAACCTCGTAAAGAATAATTTGCCTCTACCTGTTAAATATTCGAGTATTGCGCGATATTTAGAAATCACTGAATTGGAGGCTTTTCAAACAGACTCAGACCTTGTTTTTATATTGAGAATACCTTTAATCGAACAACAATCATTCACTGCTTTCCGTCTATATCCTATTCCCGTCTACGATGATAGAACTGGCTTGCATCATGTACTGTCATTTACCCAAAATTATATTGCCAAAGACGATGATTATTTGCTGTATATCCCCATTAAAGACTTAAGTGAGTGCAAACCATTAACGATCCGGAAGAAATTGTGTTCAGAACTTTATGCGTACCCAATAGACTCGAGTGCTTTGTGTGAAGCCCAACTCCTCAAAAACTTTAAAACCGTACCAGATAATTGTAAAAGTGCAGTGATACTCGCCCAAGGCTACCATGTTCAAAAGTTAGAAACCAACGTATGGTTAGTCATGGTTGCGGAACCCCTCCGCATCACAATCAGTTGTCCAAATATTAGTGCAAAGACTTTAACAATTACGAACAATTCCTTGTTAAAATTACAGAGCGAATGCAGTGCTTTTGTTGCAATAACTAAAGTCCAAGCAGAAGCATTCAAACCCATCAACATAATAGACAATTACCAGCCAGTTGTCATCCCCTTCAATTGTTGTGACACGATTTCAGAGAAAATCCAAGTCCCAGAGCTGAAACCATTAAAGCTCAACGACTTAAATGTGGATGAATTAAACATCGCCAATCATAAGTTGAACGAGTATTCGAAAGAGTTGGACGAACTAATTAACCAACCATCCGTCAACAAAAATATTTCGTGGTTTACATATGCCACCATAATTTCCATAGTTATTATTATCGCTGCCTTCGTGCTTAAAACATTTTGGACCAGTGGTCACACAGCCCAAAAGGACGAAAACCCTACGAAGTCATCACAAAGTAGACTGTCTAGACTCTTACCAAAGTTAAGACCTATTCTAGAGGAGAAAACTGCCGAAGATATCGAACTTCAAGCAAATAAATAATTTTGTAAATTTTGATTATTACGTTTTCTCTTTTACCATTTTTATTATTTCATATTTCGTATTTTTAATCAATATATTTTATGTAATAATGTGTATGAAAATTTATTATTATCTTTAGATTATTGTTTTCAATATTTTAATTACCTTATGTTTTATATTCCTTTGGAAATTTGTATTAGCATAATATTTTTATTCTTGATTTGCTTTCGTACTTATTTTATACAAAAAAAGTTCCTGTAACACAGCAACTTTTTGTTGGTAAGGGGAGTTGTTATATCCGTCATAAACCACACTTAGAATATTTACATCATAGCAACAATATAATAATCATTTCTCATAAATATCGTATTACATCTCATATTTCACGATATAGCAATTCCCACGGACAACGCTTCGCTTCCTCGCACGTGTAATCTGCTGATGCTTAGCTTGCAAAACCAAGATTATAAATTCACATGCGACGACAGCGAGCGTCATTAAGTGTTTTAAATTCATTAAGTTATATTTTATTTCAACATTGTTATTTTCAAGTATTAATCTTTGTATTTCAAATAAAAAGTTTTTTTAAAAAGTTAATTGTGTTAGTAATAATATAATATATATATATATATATATATATATATATATATATATAAATTTCCAAAATCAATTAGGCGTAATTCTACAATAACCATAATTCCACAAATGAAGTTTAGAGCTATGTTCCAGTTTTTGTAATAATAATAAATTAAGTTACATTGTGTAATTTCACTTCCATAAATCTATTTGTTACTTTATAGAAACTTCAAAGAATAGTTTCCCATTAAATTAAAAAAAAACGTTCCGTAACATTAATCAACACAGCCGACATTCGTGTCACTGCTTTCGTTAATCCCAATTTCTTTGTTCGCATGATTTGTTAAGTTATCTCAAGAATCCACGCAAAATTTCCCGACCTCATCTTGAATACAAGTCATTGTCGAACACCTCCTCAATTCAAGTCTTCCGAACTGTCTGGCAAAAAGCCTCAATTCTTGTGTGACAGAAAATTATCATACAGACAAAAGACATTTCTTACACTAAAACGACAAATCCACCTCAGCTCATGGAAGACGTAATAAATACCCCTTGAAATGTAACCGTTAACGTTATTGTTATAAAGCTTCTCATCCCGAGATCCAGCAGAGACTTTATTATTTCCCAGGTAATATGACGATCTTGGGAATGACATTGCCGAGTAAAGTGTAACATTTCTCGTGGACTGAAATGAGTTTCCGCGAAGACTTTGAAATTGCTACATTCCTTTATGAGACGCCTTCATTTCTCACTTCTAGGGTACTCTAGAAATTCAAGTAATCTTTCTATCGCATTTTCTCCCTAAGAAAATTATTGTTATTGCATTATCGATTTTTAAAGCTAACGTTATTGCCTTTTAGGTCATGTGAAAAAAAATTCCAGACTATATCAAGTTGGACTCTGCAGTAATAGATAATATTGTGAACCATGTAATGAGCTCTAACGACAAAAGAGATAACATACGAAATTTTACAGATGATGCCTTCGGTTTCGAGTTTCAATAAAATGCAATAATTATTGTAAAATTTTAAACGCCCTTCGTATACCTGCCCTATATCTTTATGCATTTATGTATTCCCTTGACTATCTTATGTCTACAAACTATAAGCACTTGAGATTTCTCTCTATGGTTGGATAATTTAGGTAGTATGTTTTAGAACATAATAAACAGAAACAAGTGTGTCTAAGAGTACACCACAACTATATATTTGGCAGAATCAAGGTGACATCACATGTTAGTATTCGTTGTACATTACTGTGTTATAATAGAATAATGCAACTATTTCTGGTTAACTGCACTTTCATTTGAAAATAGTCGAATCTTGTTTAAAATACAATACGCTAAAATATGTGTATGACTAAATCACTTAGTTCGACGTTTGACGTTCGAGATATCAAACTGTTCGTCTGAAAAAGAGCTTTCAGAAAATTGCCAGCAAAATTCTTCATAGAAAATAGCGGCTCCAATATGGTGGCTAGAAGGATACCCGTTCATGGCTGGTGTGATGAGATGACAAAATCCATCATTGCGGTAAAGAATTCAATATGGGGGAGGTATTTTCAAGAAACAACTAATTTGTTGCAAATTTGGTACATTGGGGCTTTTGGGATAGCTGATCACGAATCCGAGGTCGGGCTTACAAAATTCAAGATGGCAGATCCAAGATGGCGGATAATTCAAATTAAAAAATTAAAAAATCAACCGATATTCCTGAAATTTGATATATGTGGGTCTTTGGAGTTGCTGATTACAAATACGAAGTCAAATTATTTAAAATTAAATATCAGGGATCAATGATCCGAAACACAATTGCAATTCTCTACCGCCATCTTCAATCTATCACTTGGAATTCTGAGAATCTGAGCATGAATACTAAATTTTTGGGGAATCGGTTGATTTGTGAACATTTTGTCCGCCAGGTTGGATCCGCCCTCTTACATTTTGGAAACCCGACCTCGGATTCATGGTCAGCAACCCCAAAATCCTCCCATGTACCAAATTAGGTACAAATTAGTTGATTTTTGAAAATAACTAACCCATATAGAGTTCTTTACCGCCATGATGGATATTGTCATCTCATCATACCAGCTATTAACGGGTATCCTTCAGGTTCAATTTCAGCCACAAAACGACCCAATAGGTTGTGTATTTTCTTTTTTGAAAGCTTTTTTCATCTTACAGTTGAATTTTTCCATCTTTAAGCCACCATGTTAGAGCCGCCAGTTGGAAGGAAGAATTTGGCCGGCAATTTTTTGAAAGCTCTCTTCCAAACGAACATTTTGATACCTCAAACGTCAAAATCGATCAATCTAAATTTTGTTTACGCAGGTGATCCGTTTAACGTAAAATCTCGCATTTGTGTAATTCAATTTTTTTTCTATATATCATTATTTAAATGTTTGACTCTTCTGTGTAGTCAGCCCCTGTGTTGGATTGGAACTTTGGGCTTGATACCGCATTTACTTGATTTTTGGTATATTTCTGTCGATCTGAGTTCATCAGAGTTCTGCCAGGTCCATATGAGTATTTGGAAAATCAACTTTGTTATAAAGCAGCACGTACGCACTACTTTTAACTTAACATGTTGTTTATTAATCTATTTGAAACTTATCAAATGTTCCACGAAGTTTTGTGGGTTAACTGGTATATATAAATACAGATTTCGTAAACATTTGTAAAAGTTGTATTGCCGCATTATGGATTCAAGGTTTACGCTAAATATCCATGTATTCTTAAACTCAGGTGGGCCACAGTTCTACGATAGATGAACTAGAAGAACAAAATTAACATCGCGATCAACTAGTCATACTCTACAGGTTTTATACTAAGTAATATAAATGATTACTAAGGATTGTTAATATTTTTTTTATGCAAATATAATATTAGTGCGTCAGTAGTGTACGGACATATTGTTTAATCAATTAAATTTAAAAAATTGACAAACATAAATTTTAAATGAATTAAATTAATTATGATCAATGCCAATTAAGAAAGAATTTCCTTGCTTTCCACAAACCTGTAAAACATATCTAGTGGATCAGATCTAATATCATCAGGCACACAGCTTTGCCTCACTTTATTTGCACTTGGTCCTCTTGCAACTTAGGATCGGAAAATGATTCTTATATTTCTCATAATAAATTATGACAATAGTAGATCTACAATCGTATTGTTTTCAGTTACAGCAGTATAAAAGGCATGGATGTTAAACTCGATACTTTAAAACATTCCAGTCCAACTTTTCATGCAATCTCTCTTTCATGGCATTTTTTTTTTCAATATATTTTTACTTTTTTATGGGTTGCAACCCTAAATAATTTGACAGCACTTTGAAACCGTTATTACTATTCAAAATATAGCTGCAAATCAGTTTTCTAATAACAATTGCATTTCGTTAAATTTGAAGAATTAAATTAGGATCACACAGATTCTGTATTGCAATACAGTACGATGACTTCATAAGATATTGAATACAGTCTTTTGTACTCTCATATCAATTTAATTGACAAAAAAATCCATTCCGGACCTTGTAATCTTATAATAACTCTGTTTAAACCGTTATGGAAATATATTCTAATACAATTGACAAATTCTGTATTGAATATTGATTATAAGACAGTACATTTTCTTTGTTTATATGGAAGACAAGGATATTTGCAGTACATTTTCCTCTTATGTCTCAAGCGTCTACGTCATCTCTAACACATCCTCAAAAGTAACTACTACAACGAATATAACGCGAACTATTGATATAAAGCTAATCACTAAAATGTACTGCAAGCTATTGATAAGCTTGGCGCTAACAAGGGTAGGGGACCAGATGGTTTGCTATGCAAGCATTCAATTAGTAAACCACTCTTTATACTTTATCAGAAATCTTTAGGTAAGAAAACTATCCCCACTTTATAAGAAAATGGCTACATAATTCCTGTTTTCAAAAATGGGAATAAAAATGAGGTTTGCCTTTACAAACCTATCACTATGCTTTCTGTCCCTGCTAAAATGTTTGAAAACTTTGTTCTTTAAACTCAAACCAGTACTTATTCAGAATCAACATTGTTTTCTCCGTGGCCGATCAGTGGTTACTAATCTTACATGTTTTGTACCTAAAATATGTTCTTCAAACTTTCTAGGCACAAGAATCAGGGTGGATGATATACCGATTTTTCAAAATGCATTTGATACACTTCATATTCCAACTTTATTTGTTAAGCTACAGAATATCGGCATACATGGCAACCTGGTGCAATGGCTTATGTTTTATTTATCTAGTCGCAATCCGTTTGTTAAGGTTAATTCATGTACATCCGCATCACCCTGAATTTTCTCTGTATGCAGATGATCTTAAAATTGTCAAAGCTATTAAAACAATTAGGTACTGACTGTGTAGAACTGCAATCCGACTTATTATAAATTGTAGTTCAGACAGATTATCTCTAAATATTTCCGTCATGCCCAAGTATATGATTCAGACCATATCGATTTTGGTTAAGATAGTATACATCTAATTAATCCAATATCCAGTTTCCAACAAAGTATAGTTATGGTACCGCTGAAAATGCAGTTATTTATTGGAGTTCTCTGTTGATTCCTACCGGACAGGCTTATGTAGCTCTAAGTCAAGGAAGGTCGCTAAATGGTATTAAAATAGAAGAACTTGACTGCCTAAAGTTTTCAAGGAAAGGTCCATGTAATAGTAATTGATGTCTTAGATGAAATGGATAGGTAACCTAAATATGAACGAAATAAATGTTCATTCATTGCCACATGTAAGGTATACCTTCGTTATAAATATATTGTTAAACAATCCAACCACAATTTTGTATTATTAACAATATTTTTCAATATTTGTTTATATATATATTGTAACGAAATTTCCCTAAGCCGGGCCTGGTTTCATTCAAGTACCACATCGATCGCTTTTAGGACAAAAAAATTGATCTCGAATGGCTCGGCAGCTTTAAAATTGATAATGGATTGTACGAGAGTTTTCGATGCTGGTTTTAAAAGGAGCGATCCGCCATCGCGGCAGTGAGTTAGTGCGGCGATGAGCCTATGTTGTATTATATTTGTGATATTCGTCGGCTGTTGTGTATATTTCATGTAAATAAAAGTTTCTAGAAAGTGAGAGTAAACATTAGTGGAATGTCTTCGATGGCACATTCCATAGAGAATATTCAAAAAAAATGTATGAATTAGATGTTGCGGTTTTAGTTCAATGCTGGTTCAATGCAAGTATATAATTGACGAAGGACTTTAGCGGAACAATCAATAAACACGTGCCGTCACATAAACGAATCACCAAATAAAAGTTATCAATAACCTTTTACGTCCGGAAGCTCTGGTGTTTTCTTGGGTCTTCTTTCTTCAGAGGCTAGCCCCGTAACAGCAGGAACAGTTTCTTAGAGCTTCGTCTGGACAACACGTTATACAAAAAATAGCGACGTAATGTTCATTGATTGAGCAAACAAAAATGCGGGTTTAAATGATGCGCTTTTGTAAACACAAAAGAAACAAAATGAAAGCTCGGTCACGCTTCGCGGACTAACAATAACAACAATAAGTGCCGTCTCTTCATCAACGAAAAGTTCGAAGTACATTACACGACTCCTCCCAAGCGTCTAAACAGAACCAAAACACGAATGTCAATTGTCTATATTTTACACGCAAAAAACACTTACAGTTATTAGCGCGACGGAAAGTTTTAGCTGAAGTTTCAATCAAATTGAAAACAATACACTAAACAAATTGCGGGTACGCACCAATTAGTTTTTTTTAATTTTAATTGAACCCACGTAATAAGTATTAATAAGTATATAACAAATTTGGTGATCAGAAGTGCAGGATTAAGTGAAATTAAAATCGTAATTTAATTTATGGAACCCCGAAGTATGAAGAAAACCGATACCAAAAAAATTGTCAAACAGGTTACGGAGGGACTAGATGGAAAAAACGTGCCAAGAAGGAGAAACAACATCAAGAAGAAATCCAGCAAAGATTAGTAAAATCTTTTGATGAAAAAACAACAAATCTTCTTTCCACGATGGAAGAAATGCAACAAAACTTAATTGAGGGATTATTCTCGAAATTTGAATTAACAAGACAGAATGAATTTAAAATATTAGAAGAACAGAGACAAAATGATTTTAAAATATTTGAAGAAAAACAAGGCAAACCGGAAGAAAAAAGACAACTACAATTTGAACAATTAATGCAACCAGTTAATAAAACAGTTAATACAGAATGCAAATAGTTGAGTCAGACATAAAAGAAATAAATGATGACATTAAGACCATAAAAAATACCGTGAACACTCTTGAAACCAAAGTAAATGACCTCGGTTCCATTCAAAGCAGTTCAAAACACAGTTCAAGATAAAATCAGTGCCATCCAAAACAAGGTAGAAACAGAAATTAAAAAATTGCAGCAGGACTTACAGCGAGGAAAATAGCAAACCACCCACATTTGAGGGCAGTTCATCTTGGCCCATGTATAATTTCCGTAAGAGGACCGGCCTTAGAACTCCTCCAAAGGATTCCAGTCTATGAACAAGGCAATTTCGACAAGATCATCGCCATTTTGGACAAGAGATACGACAATCAATCCTTGAGCCAGCTATACCAAGTCCAACTCAGTGGGAAAAGGCAAAAATCCGGTGAAAGCCTTCAAGAATTCGAAGCAGAGATTAGACGGTTAGTTCACTTGTCCTACCCAGACTTGCGCGAGGAAACGAAAGACCAATTGGCCACACAGAGTTTCATAAACGGTATCAGGGATGTGGAAGTACAAAGAAAGAAAGACTTAGTGGCATTAAGAAGAGTAATGAAGCTCTACTTCGGGCTTTGGAAGTAGAGGTCGTTATGAACATGTCCAAAGCAAGAGTGCGAGCAGTTTTAGTCAACCAGGACGAACCAGAACCCAGAATCCCTCCAGGAAGTGTTGTCCGGCATTCATAAACTTCTAGAACGATCACAAAGAACTGACCACAGAGGAGCATGCTACCAGTGAGGACGGACACGACACTTTCAACGTGATTGTCGAGTGAAGCCACCTGAACGATCACCGACCAGGGGTAACCAACAGAACAGTCACATGTCCAGGGACCGTCAGCCAGTCAGTATAAGGGGGCGAATGCTGACTAACCCTCCACCAGCCCCCAAAACGTTATCCATCCGAGGATTTTGCCGAGACAGCAGCAGCCTGGTCATCAGGGGCATAATAAACGGCCGACCAATTACCATCACCATTGATACCGGCGCCGCACTGTCCATTGTAAAGTCCAGGGTTTTGAGAGCATCAGACATCCGACCAGTTACCAATAACATCCAGCTCAGAACAGTCACCGGCGAGTCCATGCCAATACAGGGTGAGGCAGATGTCGTGCTACAGATAGGGGACAACATGATCCGGCATAGGGTCCTGGTAGCGAATATTGAGGAGGATTTCATATTGGGTATGGACCTAATCAGCCAGCATCGATTTAAGTTCGACCCGAGATATGATGTTCTTCGGTTACTAAATGAAGAATTTCTATTGACACGGCCCTTCAACAGCTCAGCGACCTCGATAAAAATTGTAGCAAAATCCTCAGCCAGAATCCCGGTCGAACGGAACAGATTAATCATGGGCAGCTAAAAAGCAATCCTGGGAGCTGCGTTGGAATGGTGGACCGGCTATAGTTAAAACCAGACGAGATCTACCAATTAGAGTCCTGAATTTCTCCAACAACGATATCAGAATTGCCAGTGGTCAAGAGAGCCAGTCGAGACCATCATCAATTGCGAAGAAGGGTACCAGACATCGGTGAAGGAGACAGGGCCCAGTAAAGAGTTTGTACGACAGTTGACCATTTGACACACATGACACCAGAGGACCAGAAAAAGCCAAGCAATTTATCACAAAGCACTGGCAAATTTTTAACAGTCAAGAAGGAACCACCGGTCGCACCAACATCATCCAGCACCGAATAGATACCGGGAAGGCTCAACCCATCAGAATACCACCTAGGCGACTATCATTGGGGCAACAACGGGCAGTCGAGGAAAACATCGAGTTCATGTTACAAAATGGAATCATTCAGCCGTCCATCAGCCCATGGTCCGCTCCCGTCGTGCTAGTTAAAAAGAAGGATGGATTTTGCGTGGATTACAGAAAGCTGAATGACGTCACCAAGAAAGACAGCTATCCACTTCCCCGTATTGATGACACCCTGACCACACTAGCAGGCTCCCGTTGGTTCTCGACACTAGATCTAAAGGGTTCATACTGGCAGGTTGGTCTACACGAAAACGACAGAGAGAAGACAGTGTTCTCCACCAGTAAAGGGCTGTTTCAGTTCACGGTCATGCTCTTTGGGTTATGTAATGCTCCCGCAACATTCGAGAGGCTAATGGAGGACGCACTGAGCGGGTTAACATGGAAGACGTGCTTAGTATACCTCGACGACATTCTGGTCATGGTTCATACATTCGACGACCATCTGAAGAACCTGGGCGTAGTATTCTCCAGAATTAATAATGCCAACCTGAGACTCAATCCGAAGAAGTGTTCCTTGTTCCAAAAAGAAGTAGAGTTTTTAGCCCACGTCGTTTCCGAGTCAGGAATCCGCACCAACGAGGACAAGATAGAAGCCATCCGCGATTGACCAGTCCCAAGAGACAAGCATGAAGTCTGAAGTTTCTTGGGCCTCTGTTCCTACTACAGGCGATTTTTTGAATGATTTGCCACCATTGCCGCGCTTCTACATCAGCAGACCACTGAGAAAGAGACCTATGTTCCTGCCCAATCCTAGCCTTTCCTACACAGTCCGGTGTTCATTTTAGACACCGATGCCAGCAACACAGGTGCAAGATGGTGAAGACAGGGTGATCGAGTACTACAGCCGGGGATTCTCGAAACCGGAAAGAAATTATTGCGTCAGCAGAAAAGAACTTCTTGCG
Organism: Octodonta nipae; assembly: GCA_034190945.1. Taxonomy (NCBI): domain Eukaryota; kingdom Metazoa; phylum Arthropoda; class Insecta; order Coleoptera; family Chrysomelidae; genus Octodonta; species Octodonta nipae. The sequence continues at coordinate 159,607,186 of CM067216.1, read as the reverse complement.
ATAATAAAGGCTGTAGGCCATTTCCAAAAATACCTCTATGGGCGTTATTTCTTAATCCAAACAGACATGAAGACACCGGAAGGACAACTGGCCAGGTGGATGGAGAAATTAGAGCAATACGATTTCAAGGTGGAACACCGTGCCGGCCGTTTGCACAATAATGCCGATGCCCTATCCAGAAGACCCTGTAGAGCAGAATGCGAACACTGTCTGAAGACGGAACAGCGAGAGGGTATCTCCATCAGACAGATCCGAGTGCAGGCCAATGAAGACTGGACAACGGAACAGAGCATACAGGACCAAATTGGCTGATCCAGACATCGAACCAATCTTGTCACTTACAAATGAGAGGGGCCACAGGCCACGATGGGACGAAGTAGCTAGATACTCGGGCGTGCTGAAATCGTTGTGGGCCCAATGGGACTCTCTAAGAATAGAGAAATGGAATGCTCAAGCGAGTTTGGGAAAGCACTGATGGCCGAGAAACCAAGTCCCAACTGGTAGTTCCTCAGAAAAAGTTACCAGCTATCCTGACCGAAATACATTATGGGATTACCGGAGGCCATCTGGGCATGAATAAAACCCTAGACAAAGTTCGCCAGCGGTACTAGTGGGTGAATTACTTCGAAGACGTCAGAGCTTGGTGCCGCAAATGTGACACCTGTGCAGCCTGTAAGGGCCGGAAGACCCGGACCAAGCGTAGACTGCAGCAGTACAATGTGGGCGTCCCATTTGAGAGAATTGCTATCGATGTCGCCGGTCCGTTTCTCGACTGGGATGAGCATATTCCCGTACTCCTATTGGCATATCGCTCAGCCGTACATAGCAGTACAGGCCTGAGTCCAGCCAAGGTCCTATTCGGAAAAGAGCTGCGATTTCCTTGCGATTTGGCTTTTGGCTCCCCCGAAGAACCTTCCCAAGACATCAACGATTATGCCGACAACATGCTAGCAATACACGAATTAGCCCGAACGCAGATTTTGGCCACCAGTGACCGGTTGAAGACGCGATACGACCTCAAGGCCAATTCAGTCGGGTTCCAAGAGAGGGACAAAGTATGGTTGTATAACCCCCAACGGAGCAAGGGTAAATCCCCAAAGCTTATACCCGCCTGGGTTGGTCCATACGAGGTGGTCAAGTGGCTTAATGAGCTAAGTTGAAGGTGGTCCATTTAGATCGACTCGCTCCCTACCATGGACAAGATGTTTCTGACCGGGACGATGGGAATTAAAGGGGGGGCGGTGTAACGAAATTTCCCTAAGCCGGCCCTGGTTTCATTCCAGTACGGCATCGATCGCTTTTAGGACAAAAAATGAATTGATAATGGATTGTAAGAGTGTTTTCGATGCTGGTTTTAAACGGAGCGACCCACCATCGCGGGAGTGAGTTAGCGCGGCGATGAGCCTATGTTGTATTATATTTGTGATATTCGTCAGCTCTTGTGTATATTTCATGTAAATAAAAGTTTCTAGAAAGTGAGAGTAAACATTAGTTTTTTTTAATTTTAATTGAACCCACGGAGTATATAACAATATATTGAAATGAAAAATGAATTCATAAACCTAATAACATAACAAAACCAATGTTACATAAGCCAATCGAAATTTTGAAACGGTAGTTCTTTAAAATGAAAAAGATGAAATGAAAATAAAAATATGCAATTTAGAGACAATGATAGTATGGAAATGATTCAGTTATGCAGCTAGATAATGAAACGATGATTTGTAGGAAAAAGGAAACAATTTAACTAGCAAAATAATGTTTTGATATTAGACACGTTTGACATTTATTGAGAATTTTAATAGAAAACATGTAGGAGTTTAAATAATGATATAACAAGAGTCTATTCACTCGATATAACATAATGAAAACATACAGTACTTAGAAAATATTAAATTTACCTTCAACCAGGGACGATAAATGTCAAAAATTGGTCTGGAATTTGCACAATTTCATATTCTGAAGACAACAGTGGTAAGTTTTTATAATTACACAATTGCAAAACACGTTCTTAACTGAGAAGAGTCTTCATGAACCGAAGCAGTAACAGATAATTGTGTGGAGTGATTATAAGAAGGTAAATTATAATCAAATGTAAAATTTTTACTTCAAAATTAATAAAGCATAAAATTTTATCTTGGCAAAATCTTTGGAGCGATATTGTGAAACAATCTATGAAGCGGTTTGGTATGAAATTGCGCAGTTAAGTTAGACAAAATTTAGGGAGTATAACTTCTCGATTGGGATCTATCCAGCTAAAATATTTTCAAGCATGTAGGTTATAGCGGCCAACATTTCAAATGGAAAACACCCTGTAAATTATTTTTTCTGAATTTGACGAAATCCACTAACAATCAATACTATACGGAGTGTTTTTTGCAAATACATTTTACATGGGACGAGCAAAATAGAAGAAATTTAGGAAATTCGTTGAGAATTAAACTTAGTGCTTCCAGAAAGTTATCGGAGCATTAACTACAGAGTGAATGTACGGATAAAATTGAAAAAATCTGTGAACTCAATAGGAGTATTATATCATAAAATCAGTAATTCATCGAAAATGCGGAATAAAGAAGACCTATACGAAGATAGAGCTCCATGATCAACTTATTAAAAACTATAAAAGCGAGTAAATACAGTTGGCCATGACGAGAGAGAGAGATGTCAAACAAATGTTAGCGAAATGCCGACCGTTCAGTAAGCACTTTTTATTCTTTTAATAAATGAATGACGAGCTTTAAATAGTTCAATTATTGTCAAAATTGAAAAAAGTCTTAAAAACTCGTCATAGAATCTTCATGAAAGGTTGAAAACAAATCCATAAAACAACCCAAGTAACTCCAGGTCCAATCCAAGAAGTCACTAAGTGCACTAAAATAAACTGGCACTAATCAGCAAGAGCAGTTGAAATAATGTTTGGAAAGTAATAGCACGGCAGTAATTACAATTGGAAGATAGTCAAGTATAGCATTGATCACCATCAAAAGGTGAGAAAAAAGACGTCTAACATTACAAGGAGCAATACCAGTTGTAAGGAGTCTGAGAAAAACCGAGGTATCATAGTAATGCAAACCAACGACAGCCTTGGAAGAGAAATATAAAAGGCTGAAACTCTATTAGCTAGTGGATCAAGGATAACAGTTTGGAGGATTTAGTGAGAACACCTCTTGATAACGGTTTTACTAAGTGAGACTAATTGTTACTTCCGCTACATAGTTATCACAGATTATTATCATAACAGTAGTTATATATTGGAACGTTCCATAAGAAACTATTTCCATATTATTAATCTCAAAAAGTTTAAATTTACTTCAGTTGGAAATATATTTTTAGTAACGGGTTTATATAACAAAGCATATTAACATTCACCTAATTGCATAATAAACATTCATGTCCACCATTTCTAAAATTCATGAGTGCAGGATAAAAGAAAAAGAACTACTTGAAATGAGAACATAATAATAATTTAACTAGATTAATTTCAGTATTTAATATTTAACATCGCAATCAATCCTTTGTTTAATGATTACAGTTCATATGAGACTAAGCATTATACCATTATTTACGATATTTTGAAATTGATTTCATATTGAGTGTGTGTTGATGACATTTGTAAAATGACATAGCCTGTCGCCCAGTGGTCGAAATTCGACCAACTTGTGTACAATATCTCTGGCTGAGGTTAAGTCGAAAACTATCAGAAATAGATTTTATTTACGTGACATTCTACTCCTGAGGACTTTAGTGGAGAACAGCAATTACACCAGAACGGATTTCAGATTCGGGAAAACACTCTGTAGATGATACTTTTTTCACTTCTGGAAGCACTAAATCTACCCTAACGAATGTCGGTCCTTTACATCTTCGCTGTTGTTACAAATAAGTTAACGAAATGTCAAGTTTTTTTCAGGAATAACTAATTCATAGAACTTTAAGTATTGAATTGGTATCAAAATTACGTAGAATTCTTAATTTACATATTTGAAATAAGCAAGTTGGTATCAATTCCGCTAACCCGAAGTGGTACTGCTTGAAAATATTTTTGCTGGATAGATCCCAATCGAGAAGTTATACCCTACAATTTTGGAAATTTATGTTTTCTAACTGCGCAATCATCCGAGACCAGAACCATGGGACACCCTGTATAGCTATAATTGCACTCAATTCTCTATACATTTATTATATATATCCTCATATATATATATATTCCATCTCATATATATATTTTAGATGGTTTCCGGGACCACCCTGCCGGGATATATGCAACTGCTTATGGACCACATCTGCCCGCTTCAGGTCGGTTCGCATATTTTTTCTGCTTTCGCTTCTAGTTACTCGATTGAGATTTCAACCGCTCGGTGTTATATAGTCCGGCTCGGCGCCTGTCGGTTGGCACCGTGAACGGCATTCTGTATATGCCACTGCCTATGACCCACCTCCCGCTTGCTGATATTTACTGTCCGGTTGAGTTTTACAGCACGGGTCCGGGCCGGTACGGTGTTTAATGCAATTTTTAACAATTCGATAAGTTCTGGATTTCTGTGCGTTTAACTGTGAGGCCTCTTCGCTATTTTGATTCCTACTCTTACGACCTATATTTCGGGTGTCATTATATATATGCCAGAACTCTTCGTGGTCTACTCTATAAATCAATTCGGTGTGACGTCGTGGTGGCGTGTTCTAACATGGATTTTTATCATCATCCTGCTATATCTATAGCATTCTGGTGTTCTTACGTCTAACTTGATATTTCTGTTATCTTGCCCAACTATTTTATATTCAACTGCTTATGGGTTAATCTCGAACTCCCTGTTGTTCAAAGGGATTCGTCCATTCGGAGTCCGACACCCTGTATATGCATCTGTCTGTATTGAACATAGTTCGATTTGTGTCACCACCCTGTATAACTGTAATTTTACTGCACATTCTATTCCAAGTGGTACCCTTATCATACGGTAAATTCAAGCCTTGCTTAATTGGTGGCTCATGCTCCTCGTATGTTCGTCTCGATTTTGACTAATTAGGGCTCTTTGAATATTACGGTCTGTATAATCCGTTTTGCACTCTCAGAGCTCTATAATTTAAACTGTCCTAAATATGCAACTGCTTTGATGTGTCCAGCTAGTCCATTTGTAAACTAAAGTTTTGACGATTGTATTTGGGGCTAACATGGAGGTATCTGTTGAATCGCCCTGTATAATGTATGATATTCAACGATCTACTTTACAAAGTGAGAACAATAACAAGGAATAACAACGCTTGCATGGCCAACCTCCATGAAGTACATGCTCTAAGTATATGTGTTGAGGTGTTCATTGGCCAAATCACAAAATTATCTATCCACATAATCGCAACCATCAAATAGGGTTTAAGAGTCTGGCAGTCTGTTCGTCGGACATATGCGGCACGTCTGCACATTTCCATTTTCTTATGGCTAGTTGACATTATTGACGGAAATAATGTCAGATTTTGTTCTTAATACTAAACTCTTAGATATCCAGCTACAGGTTAGCAATGACACCACCCGATAATATGGGATATAATTCGATGAAATTAGCGAATTCTGCACTGAAGGTCGTCAGTAGCTACTAAACAAATGCAAAAATGAAGAAAATCAAATTGAGAAACAGAGGAGCCCAAAATGGTACCTAATCGTTTTGTCTTAGCGGAAAATATCACAGATTTCTAACCTACAAGGCAATATGGATAAAATACAACCGTGTTATAACTTATCTTGGTCCAATTGAACTCTAAGTTGGCGTAAGTTGGCTTTAAAGGGATTCAATTACAAATTGCTAATTGATCAAAACACGTTCTCACATACCCTAACTGAGAAGAGTTTCAAGTCGAAGCAGTAATAGATAATTGTGTGGAGTGATTATAAGAAACAGCAGTAAAATTATAAAAAAAAATTAGACAAGATGTCACTTAAATAAACTTTCAAGTAAAGTCTAAAAAAAACCTTATAAAGAAAATTTATTGAAACAATTATTCTTGGCAAAACCCAAGGACATTGTCAGTAATCTAAAACCCTATAAAACTGCCATAACAATGTTATATATATATATATATATATATATATATATATATCATATATATTAGATGGTTTCCGGGAATTCACTACTGACCTAACAACTTATCTGGAGAAAACAAACAAAGCCAAAATCCAAGCAAGTAGGATCGACAAAAATCTCCAACTGCAACTCATTCCGCGTGAAAAGTCATCGAGATGTCCGAAATTCTATGGGTTGCCAAAAGTACATAAAGAAGATGCACCTTTGAGGCCAATAGTAAGTTCAATTGGATCCCCAACAAAACAGCTAGCCAAATACCTAGCCCAACAACTTCAACCGTTGCAGAGGGGGCAGACTCATATGTCAAAAATTCGACACATTTCATCGAAATACTTAGAAAAACGGTTTTATTACAACCTGAGTGTCTTCTTGTCAGTTTTGACGTAGTGTCCCTTTTCACCAACATCCCTATCGACGAAGCCTTGAATATCATAATAGAAAAATATAAACCACCTCAACACCTTGTAGACTTAACAAGGCACTGTCTGATGAACAACCTATTTTGTTTACGAGAACCAACGATACAAACAGGTGGAGGGAGCTCCAATGGTATCGCCACTCTCACCAGTTATAGCCAACTTTTTTATGGAGGACTTTGAGGAGTTGGCACTAAGAACAGCAACTCTTAAACCCAATTTATAGTTGCGATATGTGGATGATACTTTTGTGATTTGGCCTCATGGGAGGGAACACCTCAACACATTTTTAGACCACCTTAATAGCATCCATCACAAAATAAAATTCACCATGGAGGTTGAAGCCAATCATCAACTGCCATTCCTTGATGTTCTCATAAATTGGAAGGAAGATGGAACCCTTGGCCATACAGTATATAGGAAAGCAACTCACACCAACAGATACCTCCATGCTAACTCTCATCACCACCCAGCCCAACTACAAGCCGTCGTCAAAACTTTAGTAACCAGATCACAAAGACTAGCTGACCAGGACAACATCAAACAGGAAATGGACAGTTTAAAAACAGCTCTGAGACAAAACGGATTTACAGACCGAAATATTCAAAGAGCCCTAAAGTCAAAACCGGGACGAACAGACGAGGAGCATGAGACACCAATAACCAAGGCTTATTTACCGTATGTCAAGGGTGTTGAGGACTCCGAAGACGAGGATCCCCTTAGAACAACAGGGAGTGTACGAGATTCCATGTGCAGACTGTCATAAAACCTATGTGGGGCAAACTAACAGAAGAATTCAAGCTAGGGGTGATGAACACCAGAATGCTATAAGAAAGCAGGAAAAAACAACATCCATTGCGGAACACGCCCCACCACGACGTCACACCGAATAGACTTTGAGAACACCAGAGTACTGGCAAATATAGAACACCTGAAATCAAGACTCGTAAGAGAGGCAATTGATATAGCGAAGAGGCCTCACAGTCTAAACGCACGCAATGAAATCCAGAACTTATCGAATTGTTGGAAAATTTTATTAAACACCCTATGGCCCGGACCCGTCCTCAACCGGACATAATTAATCAGCAAGTGGGAGGCGTGGCCACTGAGCGCCAAGGGCCAATCACACGCAGCCGTTCACGGTGCCAACCGATAGGCGCCGAGCCGCGACTATATAACACCGAGCGCGCTCCTGAAAACTCAGTATTCGAGTAACTAGAAGCAGAAGGCTACGAGAATTATGCGAACCGACAAAGGAATGACACCTCGAAGAGAGTATTCAATATCTCTGACAGGTGAAGTAACCTGAAAATTTTATCGTGACATTCTGTCCTAGGAATTAAGGGAGAACAGCAATTACACGGAACGGCTCCAGATTCGGAATCTCTGTGTGCTGATTCTCTCGAAAATCCTAGATGTCGGTCTTACATCTCGCGTCTTCAAATTTAACTAAATGCATCAAATGCATAAATAAGTGTTCGAGAGGACATTCAATTGTGGGAAGCGCAACTGATGAAGGTTCCCTAACCAGAAACAATATATATTATATTTATATATAATATATATTGTCTTGCGTACAAAGGAATGACACCTCGAAGAGAGTATGAAGAGGGCAGATGTGATTCTGTCGAAACGTCGTCATTTTACCATCGATCCCGGCAGGGATCAGTTATCAACTACGTGGATGAATTCCCAGAAACCATCTAATATATTTAGTGCCCGCGAAAACTTAAAAACATATATATATATATATATATATATATATATATATATATATATATATATATAAGAAATAGATGATAACGGCTGAATTAATATAAAATATCAATTAATTGATCTAACAAGAATTTTATTAAAACATCAGTAGTGCTATTTAACGAACAAGACGAGTTTTATATTAGTATGGCGTTTTTTTCCTCTAGTAATAAAGAGTATTTCTTTTTAACACCCTAGTGAACTGGCTGCTTCCCAATTAATTGATTGTATATATATATATATATATATATATATATATATATATATATACAGGGTGTAAACGGTTTGAGTGCAAAGATTTTGAGGATCAATACTTCAGGTCAAAACAAATCAAAGCTTTATAACATTTTCAGAAATAAACTATAGTATTGCCAAAAAAAAAATTAAAAAGTTAGAAGTTCTGTAGCCTTTACTACAGTGAATAATAGATTATTTCCGGCTTCAAAATGATTGTAAAGCTAAATATGTAATTACTCAATAGCTTATATACCTTTAATAACTGTATTAACAAAGAAAATTAATATTTAAACTCTAAATATTCTGTTATAATTTGCCCTACGTTTTTCCGATCAGATGTGGCAACATAGCATATACTCAGTACTACAGCTGGCCACGGCCATGAATGCTTTTTTGCTGCCCGGTTCTTTTAAGAAAGTGAAAGTGATTTTTGCGTGACATTCAACATAGCGTAAGTTATTTGATTTTCATTTTAAAATATAAATTGTAAAAATAAATAAAATCTGTTGTGAATTGTGAGTTCGAGTGTATTATTTTGTGACAAACAGTGACAATCATACAATTAGGTAAAGACGTGACATGCTATTAATTTGTGGGGAAAGCAAATGTAATAACAAGAATTTTGAATTTTGAATATTTACTATAAATAATCCGTTTGCTCGCCAGAGCTCTGTCATAATGATATCCTGCAGGTCAAAGGTTTTTATTTGTCAAAGATAAGTAATATTAATTTCTTAGTAACAATTATTTCTCGAAGAATTTAACACATAAAAGAACTACATATAAGAAACGTTTTGTTTAATATAGTTTGTATCGCATTATTTTTGTATCATAATGTAAACAACTTTGTATCCTCCCTTCTTCAACTTGATGCATAAAATAAATCGCCAAATATAAATATTCATTTCAATACATAGATATTAAAAGGGTATATTTTTGAAAATAATATTTCATAAAATTTTATGTACCTAAATAAATCTACCGGCACTCGAAACTATGAAATTATTTAATACAAAAAAATAACAGGTGTTCAGTTTTTTGTGGTGACTCATTCCTTTATTATTCACGCTACAAGCAAATCTCATTTTTAGCGCGACGTTGCCACATTGACAATAATTTACTTAACATGTATTTCAAATTTTCTTGCTTATTAAGGCCTTTAGACCAAAGTTTTATAAGAGTTTTTTGTTTTGTTTGGTGGGTACTATCTGCACCTAAAATATATGCAGTCAAACTATTTACACCCTGTATATAATTATTTTTTAAGTTAAACAGCATTTTGCTTTATTTTCATATGTATCACTGTAATAGTGTGCTGTTGCTTAATTTTAAAACAGCGACTTTCTGTGTGACGGCATATTGTTTAATAAATAAATAAATATTTGAGATGGTTTTCAATCACTGTAGATATGTTTTAGCTGGAGGATAATACGTGGAAAGTCACACTAAAGTTTAATCGAATATATTATACTACTAGCCGTTACCCGCGGTTTCACCTGCGTACGGAATGTACAAGTCTTTGCAAATAGAAATAACTTTTAAAACACCCTATAAATATATAAATCCACCAGTCCCCCGAATATATTTCACCCTAACTGCAAGTGCTTATGCGCCACCCAATATAACAATTTTATTTGACATTTTTTTAATCACTTTGTATAATTGTAACTCTACTTCACCCTATAGTGCAACCATCCTGTATATGCTGCTGTTTATTTGTCACCCAACATAACTTTTTTAAAACCTGCTTATAACTCTACTCCACCCTAGATTTCAGCTATGCAACTGCTTATGGTCCACGCTATATAATATTTTTTGAGCCACCTGGTAAAGTAGAATTAATCACCCTTTATATGCAACTTAATCTAACATTGTGTTAATCACACTCTAAAACTATAATCTTGCTTCGTCCCCTGTTCCAGGTATTCCATATAGGATGCATCTGTGCATGCCCTATATAACAATTTTTTTAAACTTTTCGATCCACCCTAATAGAAATGCCTGTGGAACCCTTGGTGTGTCACAAATGTAAAAACACAGTTTGGTACCCTAACACCTTTATTTAAACACTCACCCAAACTGCAACTGCTTTTTGGCCACCCTATATAACAATTTTAATATAACTCTGCTTCCATCTACAATAAAACAATCCTGTATATACTGCTGCCAATCAGTCAATCATTATAACTTATTTGAATGATACTGTATAATCATAATTTTACTCTACAAATTTCTCAACCAACCTGTATGTTCATCTGTTTAGGGGCCACCAAATATAACATTTTTTAAACACTTAACTATAACCCTACACCGCACTATATTGTCTATTCAACTGCTTATGGAATAATATATAACCATTTTTAACTACCCTGGAAAGTATAATTTGTCTCCACATTATATCTCAACCATTTTTTTCTAACATTGCTTTAATCACACTGTATAACTATAATTTTACTTCGATTCACGTTTGAGATATTGCATATATGCAACAGCTCATCTCATATCCTACAAAAAAAATTATCCAACCTGTTAAACTATACTTCTACTCCACCCTCTATTACAACCATTTTTTAAATACTTAACTATAACACTTCTCCACTCTATATTTCAACTATCATATATGTGCAACGGATTATGAGTCACGCTATTTTACAATTTTTCCTCATATTTTTTAACCACATTTTAAAGTATAATGTCTCTCCACACTTGTTTGAATCTCACTGTGTAACTACAACTTTACTGCGTCCCATATTTCAAGTACTCCATATTTGCAACTGCTATATAACAAAATTTTCTACCATTTATTACCCACCCTTTATAATTATAAGTTTACTATATTTCAACAACCTTGTATATGCAACTACTTATTTGCCACCCATTATAAAATTTTTGTACCGCTCTGTATCCTTAAAATCCTAATCCACACTTTTCAATCATCCGGTAAATGGAACAGCTTGTAGATCATAACATTTCTTTATAAAAAATTTTAAACCCACCTGTATAGCAGTAATTATACTCCACTACAAATTTCAACCATTCTAAACAGGGTGAGTTTTTTTTTTATGATCAGTATGGGTATCTCGGAAACTAGCGGAGATAGAGCAATGGTTAAATTGCGAAAGATTTGCAGTTTTACTGGCCCAATTTAATGACACTTTCGGATATTTGTAAAAAGTCGAGGCTTATTAGAAATTTTGAAAAAACGAAATTTTGTCGAATTAGTCAAATCTCTCTAGCTCTTTTGTTTTTGATTTTATAAAAAAAGTGTAAATATCAAAATTGAAGGGAATTGTATCCCGAATATGATTGTTATGTCCTCTTTTGCGTGACAGCCCTCGAGATATGACTTTTTTTTAATGTAAATCATAGTTGGCTCTGACCTCAAAAAATAGAACATTTTTAGAGCTTTTCAACGATATAATGCTCGATATAGTTATTCATAAAAATAACATAGTTATGGATGCTTTTCTCTCTTATTTTCACTTTTAACGTAAAAAACTAAATAAGTAGGTACTTACTAAAAACTTAAGAAATTAAAGTACATAGTAATGGTTACAATTTATGTTCGAAAAGTCCACCATTGTTATTTAGACCAAAATTGCATCTTTTTAAGATTGACATAACCGCTTTCCTCACAGACCGTCTATAAATTTCTTCAATTGCTTGTAATACCGCCTCCCTTAGGTCACCAACTGTCTCATAATTTCTTTTGTATACTTTGTTTTTTAGCGCATACCATAAATAGAAGTCTATAACTGCCAAATCGGGAGACCGGGGTGACCATTCGCGTGGGTTATTTCTTCCTGTCCAAGATATTATCTAAGTGTTGTCTTACTAATAACGAGTTATGAGCATGTGCTCCATCATGTTAAAACCACTCAATTTCTAAATGAGTTCTCAATTTCAAATTATGCAACATGTCTTGAAAAGTGTATTGCCAGAAATGCAAGTAGCGCTCCCCAGTAAGTGATTCGTCATAGATAAAAGGCCCCAGAATAGTAGACCCTATGATACCACACCAAACATTAAAACCAAATTTTATCTGGGGTCGTCTTTGTTCTACATGGAAAGGGTTTTCTTTAGCCCGGATATGCTCATTGTGTCTATTGAACATACCGCAGTTAGTAAATCTAGTTTCATCTGACCATAACACCTTTAATGGAAACTGTGGATTGTCAAGGCACATGTCTCTAAACCATGTACAAAACAAAATAAGTCGATGTTTGTCACCAGCATGCAAAGTTTGAGAAACTGAAAGTTTGTACGGTGGAACTTGTGCGCTTTCAGTACCTTAACTACAGTTCGTTGAGATGTGCCAGCTTCTGCCGCAATCTCACGAGTTGATGTAGATGGATTGTGATTTACCATTGCCAAAACATTTATTTGTGCTGCTTCCTTAATTTGATTACGTTCCTTTGGTGGTTTAGTAAAAGATCCATATCTACGTAAACTATCGTAAAGCCTCTTAAATGTACATAGAGCAGGTTAACGACGATTAAAATATCTATAAAAGTATTCTTCAGCTGCACGAACTGAATTTTTATGGCATATGATATAACATTCCACCATATTCAGTTTTTCTTCGTTAGAATATTCGATTTTATCACGAAAACTTGTCAAAATCGACTGTCAGTTCAGCACTACTAACGGAATTACTCTCAAATGAGGAAACGTCAAAGTGAAAACATTCTTTATCATGGCTACCTACGTTAAAAGTGAAAATAAGAGAGAAAAGCATCCATAATTTTTTAATATTTTTTTATAACTATATCGAGTATTTTAATATAGCTATATCGAGGATTATATCGTTGAAAAGCTATAAAATGTCCGATTTTTTGAGGTCATAGCCAACTATGGTTTCCATTCAAAATGATAAGTCATATCTCGAAACCGAGAGCTCTCACGCAAACGAGGACATGACAATCATATTCAGGATACAATTCCTTTCATTTATGATATTTACATTTTTTTATAAAATCAAAAACAAAGGAGCTAGAGGAATTTGACTAAATCGACAGAATTTCGTTTTTTCAAAATATCTAGTAAGCCATGACTTTATACAAAAATCTGAATATGTCATTAAATTGGGCCAGTAAAACTGCAAATCTGTCCCAATTTAACCATTGCTCTATCTCCGCTAGTTTCCAAGATCCCCATACTGGTCATCAAAAAAACTCACCCTGTATATGCAACTACTTGTGGATTTAAAATATTTTTTAACCACTCTATAAACTATAATTTCACTCGATCTCATATTTCAACCATTCTGTATAAATAACTTCTTCTAACATTTTTTCATCCCATTTCATAACTATAATAACTCAATAACATAATTCAAAGATCCTAACGGCTTACATGACATAATTTTTTCTAAAAAAGTGTACCACCCTGTAAAAATATTTTACCCTTATTTCAAGCATATTGTATATGCAACTACTTATGAGCCAAACATTATATCATTTTGTTATCCCTATATAAATATAATCCTATCCGTCCGTTTATGAACCACCCGGTATATGCAACTATTTATGCCTCACTCGATATAGCATTTTTGAAACGCCCCGTATATAATTTCACACCTTATTTCAACCACATTGTATATATGCAGCTGCTTATGGTACACCTAATATAACTTTTTTTAGGTTTTTTTTTCAGTCCATGTCATTCTACTCCGCACTAAGTTTCCTATATATAGAACACCCCGTAAAATAATGGGTGATATATCAGTTGATTTTTTTTAAATCGAAACATGTTACATTGGCATATACCGAATTTTGAATAAAAGCTAAGCTGATTCAATATTTGGTGCTTCCTGTAGAACGAATAGAGTAATTGAGTTATCCAACATATATCTATCGTTTCTGTCAATTTAGGGAGATCTACCAGATTTTAAGTCAAACTATAGGCTTTGTAACAAAAAAAGATTCAGCAAAATCAGTTCAGTAGTTCTTACGTGATGCCCGAACAAACAAACGAACAAACAAACAATCAAACAAACAAACAAACAAACAAACAGACAAATTTAAAATTTTATAATAGTATAGATACTAAAGCGGTTTCAACTCATATTATATTTTCTTAACTTTACTGGCTAAATTACTGCTTACTAATGTTTTAAAATGCTTTTTATTATACAACTCAGCTTTGCATAAAAAATATTTGTATCAGAAAAGAAACTTAACGTCAACGACTTCTTCATATTTCTTTTGAAATATTTATTATTTATTTATAAAAATACAATTAATAATAACGAAGCCCTCCAATCTGCTTTATAATTAATTTTCTCTCTACTTTGTATCAACAGTGTAGCATTTATAAAAGGAAAATGAGTTTTAAAGTATGTATTTACAACAAAAATAATATAACGTTTAAATTACTTTTACCAAATAAGATAGAAATATGTTGTCTAATTAATTTTGGTTATCTGCTTTAAAATTTATGAGAAGATATTTGTAGTATATTATTACAATCCTCTTTTGTTGCTGTAACACGAAGCAAGCAGCATGTTTCGTATTTTCTTATAGCCTTCAGAAGCACAAGTTGTTTCTCACAATATTTTCTTTTAATTCACCAGCTTTTATTTTTCTCTATAAATAAGCAATTTCAAATGTATGTAAATGAAAGCCTTTGGCGTTTATTTATATTACATCAAAATGTAAGGAATTAAAATATCTCTGAAAATTAAAGTTAATATTTAAAGCTCAAAAGTAAATGACAAACTTAAAGAGCTTAACTTATAACGATAAATGTGTTCAAAGAGTTTGCAAATTTTAATGCCAGTCCCAATTATATTCTCCATAGAAGAGGCTGAGATTAAAATAGCTCTGTCGATGAAGGGGAATATCGCAAAGCTTGCTTACAAATTTTTATCACTACAGTAATATGAAAGAAAAATATCGTCTGTAGTAGGTTTACACACCTACTAATAATTCCTCAATAACAATATAATAAACTGCTAAAATGTATTTATAAATATAAAATTTACTAATTGATGATATGCCATATATATTTAACAATATATCTATTTCTTTAATAATGCATTTAAAGTATAATCAAATATTTAATAATAATGTTGGAAAGTAAAACAAAATAATTTCTCTCCTCCAATTGGATCTGTCAACCTGAGTAGAACTCGATTCTTCTAACTGGTAGCAACCAAATTCTGACCCTAAACAGAATTCATTGTTTCTGTTAATAGTTAATTTTGAAAACCTAAAATATACAATTAAACTTAATTTGTAAATGATACTTTTAGTGATAACTGCGTAATTAAATCCAGGCTCCATAATAATACGAATATGAGGCATAATTTTATCCTTTGCTGACGATACAGCAGTTAATACTATTTCAGTAAATAAATACGTGGATTATTTATTTATCAAACTAACTGCATAAAATATAAATCTTTATAACATAAGGTACAACACATGTAAGCAATTTGCAATACTTATTTAGAATATTATTATAAGCATTTGAAGGGAAGTGGAAGGCAGAATGTGGAATATTAGATGCATTCTTTATTTTTTTATAGTGTAACAAATAATCATTTCTTACTCTAACGTTACCTAAATTAAATAGCAAGCATTGATTTCACAACACATTCAAAATTCATGGAGCCCAGACACAGCAGTAAAGCCATCAGGAACTATTCTATTCGTCTCAGTTTACTTTCTTGCTTTTCTTTCTCTCTTGACAACTTTTGTTCATCATCGAAGAAATGTTTCAAATTCAAGACCACAAAATGATGTCGTTGTAAACGTCATTTTTGTTCCACTGTTCGGGTTTCACCCGCTCAGGGGTGACACCCGACCGTGAACAGTAGTGCCACCCATAAAAATTCGTAAAATTTTATTTTATTTGCTACATATAGAACTTTTGTATTAAAAAAATGCCATTGAAATGTTCAAGGAAGTATACCAACTTCAAAAATTTTAACGACAACCCTCCCATTTTTTACATAACTAAAATATAATTTATTAATTTTTCTGATCAGTATATAAAAATAATTGTTCATCAATTATTTTAATTGCCAATTACACATTAAGCGCCGATTAAAAATCACGTTTACCACTTTAAAGTGGCTGAAGAAATCCAATCCAGGATCACAAATCTAGTCACCATTTTTGTATACTGTTTCTGATTGGGTGACTTTGAATTATTTCAAATTCATTGGGGAATGAGATTTTACCGAATCCCATCCGAATCTATGCGTATCAGTTTCTTCATGTGAAAGGAAAGAAAATTAGAATTAATCAAAAATTACTTGCCGGCTACAATGGCTGAAACCAAATTAAACAATCCTGGTATTTAAACGGTAGAACACAAACGAACACAAAATATTTTGATGACGTAATTTATGAGATTGCAAGTGTTAAAGCTAGAAGTAAGTAATATTAATTCTTCACTAACTAAATAAGATATCATTGATTAATAATAAACTACTGTATAAAATAACTTGTAATATTTTAATAAAACACAAATTATTAGATATTACCTTCATTTTTTATGGAGTTTTGGGGTGATACCTACAATATCCGCCCCGCTAGCTACGCCACTGGCTATTACTCTTCAAGACGCTGTAGATTTTGTGATTAGCATTATATCTTTAGGTCCGAAACGAAATGGATTTAGGGCCATTGTACTTTCACTTGTTTTTAAAATCCCTGTTGATGTAGTTGTGAACTTACTTTATTACTTATATTACTTACTATATTTTGAATATTCAACACTAATAATTACTTAAAGCATTAGAGTCATAATTTTATTGCTCTAACGGCTTAGAGAAGACATAGTAAACATGCTTAAAAAGTTTCAGGACCCTGGGATTTCTGGAACATCCCCCATTTAAGGTTTAAATGATTACAGCACGAATGCTAGCCATAGATAATTGTAAAAGGCATCAATCTAACTACAAAAACAAAGTACACTAGGACGTCGAATTTGATTCTGACAGTTGTTTAGAATCTTTCTATTAGATCTAAGGAACATTAGAGACATTATTGAAAAGTGGTGCCAAACTGTGTTCAACTCAGTTAGCAAGAAATAAAGCTGAGACAGTGAAAAGCATCAAGCTAAGTACAAAACCAAAATACACTAAGACGTCGAACATGATCCTGACAGTTGTTTAGAATGTTTCTATTAGATCTAAGGAACATTATAGACATTATTGATACAACTGCTCATCTGTAATGTATTGAATTGAAATGGAACAGGTTTGGATGTCACAATTGCCATTCTCTAAAATAAATGTTAGTATTATGTCTCACTAAGGTTTGATTAGTCATTAATTACTCAAACTGATTTCATATTTGTAATTTTATCGTATACTTGTTCGTGGAGTATACATTTAAGACTAATTAGCACTCGGAGCTGATAGCTAGTGGTGAGCAGCTGTTGCTCACGAAATCTTAGCCTCTGTGAACATATTACTCCTCAGTGATCAATTGTCAATAGCACCAACGCTGTTGATTTCTGAAATGCTGTATTGCGCAACTCCACTATCTTAACATATGTAATGATTCTGCCTGCATACGTTTTTAACCAGATCTCTAAAGCTCCTGCATAATAAGTAAATAAATGTTCATTCAGTGGTTAGTATAAACAGTTCAAAATAACCTACATAATGTATAGTCAATTTTCTCGTGCGGTATTAAATATGTGGATTTTTATGAGAGGCATCCATTATAAACAGCGCCTAATTGTGCTTGCACATGAATTTTTGAAACAATAAATTGAATACGACTTCTGTATCGAGCACAGTAATATAAACGTCGAAATATTAACAAAGCTGAGGTAAATAAGATCTGAGTCAGTAAAACACCGCACTAATAAACTGCTGCATATAAATTACTATTAAGTAATATATTGCAAACTGTAGACAAAATGATGTAGGTGCTATTCAAATTGAAATGGACAGCATAATAATACGATCATTAATATTACCAGTACTAATACCTATTAGTTTAACGCAAATTCTCAAACCAGAAAATACTAACCTCCTTTCAAAGGACTTTCCCAAAAAAAGTAACTGATAATTGATGCTGGGAAAGCGTAGACTACAAGTACAAGAATTAGAACAAAACTAAAAACTAATTCAAAATTGTAACTGATAATTGATGCTGGGAAAGCTCAGACTACAAGTACAAGAATTACAACTAAAAACTAATTCAAAATCGAAATTTAAGGAGGAGGTGAGAAAAACATTTCGAAATATCTTCAGCTTAAATGTATTGTCATCGCTACGTCGGATCCCAGTTCGGAACTCACTGAAAGAATCTTTGAATACAATTTAAGTCTAATTTTTACGACCTGAACACATTTCTAACCAGTGGTTACACTGGTCAAGAAAAAAAATATATTTTCAAATTTTTCCTCTGATATTCGTAACGGCTCTTCTTATTAGATATTTTCAAATTACTGAATTGATTCGGCCGATACTTGTTGGAAATTCATTATAATAATTAACTCATACTACAATTGCAATTTTCACAATTTACGTTTTTTAAAAAACTGTCCGACGCGTTTCGACTAATGTTTTTGACAAGGAACTAATTAACCAAGTTAGTCTACTTCCTTGACTCGAAAGAAGATTATACAAATATTCCAATAGTATTAGAAGAAAATCAAGTATTGGAATCATAACTTGGTAATTTTTGTATACTTAGTGGTCAATTTTCTTCTCGGACACCAAATTCCCATGTTTGATTTGTCTATGGGATAGTCGAGACAAACAGCATTGGTCTCCAAAAGACTGTCCAGTAAGGGAAGAACTAACGATCGGTCAAAAATTGTTATTAATTTGCCTTTGGTAAATCGAGATCGTATTATACCAGCTTGCTGCCGAACACTCAAGAAAAAATATTTTATAGGCGTTAATAATAAATAAATATATATAAAAAATATATTAAAAATAACTCATTTAAAGAAAAAAGTGGAGCTGATTCAATTAAACTAATATTTTTTCCTTATTATTACCTTAAATATTTTTTAGAATATATGTTAAATTAAGGAAAAAAAATAGTGTTGACCACAGTGTTATTGAAATATTTGAGGCAATGTTTCCAATCAGCTTTTATTTATTCAGCTGATGAACTTATAGACGAAAATAATGCAGAATTTAGTAGTAAATGAGAAGTTACAGTCAGTATCAAATAGTTACAAATAACTTTCAGTTTACCAGAATTAAAGACATTTCAATATTATTTAATAGTGATCTATTCTTGTTAAAGTAACCAAAGGGGTAATCCAGGCTGAACTATTTTAAGTTCAAGATAAATACTAACTCTTTCAGTTATAAATAACATAATTTTTATAAAAAATGTTTGTTGGATACATATCTGGTAGTGCTCTTTGCATGTACCTAACTGCTCCAACATGAACATGAGGTTCCCCCCTAGAAATATAGGATTTTATTAGATACCTTGTTTTTGAGAATATGTTTAATATTTGCTTATTTATTTCAACAACTGAGGAAATAGACCATTTTTCATAATATTCATTTCTTAATTTTGATTCGACCACAAGAGACACAACCTGCTTCACCCGTTCCTCGAAGTTTCCTTGGACTTCCATCGTCTTGAGATGATTGATCTCACAACGTTTCAAGACGATGGCAATCCAAGGAAACTTCGAGGGACGAGTTACATTGTCTACAAGCTTTAAACTAACACTGCCTCACCCGACCAACTACATACAGTATAAAATCTATATGGACTAATAATATGACATTTATATAGAATAATGTTCAATTAGGGACCGAAAACACAAGCATTTCAGTCTAAAAATGCCGCCGTTAACATTGACATATTTTACATCGATGAGAAAATGTCCCGGCCCTCCAATATTCAATGCAGTCTAGTACCTCTATTCACATATTTGTTATTTTAGATATCCCTCTTGTAATAAATGAAATAACTGATAAGTTGCCTATAAGAGTATAATGAACAGCTCTTCATTGTATTTTATAACATTTATATCACATTATTTAATACAGAGTAAACAGCGTAAAATATGCATACAGTCTTTAAATTCTCAAAAAAATAAATAATTCAGTAATATCAAAAACATTGTTAAGAAAAAATACCAACAGAAAACCAACTTACCGTCTTAACTTTAATTTAATTTTTTGATGTCGTTTAAAAAACCTTTATACACAATAAAATTCGTGAACAAATTTTTGATAATATATTACCGATTGTAAATTTTAATCAACCAGTTATAATTATGAAGACTAAGTGTTCTAAATAAACCGGCATAACCGTTTATTCAAAATTATTGCTCCTAACGACTTTCATTGCTCATTTGTTTTTGCCATTTGCTCCCGCTCCGAGTTCAAGTATCCGAGTTCGTTTCCAGCAACTGCTTTTCATAAATATGGGGTTTTATGAGATTCTGAATTGGTGTTCCTGCTGCTATTTATTGCTACGGAGGCACTTCTATCGGAAGTGTATTATTTATTTTTCTTTCAACTCCCTGTTTTTATAGGGTTGTAGAAGTACATGGCCACATAACTTCTGCGAATTAGGCAATCTTTTTAGTACAAATATTTGATTTACATATAATAATCATTGATTTATATTTCGATATTATAACGAATAAAGGATTAGGGTATATTAAAAGGCAAATATAAATAACTAAGTATTAGAATATTCTATTGCAGTAGTGGCCAACTTGTAATAATTAAGCATAATGAGCAAGTAACACTTAAGTTTAACAGAATTTTTAACAAAATACGTGAATAGTTTTAACGTATAACCTGCCGCCATGAGAAACTAGAACAAATATTCATAAGAACTGTATTGAGTACATTGATATGCGTAAGACTGTTACAACATATATGCTGGGTTTTATTAAAACTTGATATTTATTTCGATGATTTTTAGTTTTCTGTCTAAAACTTCAATATTTATAATTAACAAGTCTATAACAATAATTTAAAAAAATGTAAATATGTCATTTGTGATGTAACAATTTCTTTCCTCTATTTGAAACTCTCAACCTTAGTACAACTCGATCTTTCTAACTGGTAGACACCGATTTCTGATGAAAAACGTAAAATAGAATTAGAAAATCTTGTCACTGCCATGGAAGAAAAACAACAAAATTTAATGGAAGGATTACTCTCGAAATTCGAATTAACAAGACAAAATGAATTTAAATTATTAGATAAACAGAGACGAAATGAACTTAAAAAATAAATGCAAATAGTATCGCAAGTTAATCAAACAGTTAAAGAAAAAATGCAAATAGTTGAGTCAGACATAAAAAAGATAAATGATGACATTAAGACCGTGGATACTCTTGAAACCAAAATAGATGAACTCGATTCCATCCAAAGTAAAGTAAAACTTGAAAGTAGTTCCATTAAAAACACAGTACAAAGCGAAGTAAGTAAAGAACAAGATAAAATCAGTGCCATCCAAAACAAGGTAGTAACCGAAATTAAACAATTACAACAAGATTTAAAGAGAGGGAAATACCAGCACACTGTGACTACCAAAGTTTCTTTTAGTAAACCACCCACATTTGTGGCAGTTCATCTTGACCCATGTATAAACGACAATTTGAAGCCATTGCTACAGCTAACGGATGGGATAACCAAGAAAAATCTACGTCTCTTGTAATTTCCTTAAGAGGTCCGGCCTTAGAACTCCTCCAAAGCATTCTAGTCGATGAACAAGGCAATTTCGACAAAATCATCGCCATTCTGGACAAGAGATACGACAATCAATCCTTGAGCCAGGTATACCAAGTCCAACTCAGTGGAAAAACGCAAAAATCCGGTGAAAGCCTCCAAGAATTCGACGAAGAGATTAGACGGTTAGTACACTTGTCATACCCAGACCTGCCAGAGGAAACGAAAGACTAGTTGGCCACACATAGTTTCATAAACGGCATCAGAGATGTGGAGGTACAAAGGAATTTAAGACTGAGGGGCGTCAAGAAAAGTAATGAAGCTTTACTTCGGGCCTTGCAGTCACGAACATGTCCAAACCGAAGGTGCGAGCAGTTTCCTTCAACCAGGAAGAAACGGCGTCACCATTTCAAGCGCTGCTGGCCGGTATGAACAAACTACTAGAACGGTCACAAAGAACTGTCACCCGAGAAGCATGTTACCGTTGTGGACGACATTTCCAACGAGAGGGTCGAGTGCGGCTACCTGAACGATCACCGACCAGGGGTAACCAACAGAACAGCCAGGGACCGTCAGCCAGTCAGAATAAGGGGGCGAATGCTGCTGACCCTCCACCAGCCCCCAAAACGTTATCCATCCGGGGATTTTGCCGAGACAGCAGTAGCCACTAGGCTACTACCATCAGAGGCACCAACAATGGCCGACCAATTACCATCACCATAGATACCGGAGCCGCTGTGTCCATTGCCAAGTCCAGGGTTATGAGAGCATCAGAATTCGGCCAGTTACCAATAACATCCAGTTCGGAACAGTCACCGGAGAGTCCATGTCAATACAGGGTGAGGCAGATGTCGTGCTACAGATAGGGGAGAACATGATCAGGCATAGAGTCCTGGTAGCGAATATTGAGGTCGATTTTATACTGGGTATGGACCTAATTAGCCAGCATGGATTTATTTTTGACCCGAGATATGATGTTCTTCGGTTCCTAAATGAGGAATTTGTATTGATTCGGCCCGTCAACAGTTCAGTCACATCCATAAAAATTGTGGCAAAGTCTTCAGCTAGAATTCCCGGTCTAACGGAATAGATTATTCATGAGCAGCTAGAGAGCAATCCTGGGAGCTGCGGTTGAATGGTGGGGACCGTACATTCAGCTCTTGACTACTTGGTTGGACGGGCTATAGTTCAAACCGGACGAGACATACGAATTAGAGTCTTGAATTTGTCCAACAACGACATCAGAATTGTAAATGGTTAAGAGATAGATTCTTTCGAGCCAGTCGAGACCATCATCAATTGCGAAGAAAGGTACCAGACATCCATTTAACCTGACACCAGAGTAACAGAAGAAAGTCAAGCAATTTATAACAAAACACTGGCAAATTTTTAACAGTGAAGATGGAACCACCAGTCGCACCAACATCATCCAGCATCGAATAGATACCGGGAAGGCTCAACCTATCAGAACACCACCTAGGCGATTACCGTTGGGGTATAACAGACAGTCGAGGAAAACATCGAGTCCATGCTACAAAATGGAGTTATTGAGCCATCCATCAGCCCATGGTCCCCTCCCGTCGTGGTAGTTAAAAAGAAGGATGGGACCACCAGATTTTGCGTGGATTACAGAAAGCTGAATGACGTCACGAAGAAAGACAGCTATCCACTACCCCAAATCGATGACATTCTGACCACACTAGCAGGCTCCCGTTGGTTCTCCACACTACACCTAAAAAGTGTATATTGGCAGGTTGGTCTACACGAAAACGACATAAAGAAGACAGCGTTCTCCACCAGTAAAGGGCTATTTCAGTTTACGGGCATGCCCTTTGGGTTATGTAACGCACCCGCTACATTTGAGAGGCTAATGGAGTATGTACTGAGCGGGTTAACATGGAGGACGTGTTTAGTATACCTCGACGACATTCTAGTCATGGGTCAGACATTCGATAACCATCTGAAGAACCTGGGCGAAGTATTCTCCAGTATTAATAACGCCAACCTGAGACTCAACCCGAAGAAGTGTTCCTTGTTCCAAAAAAAAGTAGAGTTTTTGGGTCAAGTCGTGTCCGAGTCAGGAATCTGCACCAACGACGACAAGATAGACACCATCCGTGATTGGCCAGTCCCAAGAGACACGCATGAACTCCGAACCTTCTTGGGCATCTGTTCCTACTACAGGCGATTTGTTGAGGGATTTGCCACCATTGCCGCTCCTCTACATCGGCAGACCACTAAGAAAGAGACAATACGTTGGAATCAGGATTGCGAAACATCATTCAGATGACTGAAGGCAACACTATGTTCCAGCCCAATCCTAGACATTCCTACACAGTCCGGCAAGTTCATTTTAGACACCGACGCCAGCAACACATGCCGGGGTGATCGAGTACTACACTCGTGGATTCTCAAAACCGGAAAGAAATTATTGCGTCACCAGAAAAAACTTCTTGCAATCATAAGGGCGGTAGACCATTGCCACAAATACCTCTATGGTCGTCATTTCTTAATCCGAAGAGATCATGTCGCCCTCAAATGGCTGCTGGACATGAAGACACCGAAAGGACAACTGGCCAGGTGGTTGGAGAAATTACAGCAATACGACTTTAAGGTGGAACACCGTGCCGGCCGTTTGCACAATAATGCTGATGCCCTATCCAGAAGACGGAACAGTGCATTTAGGACCAAATGGCTGATCCAGACATCGAACCAATCTTGTCACTCAAAACGAGAGGGGCACCCTGGCTACAATGGGACGAGGTAGCTAGATACTCGGGCGTGCTGAAATCGTTATGGGCCCAATGGGACTCTCTAAGAGTAGAGAATGGAATGCTCAAGCGAGTTTGGGAAAGCACTGATGGGCGAGAAACCAAGTCCCAACTGGTAGTTCGTAAGAAAAAAGTACCAGCCATCCTGACCGAAGTACATGATGGTATTACTGGGGGCTATCTGGGCATGAACCTAACCTAAACAAAGTTCGCCAGCGATACTACTGGGTAAATTACTTTAAAGGCGTCAGAGCTTGGTGCCGGAAATGTGACACCTGTGCAGCCAGTAAGGGCCCGAAGACCCTGACCAAGGCAAGATGCAGTAGTACAATGTGGGCGTTCCATTTGAGAGAATTGTCATCGATGTCGCCGGTCCGTTTCTCGAGCCTGAGAGGGGGAACAAATACATTCTGGTCCCAATGGATTACTTCAGCAAATGGCCTGAGGCATATGCGATACCCAACCAAGAGGCAACCACGGTAGCGACGGTGCTAGTTAAACAACTATTCAGCAGGTTTGGCATCCCGATGGAACTACATTCAGACCATGGGCGTAACTTCGAATCGAATGTATTCCAGAAGGTCTGCACGATGTTGGGGATCAGGAAAATGAGAACACCATTGCACCCACAGTCAGACGGAATGGTGGAAATATTCAACAGGACCTTGGAACAACATCTATCCAAGGTCGTCAGCAATAACCAGCGTGATTGGGATGAGCATATTCCCCTATTCCTGTTGGCATATCGCTCAGCCGTACATAATAGTTCAGGCCTGACTCCAGCCAGGGTCCTATTCGGAAAAGAGCTGCGATTACCCTGCGATTTGGCTTTAAGCTCCCCCGAAGAACCTTCCCAAGACATCAACGATTATGCCGACCAGTTCCGACATAACATGCTGGCAATACACGAATTAGCCCGAACGCAGATGTTGGCCACCAGTGACCGGATGAAGACGCGATACGACCTCAACGCCAATTCAGTCGGATTCCAAGAGAGGGACAAAGTCTGGCTGTACAACCCCCAGTGGAGCAAGGGTAAATCCTCAAAGCTTACACCCGCCTGGGATGGTTCATACGAAGTGGTTAAGAGGTTTAATGACGTCGTCTACCGGATCCGTGGAAACCCCAGGCTAATTCCAAGGTGGTCCATTTATATCGACTCGCTCCCTACCATGGAGAGGATGTTTCTGAGCGGGATGATCAGGATTAAAGGGGGGGGGGGCGGTGTAACGAAATTTTCCTACACCGGCCCTGGTTTCATACGACATGGATCGCTTTTAGGACAAAAAATTGATCTCGAAATGGCTCGGCAGCTGTAGAATTGATAATGGATTGTACGAGAGTTTTCGATGCTGATTTTAAAGTTAGTGCGGCAAAGAGCCTATGTTATATTATATTTGCCATATTCGAATCAGCTGTTGTGTATATTTCATATAAATAAAAGTTTCTAGAAAGTGAGAGTAAACATTAGTTTTTAATTTTAATTGAACCCACGAAGTAAATAACAATAATACAAAACAAAAGTTGATTTTACTGCTAATTGTACATTACTATTTATTATTTTACCAATATTTAATTTAGTTCAATGGTTTTTAATGAAAAATAATTTTATTTCCATTACTTAACATCATAATGGCATGGCATGTTGTTAACATTTAATTGAATAATGGAATTACGCAAGTTATACGTGAATAAAGTATCAGTTCCTTAAAAAATCATGAACTTAGAACACACAAACAGTACACATTTTGGTTGGTACAGTAAGTCTGAATCATTCCATGTACTGTGCAAGTTCTTGATGGTATGCTTTTGAAATAGTTCGCATGCGCTGAATCGTTCCTGTACGGCCATGCATCAAGTTGGTACAAACCTAATATGTTCCTAATGGCTCGTTTAGATTATGCCGAAGAGAGCAGGGAATTTGGCACGGCAGCCGAGAGTGCAAAAATGTAAACATTATACTCTAGTTACTGCCACTGCTGCTGCCACTAACTGATACTCCTCTAAAGTTTTTACGGAAGTCAAAGGACTGGCAGTACGAGTGAGAGTGATTGTTTACATTCAGTCAGTGCTCGATTTTGGATTTTAGTTATACCATAAATATCCATATTTTTATTGTTCAAAATACTTACTCTTGAGGGAAATTTAATACTCTACAAAAAAGTTATTAACATTAAAATTATTCGAAGTTGAAATTAAATTCAAAATTATTTTTGAATAAAGAATAACCATAGAAGTAGTGAATTTAATGAAAAATGTTAAGAAATGTCTTTTGTAGAGTATTAAGTTTCCTTTAAGAGTGAGTATTTTAACCAATAAAAATATTGATATTTCTGGTAGTTTCAAAAATCCAAAATCGAAACAAAAAATTATTATTTCAATTTACTGTTTGGGGTAACGAAACGCTATTACTATTTAAAAACCTATAGTCGTAACGGTACATCTATTAATTTCATTAATTTATCTCCAGGAATAATATTTTCACAGTGTCGTTGAAAAAAATAAATGATCGTTATTTTTTTTAAAATGGACCTGAACTTTTTTACAATATCGAAAAGGCAGTGAAATACTGATCGATACATTGTTATATTATATGTTAAGTTTTATACAACATTTTGGAAGAAATAAATAATCATCATAGTAAAAAAATGTAGTACGTTCCTGCTTATAACCTAAATAGTATAATGATATTTTTTTTCGTGATAAGAAAAACTATAAATTTTTTACTTGTTTTTCTTGCGTGTTAAAACAATGTATATGGAAAAATATTTAAAAAATCAGGTTTTGTTTTTGGTAAGTAGAAATTGATAAAATCTTAAAAATTAATATTTTTCCTTGAGCAATAAGTAGTAATGGCAATATCTGAATATAAAAATTCTAGGTACAAGCAAAATCTATGGAATAGAATCGACACATTTTTTTGTTGCTTTCACATTGCAAAAAGCATAGTTTTTGCAATAACTAATTACTTACTAAATTACTAAAAAATACTATAGTTTCTAAAATGGGAATTAAGTCGATGTTTAATATCTTTGCTAATATCTTTTAAACAAATGATTTAAAAATATGATATATTTGTAATTCACATAATGAGTCTTTTATTTGATATATCTCATAATTCGTTTGAAAATTGAATTTTTCTTTTCCATTTAATTGTATAGTTTGTCCCTAAAATTACCATGGAGGTTTTCTAATAATTTTTCTTATAAATTTCAAGTGAGTCCCAGTACCCCTAAATAAAGCGAGAAATGAGAATTTTTTATATCCTTATGTTAATATCTTGTAAACAATTAATTTTAAAAATATGAAAAATATATAATTGCATTCCTCATAACGAGCCCCTTCATTCGATATATTGCATGACACGTTAAAAAAATATTTTTTATTTTCCGTTTATTTCTATAAATTGCCCTCCATTATTAATATTAAAGATTTCTTCCTATTTTTCCTGTAAATAAAAAAATTAGGTCTTATAGTTTGGGGAATAAAGGGGGGAATGGATAATTTTTTAAATATATTTTAAAACATTTATTTAAAAAAAAAATAAAAAAAATATATTTGTATTAGTCATAATGAGCCCTGTGATTTGATATATTACATGATACGTTAGAAAAAAGTTTAATTTTTTATTTTCCATTTAATTCTATAATTTGCCCCCCAAAATGAATATTAGGGGTTTCTCCTTATTTTTCCAGTAAAGTTCAGGTGAGGCGCTATACCTATTTTTTTTCAAAATTTTACAGCTTATGGTTTTGGAGATAAGGGGGGGGTGTAAAATTTTTTATATTTTTTTAATAACTTTTAATTAATTTATTTTAAAAATATGAAATAAATATATTTGTTTTCGTCATAATGAGCCCTTTCATTTGATATATAACATGATGGGTTAGAAACAATTTTAATTTTATATTTTCCATTTAATTCTACAGATAGGGGGGGGGAATGGGTAATTTTTTTTGTTAATATCTTTTAATTTATTTATTTTAAAAATATAAAAAAAATATGTTTGTTTTCGTCGTAATGAGCCCTTTCATCTGATATATAACATGATGGGTTAGAAACAATTTTAATTTTATATTTTCCATTTAATTCTGTAATTTGCCCCCCAAAATGAAAAGTAGAGGTTTCTCCTTATTTTTCCAGTAAACTTCAGGTCAGAACCTATAAAACTATTTTTTTTCAAAACTTTACGTTTTATAGTTTCGGAGATAAGGGGGGGAATGGGAAAATTTTGGTATATTTTCTTTATTATTTTTTAATTAATTTTTTTTAATTATGAAAAAAATATATTTGTGTTCCTCAGAATGAGTCCTTTTATTTGATATATTAGATGATGAGTTTAAATTTTTTTTTATTTTTAAATTTTTATTTAATTCTATAATTTGCCCCCCAAAATTAATATTAATGGTTTCTCCTTATTTTTCCTGTAAAGTTCGGGCAACGTTCTATATTTTCTATTTTTTTCAAAATTTTAGGTTCAGTAGTTTCGGAGATCAGGGGGGAACGGTCGATTTTTTTAGTTTTTCCCCTCAGAAGTACCCTTAAAATCAAAATTTATTCTTTTGCGATATATACTCCTGATCGGATTATCAAACTACACACTGATACCAAATTTCAACCTTTTCCGTAGTTTAGGAGAAAATTGCTGTGATGTGACAGAGGCAGAAATCCTGAGTGATATTATAAGGGTATCCGTATACTGTATATACGGAACCCTAAAAACGAAAGATGAAAATGAATAAGAGTTTTTGAGAATAGCGACACTGAATCAGAAAATGAAAATGATATTAATAATTAACTAATAAGGTTTAAGAAGACACTAATAAGAAAGGAAAGAAAATATTGAAAACTAAGCAAAGTTCACAACAAAAAGCCCAGAGAACGAAAACTGGAAAAGGCAAAAAAATAAAAAAAAGGTAACGATGATAGTGAAACCGAGTGTGAAGACGAAGATGTTGCGTACGCTGATAGTTCCATTAAAAGTGATTTTGCAGAAAAGCCTGACGTGAATGATCGTTGGTATTGTTTTCTTTGTCAATCATAAGAAATTATGATCATGCGTCTATGTCCTTTATGCCGCAGATATGTCCATAAGATATATGTAGGACTTACATAAGATATTGATGATTTCATTTGTCATGAATATGACCAGAATTAGATTTTTAGATTACCAGCTGACGGAAAGTAATTATTAAAGCTGATTGATGATACCAAATGACTAGAATAAGTATATAATTAAACAAAAGGTTCTCAAATATCAATAAGTTTTGATTAAAGAAACGTTAAATGTTTAATTTTATTAACGAAATGAAGTTTTGTTTTTTTTTTCTTTATAAGAAGAGCAATAACTGTGTTTTTTATAATTTAATTAAGCAATGCTTAACGCTCCCCAGACCCCTGTCCAAGTGTCCCTAAGGGTGGGGAGAGTTGACTCATCCCATTTTTCATTCAAATATACATAACATATTTCAGTAGTATAATACCGAAAAGGTAATTATGCATAAGTAAACCTAAATAAGTAAGCTACTGTTTATTATTATAATTGAATCACTAAGCCTCATTTATAAGAAAATACGATACTTTAAACAAAAAGCGGTTCAACTCTCCCGGATTTCCCTTACTAATATAAAATTCTAAGTTTGTCTGTTTGTTTGTTTGAACAACTGGACTGATTTTGCTGAATCTTTTTTTGTTGCAAAGCCTATAGTTTGACTTCAAATCTGGTAGATATTTTATATCCCCAAATTGACAGAAACGGTAGATATAGGGAAAAAACCTCTACCATGTTGGATAACTTTATTGGTTCCAACGCAAGCACCAAATATTAGATACTTGAATCAGCTTAGCTTTTATTCAAAATTAAAATCAATTGATATATCAACCGTAATTATACAGGGTGTTCTATATATATGAAATTTAGTCCCGAGTAGAATGACATAGATTTAAAAAATCTAAAAAAAGTTATATCAGGTGTACCATAAGCAGCTGCATATATACAATGAGGTTGAAATAAGGGGGAAACTGATATATCAACCGTAATTTTACAGAGTGTTCTATATATGGGAAACTTAGTGCGGAGGAGAATGACATGGATTTTAAATATCTGAATGTTGTTGAAATAAGTGGGAGTGGAATTAGTTATACGGGGTGGTTTAAAAAAGTTATATTGAGTGGGCCATAAAAAGTTGCATATACCAGGTGGTCCATAAATGGGCGGAGTAGAATTATATTTATATAGGGTGGAAAACAAAATGATATATTGTTTGGCTCATAAGTAGTTGCATATAAAATATGGTTGAAATAAGAATATTTATACAGGGTGGATAAAATTTTTGTAGAAAAAAAAGTGTTATGTAAGCAGTCAGGATCTTTGAATTATGTTGTTGAGTTATTATAGTATGAAATGGGTTGAAAATTTGTTAGAAGAAGTTGTTTATATAGGGTGGTTGAAATATGAGATCGAGTGGAATTAAAGTTTATAGAGTGGTTAAAAGAATATTTTATGTCCCCAATTAGTTTCATATATTATGGGATGGTTGAAATATGTAGCCGAGTATAATTACAGCTGTACAGGTGGGTTAAAAAAATATTATAAATAAATGTTATGGTCTACAAGCTATTCCATTTACCGGATGGTTGAATTATAGGGTGGAGTAAAATTATTATTATACAGGGTGGGTAATAAATGGTAGAAAATGTTTGTTATATAGCAGTTGCATATATGGAGCACCTGAAATATACACGCAATAAAGTTATAGTTACGTAGTGTGATTCAAAGAAGGTTAGAAAAAGTAACAAATGAAGAGTGCTTTAAATGAAGTGTAGCGAGAAATTATACTTAATAATGTGGTTAAAAAATGATTAAAAAAAATGTTGAACAAAATTGTTATAAGGGTGGCCTATAAGCAGTTGCAGTTTTGATGAAATATATTGGGCACTGATGTATTTATAGTTATACAGGGAGTAACAAAGAATGGGTGGCCGATAAGCAGTTGCATATACAAGGTGGTTGAATTAGAGGGTGGAGAAGAATTTTATTTAAACATGTTGGATACAATTTTTTTGTAGGATAGAACATGGGCTGTTGCATATATGAAATATCTGAAACGTGGATTAAAACAATGTTAGAAAAATTTGCATATACGGGTGGTTGAAACATAAGGTCGAGATATATTATACTTTTCAAGGTGGTTAAAAAATTATTATATAGTGGTCCATAAGCAGTTGAGTAGATAAATAGTGTCTGGAGTAGAGTTATAGTTAAGTGTTTAAAAAATGTTATATATGGTGGCCCGTAAGCAGATGAACTTACAGGGTGGTTGAAAATTATGGTTATACAGGATGGTTCAAAAATAAGTTATGATGTTTGACTGATTGGCAGCAGTATATAAAGGATGGTTTTAATGTAGATGGAAGTAGATTTCAAAGCCGTTAAAGAAAATTTTGATTAAAATTGTTATATGGGGTGGCCAAACGGCCGTTGCTGTTTGGGTGAGTGTTTAAATAAAGGTTTGGTGTTAGCGTGCCCAACTGTTTTTACATTTGTGACACACCAAGGGTTCCACAGGCAGTTCTTTTAGAATGGCTCAAAAAACTTAAATAAATTGTTATATAGGGCATTAAGAGTTGCATTCTACTATATAGAATACCTGAGAAATGGGGCGAAACCAGATTATAGTTTTAGAGTGTGATTAATACAATGTTAGAAAAACTTGCATATAAAGGGTAATTAAAATATAGTGTGGAGAGAAATTGTACTTTACAAGGTGGTTCAAAAATTGTCAGAAATATTTGTTATATAGCGTAGATCATATGCAGTTGCGTAGCTGAAATATAGAGTGGAGTAGAGTTATAAGCAAGTGTTGAAAAAATGTATATTAGGTAACAAATAAACAGCAGCATATACCGGATGGTTGCATTATAGGGTGAAATAGAGTTACAGTTATACCAGGTGATTAAAAAAACTTGCAGTTTGGGTGAAATATATTCGCCTTTGGTGGAATTATAGTTAAGTAGGGTGTTTCAAAAAAATGGCGGGTAACGGCTAGTCTCTTATAAATTTCAATGACTGGCCATAAAAAGATACCTTAATATAACAAATAATTAAATAAGTTGTTCAAATAACCAATCTTTCAACTTATTATTAGTCAGCCTTTTAATAATAAACATTTATTTTATTCAGAACCAAACAGTCGTACCCACGTATTCAAAACAATATTGTGTTCCAAACGTAATAATTTGGACAAAATATGAAACAACAAGTTTGAATTTAATCATATTTGTTGGAACGCCCTTCTATGAAAAGTCAAATTTCACGTTTGACAAGAATGACTGTCATTTATTTTCCAATTCTCAATTTTTCCGCAGATAAAGCCGTACTCAAACATGTTGTTACGACTGTTTTCAACAAAACAGAGTTAGAGTCAGTTACAGTGGACAACAACCGTGATTTGTGCGAATTTTAATGATGGCCTGATTTTGGGGTCCTGTCTGTGCTAATAACTCAATGTCCATGTGTGATGTGTACAAATTGTTTTTCATTCATTTATTTTCGAAGTTATGCATGAAGTATGTATAAATGTATAACTGTTTTATGTCATATTCATATTGCTATCATCATCTTTTTCAAAGTGACAAAATGAATAATGTTTTGGATTTACACAGTAGCTGAGTGTCACGTTCTCGTAGGTGCATAAGATATATTGTTATGATAAAGTGCAATATGTTGTTCGCTATACAATAAGATGATGACAAATTTATTATTCGTTATTACAATATGGCTCACTTAACATTTCAATTGATTAAATTTAACTTTTCAGAAATAGTTCGTTACTAGATGTTTATTTCTTTCTGGATGCCTAATTGTATTTTTTATACTCGGTCTTTACAAAATATTATTAGCATTATTAGCTCCATATATGTTAGCTTCCTAATAAAAAAAGTCCAAAGATCATACAATAAGACATATTCTTTAAAATTGGAAGAATTTTAAAGAGTTATTTTCAGAATTTTATGTGGCACGACTAGATACGACAATATTGCATTGGTCTAAAATGCGAATTAAGGTGTTTTGAATGACCTCAATAAAGTGATTAGGGAAACCTAAGAAAAACCTTATGAATTATCAAGGACATGACTCGTAGTAACTTCCTCCTTAATTATCGGCAACCAGGAACGACTGAATTATACCCAGGTAGTAGCGATGCGATTGCTTCCATTTTATAAAATGAAAGTCGACTCTTCTAGGTCTTCTAGGTGTCCTTTGTGTTCTCTTTATAAAAAAGTTGAATTCTGAAATAGTATTTTATTACCAAGACACAACAAAGTTAAACATTTTTGGACCAATTCTCGATTCTTTTTGTAATTTTGTGTGTGTACATTTAGAGGTCTAGAGGTTTATTCAATATTCAAGGAATTTTGTAAATAAAATTTTTTGAGTTTTGAGTTGTGTTTTTGATATAATTAATTTTTCATATATTTCCAGGTTTAAATATTGTTTTATTTTTAATATGCTGCCTACAATTTTTAGCTTTCTGAGCGACCCGTATATATGGTATGGTTATTGTAGTGATTTGACTACCTTGTAGGAGTTTGTGGTTGTTTATTAACGATTGCTTGTTATTTAATTTTTGTTTAGCGCTTTATTAATGATTTCTAAAGTTCATGATATGTCCACGATAATTCATAAGCTTTTTTGTACGCTTTCGCTTATGGCTGCAATCGTGTCAGTGATCAAAGTTCTTTGATCGCATTATTGCCATATGCACTTTGTTTCGCTGATATTATAATATTCCATTCTTAGATACAAAAATAATAAGAAGCTCTGATAATCAACATAAATAGAAATAGAAAACCGTTAAGTTCAGGTAAATCTATTAATTAATACTCAAATCAATCCATGGAACTAAAAATCAATTTGATTATTGGGATGAAAAGAAAGATATGTCATGTCAGCCATCCTCTCTTTTCGTAGAAACTTCGTTTCCTTCTGGTATTCTAAAGAGGTCAATTTCTAATTCTCCTCGAGATGTATATACGGGTACACCACAGCAGGCTTTCAGTAACAACATTTTTATAACCCCTAATAACACCGCATCAATTCAGGTATCAATTCCGTATATACAGCAAATTTCACCAAAAATTTCAAAAATTATTGACATCAAAAACAATGTTCTAGTGTCTCATAGATCAGTTAAAACTGTTGCTAATATATTTACTAAACTAAAAGACAAAACGCCGAATCAAAACAAATCGAATGTGGTGTACTCTATTGCAAAAACTTATATTGGGCAAACTTCTAGAAGCATCAACAGCAGCATAGTTTGACATAGAAGTGATATAAAGTTTTGCATAGAAATCTGTGCTCTTGCAATACACTGTATCAACAACAATCACACTACCCATTTTAGAAATGCAACGGTACTAGAGCAAAAAAAATCTTTTCAAACGGAGCTTTCTCGAGATGGTATACAATAAGAACAAAATTAACAACATACAGAAAACAACGGATTTACAAAATCTTAATGTTATCTTTTGTAAGTTTTTAGATATGGAAGTTAAAAATTCTAAAAAGGTCTCTTCAAATACAGCAATTAATCAGTCATGACCAATGCTTTTATAATAAATAATTCTTTTGGTTGAGAATATTTCTGTGATGTCTGGCATTAGTTGAAATGAGATCAATATAATTTATGTTTTTTTATAATTCTTACTTCCATTTTTTTATGTAATTTTGAGTTAGACTTACGAAGGAATAAACGTATTCTAAACGTATTCTGAAAGCTTTTCAAAAGTAATATAGAATTTTTTTAACACCCTTCAGTGAACTGGCTGCTTACCTATTAATTAATTGTTTATACATACATACCAATATTCACAAGTATATATATACCGGCAGCTGAATAACGCAGCGGATAAAAACCTATTTGAAACCTATTTGAGAGAAAGAAGAGTTTTCTCTGGTTCGCCAATGGTAATCTTGGATTGGACATTAATTTTTTAAGTTGGAACCCAAATTTTACAACATAATATGACGTTGACTGTGCCCGTCGAGTTAATATTGTCGTCAAATTGAATTTA
This sequence comes from Octodonta nipae, assembly GCA_034190945.1. Lineage (NCBI taxonomy): Eukaryota > Metazoa > Arthropoda > Insecta > Coleoptera > Chrysomelidae > Octodonta > Octodonta nipae. The sequence goes on along the minus strand of CM067216.1, from coordinate 159,571,221 downwards.
GAGAAGACAGAAAAATTTAAATGCAAAAAGGAATTTCTCTTGTTATCCGATGGTGATATGACAATGACCATGAAGGTTATTTGGTTATTTTAAAGCCTAATTTTATTCTTTGTTTAAATAAGAACCCCTTTTTGGCGATATTTAAGTTTTAATGACCTTCGAGAACTTTAAAGCTAATAATTTTCTAATGATAAAATAAGAGTTAACCTAGATACAACCTTCAAAATCATGGCCTGGTCATAATCGAATATCCAAGAAAATTTGAACATGTTTGCCAAAATACAAGTCCGATTTGTCTTCACCATACCAAGCAGGAGCGGGCCTGCTACTACAATTGATACCACTGCGGTTTATATTCTAACAAGAAATTTCACTGAATTTTATATTATTATAGTTTAAGAAACAAAATTTCGTATAGACTTCGCAACTAAAAAATATGGGTAATATTTGCTTACTTAGGGGTCATAAAATACGTGACGCTAAAGTTAGCCTTTCCGTCACACCTAGAATAACCCCCCCCCCTCCGGTATATGATAAATTGCCACTAATATTAATATTACACATCCATTAATATAATGAATAAGCATGTATAATAACGATCTTGCAGTATCTTCTTCTTTGTTTTCGACATTTATTTCATCTGCATCTATCCATTCTGCTTTCATCGCCCAGTATGCATAGCTGATCTTCAGTTCAACAAGGAACCACCTTAACTTTTTATTTTGTTTTGGGTATTAGATTTCTAATTGCTTTTTTCTGGATAACATCCCCCCCCCGGCGTATATGATACATTGCCACATATTAATTTTACACATCCATTAATATAATGAATAAGCATGTATAATAACGATTTTGCAGTATCTTCTTCTTTGTTTTCGACATTTATTTCATCTGCATCTATCCATTCTGCTTTCATCGCCCAGTATGCATAGCTGATCTTCAGTTCAACAAGGAACCACCTTAACTTTTTATTTTGTTTTCGGTATTAGATTTCTAATTGCTTTTTTCTGGATAACATCCCCCCCCCGGCGTATATGATACATTGCCACATATTAATTTTACACATCCATTAATATAATGAATAAGCATGTATAATAACGATTTTGCAGTATCTTCTTCTTTGTTTTCGACATTTATTTCATCTGCATCTATCCATTCTGCTTTCATCGCCCAGTATGCATAGCTGATCTTCAGTTTTATTTTGTTTTGGGTATTAGATTTGAAATTATATAGTCAATATTTCTTGACTCTTAAGTGACGAATGAGATAAATATGTAAAAATGAATATAGTAGAACCTATAAAATATGTGCTTTTGTAACATACAATTGCAGTAGTACAAACCTTTGTATATCTAGAATAAGTCGCTATGCTAACATTTTCATTGAAATTCAAGTTATCCATGTTCTATTGTTTACGGGAAATTATGTGTCTATAATATCACTGTTATATATGCAACTTTATTTTATCATTGGGTGTGTAACGTCTTACTTTCATTTGCTATTGAATAGAGAGTGCAGAATCAGTGGAAATGATACTATATGTACAGATTGTGACGATAAATATACCAAATAATAAGCTATTATGCCGAAAATATATATGTAACAATATTTATACATGTACAAAGATTAAACGTACGACTTTCTATCTTAACAGAAAAATGAACCAAAAACAGACTAGAGAAAAATTAAATTAGAAATGTTTGTACAGCGAACGTCACATTTCCTTAACCCGTCACCCCTCGTCACATCTGGTCATACTAACAGCCCTTAGCCGTGAATCTAATTTGAAACCTATAATAATCTGAAGCAGCTTAGAATGCTAAACGTTCATAATCATATACAATGATCAATTTCAAAGACCTCGAATATAAGAAAATTCCTAGTCTTAGATTGAATTATATCAAACATCCTAAATTCCTGTTCATAGCCTATTCTTATTTCGGTACAGCAAATTAAGCATTCTAATAACATCTCATTATATTAGGGTTCGGACAGTTTGTGGATCATTAGAGAAAATTATTACCTTATTTAGCTATATCAGAGTTCATTGGCGTAAAATTGTGTTTGCTCTGATAATTTGCATCAATAAATAACGTGAAATTATAAGCTATGGAATAGGGAGAAAACTTGTACCAAAAACATCTGCCCGAATTACGATGTAGTTAGTTAATTAACGATGAAATGAAAATATTGCACGTAATTTGTCAGTCAATCGTATTAGTGCTGTAATCTGAAACTGGAGTTTATTTAATTTTTTACGTTTTGGCAAAAAGTGTGTAAGTATTTCATAACGGCGTTTGATACAAAATCAGAACAGCTTTAGCATTGCAATAGATTCCGTGGGTTCAATTCAAATAATTCACTGTTAACAAAATAATACTACAGCTAACGAATATAAACTCAACCAACTAACTGCCTAACTTGTACGATCGTCGTCTTGTATAGTTAGCGAGATTAATACTCGTTTTCGATGTTTATTTCTTTGTTGTCAGAGCGATCTTCAGGAACCTTGTCGAAATATCCAGTCGACCTTGTGTTAAACCTTTTTTTATTATTTCAGCCGGATTGATGTATACGTTGTTGTTTTAGTGATAAGATCATTCGAATGAAATATAAACGATCACTCGATTTTGAAAATCACTTGAGTATTCAGATTATGGGATCAAAGTATTCGAATGAAAAATAGTAGAATATTTAACTCGAAACATCGACCGAATGCTGTGCGACAAGGACGAGTAATACAGCATTCGAGTTATAATCCGATTCACAAAACGAATAATTTCCTTGTGAATCGAGAAGTGCTTTTCTGCTATTAGGCGTTCGTATTGAAGCACTTTTGATCGTTCTCGGTTCTCGCTTTTATACAGTCGCTTGTTTACTCTTTCATTGGATAGAAGAAATATGTAAATACTGTATTTTCAGGGTACGGAGTAGATTAAGGAACATTATATGCTGTTCTTTGAATTATTAATAACAGTTCCTTCACAAATAAATTTTTAATTAAATGAGTATTTTGGAGAAATGTAGTAGTATAATTTTATTTAAATTTAAATGTTCAGACACAGAGCAGCCACTGCCGAGTAGCAAAGGTTAATGATTTTGGAATAAAACAAGAGAGAATCGTTAGATTCATAAATGAGTGATGGCTCATACAAACAATCATTTGATTATTAAAATCATTCGATTACGGCCATCACAAGTTCTTTTACGAAACGATTAATTTAGAAGTTTTCTTAATTTTCCTCTTTAAATGCGTAGAATAAATTCTATAACAGTATAAATATTTTGCAAAAACTGTTTAGATGATCATATTAATTATTTTATTGATTTCAACACGCATAATCCTTTAAAGTTTACATTGAATTTAACTAAAATCGACAAAAAAGAAAATTTACAATATTAAGCTTATAATAATGCATTGAGCAAACTCGATAGTAGATTATTCAAGAAGCATGACGTTTTAAATAGGCATCCCAATTTTCAGTCACATTTAAATCCTCCCAGGCTTTCTAAGTAGCCAATATTTAGTGAATCTACAACACCTACGCATTATTAAAAAATGAATATAATTTTCAGTAGAATTTCTTTCAGACAGCTCGCTTGCAAATCTTAACTGGTAAGATAAATAACTTAATTGTATTTCATAGATTCTACCTTTAAATTTGAATAAGTTCACTGCTATAGCTCATTGTATTACAACTCTTAAGGTGCAAGGAATCTAGTTTTTATTTCCATGTATATTATCGTAGGGTTACCATATAAATGATCCATATATTACATGACTAACTAAGTCCCATGTGTGAATAATAATGGCCTAGTAAATTAATATTTTTATATTCTTTGGTTGCTCTAGTAAAAATTCAAGAATGTTAAAACCTTTGATAAAGCAATAACGACATGAAGATTAAATTTAAATTTACTAAAGAAAATTATATCTACATCTTTAACATTTTCATCAGTTTCTGATTATACATAATGTAATTAAAGTTATGTTCTTTACTGATTTGTTCTAAAATACAATATTTTGCATTTAATAGATTTATAAGATGAGCCCCGTCAGCTGCGATCCCGTTGGTGGATTAAGCAGCGGTGTCCTCCCATGTAGGTAAAACAAAAATGAATTTTAATCATTTCCTCCCGGAAGAAAATGTCTTAAATTATAGCTAACACTTTATCTTGAAAGAAATAAAATGTCAGATAACGATAATGTGGTGGAAAATAAATACGTCAACTAGTCACACGAATATGAAAAAATAAATATTTCTTCAGTAATTTCCTCCCAATTGAAAATATATAATATTATGAACAAATAATCATGAGAATTTCGGTGAAGAGATCGCCAGCTGATACCCTGAAGTGCATCATCTGATTAGTTTTCCCTCGGTATATTGCTAGCTTATTTTTATCATTATCTACAGGATCCTATCAACTATATTAGCTTACTCATTTTCATCGGGGAAAAAGTGACATATCTAAAGATATCCGACATTACGCTCAATACTCTAAATGAATAATACAAACTTTTGGTAATTTTTAGATTAAATCAATATTCTTTATAGATAATTTTAAATTGAAGGAGGTAGAAATAAGTATATGAATAAAGAAATACTGAGGTAAGCAGATGAGGTAATTAATTATTTATTAAAAGTTAAACTTAAGGTACATAATTTATTTGTTTTCGGTTGGCTCGTATCAGTTTAATGGCGAACCTTTGGCCGGTAAAATTGTGAAAAATCCAAACACAATTTTCGTAGCATGTCACACATCGAAAGTAAAAATTAAAAAAAAATAGAAATATCTATATTTTTCTCGCAATATTATTGTACTTGTACATGCACGTCTGGTTTTAGAATTATTAATTATTATTAACATATGTAATAATAATATTATTAAAACCAACTGCGGAAGTTATGGGAGACAAATATTGGAAATATATATTTTTTTAATTTTGAAGATGCGTGTTATCAAAAATGAGCTAACTTGACACGCGTATCATAGGTTTGCTTTAATCTTTCTCCGACTTACTAATTAATGCATGGAGTAATTGCGGTCAAGAAATCCATACAAAATCATATCCAGTTCTAGCCAATTGTACTCCGTACAATTGAGTCGTTGTTATCAAGGATTTTATATGTTTCTTGGAACAACGCTACTTTACCTCATAATTTTTTTATACGTTTCACGCTATAGATTTGACACACAAAGTCTTCAATCTTGCCAAAAAAACTCTTTTTCATCCTCAGATGACCTTGCAAATTGGATTGAATACTCTGAATTCTTCAGAAATACTCATAATTGAAAACAAGGTAGAAGTGCTGCACTCAATTTGCGTTCTACGCTTTTTACCTAACTGTGTGGCAATGATAAACCTTTTTCAGACACTCAATACCATAGAAATTTGAAGATATCCTGAATTTGCTAAAATTGTGATTAAAATTTATTTGACAAATATGAAAACTCATTTTGGTGTGGGCTTTTTCGGGAGCCTTATACGCTAGTAAAGTATCTTTGACAATAGACATTTGCGCCATCTCGTGTTTTATTTTTGGAACGCTGGTTCTGTCAATGCCGTAATTTATGTTTGCTGTGTTATAGATTAAAATTTAGTTAACCCAGAAAATGGAAAGAAAAACATCAAACTGAAAGTGCGGTGTAGTTGATTCTGAAAATACACCAAGAAAAAACCCAAAATTACAATTATACCACTTTCATGGATTTCCATATAAATTACAGATGAAGAAAAAATGAATTGCAGCAGTTCGACATCATAGGTAAATAAATTTTATGTCCATCTTGTTAGTCATTATTTTATGTATACAATTACTCATAATTGTTGTTCTATTAACAAAACTGAGATTTTTTAATTACAGCAGTGGGGAATCCATCTCAACCAGAAACAAATTCAATGATTTGTAGTGGTCAAATTGTTTAGGAAAAAAGCAAACAATGCACATAACAAAAGTTACAATCCAACTATATTTCCTGCAATATGTATATAAAAAAGCAAAATCTTCAAGCTGGTTTCTGTGCTGAAAGATTACAAATACCTACGACAAGAAAAAATTGCATCTTCAAAAGTCAATGAAGCTCCAATTGAGATTAACAATAGTAAGTAAATATATATGAGAAAAAAACAAATAAACTCTATTCATTATATATAATTTATTTTTAGATTTCACTGACAATGAAGTTTTAATGGATCAAGATAAAAATTTTGAAGTTGGAGCAGGGATAATAAAGCAACAACAGATGCAAATATACATGTCAATTCACAAAGAAATGAATATTGATTATATATTATTTATAGCTTTTGTAATAACTAATAATAAAGAAGCGCTCATAAAAAAAATAAAAATAATGAGAATAAAAAGTGTTATTTATTTAAAAGAGTATAAATAATAATAATTAATATATTACAGGAAAGATAGTTGAATTGTAAACTTTGTTATGTATCTACAATGTTTGATTTTTCTGCTCCATAGAAATGAGCACAGCAAATCTTTGAATATTTTCCTGGTTACCATGGCTTTTCATCCCTCCTGTAACTAAAAAGTTAGTTTTTTTCTTTATTCCTAAAAGAAAATATTAATTAAAAAATTAAAAATTATGTTAACCTTAAATTTCAATTTATTTTGGAAAGAAAAGTATTTACGTGATTCACTTTTCTGATTACAAGAATTATTGAATCTTATTTTTGTTAACAGAACAATAATTGTGATTAATTTTATGTATTTAGTAATGAAAAACTTGGAAATTTAATTTATTTACCCTCAATGACGAACTGGAAGAAAAAATGGATTACTTCCTTCCTCTCCGATTGCTATAGAAATCCAGGAAAACGGTAGATTTGTAATTTTTTATTTTTCCTTGATGTATTTTCAAAATCAACTACACCGCACTTTCGGTTTGATTTTTTTCTTTCCATTTTATGGGATAACTAAATTTTAATCTATAACACAGCAAACATAAATTACGGCCTTGACAGAACCAGCGTTCCACAAATAAAACACGAGATGGCGCAAATGCCAATTGTCAAAGATAACTTTACTAGCGTATTGCACAGTTCTTATCAGTTTGAAATCAATGAACAGCTAATACTATAATAAGAGCAATGTTTGTATACATATATGTAATTGAGTTCTGAAAAACGGCTCTAACGATTTTGAGGAAATTTTCCCGTATGGAAGTTTCGATGGATATAAATCGATTAGTGAGGGTCTCATCTTTGCTGAAAATCGTTTTACTGAGAAATTATATTATTAAAAAATTTATTGACAGGTTGACAATCAAAGCGGCTGCTTTGTAATTTCAAAGCGTTCAATATAGGGTGATTTAGTAACCTACGTAAGAGTGAAACTACTGTTGTAAAAATTATTTTAATACAGGATGATTTGGTGACCTATTTGAGAGCGAAAATTTTTTAAACATTCTTTCAATAAAAATTTTGTTTGTATGTTGCGAACATGTAACTATATTATGCCTCCGTCATATTTTCCTAGCATTATATTTTTATAGGTAGACATTTCAAATTTTCAAGGTGGAAAAATTAGCACTCTAGGCAATTTTTGGATAAGTAAGATCTCATAATTTCCCATGTTAATTTGATGCATATAATATGAATTGTTGGAGTAAAATTATAATTATACAGGGTCTTTTAAAATATGTTAGATGGTCCATAAGAGTTGCTATGCAGGATATGGTAAAAATATAGCGTCAAATGGAATTATCGTATAATTAGAAACAAAGCGAGAAAAAATAATTTTATAGAGTACCCCATAAGCAGTTGGAAATTAATGATAGCTGACATACAGGGCGGAGAAAAAGTATTGTTATGCAGATCGCTAAAAATATGTTAATAGAATTAGTTTGAAGTTGGTAGACAATGTAACTCGTTCCTCGAAGTTTCCTTGGACTTCCATCGTCTTGAAGTGAGATCAACCACTTCAAGACGATGGAAGTCCAAGGAAACTTCGAGGAATGTTAATAGAATGTTTTACCTATATGGTAGCTTATTAGCATTTGCAGTTACAGGGTGGTTGTAATATAGGATGTAATGGAATTAAAATATTGTATTTGTATGTTCCGAACATATAACTATTTTATGCCTCCGTCATATTTTCCTAGCATTATATTTTTATAGCTAGACATTTCAAGTTTTCAAGGTGAAAAAATTGGCACGGTAGGCAATTTTTTGATGAGTAACATCTCATGATTTCGCATGTTAATTTGATGCATATAATATGAATTGGTAGTGTAAAATAATAATTATTCATGGACTAACAAAATATGTTTGATGGTCCATAAGAGTTGCTATGCAGGATGGTTAAAATATAGCGTCAAATCGAATTATAGTATGGCTAGAAAAAAGCCAGAAAAAATAATTGTGTAAGGTACCCCATAAGCAGTTGGAAATTAATGATAGCTGACATACAGGGCGGAGAAAAAGTATTATTATGCAGGTCGCTAAAAAAATATTAATAGAATGTTATGCCTATAGGGTAGCTTCTTAGCATTTGCAGGGTTGTTGCAATATAAGATGTACTGGAATCATAATTATAGATGATGGTTCAAAAAAATTACAATAGGTGACCATAAACAAATGCATATACAGGGTAGTTTAAAAATGTGGTGGTGTCAAATTATAGTTATACAGTTGTGATTTAAAATATGATATATTTGGTAGCCTATACAAAGTTGCATATATAGGGTGGACCGGAATTATTATTATACAAAGTGTTTACAAAAGTGTTAGAATATATATATATATATATATATATATATATATATATATGGTTAAAATATAGGGCGAGGTAGAATTATAGTTACAGAGGGTAGTTGAAAGATTTTGGAAACCAAAGTGTAGAATGGCCAAAAGTGATCGCTTATACAGGGTTGTTGGAATATGGAATCGAGTGAAATTGTAGCATTTTTTAAAAAAATGTTAGAAAAAATGTTTGAATGGGTTTTTCATAAGAAGTTGCATATATAGGGTGGTTGTAATATAGGGAGCAGTAGAATTGTAGTAACGGCATGTAAATAAAAAATGTAAGAATATATTTTATGTTAGGGAGTTTAAATTGGTTTACATATCAAATGTCCGATTATTTGTATATATGTACGTTTATGATAAAACCTTGAATTTACGAGTGAAACTCGGTCACCCAGGTACTATATTTAAAACAAGCCTGTTTCTTTGAAATTTTCAACTCAGTTGGAAAATGTTTTTTCGCACTTTTTCAGGGCCATCAGTAGATTAATACCGAAATTTCCTTGTTCCATACCTCAAAGTTTGTGTTCAGTAACTTTGATAGATGGTGAGAAAATATATCGATCAAAGACATCATGATGATTTTTGCTCTACTTACTTTTTGAAATATCTCCAAAGTGGAATCGATTGTATATCATAAAGTCTGTATCTTGAACTGGTTAAGATTGATTATATTATATGTTCATTTATCTAGCGACACTTGGGAGTAGGCAGATTGAGACCCCAAGTTCGATATAGACTCTGAAATGATTTCAAATCCGTCATTAAATGAGACTTGGGGAGTAGGCAGATTGAGGCCCCAAGTTCGATCTAGAACCTGATTTATCAACTGATTGTTAATATAATTCTATAGACAATAAAACTCAACTGCTGAGGGATATAAATAGGCATCATAGTATATACATTTCCATCTCACAAATTTTGAGCTGAAAATATATTTTTTGTCAGCAATTTTTTTTTCTTTAAGCCATCAGGTTAGCTATAATTTGACAAATTTTCAACCTAGAGAAAATAATTAAAATTACTTTTGGCGATTAAGTTCTCCACTAGATATTTAGATATAAATCCACTTTACAACAATTCTTTTCAGACGTAACTGTAATAGTTTATAAATAAATAAATTATGATTTACTCAAAAGCCTTCTAAAGAAAGATAAATAGAATCCACTTACTTATATTCATTTAAAGACTGATATATAATGACTATATAAATTAAGGTATATTAAGGTGGATCTCCCTGTTACAATCCTTTTTTTTTTCTTATCATAAATATAATTCATTTGCTAGGTTAATTTTTAGTCAAAATAGGGTCAAAGGGTCTTTGGGTAAAGAGCTTATTATTACAAAAATTCTGCTTGTTAACTGATTTATAAAAGGGAGTTGTATAAATATTTTTTGCAAATCTGTGGCATGTATCCAAGTTTTAAGGATTGATCATAAAGAAGGTGAGTTGGTTTTACAATAGGACTTAGACACCCTTTTATAAAATATGGATCATCAGAATCAACAGGACATTTATTAGGGTTCCGTATATATAATATACGGATATCCTTATAATATCACTCCGGATTTCTGCCTCTGTATAGTTTGGTGATCCGATCAGGAGTACATATCGTAAATGAAGAAAATTTGATTTTAGGGGTGCTTTCCCCCCCCCCTGATCTGCGAAACTATTAATCCTAAAATTTTGAAAAAAATAGGAAATATAGATCATTGCCCGAACTTTACAGAACAAATAAGGAGAAACCATTAATAATAATTTTGGGGGGCAAATTATAGAATTAAATGAAAATTTAAAAATATATTTTTTTCAAAAGCATCATGTAATATAGCAAATGAAAGGTCAAATTCGGAGGAATACAAATACATTTTTTTCATATTTAAAAAAAATTGTTAAAAAGATATTAACGAAAATGATATTAACGAAAATATACCAAAATTAACCCATTCCCCCCCCCCCCCTTATCTCCGAAACTATAAAACGTAAAGTTTTGAAAAAATAGAAGTATAGGGTCTGATCTGAAGTTTACTGGAAAAATAAGGAGAAACCTCTACTTTTAATTTTGGTAGGCAAATTACAGAATTAAATGGAAAATATAAAATTAATTATTTCTAGCGCATTATGTTATATATCAAATGAAAGGGCTCATTATGACGAAAACAAATATACAAATATATATTTTTTTAATTAATTAATTAAAAGATATTAACAAAAATATTAAAAAAATATCCATCCCCCCCCTTCTCTCCGAAACCATAAGCATAAGATATAGCGCCTCACCTGAACTTTACTGGAAAAATAAGGAGAAACCCCTAATATTTATTTTGTGGGGCAAATTATAGAATTAAATAAAAAATAAAAAAATATAATTGTTTCTAAAGGATCAAGTATTATAGCAAATCAAAGGGTTCATTATGACATATATTTTTTTAATTTTTTTAGAATAAATATTTTAATATATATTAAAAAAATATTTAAAAAAAATACCCATTCCCCCCTTTATTTCCCAAACTATAAGACATAATTTTTTTTGTTTACAGGAAAAATAGGAAGAAATTCCTAATATTAATATTGGGGACCAAATTATAGAATTAAACGGAAAATAAAAAAAAATTTTTAACGCATCAAGCAATATATCAAATGAAAGGGTTTATTATGAGGAATACAAATATATATTTTTCATATTTTTAGAATCAATTGTTTACAAGATATTAACATAAAGATATAAAAAATTCCCATTTCTCGCTTTATTTCCGAATCCATACTACCTAAAATTTTGAAAATAATTCGGGATACTAGGGCTCACTTAAAATTTATAAGACAAATTATTAGAAAACCCCCATAGTAATTTTAGGGGCAAATTATACAATTAAATGAAAAATAAAAATTTAATTTTCAAACACATCATGTAATATGTCAGATAAAAGGGTCTGATGTGAATTACAAATATATTATATTTTTACATCATTTGTTTAAAAGATATTAACAAAAATATTAAACATTCACTTAATTTCCACTTTAGAAACTATACTATTTATATTTAAAAATATATATTTTATTTGTATTTTTAAATAATGTGAATAACAGATTTAATAATTAATAATTTAAAAGTTGACCTATTTTGCCCTAGATCATCCAATCTACAGAGCCTCAAAATTCAGACAGTAGATTAGGAGTATAAAATGCTTCCCTGAATGTTTATTAGTAAAATAAAATTCTAATGTCAATTTTTGGGGGCCAAATTAGAAAATTAAATACATATGTATTCTTATAAAAATCAAGCGAATCTTGAAGCAGATAAAATAAAAAGTCTATGTGTGGAAAATGAAAGTATATACTTTTTACAAATTTAAAACGCTTCCTTTAAAAGATATTAGGGTAAATATAAGAAAATGCAGTCATTCCCTGCTTGTCTGAAACTGAAAAATTAGATTCTTGAAGGTGGTACGGAACCCTTAGTATGCGAGTCCAACTCGCACTTGACCCAATTATTTTTTAAATTATTAATAGTAATTATAATTTCATACTCTCCTATATTAATGTTAACTTCAGTATCAATTATCAACCGGCTAGCAACAGAAATATCATAATTAATTAAAAAATTATTTAAACCGTTCCAAAACAAACTTAATATTTTTTGTTGAACTTTTTTCAACGTTCTAGGTGTTTGATGATCTATTATGGATTGATGAAGACTTCATAAAGTCGTTAGTTTTACCAAATTTACACCGTTTGTGCTATTTTTTATTTTTTAATAATATAAGAAATTTAATCTTTGTGGTACCAAAAATTAAATTTTTCATACATACGTGTTCATTAATAAGATCACATTGTATATAATTTCTGGAGATTTGACTCATTAAGATACATTCAGGTCAGTTAAGCTTGCGGAGCATTATAGCATATGCCTTAACTTTTACTAACATGTTGATATTTTTTTACCAACATAATAGTTTTATACCTGTAAACCTACCCCCGTATAACCTTCCACGCTAGCTTAACGTTGAAACTAGGGGCATTTTTATAATATCAAGGAAAAATAGCTGGCGACATAACTCCACTGTCTAAAAACCTCCCTCAAACGCTAATAACTGTTAAAAAGTTTAAATCTAGCGTGGACTTTATAGTGGAATCCAAAATAACCGATGCATTAATTTTTTACTATCCTCAAAACCTACTCCCGTGCCAGCTACCGCTGTTCTAATCTACAAACTAACAAAACGTACTAAAAACAGCATTATAGTGAAGTTTGCAAAAACTATCTTCAAGCCCCAAAATCCTTTAAAAAATACGTTCATTAATGTGACGGGAAAAGTATGAACTGAATTCTAAATAAACTATGACATACTCTTTTAATAACTTTTAACTAGTTAATTATTTATTTACTGTTATGATGCGAATATATAGAATCACAATAGTTTCGTGAAAATCACTCTCAACCCCTAACAACCTTTCAAAATTTAAAGGTGAAGTTTAGTGCAATTTTTTTATGTATGACGTGCCATTATTCAAAAACGGCTTGGGCACTTTTGATGAATTAAATTGCATTATATTAAGGAATATTACAAAAATGTCCCATATAATTGTTTATAACATGAGATTTACGGTTTTCCAGAAAATTAGAAAAAAAGCAAATAAGGGATTAGATTTCAGTGATTGTCAATGAATCTTCACTGTTTTCTCTAAAACCGCTCAAGAAATTTGAATATTATAAATTGTATTCTACAGAGATATGCTCCAGTTTGATTCCGTATATTTTTCTATAACGTAAAACATGGAAAATGTCAAATTTTCATCATAAATATCTAGTTTAAAAGTCAAGATATTCCATGAAAGTATATCGAACAGGGTGTTTGTAATAGTTCTCATTTTAATTCGTTTGAGGTAAGTTTTTCTTAGAGACGAAGTTAAGTTAGGGGGCATATAGTGGCTGAAATGGCAGAAAATATTCCGTTAGTTTATAGAAACGAAAATTTGTTATGTCCGCGAACTCTTCTATATGGTATGCGGTTGTACATGAGTGCGTGCGTGCATGGAATATTAGGTGGTAAATAAGCAGTTGTATACTTAGGATGGATAAAATATAAGTTGGAATTGAATTAGTTATACAGAGAGGTTCTAAAAATATTGTATTGGGTGGCACATAAGTAGTTGCGTATACAAGGCGGTTGAAATAAGAGTGGAGCAAACGTATAGTTATACAAAAGGATTTAAAAATTATCAGAAGCAGTTGAATATACAGGATGGTTAAAATATATGGTAGACTAGAATTAGTTATATAGGGCAGCTTAAAAAAGGTATATGGTCTGGAAAATAAGTAGTTGCCTATACCAGGTGTTTGAAGTAAGGATGTGGTAAAATTATTGTTATTCAGGGTGTATCAAAAATTTGATATAACCATAAGCAGCTAGGATATTTGAATTATAGGACGTAGAACGGGGTATAATTATAAACTTGAGTTAAAAAAAATTAGAAGCCATTGCATATACCGGGTGTTGAAATAAATGGTAGAGTAAAATTATAGTCATAAAATGTGGTTCAAAAAGGTGAATTTTGTTATAAAGGGTAGACCATGAGCAGTTGCATAAATGGAATAATTTAAACAATAGAAAAATAGAAAGAGTCAATAGTGTGGAGAGGATTTATACTGGTGGTTTTAAAGATATCAGTACCGTTGTAATATAGTGTTGAGTTGAATTATAGTTGTACAGGGTGATTCAAAAAATGAGAGAACAATAAGTTATATAGGGGTGACCAATACACAGAAGCATATACAGTGTGGATGCAATATAGAGTGAATTAAAGTTACATTTATAGAAAGTAGTCCAAAAAATAAAACAAATAAAAAAGTTAAAATACTTTTGGAAAATATATACAAAGAATAAAAAATTAGAGAGGGAGAAAGAGAGAGCGAGAAAAAGAGAGAGCGAGAAAAAGAAAGAGAAATAAGAATACGCTAAAATTTTCAATTGAATTGTATTTTAAATCAGATAAAAAAGAAGATATGTGTGAAAATAGTGATTGATTGCACATGGTTTCTAAACGGTTTTTATTTTAAGTCAGCTGAAGTCGGTTCTTTTTAAATATAAATTATTTTATTTTAAAATTTCAAAAGATGGCCTTATAGTGATTTTCGCAAAAACATTAAAAAAATTATGTCGGTGGAATTAGGTGTTAACTGTTTTTCTCTTGACGTAAAAAATATTGCGCTAGCTTAAATGTTACCTTAGTGGGAAAGGTGTTACGTGGGTAGGTTTAAGGTAATAAAATATGAGGGTAAAAAATTAATAAAAAAATATAGTGTGAGATGTTTTGGATTCCGCTATAATATCCCCGCTGGCTTAACGGACGTGATACTTTCTGCATTTTGTAGAAGTTAATTTGTCATATACACTATTATAACTAGAATGTCGAAAACTGAACACATTCTTTACACAGACTACATTATCAACTAGTGTAAAGGTCATTGCAAAAACTACCGGATCATGATGACAAACTTCAATTGGAACCAGTGAATCAACGAAAGTTATCAACAGCAAACGTTAGTTTCTCCATGACACAAAATCTATTTTGAGAAACAGAAGGTAACTCCGACACTCTCTATATTATTGATACTTCATATGGGTTTTCTTTCGTCACACCAACTTCTGAAAAACAGTTAAAATAATAAATAGTAGAAAATCAGATTTGTATTTTATTTGTATTGTATTTTTGGTCTTTTGAAAAGAAAATTTGATTAAGATTGAATGAGGTATCACAATGTCACGTTATATTTTTGCCGTAGTTACTCGGTAGAGATGAACTCATTTAGTTAGGATCGGTGAAAATGTTGGCCTGGATCGAATTGATTTATCGAATATTTTGTGATTGACGTTGTGTTTTTGACAGGGTTATTTATGGACAATGCGGAAAGTATGTGCGTTTAGTCAATACTGTGACGTTCACTGGAGAAGTCGTGCAATTGTTTTATGGGATTTTAAACTAGTATACTGGCTTTTGATAAGCCGTCCCTTTGGTTTATAGGGTAAGCGATCTTCGTTTGTACCACTAGGTGATTCGTCCTAGTATTTTATTCTTTTTAGGGTTCTGCGTTCTTTCTTTCTTCTTTCTTTTCCCTTCGTATTTGGTATGGAGATTGTACGAATGTTTTCTGCCCCGTGAGATTATAGATGTATTTTACTGTTGGATTACGACTCTAGAACCCAGATTTGGTTTGGCATTATGTCGTCATGCCGATCATGGACTTAGCTTGAAGATGAACTAGTTAATGGTGCACACATGAACATTGTTATGGTATGTAGATCCTCAGAGTTCCAATAATGAAGTGAGTGCAAGGAATTCTAACTTCAGCTTCTGCTGGGGATCTCAGATAAGTGACAATTTGTTGAGGTGGTTAATGTTTTCCTATCAGTTATTTTCACAATAATATAAGCCTTAGTATTTGATTTGAAATTAGTAAAATGGAGACTATAACCCGAAAGTAAAAAGCCCTAGCCTACTATCCGGTTTATTATTATTCTGATCGATTGCACTTACTCTAGAGCTCGAGTGTAGTCTACATGAAACATTACAACATTGAATTCTGGATTTTATTGAATGATAATTATCAGGTAGTTATTATCGGTTCCCCATTAATGTTGACGATTTATTTAAATATTTCTATTGATTATAATTGTTATATTAGAGGATTTATTTAAATATTTGTTTTTGGGCTATTTTAGTAATATTTGTACGTCCAGCCGATTGGAAACATTATGATCTCGCAAGTATATATGTACAATTTTGAATTTCCGTCTGTATGTGTATATTTGTTTCATTTCATTTTCGGTATACGTTGAGGCCCGTCTAGCGTTATTGTATGTATATATAGCACTAACATTCTCAAACAAGTTTTGTATTAGTAAGAGCGCCTTATGGGATATGTTAGTTATTTATTAATATTTTCATAACAAATATGTTAGGGTAGGCAGGTTGGGGTTGACCCCGCGAGGGGTGAAATCTTTCCCATAGAATATTCCAACGATTTTTTGTAAACAAATGGTAGGTATTTATTTGAAATATCAGCCATTTTGATTGGCAAAACTGGTATTAGATTCTTCAAGATTTGAAACCGATATTATAGGTTTCTTAAGGGGAATATTTTTCGAACGGAACTGATTTAACTTAATCCTACTTATATGGAAGTACAAGAAACTACTGTGTTTTTCTAACGTCTGCGGTTGAATATTGCAGACGAACATTAAACTTACTAAAAAACAATTGTTAACAGGCAACTTTTTTCAGGAACATTCATTACGATATATACTCACCGTCTTCCTACATATTCCAGTTAAAAACTCATCGACATCTGAAAAACCCGATCGATAAAATAATTCTGCACCATTAATAGTCGAGAACGATATTGCCATAAAATTCCACACTTACTCAAGAACTAGAATTGCGATTTTAATTTGCATAAATTATACCATATAAGAGAAGAGATGACGTTAAACTGAACATTTAACGATTCTCATGTACTCTTCATCTTTTTCAGATGACAAGTCGAGATTATTTTATCCACTTTATGGCGTACCAACTCGCACTTCATCAAGATAATATGGATCATTGTATGATTTTATTAAGATTTATTCAATTTTATAGCAATAGCGATAACAAGTAGCCACTCTTTATGTTGATAATTGCCTCGAGGAAACATTTTTCAACAGCTATAAGTCGAGTCGATGGCTTACAAATACTTTAGTACCTTTTGATACCCACCCAATGATATGGAGATTACGATAGGATGTGAGCGAACGTGTGAAATAAGTATTTTTTAATATTGTAATGAAAATTTATTATAATTAAATGTACTCGAACACAACTGAAATATATTCTGTAGCACGTATTATGATAAAAACCGATAATAATGTGTAGCTATATTTAATCCTGAAAGATTATTAATAAATTAGTTTGATCCTGAGTGGAATCGTCACCAAATGAGTTTCAGTATTTCAATTGAAACGATTTACTATAGATATGTAGAAATTGATAAACTGCATTATTACTTAAAACATAGTTTTGATACCCGAAAGTTAAAATGCAATCCCTGTTAAAAACATCCATTAGAGACCCATACAGAAAAACAGAAAATACAATAGTTTGTGTGCAGTCTATCTGGAAAGAAATTTTTCATTATTGGGAATAATGGATTTTTTTTGTAATCCATAGTCGTATGAATTTATGGATATTATATGGACTATTTTTTTAATATTCTTACAACGTTTAATTTGACATTATTATAATAGAATTCTCTGGGAATGGATCACCGTAATAAAAACGAATTCACCTAATAAACAAAAAGTTTAGCAAGAACATATTTCTAGCCTTTACAATTGCAAATATAAAAATACTTTGGTCAAACGAGAGTTGGACTGGCATACTAACGGTTCCGTTCCACTTTTGAGGTTTGATACAATGTCGGTATCAAACTTTGAATTTTTCTCATATTTCAGTTTCAGAGTGGCATTCATCTAATTCCATCATTTTCCCCCCAAAATTAATGTTGGGAGCGTCTACTATTTTTCCTGTAAACTTTGGGCATATTCCTACATTACGTATTTTTTCAAAATTTTGAGCCTCTTTCGGAGATAAGGGAGGAAATAATCGATTTTTTGAAAATTTCCCCCCAGAAGTACCCGTAAAATCAAAATTTCTTCATTTACGATATACAGCAAACTAAACACTGATACCAAATTTGAACATTTTCCTTCCAGATGTTTCGAAGAAAATTGCTGTCATCTGAAAGACCGAGAAATCAGGTTCGATATTATAAGGGTTTCCCTATATTGGATATACTGAACCCTAAAAACACTGAAGTATCAATATTTAGTTTAAATCTGAAAGAGTAGTTTTTCGGCTTATATAAAGTTTCACGAATAAAATTAATCAATTACAAAACCATCAAAT
Source organism: Octodonta nipae (assembly GCA_034190945.1). Taxonomy (NCBI): domain Eukaryota; kingdom Metazoa; phylum Arthropoda; class Insecta; order Coleoptera; family Chrysomelidae; genus Octodonta; species Octodonta nipae. Next base: position 159,552,508 of record CM067216.1, on the reverse strand, counting down.
TTTTCTTTTAAAGTTAATCTAGGTAGGTATTGCTTAAATTTAAAAGCAAAATTATCACTTATTAGTTTATTTTGTTGGTTGTGAATTTTCTACCGATATTACCTAATTACCTATAGCAGAAAACACGGTTTCAAAGGAAGATTTCATGTCAAAGACCAAAAATTAAATTATTAGTAATTTTTGTAGTTAGAGTGTCCAGAAAACAAAAACTGAGAAATAAAAAATTTTAAATTTCGTACTAAAAAATAATATTTTATCTGTAAAATATGCTGGCGCTTGCAATTTCCTGTTAGTACGCTGGGAATACTTAAATTCATTAGTAAATTGAGTCTGAACTTGCGTTAATGTGAACTATTAATTATAAGTATATTTTAAGATTGTTTCTAAGAATGGAAATGCTGTGAAACCTTTGTCACAAATGTAAAAACACAGTTTTCCACCCTAACACCAAACATTTATTTTAAACACTCAATGCAGTTTCAACAACTCTAAGTTATCATCATCAAGGAGTAAACTAAACTGAACCAAACTTACATTTGTTACTAATGTTTCCTAAATGTTCCATCAAGCCATGTATGTACTGTATTTCGCTAAATTTTTTTATGTCCATTTATTTAATTACTTAAGTTTCACTTCAACATTGTTTCTAGTTTTAAGTTATTTTATGTGTTTAATGTTATTATATTTGGGACCAGCATTCAGGTAAGTTTATGTATTCCTGACAAATCTTTTTACAGGATATTAGAATATGGCAAAAGTAATTTTCGAAATTGTTGGAGTAATGTTTGTTTACTATATAATAACCCTAAAGTATAATACCAGACTCCCTGGTTTTTAACTGCAAAATTTTTAGTCATTAACGTCTGTACTCAACCCGAAATATTACAAGATTTATTTATCAACAGTGATGAATAATACTCTACAGATGATGGCTTCGATGCGTCGATTCAACTCAACTCAACTCTACTCTGCCCGAAATTCTACTTCTTTTTGAAACATGGAACACTTTTTCGGGTTGAGTTTTAGGTTGGTATTCTTAATTCTGGAAAATACTCAGATGGTCATCGAAGGTATGACCCATTACCAGAATGCCGTTGAGGTATACTAAGCATATTCTCCACGTCAACCTGCCCAATACATGCTCCATCAACCTCTCAAATGTAGCCGCAGCATTACATAGCCCAAAGGGCATGACCGTAAACTAAAACAGCTCTTTACTGGTGGAGAATGGTATCTTCCCTGTGTCGTTTTCGTGTAGTCCAACCTACCAATGTTCACTCGTTAGATCTAGTGTGGAGAACCAACGGGACAATGCTAGTGTGGTTAGAGTGTCATCGCTTCGGGGTAGTGGATAGCTCTCTTCCTTCGTAACGTCATTCAGCTTTCTATGATCGACGCAAAATCGGGTATCCATCCTTTTTTTAACTAACACAACGGGAGCAGACCATGGTAATCGCCTAGGTGGTATTGTGATGGGTTGAGCCTTCTCGGTATCTATTCTGTGCTGGATGATGTTTTTACGACCGGTGGTTCTATCTTGAGTGTTAAAAATTTTCCAGTGATTTGCGATTAATCTGTTCCTGGTATAAGGTGTGTTAAATGGTGAGCAAATTGTTGTAGAAACGCTTTACTGGGACCTGTGTCCTTCACCAATGTCTAGTACACTTCCCCGCAATTGATGATAGTCTCTACTGGCTCGAAACAAGCTATCTCTTGACCATTGGCAGTTCTGTCGTTGTTGGACATATTTTCAGGACTCTAATTGGTATGCCTCGTCCGGTTTTAACTATAGCCCGTCCAACTAAGTAGTCATGCGCTGAATGTACGAGCTTCATCATTTCAACGCAGCTTCCAGGATTGCCCACGAATAATTTGTTCCACCGGGAATTATGGTAGAAGATTTTGCTACATTTTTTATGGAGGTCGCTGAGCTGTTGGCGGGCCGTCTCAATACAAATTCCTCATTTAAGTATCGAACATAAACACATAAACATATCTCGTGTCGAAAAAAAAAAAACATATTCTGGCTGATTAATTCCATGCACAGTATAAAATCGTCTTCAATCTCCGCTACTAGGACCCTATGCCGGATTATGTGGTCCCCTATCTGTAGCGCGACATCTGGCTCATCCTGTATTGACATGAACTCGCCGGTGTCTGTTCTGAGCTGGATGCCGGATTTCCGATGGCTTTAAAACCCTGGACTTAGCGCCGGTATCAAAACCCTTGTTGACTAGGCTGCAACTATATTGAAAAAATCCCCGGATGTATATTGCCCTGTGGGCTGGTGGAAGGTTAGTCAGCATTCGCCCCCTTATGCTGGCTGAATGGAGTTTTCCTGGTTTATCAGGTCGGTTGGTTGACTACTACTGGTTGATGATAGTTCCGGAAGCCTTACTCTGCAGTCTCGATGAAAGTGTCCTGTCCGTCCGCAAAGGTAACATGCTCCTCTGGTACCAGTTCTTTGTGACCGTTCTAGTAGTTTGTTCCTACCAGCCAGCAGCTCTTGAAATGGTGACTCTGACTCTTCCTGGTTGAAGGAAACTGCTCATACCCTCGGCTTGGACATATTCATGACGGCCTATACCTCCAAAGCAAAGCTTCGTTACTCTTCATGATGCCACTAAGCCTTAGATTCGTTTGCACTACAATATCTCTGATGCCATTTATAAAACTCTGTATGGCCAGTTGCTCTTTAGTTTCTTTGGGTAGATCTGGGTAGGACAGGTGTACTAATCGTATAATCTCTGCTTCGAATTCTTGTAGACTCTCGCCGGATGTTTGCGTTTTTCCACTAAGTTGCACATGGTATACCTGGCTCAACGATTGATTTCTGTATCTTTTGCTGAGGACTACGATGATCTTATCGAAATTATCTTGTTCATCTGTAGGAATGCTTTGGACGAGCTCTAATGCCGGACTTCTTAGGGAAATTACAAATGAGGTAGATTTATCTTTGTTGTCCCACCCATTATCTTTAGTCACGGCTTCAAATTGCCGTTTGTACATAGGCCAAGATGAGCTACCGTCAAATGTTGGTGGTTTGCTAAACGAACCTTTGGTACACACGGTGTTCTGGTATTTCCCTCTCTGTAAATCTTGTTACAATTTTTTGATTGCTGTTTCCATTTTGTTTTGGATGGCACTGATTTCAACATTTAGTTGGCTTTGGATGTATTCGATGTCATCTACTTTGGTTTCAAGAACATCCACGGTATTTTTAGGATCTTAATGTCATCATTTGGTTCTTTTATGTCCGACTCCACTATTTGCATTCTATGATTAACTAAGGTTTATTTTTTCTGGTTAATTCAATTATTTCTTGTTTTTCTTCAAATACCTTAAAATCATATTGTCTTTCATTAAATTCTGTTTTGTTGCTTTCCATTTTTATTAGTTACAAGGTTATCTAATTCAATTTTACATTATTCATAGAAACATTTCGCTAACGTTTGTTTGATTTCTTCTTGATGTTGATGTTTCGAGGATCTGAGTTATTTTTTCGTCTAGTGCATCCCGAACCTGTTTGATTTTTTTTGGTAGTCTCGTCCATTTTTTCTATACTTCTAACACCAAAATGCAGTTAACTTCATGGGTTCAAATTGAATTTTAAAACTGATATTCGCTTTCACTTTCTAGAACTCTATTTACACGTCCACTGAACTGTAGAATGTCTTTTATACCTAATATGGAATCTTCGCGTCGTTCTAGATGGGTATTTCGTTATTCGCTTAGCGTTCGATTTCAATATATTTTGCTGCATAGAAGGTTCCAGATCGTGCTGTTTTTATTATCCCAGACGGTGAATGTTTCATTTTCATCGGAATGACTAATGTTTTCTCCAGTGACGGTGAATAAATGTTATTACACTACGAGTATTATAAAACTGTAGTTTGTTTGTTTGTTTAGACTACTGAACTGATTTTGCTGAATCTATTTTTATTGCAAAGCCTATAGTTTGACTTCAAATTTGGTATACATTTATTCTTCCTACATTGATAGAATTTTTTTTTTAATCAAAACTCGGAATATTTCAATGCAGCTAACATGTTTCGATTTTAAAAAAATTCATTTGATATATGAAGCGTAATTTTACAGGGTGTTTTATATTTAGGATTGATCAGACATAGAGCGGATTAGAATTACATGGGTTAAAAAATCTCAAAAAAGGTATTTTACATGACCCATAAGTAGCTTCATATATACAATGTGGTTGAAATAAAGAGGAGTGGAATTAGTTATTCGGGGTCGTTCAAAAAAGATATATTGGGTGGGCGATAAATGTCGCATATACCAGGTTCTAAAACGGGTTTATAGGAATTATATTTATACAGGGTGGATAATGATATGTTACATTATTTGGCTCATAAGTAGTTATATACATACATAAGAATATACAATGTGGTTGAAATAAGGGTAGTATAGAACTATAGTAAAACAGGGTGGATAATAAATCTTAGAAAAAATGTGTTATGCAAGCAATTAGGATATTTGAAATATCTTCTTGAGTTAGTTTTTTATACAGGGTGGTTGAAATATAAGATATAGTGGAATTATAGTTTATAGGGTTGTTAAGAAATTATTTTATATCCACAAGTAGTTGTATATATAGGATGGTTGAAATATACAGGTGGGTTTAAAAAATATCATTAACAAATGTTATGATCTATAAGCTTTTCCAGACACAGCATTGTTAAAATATAGGCTGAAGTAGAAATCGAAGTATACAGGATGGCACAAAAGTGTTATATTGGGTGGCCCAAAAGTAGTTGCATATGCAATGTTGTTGAAATATAGGGTGGAGTAGAATTATAATTAAACGGGGTGGGAAAAAATGGAAAAAATATTTATATAGGGTGCCTCATAAGCAGTTGCAGTTTTCGTGAAATATATTGAGAATTGATGGATTTATAGTTATACAGGGTGGTACAAAAATGTTATGCTGGGTGACCAATAAGTAGTTGCATATACAATATAGTTGAAATAGAGGGTGGAGTCGAATTAGGTATAGTTAAGCAAGGTGGATAAATAAAAATGTTCGAAAAATTTTGTAGGATAGAATATGAGCATATATGCAATATCAGAAACATAGGGAGAGGTAAAATTATAGATATGCAGTTGCATATAAGGGATAGTTGAAATATAAGGTGGATACAAATTATACTTTCCAGGGTGGTTAAAAAAATATAAAAAAATGTTTATATAGTGCAGTCCATAAGATGAGATAGTTGAAATACAGGGTAAAGCAGAGTTATAGTAGCTAAGTGTTTAAAAATATTATATTTGGTTACACCTAAGCAGATGCCTATAAAGGGTGGTTGAGATATTTTGTAGAGTAAAATTATGGTTATACACGATGGTTCAAAAAGTGATAGATAGTTCTTAAGGGTTGAATAATTAGCAGCAGTATACACTTCATGGTTTGAGTAAAGAAGGAAGTTGAGTTATAGTCATACAAGGACGCTAAAAAACACATCATGGTTTAAATAAAGATGGAACTTGAGTTATAGTCATTCAAGGTGGCTAAAAAACTGTTCAAAAAAATTGTTATATAGAGTGGCTAGTAAGCAGTTGCAGTTTAGGTGAAATATATTGGCTATTGGTCGAATAGTTGAGATATTTTGTAGAGTAAAATTAGGGTTATACAGGATGGTTCAAACAGTGATAAATAATTTATAATGGTGGAATAATTAGCAGCAGTATACAGTATAAAGATGGAGGTTGAGTTATAGTCATAGAAGGGGGCTAAAAAACACTTCATGGTTTGAATAAAGATTGAAATTAAGTTATAGTCATACAAGGTGGCTAAAAAAACTGTTTAATAAAATTGTAATATAGGGTGGCTAGTAAGCAGTTGCAATTTGGGTGAAATATATTGGCTGTTGGTGGAATTATACTTATATAGAGTGATACAAAAAATATTATAGTTGGTGGACTATAAGTAGTTGTATATACAAGGTGGATGAAATCGAGAGTAGGTAGAATTATAGTTTTACAGAGTGGATTAAAAAATTTAACAAAAATAATTATATATGGTAGACCATGAACAGTTGCATCCTACTATGTGGAATACATGAAATATGGGGCGAAGCAAAATTGTAGCTGAAATATAAGGTGGAGTAGAATTATAGTCAAAAAATGTTATTTTGTTATAATTAGAGTTACAGTTGTACAAGGAGGTTAAAATAATGCTGAATAAAATTGTTATACAGGTTGCGCACATAAACACTTCCAGTTTGGTGAAATATATTCGGGATTGATTGATTTATAGTTATGTAGGGTGGTTTAATAAGTTTGAAAATTTTTATATAGATTATATGTTTTTTAAGCTGTATCTTTTAGCAGGTAACTGTACATTACATGCGCGGGTGAAACCGCGGGTAACAGCTAGTTTTTAATAAATTTAAGACGCTTAGTCTCACAGATATTGACTAAAATATAAGAAAATCCACTTCCTTGTCTGAAACTGGAATATTAGAAGAATAAATACTTTGATTTACCTACATTAAATGAAATCTTAAAGGTGATGTAGAACTGTTAGTATACGAGTCCAACTCGCACTTGACCAAATTATTTTCTCCGCTATAATTATGTTTTTTTTCCTACCAGTCTATTTGCTACAGCAGTCGTGAATTTCTAAATGCATAACTGTGAGTTAGGTAATGTTTTAACATGCATAATTCATACTTTTTTTAAATCAAGCTTTTGTATTCACGTATTTCCTTAAAAGTAACTATTTGACCATATTATTTATACATTTTGTCAATTCAGTTTTACTTATAGAAAGACATTAATTCGTTTCGACTTCTGCAGATAATTACACTCATTCAGCGGGCCTAAATACCTAAACTAATTTTAAAGCAAAATCGTTTTTCTGCTTCAATTTCATTCTCCAGGGAAATTCATACATGCTTTCTGAGCACTCTATGTTTGCTGAAATTTCCTGCTTAATGTTCTTATCTTCTTAGAATGGCCTACTCTTAAGTTAGGATACAAGCTATTAGCGAGGTTTTGCACAAGAGTATCGTTTGAAATCATTGTTTTACCCTTCGCGGACTCTTGAGAAAACTTAAAGTTGTCTTAAGCCATTAAACTAAGACATAAATTTAATAGAGAATTTACCCCCAGAACTATATGGAGCTAAAGTTTCATTGTTGAATGTAAAACAGACCATTTTCAACTTATCGTTAGGGGTGTTTCTCATATTTAAGTTATTTTGTTTTGGCATCTATTAAGAGTTTGTCTACACTTCAAGTTCGTTTCGCTGAGTGGATGTTTATTTCGGAATAGTTTACTAGATTTTAGCATAGCAAAGTTTTATTGAAAATAAAAAGAATACTAAAGTTAACAAGCTTTATGAATGGTTAAAATTTGCATGCAGAGTTCTATGAAACTTTCAAATATGAACATATTTTGAATATGAAAAAAACGTTGAATTTAGTCACTATCTTAACGAATTATTCCATTTATTTATTTTTCCTGTTTATATGAATGAAAAAATACTATGATTTCGAACAAATTTCTCAAATAATATATGCTTTTTTTCCTACAGACACATTGCCACCGGAATATCGACCAGAACTTTTAAGTTAGATATTATATTGATTTGTAATCAATTTCTTCCTTGGATATGATCCGATTTTTCGTTTAATATACATCCCGGGTGGTCCCATTTAAAACGGAGGAAACAATACTACCAATAAGGGGATGAAATTTCAGAATGAAGCAGGTCTGCGTTAATGTATGTATATGTCGTAGACAAATCATGAAATTAGACATTTCCTGAACTGTCTAGAGATTTCATGAACTGCAGCCAGATCGTGTAATGGTTGATCAATTACACGACGTGGCTAAAATTTTTAGACTGTTCATGAAATGCAATTGGACCTTATACAGAACGTGTAATTACATGAAATGTCTATTTTTTTTAGACAGTTCATTTGCCAATCTTGCAATATATAGGAATACTAATCACTGAAAAGGAAACAACTGAAAAAACATAAAATTCTAGTCGAGGCAGCTAATTTTATTTATTTATAGATACAATTTTATTTTTCATTTATTTACAGAACTTAAAATATAAAATCTTTTGTCCTTTTTTCTTTATTAACACATGGTTGAGTGACATAGGCTGTTACACAAAACATTAGCTTTTTTGCACACACATCTTTTAGAAGTGTATTGCACGTCAGATGTTCTGCATGAGCTTGAAAAAAGACTTGTCCTCCACTGCAATTTTTAACATCTTCTCTCAGAAAAAAGGAGTTTGTTTAAGTCTATATCATCACTAATAAAAAACTGGGAGACAGCTGGAACCACACTTTTATAATCCTATTTTGGACCTCCACCTCATTTACTCCTTCTTTTTGGTCTATGATGACCCATACATTGTTCTGGGATCACTGGGGCCACGATCGACTTTTGGTACTGAAAGAATTTCGCAATCACCAATTTTATAGCTTTTTTTTATTAGAGGAAGGAATTTTTTCGGCCGCTGTGATCATTTTCATCTTAGAATCAGCTCGCTGTTGTTGAATAGATGCCTCTTTATGGCAAAAAGTACAAAAATCACAGTTCACAGAGAATCTTGAATCAAAAACGCTACTACATTTACTACACTGACGTTCATATGCAGTAGTGGATGTAGTAGAAGTGGTGGTAGTAGCTGTGTTGCCATTGTGCCTTTTACTGCTATTGTCGTGATTGTTATTGTTATTATTATTATCGATGACTAAATTCTCCAAGTCTTCTTCAGTGTGTAAATTTTGTGGAATGTTAGAGGTAGCAAGTCCAAGCTTGAGATCGCATCCAAACTGTGCTTTGTACGGAGAGAGATTGTTCGGTGGTGTGAGCTATTTTTTTGTCAATGTACAAAATTTACTCCAACAGATCAACGCTTACTACCTGTGTTAGCCATCCAAGCTCTTAACATGTTTTCAATATCTTGATTTGATCTCTGAATACTACCTACCCTGACTTTGGGGATGTCTGGGTCGCTTTAGGCACTCCGCCCATTCGTCACGTTCGTCACACTTTGTACAACTCCCCTATAAAGATTACCTCACAGAAGCTAGGACCCCCCGAATATGATACTCGCCGATTTATATTGCACAAATATTAATATTTTTATAAATTTATTATTTTAATTATAAAATTTAAATAAGTGAATATAATATCTAAACTAACTATCAAATAAATCGTTTGCTAAAGATTTTTTTTAAATGTCCAGGATTATCTATTATCAGCATTGCAGTATCTTGCTAAGTACACCTAATAACAAGCATAAAGTAAGAAATACAAAGAGTGTATATATTTGTTGACTGCTAAATGTGTCTATAATGTGTATAAATGCAATTTTATTTTACCATCAGCCCTATCAAATTTATAGAAAGTATTTTTATTTGTCATTGAAACCATAGCGCAGTAGAACAAGTAAATATACCAAGTTAGGTTATGGGCTACTGTGACTAGTAAAGTAAGTAAAAATATTTATATATTATTTAATATTTAAAAATATATATGATACAGAAAAATAAAACACATAAAAAATAATAATAAGAGTCAAGAGAAAAATTAAAGTGGGGATGTTTGATGACTGCGAACGTCACGATTGTCATCTTGTCACATTAAGCGCATCATCACCCACCCATCCCTTAGTATGCGAAAGTTTTTATGAAGTACGTATGACTTAAAAAACCTGTATTGAATTCTAAAAGCTATTACATGTTATCAGAAAAGCATAATATAAGTTTTCTTGGCACTTGAAAATATACTAGTTGGTATGCTATGTTTCCCATTTATAATTTATGTGTATCAACCTGGCAACTATAGATTTAAAATTTTAAACTTTAACAGTAATACTACAATCACTTTTTTAGGTTCAGTCTTTCAAGTTTTTTTTATCAGCTTTGGTATTTCACCAGAATTTAACATCATTTGACACAGTGTTTTTTAGATCTTCACAAATTATCTTTCCAGGTCATGATGTAAACAGAGGGCTTAATCATGTCCTTCCTTGAGGTCAAAATATGAAACAGTAACGGAAATAGTTTTCAAAAGAGAAATTAATGTGAACGAACTATTTTCATTCTTATAGAAGTGGTATGAATTTTCACAAGACTTCATAACGTTAAACTGACATTACAATTAGGTAATTTCATTTATTCTATCTATTTATATATGCTTATTATTTCGTCTACTTTTTTTAAATAAATATTACAAATGACAGATGATTTGTATACTGGTCAGCGCTATCTTTTCTGTATTTTTCTCTCTTCTTCCCCTTCATTAAGTAGTTCCTTTTCAAAATTGTTTCACTTAGAATTTCTGTCTCCTAATGTTAACACTACTGCTCAGGTATACATTTTTATAAAGTCCATGTAATTTTCCTTGTGAGTTGTCAGTGACAGTGATTTTGCACAATTTTCGAATGGCTTTGATGCAGCTCAGTGCAGGGGTCATTCATTCTATTAAAATATCTTTGGTAGTTTTTATATTTTAATAGCTGCTCGATACAAGCGATGGAAATAAACAAATTTTCTGGCTGGAATCTTTGTATATTCAAAAAGAATGTTGCTGTAAGAGCATGCGCTGCAACTACGAATTGTTTCTTATCTTCGCTAGTTATGTTTGGCCCTTTTAAGCTGCTATTAATACTGCGTTTTGTAGTTCCGATATACACTGCTGTATAAAACAGGTCCTTTCTGTCTTTGGCAGATCCCTACCTCTATTAATCGTTCTAGTCTGTTTTTTTTTTCTAAAGCGTGTCAATGCAAGACTATGTTTTTTATGCATACTAGTGAAGCTGCTCCTTTTACTGACTATTCTAAAGATGGGGAAATATAAAACCAGAGTAAAATTTCCAGCTAAATTCAGCCCTATTTGAAGACGCATGCTACTCTTAATTTTATTTTCGGCATAAATACTTCGCAAGATCTAGGGTACACAAATATGCAAATGAAAATACTATATGTCAGGTATTGAAAATAAATAATGTTAATAATAAATCTGTCATCAACATGGAATACAGAGGTAGTTATTCAAAACAAGCAATATATTTGGCAAATACATCGACAAACAAATAATTAAAGATTTTAAACTAAACGCAAAAAATAAATTAAAAGAACAAAAAAATTTGATAAGAGAGAGGTTATTTTAACCCTAGAATATACCTAAAGTATACACTATTTTTATATGATCAATGTCAAGTAATATATTTTCAACTTTTTTTAGTTCAGGTTTTTGCTTATTTTTAAACATGTTGGTTACTTTTAATTGATTTATTTGTAGATTCAAAAGCATTTCCCGTATGACAACAAGATAATCAGTAAACCACATTTGAACTATCTATTATTACATATGATATTAGAGCAGTCTCTGACCCAAAACCATGCGAGACGAGTGCCCAGCCTAAAAGCTTTCGAGTCCTAAAAGATTCACACAAAATATGAAATTAAATGAGTTCATAAGAAATATTATGTGCCATAAATTCGTTCAATCAAAGGTTTTAAATTAGGTATCCAAATGGAAGATCACTTGATCTATTTCATTCTATTCATGTTAGTTAGATAAAAATAATTATAATTAGCATTGCATGTTGTTTTTATTACCCCATAAATCCTGGGTTACAATTTCTCGTTAAAATTATTAAAGTAACTTTATGTATCAAAACATGTTTTATATACCTCTGGAATATATTTTTTTTTTAACGGAAGCATTTAAGACAATAATATGTTCTGATAAATATTGACTGGTGTCACGCCTGAAAAATGTATACCTATTGATAAATTGTGTTGCCAGTAATTATTTAATATGTTGTTGAAAAGTTTGTACAGTTATTTTAAATGAGTGGGAATAAACATAATTAGTCAAATTTTGAATAAGAATCTAGAGGTGTGGAACCAGTTGCCTCACACTGTATATATTGGTTCTGGTCGAGAAACTTCTTCAGTTCAACACAAAAATAAAATGAATAACGTCTGGAAAAATGTTGGTTTTATTTATTACATTTCGTTGAAAATGCTGAATTGTAATGTTTAACATATAGGGCTCTGTGTGCTAATTTACATATTATTGCCACCAGTCTCTTGAAAGTAAAAATTAAAGTGTGAAATAGTAAAATGCAGCAAAATAAGAATAAAGTCCATAGTAACTATTGTCATCTCATTTCATTTGTTCCTCCAGAATATAGAAGAATTGAAAATGTTTCTTTTGTTTGTCAGCAAGTATTCTATTAAGCAATTAACTACAACATAAATCGTAAAGAGCATAATAATGTCAACCGTAATAATAATAAACAGGTCGTTTAGTTGGACGTGTCGACAGCCACTGGAGACAAAACTAACGGTAGTCGCTAAAAATATCCATGTAATTGGATACGTTTCTTTCGAAGAAAAGTCGTTTAAGCCTAGTAAATGGGAAATAGTAAGTTTGACAATTCTTAAGTGTCGATGTGATCTTCAAGAGAAATTTATATTTTTCTTAGGTGCAATAGGACTTGAATTCAGAAAAAGATTTTATGTAGAACTTTAAAGAGTAAATAAAGACTGTGTATTAAAAGTGTTAATGTATTCTCTTTGTAGAAATAATGAATTATTATGGACGGGTAGAAATATTTTTAATTAATGACCAACAGAAAACAAGGGGTGCAAGCAGTCCAATTTTTAGTTTTAAAAGCTGAAATCCAGATATTATTTAAATTTTACATGATAATCCTATGAACTAACACAATTAAGGATTGTTTGTACAATAAATGTGTCTAAAATTGGTTATAAAAATATGCAATAATATATGGAACATGTTATTACTGAAATCATATATAGAGCAGCTGCTTTTAGTTCTCTTGTGGTTTTCATTTTATCCATGTACAGTTTTATGTATGTTTTAATATAATATAGAAATTTTTGAGTTATAATTGATTCAATTCTAAAATCTTAATGCCATAGAGATAAGTGTCAGTTTCTTGATAATTTTTTTGTACCATATGTATTTTTGGTTTTTCATTCAATGATCATTTGTATTCGTTCCGTGAAAACTTACCTGATCTTAACAATTGATAAATAAATAATTTGCACTAAATTAGATATATGTTTATCAAAAGCACAAGTGAAAATATTGAACACAGTGATTTAATAATATGTATAAATCTATATAAAGGTTATGATATTGTAATGTTTTTATTTTCACACTCGGGTTCAGTTCAGTTCTTGGATTTATTTAAAAACACAGTCCAACTCACTCTAATTTATTTCCACTACTTTATCACAATTTATATTCACAGAAACTACTATTTACTATTTATCTTAACTACACAATACGACCGTCGAAAACTGAATGCCTCCTATCGCCAGCAGTCTATATTTATATTTTTCTCTTCGAATTGTCTGGTAAGTCCACGAACCATCGGGAAATTCTTTGATGTTCTGGAAGCCTTAAGGGAATTTCCAGTAACGACAGTGATCGGCCTAATGAGAGACAAAACATTTCGCATTCCCAGAAGTGTCGGAATAACGTCCCTTCCACGAATTGGTTGATGGCCGATTGCACCAGCTGTCGGATGAATTCTCGTAACATTGCCCCCTCCTTAAAACCATTTCGTCCCGGAATGTCCTAGAATCCTTCCTGGTGTGACGATATTTGCAGGACTCTCCATTTCGACATCGGGAAATTTGGTGGAAGCAACATTCAACGGTCTTCGAATATTGAATGTTGAGACAGCATACCAGGATGTCGATGCCACTGAATCGAGAGATTGTTTCCATCATACTACTCACCTCCCTCCAATTCAGTCCATCCAACACGCAGGCTATCTTTGGGACCGCCAATTTCGTCAAATTCTTCTCCATCATCACCTTCTTCAATTCCACCAGAGCCTTCCAAAGATCGCTGTATGTTGGCTTGTACTGCGTTATCAAATAAAAGATGTCTCTGGTACCCATTTGTTGTTTATCTTCGAGATGAAGGACCTTCCCTATCGCTGGATCTGGCTCCCGTTGCTTCTGGAACTGGCCGTACTTTTTGGTAAATACCTTGGCTATTTCTCTGGACATCCGGGGATCTCGAGCCACACAATGAGCCAGGGTAAGGGCACCTCAAACAGGTTCCTCCCTCGTTACGTCGTGCTGCACTTTCTGCCCATCAGAGTACAGTGCCATAAACAGCTCGAAGTTCATTTCGTCATCGGGTGGTTGGATGCTGCGGACGTGGGCTTGATCAACTTCGCTGTCATGACTTCCGGCATAAGGTGCTAACCTGTTGAAATGTACAACCTTTGGTTTCCCTCGAGGTAACTTCTTTATTCTGTAGACAACATCGTTGATCTTCTTTACAAATTGGTAAGGCCCCTCCCAAGATCTTTGTAACTTTGGCTCATCAGCTTGGAATTCCTCGCCTTCGGCTCTGATTTCATAGGCTTCCTTCATTCGGGCACTGGAATTCTCGATATTTAACCGGACTCGTTGGTGTATGTCGCCAATGTTTCGACGTAACTGGCTGACATAGTCTTCACCTGCAGTCTCTTCCCCTGGGGGACATCCAAACTTCAAATCGCATGGTAGTCGTAACTCTCGTCCCATAATAACGCTTGCTGGGGTCTGACCCGTGGACTCGGGCACAGATGAACGATATGCCATTAGAAACAAGTGAAGATACTGGTCCCAGACTCTTTGGTGGTCAGAGACTACCTTTGACAAATGGCGATTAATGGTTCTATTCATCCGTTCTACCATTCCATCGGACTGCGGGTGTAATGCTGATTCGGAAAGGCATACGCTTCGGCCCATTTACTAAAATAGTCCATCACCACTACAATGTATTTATTTCCAGAGCCGGATTCAGGAAATGGACTGCCAACGTTATATTGCTTCATGGGAGCTTTTGGTTGCTTCTGAGGCCCATTAATTGCTGCACAAACCGTACATTTCCGGCACCACTCATTAACATCTACCTGGCAGTTTTCCCAATAGAAGCGTTCTCTCAACTTTTCCAGGGTTTTCGTTACTCCCAGATATCCTCCAGTTGTACCATCATGTAGTTCTCGTAAACCCTCTGGTCTCCTATTTCTGGAAACCACAATCTGCTTTCTGTCGTTTCCCTCTTCTGGAGTTTCCAGAACGCGCTTGAGAAGTCCATTTTCCAGGATGAGGGAGTTCCACTGAGCCCAGTACGACTTTATGGTTGGTGAGTAACGGGAAATCTCTTGCCACGTAGGTTTTCGGTCTTCTTCCTTCCACCGGATAACTTCTTTTAGTTCTGGATCTAATTTTTGGCATATCTGGATCTTCTCAGGTTGCCAATATTCATCGACGGCGGTAGTTCTAGAGAGAACAGCCCCTTTTTGTTCAGCACGCTGAAAATGTTTACAATCATCAGGGCATGGTCTCCTCGATAGGGCATCAGCATTCGTATTGCTTGTTCCTGCGCGATGTTCAGTCTCGAAGTCGAATTCTTGCCACCGCTCAATTCACCTGGCCACTTGTCCTTCGGGGTTTTTAAACTGCAAGAGTCACTACAGTGCTGCATGATCACTCCTCAGGAGGAATCTTTTACCATAGAGGTACTTATAGAAATGTTCTACCCCCTTTACCACAGCCAAGAGTTCCCTGCGCGTAACGCAGTAATTCCGTACAGGCTTGCTTAAGGTCTTGCTGAAATAGCCGATGACTTTCTCCTGACCGTCTTGGATCTGCGAAAGCACCGCACCAATTCCGACATTGCTTGCGTCGGTATCCAAAACGATGTTTCCATCTGACAAAGGATAACTTAAGACGGGGGCACTCGTCAATGCTCTTTTCAGTGTCTCAAATGATCGCTGGCACTCCTCGTCCCACTGGTATTGTACCTTCCCCTCGGTGAGTTTAGTAACTGGCTTGGCGATATTGGCGAATCCGGCTACGTACCGCCGATAGTACGTGTATAACCCCAGGAAACTTCTTAACTGATGGATATCTTTAGGTATCGGCCATTCCTGGACAACTTTGACTTTCTGTTTATCAACAGCTACTCCCTCTGCGGAAACCACATGTCCAACATATTGCACCTCTTCTTGGATCAGCTGGCACTTCTTCGGGCTTAACTTTAGTCCGGAACTTCGAAGTCGCCGAAACACCTCCTCCAGGTTCTTGACCTGGTCTTCAAATGATCTTCCAACCACGATAATGTCGTCAAGATACACCAAGCATGTTTTCCATAAAAGCCCTTTAAACACTGTTTCCATCAATCTTTCAAACGTCGCTGGAGCATTACACAACCCAAACGGAATTACTGTGAATTGGTAAAGTCCTGAGCCGATGGTAAAACCAGTCTTTTTCCGGTCATCTTTAGCAAATTCCACCTGCCAATAACCGCTCTTCAAGTCCAGGGTGAAAACCATCTTTGATCCAGCCAACGTATCTAGGGTATCGTCTACTCTCGGAAGAGGATAGCAGTCTTTGTAGCGTGGTTTAATTGCCGATAGTCCACGCAAAATCCAAGGGCTATTGGATGGTTCAATTACACCTTCTTCCTCCATCTCTCGGACTATCGTGTCGGCTTCTTCTCTGTTAGCTAGGGGTAGTCTTCTCGCCGACTGTCGAATAGGTTGAGCGTCCCCAGTATTAATTTTATGCTTCATCAGATCCGTTCGTCCTCTTTTGCCATTCCCTGTATCAAAGATATCCTAGCAGTTTCTAACGATGTCCCTCAATTTTGCTCTCTGATTTGGTTTCAAATTCTTAGATGAATCGGTAATGAGTCTTTCCAGTTCTTCAGATCGTTTACTTGGTGGCATTTCTGCATGCTGTGTGCTTCTGACTACAGAGGAAACTGTTGAACAATGGCCCAAAGTTGTTCCTTTCTTTAGCACAACCGATTAATGATTCAGGTTCATTACTCTTACTGGAACAATCTCCCTGGCACGAAACCGACTCTTCCCCAGTGCGATTCCTCTGCCTACTTTTCCGTCGTTAAGTTCGGGATCAAACATCATTACTGTTCCAGCTTGAGCTTTCCCATCTAAGCAAGCATCTACAATGATTTCAGCTCTTTCCGGAACATTGACATACTCTGCTAAGATGGCTAGAAGCATTATGTCATCTGTTCCATGAAGCACCACTTCTTCGTCATTCACTCGCAGAATTCCATCTTTGAAGTTTAACTGGAATCCCTTGGAGCTCATGACATCCATTCCAATGATTACTTCGTCTTCGATATCTGCCACTAATGCCCGATGTAGGAAGGTTGTGGTTTCCAATGTCATTTCAACCTCTATTTCACCATGGACTTTTGTTGCTTCTCTTGTCGCTGTTCGCAGTTGCCATTTTGTTGGTTTTATTATTGTCTCTAAAACAATGTTGGGCCTTATTACTGTTTTCGTCGCACCAGTATCCAGCAGCATTGTAAATTGCTTCCTATTAATAAGGTCATCTACAAAGACACTGTTAACGTGGTTATGTAGCGAAGCGACATATGCGTTGGTAGTTGGTCGACGATGGTCCCTTTATATTGATCTTCTTCAGTTTCCCCGACGAGGAAGTCTGTACTCCATTGCTCTCCTTACAACGACTCTGTCCTACCTTACGACACTTCCGACATCTAACTAGTCTTTTTTCGGTAAGGACTTCTTCTATTATCTTTCTCAGAGCCCTTATCATTAACGACATCTTCTGACTCTCTTTCAATGAGTCGGATTCTGCCCTGACCTCTACATGTATTTTTCGCAGCCTCGAATTCCAAAGCTCGAGCCAGTGCATCCACTAATTGAGTCGGTCGAGCTAGGGTCAATGCTTGCCTGGCTTCGTTGTCTCGCAGTCCATCCAAAAACGCTTGCACTGCTAACCTTTTTATCACATTTTCCGGCGTGGCTGGATAGGCAAGGCGAACCAGACGGGCAATATCAGCTTCAAACTCTTGTAGGGATTCATTTGATTTCTGGTGCCGATTTTTCAATTGGGAGTGGTAGATGTGCTCCAAATGTCTCTGGTCATACCTCACTTCTAAATGTTTGACCAGTTGCGCGTTCTTGCTCCGAGGTATTCAACGTTTGTAAGATATATGTAGCATCCCCTCTTAAGGCTAGGGTTAATGCTATTGCCTTCTCCTCTGACGACCATCCGTTTAACTTTGCTGCACCCTCTAATTGGCGCCTATAATTAGTCCATGACGATTTTCCATCAAATTGTGGAGGTTTCATTTTGTTTCTTGCTCCTTCGAGGCCAATTTTTGAATCCACTACTTCTGGACTGTTTTTGCTTACGGTTCATCCCGTTTGTATAGTGACTACCTGTTCTTTTATTTTACTGATCTCACCCTCCATTATATGGTTTAGCTCTTCTATCCGCGTTTCATTTTTGTCTGACTCTTCGAACATTGTCTGCTTCAGCTCTTCTATCCGCGTTTCACTTTTGACTGACTCTTCGACCATTGTTTGCCTTAGCTCTTCCATCCGAGCGTCATTCTTGAATATTTCTGTACCATGTTTTTCAAATTTTCTTATAGGGATTTAAAATTTTCTGCTAATTTATCTTCTAACGCCTCTTTCAAGTTTTTAGAATTTTCTAGTAATTTGTCTTCCAAGGTTTTAGTATTTTCTTGTAAGGTTTCTAGGATTTTCGAATTTTCTAGTAATTTATCTTCTAGGCGAATTTTCTAGTAATTTATCCTCTAAAGACTTAGAATTGTCTTTAAGGTTTCTTTTAAACTTTCCATTTGCTTTAATAGCATACTCATGTCACCATTGCCAGAAACTTCAAACAAATAAGTATCGGGATCGTTACCTTCATTTATTAGAGCATCTCGTAACCGTTGTATTAATTCACTTTTCTTCCCACTGATTTCCAAATCCCATTCCTCAAGTTCTGTTTTTTAAGTCCGTCACTTTCAATTGGTCCAAATTCAGTGTTTTAAACATTTTCAGTGAATTTATTTTTCACTTCTAAAGTTCCACAAACACACGCCACACCTGACACCACTGTAATGTTTTTATTTTCACACTCGGGTTCAGTTCAGTTCTTGGATTTATTTAAAAACACAGTCCAACTCACTCTAATTTATTTCCACTACTTTAACACACTTTACATTCACAGAAACTACTATTTACAATTTATCTTAACTACACAATACTACCGTCGAAAACTGAATGCCTCCTATCGCCTTCTGTCCATATTTATATTTTTCTCTTCGAATTGTCTGGTAAGTCCACGAACCATCTGGAAACTCTTTTAAGTTTTGGAAGCTTTAAGGGAATTCCCAGTAACGGCAGCGGTCGGCCTGTTGAGAGACAAAACATTTCGCATTCCCAGAAGTGTCCGAATAAGGTCCCTTCCACGAATTGGTTGATGGCCGATTGCACCAGCTGTCGGATGAATTCTCGTAAGAATATGGTCATGATAGAGAACATTTTAAAAGTAGCCGGTGGGAGTTAACGGTTGAACCTACTTAACCTCACATCGGTTTTGTCAAATATAAGGTATGTTACACATTTCATATTATTAAACTGTCTGACGCCCTTAAATGTTTTTTTTTTGTTTTTGTTATTACCTAATCCTTGAATAGGTGAAAGGCGTATAAAATGTCGGATAAAATGGCAGAACTATTGTTCCCTGAAACTATAGACAAGTCACGTCCATTGGGCCATGTGGTACAGACACATGCTTGTTTGATTTTGTGCATTCACGAAGCTTTACTCAGATATATTTTGTTTCTCGTAAAATTAAGTACTTTTTACGTTCAATTGTTTGCATTTGGAGTTAATTTGTTGTAAATTTATTAAGTAACATTGAGAATGTTTTGAAATCAGTAAATTCTTTATATATTTTTAGTTATTGTTTTCTATTGTTGGAGGTTATGAAGTGTTCAGGTAAAATGTTATTTGACCCATCTTTTTTTTCGATATAACGGACATGATGCCTTGCAACTATTCCAAAAAACAGACCGACAGTGTTGGGAATAAAACCTGCACGGAAAACGCTATTGCAGCTGTGAAATATAATGAAATGGACTGCTTATTGGCTTCTAAACTGTTTAACGTCCCTGAGTCGACTCTTAGATAACCCACGTCCACTCTCAGCAGCCCATCCTAGAGACACAGATACTGCAAGACATGAATATCAATGTTCCAATCAGCGTACTATCTCCAGTACCTAATGAAATATATATGACTGGAAAAGGTAAGAGAAAATCACGCAAGACCCAAACAGTATTGTTTTTAACTTTAACGCCAAATGGAGAAGAAGCAAAAGCAAAATTTGCCCCTCTACCTGTTCTAAAGAAAAACAGCTTAAACTTAAGGCGGGGATGATGATGAACATTCCCCTTATTTAGTGCAATGTGGTCTACCCCAGGTTCTAGCGAAAAGAGGTCTGGGTGAAGATATAAGATATAAAAGATGGGCTCACGAGTTATGTGCAAATGTTCTGAAAAAGACAAAGCGTTACATGTGAGCTCTGCATCTAATCGATTCATTTTTTTGAAAATTGGGTATGCCATTATGTCTCATGTGTCATTTTACTCGCCTAGATTGGACAAGACGGTATTTGTGCAAGTTTTTAAAAATCTTTATTAATTCTACTCTATTTGTTTGAATTAATTAATTTCAATAATTTTCACTAGGTAATGACCTGTAGAATTTATAATTAACTAAAATGTTCAATATTATTAATGAATAAAGATTTGATGACTCATTTTATAACTAATAGGTATGTCATTTTGTATGCCTCTCCCCTATATGCACTTACTCACGCTACCTAACCACGGCCTAAAGGTTCCCGGCGAAGACCTCACAGCTTAGACATGTGAGCCAATCAAGGCAGATCATTATTTTGAAGATATTTAAATGTGTAGTTTTAATAATACCTTGTGCAAACATTTTCTTATAAACAATCAGTTTATAAGAAACTTTAACTTACAACATATATGTATATATATATATATATATATATATATATATATATATATGTCATCTTTTTTATGAGAAAGTAATGTCATAAATAAATAGAACAGAATGTTTTAGAGCATACATTTCACCGAATAAGTAAAAGTCGATCATTTAAACAAGACAATCGTCTACACCACAGATCATGCACAAGAGTCTACACGTCATTACCAGTAACTATACATTACTCACTGGTCATTACAGGATAGGGTTTTACTGTCAGCGACCTACATGGCAAATCTCCAATATTAGAATAAGACTTAAGTAACTTGTACATAGAGGGCGACATATCACTTTGTTGATTGTAGTGTAATATGCAATTTCATTATTTAAAAATATTATTTATACATGTTTGCAATTCCTTAGGAAGATTTTAAATTTCACCTTTTGTTAAATTAAAAGTTAGTGCCATCCCTATGCTAGCAAACTTTTACTCTTCAAAACATTTTTTTGTTCCTTCATAAAAATGACAAGCCATTTTCAGTTCTATATGTCTCTTACTTCGATCCTACTGTATAATGTAGTCTAATTACATTTTTCTCAATTCTTGTCCTAATGCATATATTAGGTAATATTAACAATGTGAGAATCTACTATGAAAGTAAGGGGCAAAAAAGTGTGTTACCCATTAAGATAAATTATTAGTAATTAAATATGGCATTAACAAATTATAACGATCAACTCGATTGAAATTACAGGGCATGACTTTAGTCAATTTCATAATGTAATATCAAATCTAAATAATTTATAAAGAGCTCATAGTATAAACGAAAAACAATTCTGTCGAAACCTTACTGAGAGTGGCTTCCAACATATTTTTTTTAAATTCAGGTGATAGTTTTGAAGGTGTAGTTTCAATGCCGCCTTGGGCACAATACTGTGAACATCCTTTGTTTTTACTGTACTGCCCATCATAGTTTATTTTGTTACTCCTTGCATTTCATAGCAAACTCTCTTTTTGATAATTCTGAAAGCGCGAATAAAAAGTCTCAATGAGCATACATTCTAAAGGCTGTATATCAAATACAAAGTCAACTTTGATGTACCCTGAAAAAAAAAACAACTTTTAGAATTCGTGCCTCCTGTTGATTGGGTGTATTGGAGTATTACCGCGATAATATTTAATACATAAACATTTATTCCAGTAGAATAAAATGTATGTCATGTACAATACTATAATTTTATTGTATTCTAACTTTTACAGGCGTTTTTTAATATCATTTAATAATTCAATTTGGCGTTAGTATTTTCAAAATAAAAATAATTACTCTGAATTTGTGTGGTGTGTGTTATTTTTATACAGCCCTAGAGCTCTCATAGTGTGCACTGAAATACCAAACATATATACCGCTGTTAGTGCGCCTGACTTGATCATCTAATGACTCGTATTATAGGTATATTCAAATGTTCCATATTTTAGCTTAATTGGAGCATTTTATTTTGGAAATAAATATTGGAAATACTGACCAACAATGTGAAAATAATGAGAATGAAATATAATTATCTTTTTCTTCTATTCAGTTCTATTTAAATCGATATGATCAATAAAATATTTTTACAAATTCTTGGTTTAAATAAATTTAATTATAATTTCACTCAGTTTGGTATATTTGAAAAAATGCAACAAATTAAAAGGCACCACTCAAAAAATTAAAATTATTCTTATAGTCTTTTACAATTTTGATGAAATAAAAATTTAATTTAATATTAAAACTTGTTGTAAGTGGACTTGTATTAACATTTTTTTAGTATATGTGAAATGGCATGATTGTGAATATTTGTAAATATTTATGCAATACATTTCCATTATTATAATATAATTGAAATTTACTTTTATATATGAAATTACTTTAAGACTATCCTGCCTCTTTGTAAATAGGCTTATATTAACGTTTTTCTAACATAAGCAAAATGGTATGACTCAGAAAATTGTCACAATTTTCAAAAAGTTTCTTACAATGTTGAGACTCCTGCCTTCTTATTTGAACTTTTAAACCATCCTCTCGATTTTAAAATAAGTGTTTTTTGCATTCAATTATCATAAACTTTTAAAGGCAGGACTCACAAAAGCAGGATAAAAACTTTCTGGAGAGCTTTCCAAGCAATTTTTCAGAAATTTCCCTAGCAGGCGTTGGTAATGCCATTTCTTTTTGATCATTTTAAGATAAATTTTGTGACTATTTTAGTTGACCCAGAACATCTTTCAAGAATTAAACATTTTCATATGTTCACATATCGATTTCAAGCCTTTGACTCATTGCTACTCTCCTGCTAATTTTTTTTTTTTTTGATAAAATCTATGGTAACCTATCTTTTTATTAACATGGCAGTACTCAAAAAGTCGGCGGAGAATCAACTTTTTTTTGTTTGGAGAAACTAATTTTTACAGAAAAATCCTCTGGGAAAGCTAGGATTTGTTCACGAATTATAAGTACTTCGTATAACCTTTCAATACTCCAGAAGGCAGGACTCAAAAAATCGTGGTTGACCTTCAAATTCAGTTTTCCGGGTCTCTGTCACTAACTCAGAAATCAGTAGATTTGTTCCGAAATGTTAACTACCATTTGCTGATATTGACGTCTAGTTTGTATGTACAGAGTTCCCCCTGGGGCGTCATTATAGTATTGTATAGATTTATATATGTATCTATACATACGTATAACTGCATTTATAGAAAAGAAAAAAACTGAGACAGGTTACAGGGAGGATCTGATCTTACACTAAAAAACTAATTTCCAGAATTCTTTAAAGATGGGTGGGTATTGAAATTATAGAAGACACTGGCTTATAATTCCATATTCACAAAAGACTTATATAAAATTAACAACATGTTGGCTGACTGCTCTTCAAACAACAAGGAGTGATTATTGGTTAGCCTTTGCTAACAACTAATAAAATAAATCATCACAATTTTGTTGATATATTTATTATTGTGATGAATAGTGGGCCTGGAATCATGGAATATTACAAGTAAAGGTTGAAAATATATAGACCCCACCCCGTAAATTCAAGGTAGTTCCATTAGCTGGGAAAGGGTGCCTCTATTCGTCTGAATTTTTTTCGTTACAGTAGGGAGCCACTATTAAAGACATATGTTTAAATGAAATAAATAAGTTTTGTCCTTTATATTTATTTTTTAACAACCATAATTTTGGTCACGGCGAATCCACCAAAATATTTGGATGTGGACGAAGTCAACGCAATTTCATACTATATTAAACGCGTTCTCTATATATTCTAAATAAAAATAACTATAAGAAGCATGATATGAGCTTCAACTTGTAAGTGAATTAAATTACGCATTAGGATTAATACTTAAGTCATAACAAAATAGTGACAATTATTTTAATTCTTCTGAAATATATAACCACTAGCAGACCCGGCCACGCGTTGCTGTGGCTGAAAGACAGATTTGAAAGACAAATTTAACACAAATTAACATAACATTTTTATAACATTTACTCAATAGTTTATATACTCTAAATATCTTTAATCGTAATGAATCACAGATAATGTTCAATGAAGCGCCAGTCGATGTACAATATTTTTGGTCAAGGCGCCATCTGTTCCTGACTTATGGAACGTACGATTAATAACAACAACCAAGGTTGATGATCAGTTTATTATTAATTATTAATTATTAAGACCATTAATTTAAATAATAACTATCCTATCATCTAAGTTGGACCAAATTATATATATATATTTTATATCTTCACAAACACAAATGCTTTTTTAAAAAAAATTATTTTTATTTAAAACACAATTTAAATATTTTACTTCAAAAATTACGTTAAACAATATAAATTAGATAATTGAATGCAATACACTTAATGACGCTCACAGCCATCGCATGTGCATTTATAAGCTATGTCTTGCATTGTCAGCATCAGCAGTTTTGCACGTGCGATGGGCATTTGCGTATTTCCTGGGAATTGCTATATCGTGTAATATGACACCATGTGAACGACTCATTTGACCGGTTACACGGTGTTGTCATATTATTATTCTAAGTATTGTTTACGACGTATATAACAACTCCCCTCACAAAGAAAAAGTTGCTGTTTTACAGGAACTTTTCTGAAAAATAGAATTTGAAAAATAATAAAATATAAAGGTTGTATACATATGAAATTTGTAGAAGGCAAAAGTGTATAAAACAGCGTAAATTGTATAAATGTATAAAATAAAAATATAATTAGCATTAAGGTCCTTAAAAATAAGACCTAAAACAATACTTTTTAGCAATAAATGGGTTTTACAAAACAATTTTTGAAATTATTTTGGGGTACTTAGCTCGATGTCTTCAGTTTCGTTCTGTCGGAGGTTCGGTCTCAATCTTGGCAACAATTTTGAAATTCTGGTTGTGGGTGATGGACTTTCGTTGGTTGTATTGCGTTTACGCCAAAGCGTTTGGAGGACAAATACAGCGACAATTATTATTATGGAAAATATTGTCACGTAGGTGAACCAAGAAATGTTCTTTTTGACGAATGGCTGATTTATTAATTCGTCTAGGTCCTTTGAATAGTCGTTGAGTTTGTGGTTTGCGACGTTTAACTCCTCGAAATTCAATTCATGGAGTTTCAAAGGTTTAAGTTCGGGAACGACAATTTTTTCTGGTATGGTATCGCAGCAGTTGAAAGGGATAAGAACTGGTTGATAGTTGTCAACGGTGTTGCTGCTTTTTGTGGCTTCTGCTTCGATTTTGGTTATTCCAATGAAGGCACTGCAATCTTTCTGAAGTTTTAATAAAGAGTTAACATTGAGTGTTAAGGGTTTTGTATTGATGTCGGTACAGGTGATGGTAATGCTAAGAGGCTCGGTAACCATAATTAACCACACGTTGGTTTCGAGTTTTTGAACGTGGTACCCTTGAGCAGAGATCACGGCACTGTGACAATTGTCCGGCACTTTTTTAAAATTTCTTAAAAGTTGGGCCTCGCACAAAGCATTTGAGTCTATCGGATATGCATAGAGTTCGGAACACAATTTATTTTGATTGTTTAATGGTTTGCACGCACTAAGGTCTTTTATCAGAATATACAGTAAGGAATCGTCGTTTTTTGCTATATATTTATGAGTGAATGAGAGTACATGGTATAACCTAGTTCTATCATCATAGATGGGGATTGGGTATAAGCGGAGAGCAGTAAATGATTGCTGTTCAATAAGTGGAATTCTGAGTATAAATACAAGGTCGGAATCTGTTTGAAAAGCTTCTAATTCTGTAATTTCCAAGTATCGTGCAATACTTGAATATTTGACGGGCAAAGGTAAATTATTTTTCACGAGATTCTGTGATATTTCCTGTAAGGCGGCAATGAAATGTTCGGGAGTTAAAATTGAAGTATGGATAATTTTTAGACGGGCAAAAGTTATGGAATTAAGAACATCATTTAAGTTGTCTTCTAGAAAGAGATAATTTTCCATCAGTTTTTCCGTCATTTCTAGAAATGAGAGTTTTGTTTCCACGTACGCCATTTTGTCGTTTACTTTACGAATCATATTTTCCATTTTTCGAATATTTTCGTTAAATATTTTCTCGTCGACCTGAATGCGTTGAATAGTTTCGTTAAAGTTCTTTATAACTGAGGTGGTTACGCTGATTTGGTTTTTCAAGAGGTTTTCGATCTGCAGTTGTCCTTTGTTTAAACTATTTATACTGTTGGTGAAGTACTCGCCGTCGGCGGCGTCTAAGTTACCAGTTATGGCTTTGAAAATTGATCCGGCGCCATCGATTAGTCCACGTTTGTACCTTCGAGTGTCCATGTGGATTTCAGTGAATTTGTTTTTGACAGAGTTTGAGATTTGGTTAAGTAAGTTGATGTGTGATTGAATGTCAGCACGGAATACGTTGGTTGGGTGGACGTTAGTTTTTAGTGATAAAGTTAGTGCATCGAGAATTCTGTCGTTGGTAGCGAAAGCTTGTTCTAGAGCGGAGAGATTTCTATGAACTAGAAGAGTCCATTTGTGATTTGACACGGCTATACGTGATTCTTCATGATAATAAATCCCTAGGGTGTTATTGATTGGCTTTATTTCAAATTGGGATGCTGCCGATCCGAACAGCAGGATGACCCTGTAAAGAAATCAGTCTTCTGTGAAAGGTTTCATACGGTCAAAGTTTACTTTGGTTTTTTGGTTAGTACGAGAATTAAGTAAAGTAGCTGAGTTTGTATGTAGTTCTACTATTTGAAATGGTCCGTTAAATTTGTTTTGTAGTTTATCTTTGGACTGAGATTCGCGTACGTAAACCTTGTCACCTACTTGATAATTTGGGGTTTTGTCCGAAACATGTTTATCGAATCGAATTTTGGCTTTTTGTTTTTGAGTATCGGTTCTTTCGCGTGCTATTTTGTAGTACTGTGAAATGCGGTTATTTAAGTCTCTGATGTATTTAGAAATCAAGTCCTTTTCGTTATAGAGGGTTTCAGGGGGTCGGCTAGATGTGTGCCCGAAAACGAGTTCATAGGGTGTGAACCCATGGGTTTTGTTAGCGGAGTTGTTGTAGGTAATAATTGCGTATGGCAGAATATTGAAGGGGTGTTCGTCAGGGTGCTCGGCCTTATGAATACGGATCATATCTAACAATGTTGAATGAAAACGCTCTAATGAACCGTTAGATTGGGGGTGTCCTACACTAGAGTAGGAAAGTTTAATATCGAACAATTTGCAAAGGTCTTTGAGGAGTGCATTGTCGAATTCACGACCGTAGTCGCAGTATATTCTCAGAGGCGTTCCGAAGTGTTGGAAAAACACCAAGAGTGTACTAACGACGGTTTTGGCGGACTTGTCGCTAATCGGGTAGGCCTGGGAATATTTAGTTAATTCGTCTCGGATAGTGAGGGCGTAATTTCTGCTAGGTACTTCGAGAATGTCGATGTTTATTCTTTCGAAAGGGGTTCTTGGAGTTTCTGTTACTACTAATGGGTTGTCAAGGTTTTTTCGGAAAGCTTTAGTTGTCTGACAGATTTGACAGTTTCTAATGAAGTTTTCTACGTCTTTTGTAATACCTTGCCAGTTATACTTTTCTTTAATTCGTCTAATAGTTTCGTTGATCCCTCTGTGTATGTTGTTTTTACCGTTATGGAATTGATCTAGTATTATTGGCACTTGATCTCTTCCTACTGTTTTTGTTATGTTCTGACAGACTTTCCACTTTATGTTTGTTTCTGCAAATATAAACGAAAGCATTTCGAGTATAGGTAGGTCTAAGTTATTTTCAACGCAATATAGTTCAGAGTCAGTTAGAAGGTCTTTGCTCTTGTAAATTGAGGCAAATAATACCTCGTTCACAGTGTCGAAATCAGTTGGTAGGGGAATAATGTAATATCGTCTTTTTCGAACGCTTTTACTATTGAAAATGTTAATTTTGAATTGCTCGAAGTCGGCGTTCTCTTCGAAGATATCCTCAAGAATTTGGTTATGAAAATCTTTTAAATTGCCGGATTGAAAGAAAGCTAAGATATTTTTGTTTTCTCTATCAAGGAGTTGACAGTTGGAGTACTGAATTTTACTATAGTCGATAAGTGAGACGGTCTTATACCGTTCTACGAATGTCCGAAATTCGGTAAATATTAGGTTATCGTCGTCATTTGTTTCAGGTTCGTCTGAGTCGGTGTCATCGTTTTCGTTAAGGGGGTTTATTTGAAAGTATTGAAGATTGTTGGTTGATTGGAAATGGATGCATTCATTGAAGTGAGTTATTTTAATGCGCGAAAGGGCGTCGGCATTTTTGTTGACTTTACCCGGCTTGTATATGATTTCGTAATCATATTCCTCAAGTTTGAGGCGCCATCTCGCGAGTCGACTACCCGGATCTTTGATAGAAAAGAGCCACGTTAACGGGCGGTGATCGGTCAGGAGTTTAAACTTGCGGCCAAAAATTATCGGACGAAAGTGTTTGACAGCCCAGACAATGGCCAGTAGCTCGCGCTCTATGGTGGAGTATCTAGTCTCTGCTTTGCAGAGGGTTCTAGAGGCATATCCAATGGGCAGGTCTTTGCCTATTGGTCCCTGGGAAAGTACAGCGCCGATTGCGAAAGCACTAGCGTCTGTAGTTAGAAGAAAAGGTTCGTTGAAGTCGGGATAGATCAAGATCGGAGTGGACGTGAGAGCTTGTTTTAATGTGTTAAAGGAGTCAACACAGTCTGAATTAAAATGAAATGAAACGTCTTTTTCAAGCAGTTTTGTAAGAGGTTTAGATATTTTGGCAAAGTTTGGTATAAATCGACGGTAGTAGCCAGCTAGACCAAGAAAAGATTTAATATCTTTCTGGTTCTGTGGTTGGGGGAAGTTAAGTATACATTCGACTTTGGACGGGTTCGGTTTTACTCCGTCCTTTGTAATGAGGTGTCCTAAATATGCGACCTCCTTGCGGAGAAATTCGCATTTATCAGGCTGAATCTTAAGATTTGCCTTCCTAAGTCGTTTGAAAACTTCAGTCAGTCGGGCCAAATGTTCGTGTATAGTTGGTGAGTAGATGATTATATCGTCCATATAGACCAAGCATCTCTCGTTCTGGATTCCGATGAGAATGTTGTCCATCACCCTTTGAAAGGTTGGGGGAGCATTCTTCAAACCGAAAGGCATGCGAACGAATTCAAAATGACCGTTCTCTACAGTAAAAGCGGTTTTTTGAATGTCCTTCGATTCAATTTCGATCTGGTGAAAGCCAGAAGCAAGGTCTAGTGTAGTAAAGTATTGCCATTTGCCAAGTTGGTCCAGTAAGTCTGATATGTTGGGTAAGGGATACTTATCGTCTACTGTGAGTTCATTAAGTTTACGGTAGTCCACGACTACACGCCACTTTTGTTTGCCGGATGCGTCTTGTTTTTTTGGGACAACCCACACAGGGGAAGACCAAGGGGAATTTGAAGGGCGAATGATACCTTGTTCTAACATTTTTGAGACTTGGGTTCGAACTTCTTCCTTATGGATTTGGGGGTACCGATAAGATTTGGTAAATATGGGTTTCGAGTTGTTTGTATCAATAGAGTGTTTTATTTCGTTAGTGAAACTAAGATTGTCCCCTTCTAAATAGAAAATGTCCGAGAAATCGATGCAGAGTTGTTGGATTAATTCCGCCTCTTCTTCGTTGAGGTGTTCGAGTCGAAGTTGTTTGTGAATTTCTGTTAGTCTGTCTATGTTAGAGTTAGTTCTAAATGAAATTTCTTCGCAGTGATTAATAGAGAAGTTCTGGATGGGTTCTAATTCAATTTTGTCAAAATTTATTCTTTTTGGACTAGCGTTTGCGTTTAAAACCGATGTGAAAAATTCACCTTTATCGTTGACGTGAACGAGAGCATTTGGTAATCTTACATTTTCTAATACTCTGGAAGTTAGAATGGCGTCCGTATTTCGTAACTCGCATTTAAGTTTAAAAACGCGTTCTGTCCGCGGTTCGATACTGATGGTATTTAAGATCGTTTGGTTGTTTATCTGTGGTTGGGTGTCGGTTGATAATGTCTCTTCAGTAACTTTCATGAGTGGGATGGTTTTGAAATTTGTGACGAGAACTTTCTTATTAAAGTCTATTACACAATTGTAATGCTCCAGGAAATCGGAGCCTAATAGGCCATCGAATTCGATGTCTAGATCGCATATGTAGACTTTGTGTGGATCTATTAGATTGAACGGGACTAAAGTGGATTCGTTTATGAGAATTTTTTGGTTAGTGATACCTTGTATCACAACGTTTTCAGGAGATCGGTTTGGAAATTTTTCACAAGTTTTGGGCTTGAAGATTGATAAGCCTGCTCCTGTGTCGATTAGCAATTTATAAGTGTTAGAAGCGTCATTGATATAAAAGAGGTTCTTTGAGTTAACAGAAAGTGCGGGGCTTATAGGAAAGCGTTTTCCGGGAAGTTGAGGTTTGGATTGAAGCTGTCATTGAAATTCATTGTCTCGAATAGGGACTGAAGATTGAGGATTTGAGTGTCCGGTGGTTTGTCTACGGTGAGAGCCGTTTGAAAATTTCGCTGAGAATTATCGGGTACATCAGAGCAGAATTCAGGGTAACCATTTTCATAAGTGTCGTAATTTTCATAATTGTGAACCTGAGAGTAATATAAATCGTTATTTTGTGGTTCAGTATCCAAATGTGAGTATTCATCTTGTTGAGGGTAATCAGGGTCATAGAAATTGCTTGACTGATCATTTGTGTAATTGGGAGTGTTATAGAAATCTGACTGATTAAAGTGATGGGCCCTTTGTTGCTGATTTCTGAAAAAGTTTGGATTGGGTCGAAAACTGTTAGGATTTTGATTTTGTCCGCTAGTTGAGGGTCGATTTTGTTGGAATTGTTGTCTATTCTGGTCAAAGTTGGGTCTCATTTGGTTTGTGGGTTGAGAAAATTGATTAGGTCGAAATTGCTGGAAATTATTATTGTTAAAATTCGAGTTTGGCTGTTGTTGCCTTTGTCTAGTTAAGCATTCGTTAAACGAATGCCCTGTTCGTTTGCAAAACGAGCATTGCTTTATGAAAGTTGTAGCGTTTGGTCATTTTTGTTGTTGTAGGTTACGTGTCACTTGGAACTTTTGGTTTTCTAAGTGAGACAATTGTATCTCCCGTTTTATTCTAGAAACAGCAGTTACAATGTCGTCAGGGTTGCTGGCACGTATAATTTGCCCTATTTTCGTCTCAAGACCTGTTAAAAGGCTGTTCAGAGCCATAGAGTCAATAAGAGAAATTTGTGCGTCTTTTTCTTTTGTAGTTATGTTTTGTTTATTGACAGCCGCGTGCATTTTGGCTTCGTGTGTTTGAAGGCGGGCTGCGAAAGTTAATGGGGACTCATTGGGAAGTTGCCGCATTCTCTGAAGATCTTGAATTAATGCAGACAAATCGCGTGAATCACCAAAGTGTGTTTCAAGAAGCGTTTTGATATCGTCCCAAGTTGATGGGTTC
This sequence comes from Octodonta nipae, assembly GCA_034190945.1. Classification (NCBI taxonomy): domain Eukaryota; kingdom Metazoa; phylum Arthropoda; class Insecta; order Coleoptera; family Chrysomelidae; genus Octodonta; species Octodonta nipae. The sequence goes on along the minus strand of CM067216.1, from coordinate 159,520,695 downwards.
CGGGAATTTACAAGTTCGGCGGCACGGCCTCTCAACTTGTTTTTTATGTGAAGGATTAATAAGGCTATTTGATTAGCAACAGCCATGTTGTGTGCTGTTGTGCAAGAGCTAATGAAAGTGTTAAGGAATATGGGATTCCCGTCGTATTCAGGAATAATCGCAAATATCTCTGAAATTTTGTAAGGTTCTACCGTTGGGGTTGTGGCACCTTGTCTAGTCGTTGCCATTTTGTATTTAGAATACGGTTATTGCACAATATTTAAAAATTTAAATCAGATTATCTTGTCGAATTGACAATGGTAAAACGTATAAATCAATGTTTAAATAAATAAATGTGAAATTAGATAGATATTAAAATAATTAGATCAAGTTATTATAAGTTGTCGTTCAAAATAATGGTATAAATTTAATGTGTAATTATCAATATGTACCAAAATTGGTCAAAAATATTTCTTACCTTGCAATTTTACTCAAAATAAATGAACTAAATATATCAAGGGTAGTGATGTAATATGTTTAAAATATTTAAGGAATATTAAAGGATTTATCTTTGATGATAGAAATGGTGATTAAGTGTAGCAATAAATGGAAATAATAAAATAATAATAACGTAATCCTTACAATATAATTCCTGGCATAGACTGTTCTGTAAGTTGACTGCACTGGTTAGCCGTTGCGTGTTCCTGGTGCTAGCTCGCTTCCAGTTGTGTCTCCAGCAAGAGGTTGATTGTCCCACGAAGGTTTGGAAACCACCACGACTAGTTAGAATTCTCGTGTTCTAGTCGTTTTGGAACAATCCTACTGACTGCGCCAATTTTATATCTTCACAAACACAAATGCTTTTTTAAAAAAAATTATTTTTATTTAAAACACAATTTAAATATTTTACTTCAAAAATTACGTTAAACAATATAAATTAGATAATTGAATGCAATACACTTAATGACGCTCACAGCCATCGCATGTGCATTTATAAGCTATGTCTTGCATTGTCAGCATCAGCAGTTTTGCACGTGCGATGGGCATTTGCGTATTTCCTGGGAATTGCTATATCGTGTAATATGACACCATGTGAACGACTCATTTGACCGGTTACACGGTGTTGTCATATTATGATTCTAAGTATTGTTTACGACGTATATAACATATATATATATATATATATATATATATATATATATATATATATATGCCAACATTCATGAATATCGGTTGACTCGTTTTTGAGTTTATTCGGAACATACACAGTGACACGGATTTTTTATATATTAAGATTACTAATGATAACACAAGGAAATAGAAACAGAGACAGGAGAAAACAAGAGACGGGAAGTATAATTCGTAAGAAGCTTTTGCTTCCGTCGTTCAGTCTCAAATGACTGCCGCTATTTCTTTTTTAATGTATTTTGTTTGGAATAACCTAACCTCAATTTCGGATGAAAGGGCGCAATTATCGTCGAGATTTATGAAAATTAATAAACGTGGCATTGTTTCTTTAAAAGAATATTCTCATAATTTAACTCAAATTTTAGTCAATAATTTGCTTGAGTCGCCGTGGCCAAAATGTTAACAAAACGATTTATTTATTTACTTCATTTAAATATTTGTCTATAATAGTAGATAATCAACCAACATTACAGACAAAAACAGAACAAAAACCTTCCTAATTGTTGCAATCACCTTGAACTTATGACGTGAAAGGGTCTATTTGTTTTCTTCATACTTTACTTGTACTATTGTCGCCGGTCCACGATTCACTCCAGTAATAACTATATCAACAAAATTGTTTTTGTTAATTTTATATAGGGTTAGCAAATAATCACTCGTTTTCATTTCTAATAAGCAGCTTGCTAACATTTTTATTAAATCATCACGTTACACTTAACAATTTCATGTTTGGGAATTTTGTAAACTGCATGATAAGCAGCCAGTGTCTTCAATAATTTCTAATTTGTACTCCGACTTGAAGATATGTGAAAATTGGAATACAGGGAACTCCACAGCATAATACAGAATATTCTTCTAATGTAACGTAGAAATTGTATTTTCGCAAATCCTGATACCTATGCGTCGTGCCTTTTTCCTCTATCATTTTAAAATATGTCGTGGCTCATATTATTAAATGTTTGAGAAAAAGCAACCTATACATTGAGCCTTTAAACTGTCTGCAGTTAATAGATCAAGAACACATAATATAGATTATCTTGTCAATATGTCATTAAAAGATCATTTAATTTGTTAGTCACATTTGAGATATTTTGGAGATCAGATATTTATTGATAGATTTGAATATTGCTGTTAGCCGTTTGTTTTTTCCTTTTCTGTAGGCGCTTTTAGAAGTTTTTCCATATTAGAGACGCATGTATATTGAAAGACCTTTAAGAAGTAATTAGTATCAACTAGAAGTTAGGAAGTCAAATAGTGTCTGTCTGGAAGCTTAAAGATTTGTTTTTTTTATTTATTTATATTGTTTACGCGGGGGGATGAGTTTATCTCAGATGCATTATATAGTGTGTACCTCCTCCAACTTGAATCTGGCTGTGTAGATCCGCGAAGACCATTAGTGACAAAATGACTTCGAACAAATACTGTTGGTGTTAAATATTAATAAGTAAAAATGTAAATGTAAATATCATTGTTATGATTATAAATTTTATTCCTTTTTATTGATCACAATGTGGTAACAATTGATCAGTGCTTTTTGATAATCGTTTAACGTAAGCTACTTCAGTAAAATTGGAGTTCGAATAAATTTTTCAGATGACTTTTTATTGTAGTGTCTTGATTTTCTGACTAATAATAGAGTTCTAGTTTTCCAATAGAGATGTTAGACCAAAAAGTTTTTCAATTTCTTAATTTGAAAAATGTATTTGAACTTTAAAATAAACCGGGCTCAAACAGTCTCAAAAATTTTAAAATATAGAAGGGGCACTGACTAGAATTTGGATTAAATAATGCGTTGTTCTCGTCCTAGATTCAATGTAATTTTTGGTAGTTTTCACATAGAACTAGACCGTAAGTAAATATTAAACAATTCAGACTTAACCACAAATTATTTATTGATTTACCTATTCAGAAGCTTATTGCCGACAGGATGAACAATGAATTAATAGGCCCTCATTCGAATATGCCAGTTACACAAGGATATCAAATATTGCTTTACCTTTTCTCAGTGTAAAAATGAGACTGATTTTGAATGACCCAACTTCCTTGTATGCTCCATAACCCCTTTTCTGAGACTTGGGATTTTCAAGTAAGTCAATTATAGTAGCTCAAACTCTATTTCTATTTTCACACTGAGGTCAGAATGCCGAGGAAATGCTTTCTGAGTATCTCAATGATCGAAATTTGGTTGGGAAAAAATCTTCTTCAACATACAGTTTTTATCACAAAATAGGTTACTTACATCACCAGCAAACGTTTGCTAGTGATACGAAGGTCTTTATACTTTAACATATTTAAGTGATGACTTATTATTTAATCCCAGTAAGAAATATTTAATTAGGTATCCGTCCCTTTCTCATTTGACTGCTTCATTGGATATCTGATATAATATTAACAAAAAATGATGAAAAGGTCTCTTTTGACTCATTAAGGTTCAGTTATGTAGAATCCCTACCTAGCATTTAATTTTCAATCAAAGCAGATTAATTTCCACAATTTATTTTCCCTTTTGTATTAAAAATTTCGAATGTCCTAAATTAACGACATGTCATCCTCCTGAGCAAAACTCAAACCTCACAGATAAACTTTGCCACATAACAAACAGGCATCTCGTAAAACCAAACCCATACGTTTCCATAGATATAAATTCCCTATAGACTCTAAACCTTCTCCATCAGTTTATGAACGAAAATGAATTTAAGCCATAATCCTTAACACAAAACCGTTGTGGAAAATCTCTGATGTGCCTTCCATGTTACATAGGGTTATTGGATCAGATGTGGTCATTTAATCAGAACTCGGCAATTGTGATTGATTAGTCTATTCTGAAATTCTCTAGAGATTTCGTAAATTTGCAGAGTTGAAAGCGATTAATACTCCGTGTCCGAATGAAAATGGAAAGTCGCCTGGAAACCATCTGTTTGAAGTGTTTGAATGAATCAATCAGGTTAGTAGGCTTCACTTTGAAGTATGACAATGGAAATCCATAAGAAGGAGTCTAATGGGATTGCGTACAAACAAAATCCAGTTGAGGTTTATTTCTTTTGACTTCTTTATTCATGGAATTACTTATTATCAAATTAACAATTAATAAGGTGTCAATTTTGTTGTCTCTATATACCTACAATATTGAATTAAAGTTTTAATTTGGATATTTTGTCAAATATAACTAAGAGAGACGACGTAAGTAATTTAATGTTTATCAAATTTCTTCTGTATGACAATTTTTTGATACGTTTTTAGTGGTTCAAAGAGATAAATTTCTTTCCTATTTTATAATTATTTAATATATTGACCTCCATGCAGAACTGTGACAATAATTGTTTGTTTTAGCCCACTTTTCTGATTAGTCTATTTCCTCACTTTGTACATAATAACTCTTGGGTTCAAATTTTCTGTTTATTATAAATTATCATTTTATTTTATTTGAAGATCATTTCAACTTTCTAATGTTTGGTATTTTTTCAATGGCTCCGTTAATCTTCTGATCTTTAAATTTAGATATTGCTACATTTCTTATTATTTCCTATTAATACTACCGATTCTGACTTTATCAAGGAATGTCTTAAAATATTTCTTCAATAGTGACAGATGCTCTCAAATTGTATCAGAGCCAGGTATGGTAATACCTCTTTGATTTAGTTGTACTGTTCGATTTCTTAGTAATCAAGTACCATTTGTATGGCGTATCCATTTGTGTCAACCGAATATCTTAATCCTATGTATCAGTGATGTACTGAACCGTCTCTTAAGTATGAGCAGTCGTTCACTGCTAGTTGGGAATCATAATAATAATGATTACAGGAGTGGTACAGGAGATTACCCGTTTTAAGTTTGATTTTTTCCGGAGTTCGCTTTTACCTATGATATCCTATTTATATTATATATGACAGCGTTCTGCTGTGGTGTGTTTCTTCCCCAAGAAGATACAGTCAGACCGGTTTCCTGTTATCATATGGTTTACCAACCAGAGGTCTCACTGCATGTGTTTTGTAACCTGAATTGATTTATATTTTTTAACTTCAATTTAATTAGGTTTAATTTTGGAGGCCCGAGATTTTTTCCCCCAAGCTACAAGGGATCTCTGCAAACGCATGAATGGTATTAAACAGGAACTGAGTAGCGATTTACAAATTCACACATTTCGAAGCAACCATGATACAAGGTACTAGCATGTCAAAACTATTGACTTTTAAAAGTAAGACAACACATCACTTCAAAACAATAACTGTCATTACTGTTTAATTAGAACTAACAAACTAAATAAATATTTTTACACGCAAACTGAAAAGCGCCATCTAGTCGTTTTACTGAAACGAGTTGGTAGAAATCCCAAATGAGGAGTCGTGCTCTTAGTAAAGCTATCTCCCTATGATTTCTTGATTAGAAATCATTCGATATTAAGTTAACACAAACTTTCAAAACATTTATGTTACCAGCTCAACGAACCGTGGAACGCAAGACTACAAACCATTTTTAAACTTAACTAGTCATCAGGAACACTACCCAGATTCATCGTGATCATCATCAATCAACCTCTCAGCGCTCCCTGCTAGACATAGACGACCGCAAGTGTCCATCTCTGTGCGTGTTTTATCAGCTCGAGTAATTTCTCCGGTCATATCTTCATCCTCATCTGTCCACACCTCTAGCCCATAACCATTTCAGTCTTCTGATTTTCCCTATTACGTCCTGAATTCCTGTTCTGGGTCTCGAATCCTCGCTTTTGTCCATGTCGGTTCGGATCACATCCAAACTTGATCTCTTTTAGGTTAGAACTGACTTTTGACAAGACCAGGCACGCATCATTACTTAATTACTTCAATTAGTTAAAACCGACTGCTTTTTGCGATATTTTTTTGTATTAGTAAAACTTAATAACATTACATATTCGCAAAACTCAGTAAGCGAGTCATTTGGCACAGGAAGATTGCATTATAATGTTGTAAAGATTTATTTATCTCAAAACATTTGTACGGGATAATGTCTATAACTGACAAACAGTAATAATATTCGAAAATTGTGCTACAGTGCAGCTGATATTTCACAGACCTTCTTAAGTATAAGTCATTCATATACAACAGTTAATAGATCTTCAATGCTTCAAAGTTGTTGCATTTGAGCCTGGAGAGGCAGATAGAGTTTAGCTTACGAGACAATGGGGTCATTAAAATTGAAATGAAAGGAGTCTATAGGAGTCTACTATGTTATGGAGTAGAATTCGGCCTGTTTCTATAGTACAACAGCTTACCCTGAACTATTAAATTATAAAACGAACCTTAAATTCTTATAAAATTAATCATACTTTTACTAATGGTTAATATTCCCCTATTCCTAAATCTCAAAAACTTCTCACCTCCTATTTCTTACACTTGTACGTTCTTTACACCGTTTTTAATGTCGCTTAACATTTTAATGTTTTTTTTTTGTACAATGTGGTGTATATTTGTATTAACAGATTTTAATATCAAAATTTATTGTAGATATGTATTATCAAAAGAGCTTTTATTGAGATTACTCCCATAGAATTTGATATCTTTGATAGTAAAACTCGGGAAATAGTACATAAGTTAAATCATAATAAATTCATTAGACAAAAAAGTTTACTAAATCAACTCGCTGCCTCTAAACCAAAAACAAAAGACAAAATATAAGTTTTCTATCCTCAATTCATCAATTTGTCGCAAACTTCATTTAGCAATACATAGGTTTCACTTATCAGTAAAGGTTTTATATATAATATAAGACCGGTCATAAATAAACATAATACTCCTAGAAATTTAAACTTTATAGCATTTACTAAATCTTTATAGATATTTTAATTAATAAGTTAACTATATACTAATACAAATGAAAAAATCTGATGTTTTTTCTTATCCAATAATCTATACATATATATATATATATATATATATATATATATATATATATATACATAAATGAAAAACATTATTCTAATTAAATTGAAAAACTAAGAGATATATCTGGATTTTAGTTATTCGCTTTATAGATCGTCAGCTGGTGACAGCTTTTGGTCCACTATTTTCTCGCTCGGTGGTGGTTGAAAAGTGTGTTATTGTTGAATACAATGACGCAAAATTTGCGGGAAAATATTGTGGATATCATAGGAAAGAATCGTTTTCCATTTTCCGAAAATAAAACATGTGTTGGAGCAATTTTCTCCCTTCTGGCTTGTTGACCAATCGAAAGCTATGATGCAATCAAGCAAAAAAATGGATAGCCAGAAATGTCACCTGTGGCTAAAGGGTTTAAATAAAGGCGAGATCCTGTAAGAAAACGTTACAATGTGCCGTGATTTTCTCGCTTCTGGGAATTGGAAGTATGAAAGTTGACATAGGGAGTAGTCCATAAACAAATTGCCATAAGGTTTGTTAATGGCTAAGTAAGGTTAATAACCGGAAAATTTTGCGGAAAATTTCAACTTTTTTTCCGCCAATTTGTTTGTTCTGGCTTTTGAATTATATGACCTTTATAATGAGTTGAACGTGAAATTTAATTGCCATAAATGTTAGTCGTGGCCGAACCGAAGCCCGAAGTCTCAAACATGCAAAAAAGGAAATGAAAATTGCCACCATTTTGTCTTGCAGGACATTTCGCATAAGACTAAAGGATGTTATTGTAAGATCATATAACAAAAGCCATAAGTTTCGGGTGTAGCTTTTACATTTAAAATAATTAATTTAGGTATAAAATTATAAAAAAAAATAGAAAAGTCCGCCATCTTGGTTTCCACGCCATTTTCAAAAGGCAGAAGTGTCGAACATGGCCTTCAAATAGAAAATAATTTAATAAATTAAAAATAAGTTATAGGAATTCAATAAGTCGTGGTTAGTTTACGACGATAAACTTTCTGAGTTTTTCATTTTTATATTATTTTCCATACTTAAAGACCGTACAACTAATAACAGTTAAATATAATATATATATATATATATATATATATATATATATATATATATATCTGTTCTGTACCAATTCTGGCTCTTTAGTCCGTTGTCATTTTGATCAATTTACTGGGTATTAGAATTTCAAATATATATAAAAAATTATCCTTGCCTATAATTTTATTCTAATGTCAAACATTCAAATTACTTGCTCAGCGTTCAAAAATTGATGAGGGTGGTAAGCTTTTTTCCTAAATATTGTATTGTTATGTTCAATTCGTAAAGTCTAAAAGTGGCATTACCTATATCTTTGTCATTTTCTTGCCAAATAAAAGCTCAAAAGTTATATTATTATGAATTACTTAATAATCATTCATTCAGTCATTCATTCCTTCAAATCCATCAGCTACCTCATAATTATTTTAATCGCATTAATTTGTGCATTTTTTCAGGCATTGAGAGATCATTTCTTGTCAGTAGTAAGATATGATGGTCAGAAAGTTCTACTTCAGGATACGTAATTGCATCTAAAAATTTATTGAGTCCCGGAAAAATGTTGCTGTTAAAACCCATTTAGCAAAAATAAATAGGGGGAGGGGAGTTGTTATCGGCAAATATTACGAAAATGATTACAAAAATAGGAATTAAAAAAAACTTCCTAAAAAAGCTATTCCCCAGGCTCTACCGCCTTCAAAAATAATTTTAAGTTAGAGGCAAAAACAGGACTAATGAAGGGCGATCTAGATTTCACACACAACAAGAGATTTTCTCTCTGATAAGTATTTAACAGATTAAGTATGAATAAATAAACAGATACTATTTACCACGCTATTGGCGTTTTGGTAATTAAGTGATTCTTCCAAGCTTGAAATTTTCTTAAAAACGCAGAAAACTGTTAAACTAAATACTAAAGTTTGACTTCCTGAATCAGATAGTTGTACAAAAGATCCCCATTGGAAAAATGAAAAATAACGGTTTACCCCTTTTTTGAGAAATTTAAAAATTAACATTCTTTTCAACAATAAATAGAAAAATTTCTTTATTTCAAAATTATTTAAACAAAAGACGTAAATAATTAAAAAACATTATTTTCAGGTAGTTTTAACTGATAAGTACACGAAAAACAGATGTATTGGAAAAACATATTACATATTTTTGACTTTTACATTTTTTAACATTTATAAAAAAGTGGAATATCAACTTTTTTAATTTTTCCTACGGAATCTTTCCTGTGACTCTCTGAGACTAGACTTATCCAGGGTTTTATAATCTCCAAGTTGCAAAGTTCCATAATTAACAAAAGTCTATATACTAGCTGTCTATATTCATTTAAAATCATAATATGGCGATTTAAAAATTTCAGAAAAACTCATTTTTCAACGGAAGACTGTTTTTCCCTTTATATCTCTAAATACTACCAATTTTTTTTCGTTTCACTGAGAAAATCCCTAGGTGCACGCGATTAGTAGATGACCCAATTTAAAATTATAAATGTTGGTGGTAAAGTTCCTAGAGTTAGGAATTATGAGGGAATTTTCTGCTACTTAAGAAGCTTTCTTTGGCTTCCGACATCTGTACTACTTTTCGGCATAATCGTATAAAAGGAACTGTCCTATGTTTTACTATATCGTTTATAACTTTTTCGGGATGTAACATGCTGACTAAATTCATTTCACCCAAGCATGTTTATAAAAATTAAAATTTTACGATTAGGGTGTGAATACAGAAAAAAAAAATCTGGTAGCTCCTTGGTACAAATTGCTCGTTTGCTATTGATTTCTATAGAATAAGCCTGTTTCATTGAAGGCTTGTTTCTTCAATTTCCCCAAAATGTTACAAAGTATTTAAGTAAACTAATAATAGTTGTGTTTCTGACTATGCAACTTTACCAGTACAAATGTGGACGTTTTATTCCGAAAATTTAAGTTCATATTTATGTAGAAAGAAGCTTCGTTTAATACCACAGTTAAAAACAACAGTGTACAATTGCCCTTTCTTGTAAAAATGCCAATTATAGGAAACTATAAGATAATACATGTAATTTAACTGGCATTAATTTTATGCAAATTGTCAGGAAATAGGTGCATCCATTTTTTACGGTTAATACTATATAGTCTATGTATCACATTTGGGTGTGTGAGAATATTTGTTGTACTTTTTCAAAAGTTAATGGATAAGATCAATAAGTGCGCAAGTTTTTCAGAATGAGTGGATAATTTTTTAAAAAAATGTTCCAAAAATAATCATTTTTTGAGAATAATACAAAACTAATTTAATCGTAGATAATTTCGGCTAATCAAAACTAATATATTTGTTCAGTATAATTTAGCCATTTTAAACGAATATTTATCAATTCCGCAATATATATGTATATATATATATATATATATATATATATATATATATATATATATATATGTATATATTATATCTTCACAAACAGAAATGCTTTTAAAAAAATTATTTTTATTTAAAACACAAATTAAATATTTTACTTGAAATTTACGTTAAATAATATAAATGAAATGAAAGAAAGCGATACACTTAATGACGCTCACAGCCATCGCATGTGCATTGGTAAGCTACGTGTTGCAGTCAGCAGTTTAACACGTGCGATGGTGATGGGCGTATTTCCTGGGAATTGCTATATCGTGTAATATGACACCATGTGAACGACTCATTTGACCGGTTACACGGTGTTGTCATATTAATATTCTAAGTATTGTTTACGACGTATATAACAACTCCCATCACAAAGTAAAAGTTGCTGTTTTACAGTAAAATAATAAAATATAAGGGTTGTATACATATGAAATTTGTAGAAAGCAAAAGTGAATAAAATAGCGTAAATTGTATAAATGAATAAAATGAAAATATAATTAGCATTAATGTTCTTAATAATAAAACCTAAAATAATACTTTTTAGTGATAAATAAGTTTTACAAAACAATTTTTTAAATTATTTTGGGGTACTTAGCTCGATGTCTTTCGTTTCGTTCTGTCGGAGGTTCGGTCTCAATCTTGGCAATAATTTTGAAATTCTGGTTGTGGGTGATGGGCACTGGTTGTATTGTGTTTACTCCAAAGCGTTTGTAGGACAAATACAGCGACAATTATTATAATGGAAAATAGTGTCACGTAGGTGAACCAAGAAATGTTCTTTTTGACGAATGGCTGATTTATTAATTCGTCTAGGTCCTTTGAATAGTCGTTGAGTTTGTGGTTTACGACGTTAAACTCCTCGAAATTCAATTCATGGAGCTTTAAAGGTTTGAGTTCGGGAACGACAATTTTTTCTGGTATGGTATCGCAGCAGTAGAAAGGCATAAGAACTAGTTGATAGTTGTCAAGGGTGTTGCTGCTTTTTGTGGCTTCTGCTTCAATTATTCCAATGAAGGCACTGCAATCTTTCTGAAGTTTTAATAAAGAGTTAATATTGAGTGCTAAGGGTTTTATGTTGATATCGGTACAGGTGATGGTAATACTGAGAGGCTCGGTAACCATAATTAACCACACGTTGGTTTCGAGTTTTTGAACGTGGTACCCTTGAGCAGAAATCACGGCAATGTGACAATTGTCCGGCACTTTTTAAAATTTCTTAAAAGTTAGGCCTCGCGCCAAGCATTTGAGTCTATCGGATAGGCATAGAGTTGGGAATACAATTTGTTTTGATTGTTCAACGGTTTGCACGCACTAAGGTCTTTTATCGGAACATACAGTAAGGAATCGTCGTTTTTTGCTATATATTTATGAGTGAATGAAAGTACATGGTATAACCCAGTTCTATCATCATAGATTGTGTTTGGGTATATAAGAGGAATTCTGAGTATAAATACAAGGTCAGAATCTGTTTGAAAAGCTTTATTCTCTAATATCTAAGTATCGTGCAATACTTGAATATTTGACGGGCAAAGGCAAATTATTTTTCACGAGATTCTGTGATATTTCCTGTAAGGCGGCAATGAAATGTTCAGGAGATAAAATTGTGGTATGGATAATTTTCAGACGGGCAAAAGTTATAGAATTATGAACATCATTTAAGTTGTCTTCTAGAAAGAGATAATTTTCCATTAGTTTTTCCGTCATTTCTAGAAATGAAAGTTTTGTTTCCACGTACACCATTTTGTCGTTTACTTTCCGAATCATACTTTCTATTTTCGAATATTTTCGTTAAATATTTTCTCGTCGATGTGAATGTGATGAATAGTCTCGTTAAAGTTCTTTATAACTGAGGTGGTTACACTGATTTGGTTTTTCAAAAGGTTTTCAATCTGCAGTTGTCGTTTGTTTAAACTATCTATACTGTTGGTGAAGTACTCGCCGTAGGCGGCGTCTAAGTTACCAGTTATGGCTTTGAAAATCCGGCGCCATCGATTAGTCCACGTTTGTACCTTCGGGTGTCCATGTGGATTTCAGTGAATTTGTTTTTGACAGAGTTTCAGATTTGGTTAAGTAAGTTGATGTGTCATTGAAAATCAATACCGAATACGTTGGTTGGGTGGACGTTAGTTTTTAGTTATAAAGTTAGTGCATCGAGAATTCTGTCGTTAAGAGTGAAAGCTTGTTCTAGAACGGAGAGATTTCTATGAACTACAAGAGTCCATTTGTGACACTGCTATACGTGATTCTTCATGATAATAAATCCCTATGGTGTTACTGATTGGCTTTATTTCAAATTGGGATGCTGCCGACCCGAACAGCAGGATGACCTTGTAAAGAAATCAGTCTTCTGTGAAAGGTTTCATACGGTCAAAGTTTACTTTGGTTTTTTGGTTAGTATGAGAATTTAGCAAAGTAGCTGAGTTTGTATATAGTTCTACTATTTGAAAGGGTCCTTTAAATTTATTTTGTAGTTTATCTTTGAACTGAGATTCGCGTTCGTAAACCTTGTCTTCTCCGAAAAATGTTTATCGAATCGAATTGAGGCTTTTTGTTTTTGAGTATCGGTTCTTTCGCGTGCTATTTTGTAATACTCTGAAATACGATTATTTAAGTCTCTGATGTATTTAGTAATCAAGTCCTTATTGTTATAGCAGGTTTCAGGTGGTCGGCTAGACGTGTGCCCGAAAACGACTTCATAGGGTGTGAACCCATGAGTTTTGTTAGCGGAGTTGTTGTAAGTAATAATCGCGTATGGCAGAATATTGAAGGGGTGTTCGTCAGGGTGCTCAGCTTTATGAATACGGATCATATCTAACAAAGTTTAATGAAAACGCTCTAATGATCCGTGAGATTGGGGGTGTCCTACACTAGAGTAGGAAAGCTCAATATCGAATAATTTGCAAAGGTCTTTGAGGAATGCATTGTGGAATTCACGAACGTTCCGAATTGTTGGAAAAACACTATGAGTGTACTAACGACAGTTTTAGCGGACTTGTCGCTAATCGGGTGGGCCTAGAAATATTTAGTTAATTCGTCTCAGATAGTAAGGGCATAATTTTTGCTAGGAACTTCGAGCATGTCGATATTTATTCTTTCAAAAGGGGTTCTTGGAGTTTCGGTTACAACTAAGGGATTGTCTAGGTTTTTTCGGAAAGCTGTAGTTGTCTGACAGATTTGACAATTTCTAATGAAGTTTTCTACGTCTTTTGTAATTCCTTGCCAGTTATACTTTTCGTTAATTCGTCTAATAGTTTCGTTGATCCCTCTGTGTATGTTGTTTTTATCGTTATGGAATTGATCTAGTATTATTGGCCTTTGATCTCTTCCTACTGTTTTTGTTATGTTCTGACACTTTATGTCTGTTTCTGCGAATATAAACGAAAGCATTTCGAGTATAGGTAGGTCTAAGTTATTTTCAACGCAGTATAGTTCAGAGTCAGTTAGAAGGTCTTTGCTCTTGTAAATAGAGGTAAATAATACCTCGTTCACAGTATCGAAATCAGTTGGTAAGGGAATAATGTAATATCGTCTTTTTCGAACGCTTTTACTATTGAAAATATTTTGATTTTGAATTGCTCGAAGTCGGCGTTATCTTCGAAAATATCCTCAAGAATTTGGTTATGGAAATCTTTTAAATTGCCAGATTGAAAGTAAACTAAGATATTTTTGTTTTCTCTATCAAGAAGTTTACAGTTGGAGTACTGAATTTTACTATAGTCGATAAGTGAGACGGTCTTATACCTTTCTTGGAATCTCCGAAATTCTGTAAAAATTGAGTTGTCCTCGTCGTCGGTTTCAAGTTGTTCTGTATCACTGTCTTCGTTTTCGTTTAAGGGAGTTATCGTGAAGTGTTGGAGTTTGGTGTTTGATTGGAAAGTCATACATTCATCAAAATGGTTAATTAGAATGCGTGAAAGGGCGTCTGCGTTCTTATTTACTTTTCCCGGTTTGTGTATAATTTCATAATCGTACTCCTCGAGTTTGAGGCGCCATCTGGCAAGTCGACTACCTGGATCTTTAATAGAAAAGAGCCACGTTAACGGGCGGTGTTCGATCAGAAGTTCAAATTTTCGTCCAAAAATTATTGGCATGAAGTGTTTAACGGCCCAAACAATAGCCAGAAGTTCACGCTCTATAGTGGAGTATCGGGTCTCAGCTTTGCAAAGGGTCCTAGAGCGTACCCGATTGGCAGATCTTTGCCCATTGGTTCCTGTGAAAGCACAGCGCCGATTGCAAATGCGGTAGCGTCAGTTGTCAAAAAAAGCTCATTGAAATCGGGATAAATTAAAATTGGTGTCGAAGTGAGGGCTTGCTTTAATTCATCAAAAGAATTAACGCATTCAGAACTGAAATAGAATGAAACATCTTTTTGGAGCAATTTTGTTAGTGGTTTTGAAATTTTAGCAAAATTGGGTATGAATCGACGATAATATCCGGCTAATCCCAGAAAGGATTTGATATCTTTTTGATTTTGGGGCTGAGGAAATTTCAATATACATTCTACCTTTGATGGATTCGGTTTAACCCCATCTTTGGTAATCAGATGTCCGAGATAGGCAACTTCTTTGCGAAGGAATTCGCACTTGTCGGGTTGGGTTTTGAGGTTTGCCTTTCGTAGGGGTTTAAAAACATCTATTAGACGAGACAAATGTTCGTTGATAGTGGGAGAGTATACGATTATGTCGTCCATATAGACGAGACAACGTTCGTTTTGAATTCCTAAAATAACCCTCTGGAATGTTGAAAGGGCATTCTTTAGACCAAAGGACATCCTTACGAATTCGTAGTGCCCATTCTCAACGGTAAACGCGGTTTTGGAAATGTCTTTTGGGTCAATCTCAAGCTGATGGGATCTTGAGGCGAGGTCAAGTGTTCAATCAATAGTGGCAAATGTTAGGGAGAGGGTATTTGTCATCGACCGTTAATTCGTTGAGTTTTCGATAGTCAACTACAACGAGCCATTTTTGCTTTCCTGAAGTGTCCAGTTTTTTCGGTTCTACCCATACAGGGGAGGACCAGGGCGAGTTTTAATGTCGTATAATACCTTCGTCTAGCATTTTCGTTACCTGGGATTTAATTCCTCTTTATGCATCTGAGGGTAGCGATAAGATTTCGTGAAAACTGGTCTAGAATTGTTAGTTTAGGTGGTATGTTTAATTTCGTTGGTGAATGACAGATTGTCTCCTTCGAGATAAAATATACAGTCAAGACATAGTTGCGATATTAGGTCGGATTCTTCTTTATTTAAGTGGTCAAGTCGAAGTTGATTGAAAATTTGCTCTTGTCGTTCTAGTATGTTGTTGTCTATTGATTGGGTTTGTGACATAGCATTCACACAAAATTTATAGTTTTAGTGATGGCATTTGCATTTAATACGGATGTCAGAAATTGGCCATTACTATCGACTTTTACTAGAGCATTCGAAAGATGGACTTTTTCAACTTCTGTCTGTTAATAAGGCGTCTGCATCTCTAAGGTTGCAAGTAAGTTTACAGATTTGCTCTGTACGTGGTTGAATGGAAATTGTGTTGACGGGGTTACATGAGTATTTTTTGGGGATGTCTTTACTGATTAAATCGTCTGTTACTTTATACAACGGAAGTGTTTTGAAGTTCGTTACTAGTTGCTTCTTATCGAAATCAACGATGCAATTATAATGTTCGAGGATATAGCAACCTAACAATCCATCGATATTTAATATTGCAAATGTAAACCTTATGAGGATTAATGATATTAAACGGGACGAGAGTCAATTCGTTGATATGAATTTTCTCGTTAGTTATTCCCTGGATGACAACATTTTCTTGGAACCTTTCCCTGAAGCGTTTGCAAATTTCTGGCTTAAAAATAAAGAGCCCTGCACCGGTGTCCACAAGAAGTTTGTAGGTGTTGGATGTATCGGTGATGTAATATAAGTTCTTAGAGTTTACGGACAAGAGGGGTCTTACAGAAATCTCTGTTCGATGATGTTCAGATTGGGGTCGAAGCTGTCTAAATTCAAAGTTTGAATATGCGATTGAAGGTTTGACATGTCCGGGGGTTCTGTTTGACGGGTAGTGTCCTGAAAATTTGTAGGAGAAATTTCGTCGTAGTTTTCAGAGTAATTTTCGCTCCTCTCGAACTCTGTTCTAAAGTAATCGTTCTAGTCATTCTGGGAATTGTCGTAGGAACAATAATCGTTATAGTCGAAATCTGTGTATTGGTACTGGTTGTGTGTTGGGTTCGAATAGTCTGTTCACTTCTATAATTTTCGAACTCATGATTATTTAGGTGATGAGTACGTTGTTGGCGGTAAAAATTAGGGTTCGGTTTAAATTGGTCCGTATTTGGGGGTTGATTACTTGTTGATGGGCGCTGTTGCTGGAAACTCCTATTGGTTTGAAAGTTTGTGTGATGGGATTGTTGATAATTTTGTTGATTTGAATTTTCGGCGAATGGATTAGGGCGAGGTCTTTGAAAGTTTTGTCCAAAACCTTGATTTTGTCCTAAGCTTTGGTTCTGTTGGAATTGCCTCGATCTAGTGATGCATTCATTAACTGAATGGCCCATTCTCTTACAGAATGTACAATGTTTTGGATGTAGCAATTGATTGGGTCTTCTGAAGGTCGAAGTTGTATTTTTGAAGTTAGAAAATTTTTGGGTTTCGAGATGGTTTAATTGAATTTCTCTTTTAATTCTAGAGATCACGGTTAAGGTATCTCTTGGGTCACTTGCTCGAATTAACTGTCGCATTTTTGGCTCTAGGCCTGTAAACAGGCTGTTTAGTGCCATAGGTTCAATGAGATCTATTTGGGCTTGTTTTTCCTTGGAAGTTATATTTTGTTTTGTGACTGCGGCCAACATTTTTGCCTGGTGGATCTGAATTCTGATTGAGAAAGTTATGGGTAATTCGAATGGTAATTGTTTCATTCACTGGAGATCCTGAATAAGTGCCGATAGGTCTCGACGGTCTCCGAAGTGGTTTTCGAGAAGAGTAATGATTTCACTTAGCAGGCTAGGGTTTCGTGAATTTACTAATTCCGCTGCCCTGCCACGGAGATTTTTTATGTGGAGTATAAGTAGGACCTGTTGGTTATCGGTCGCCATACTGTGGGCGGTGTTACATGATGTGATAAAAGTATTTAAAAAGATAGGGTTACCGTCGTACTCCGGTATTATCGCAAAAATCTCGGAAATTTTATAGGGTTCCACAGTTCGAGTGGCTGCACCTTGCCTTGTAGTGGTCATATTGTTTAAAAAATCAAGTATTTGCACAATATTAAGAGTCGAAATCAGATTATATTGTCAAATAAATGTGAAAATAAATAAATAATAAAATAATTAGATCAGCTTATATAAGTTGTCGTTCAAAATAATGGTAAAAATTTAATTTTTAATTATCAATATGTACCTAAATTGGTCAAAAATATTTTTTACCTTGCAGTTTTACTCAAAATAAAAGAATATATTAAAGGTAGAGATGTAATACGTTTAAAATCTTTAAGGAATATTAATGGATGTATCTTTGATGACAGAAATGGTGATTAAGTGTATCAATAAAATTAAATAATAATAACTTAATCCTTACAATTTAATTCCTGGCATGGACTGTTCTGTAAGTCGCTTCCAGTTGTGTCTCCAGAAAAAGGTTGATTGTCCCACGGAGGTTTGGAAACCACCACGACTAGTTATAGTCAGATTCTCGTGTTCTAGTTGTTTTGGAACATTCCTTCTGACTGCGCCAATTTTATATCTTCACAAACACAAATGCTTTTTAAAAAAATATATTTTTATTTAAAACACAAATTAAATATTGTACTTGAAAGTTACGTTAAATAATATAATTGAAATAAAAGAAAGCGATACACTTAATGATGCTCACAGCCATCGAATGTGCATTTATAAGCTACGTGTTGCATTGTCAGCAGTCAGCAGTTTTACACGTGCGATGGGCATTTGCGTATTTCCTGGGAATTGCTATATCGTGTAATATGACACCATGTGAACGACTCATTTGACCGGTTACACGATGTTGTCATATTATTATTCTAAGTATTGTTTACGACGTATATAACATATATAATATATGTGAAACATTTCGGTCATAAATTTATATTTTGTTGCAATTTCCAATGAACCTAAACAACTAAAGCATAGTACTTTAGAAATATACGTATAGACTTTTATTCTCGCGTGTGGGAAAAATAAATTAAATTGATCAGTTCATATAAAAACTAGAATCATATAGACAACCAAGAAAAAAGTTTACTTACCCGATATACACCCTCACTGTAATTTTTGAATATACATACAAACTTTTACTGCTCACATTTAATGTAATGGTCGTTTGCATAAAGTACAGTAAAACTAAACTTACGTACTATTTCGGCTAACTAATAACAATACTAGTAAATTACTAACGACAACCCTATTATAGAACTGTGTCCCTAAAGTATCTCTAAGTACAAAAAATTCACAATTATACTTATTTCTGAGAACTTTTAAAATAGGCTATACTTATGACCTAAGTACCATTATGCAAACTGCAAAGTTATATATATATATATATATATATATATATATATATATATATAGTCAAAGTTGAATGTCCAATTTTATGTAAGAAAAAACCTGTAAGTTGACATTGAGAATCATTTGTCAGTATTGACTACTTATTGTTTATAAATAATGTTATAGAAGTTAAGAAAAGTCATCGTTATTACACTGACATTCAGTAACAAATAATGTTAATAAGTTATTGGAATGACAGTACGAAATGCTAGTATGACTGTAGAAGTTAACCAAGACACATAATTCATTCAAGAAGTTTTCTTTAAAAGTATATAGTTTTATTTTAAGCATTAGTTACGAGCATTGTATACAGAATTTGTTCATAATAATAATAACTACAATTATGATTTTCAAAAATATTCTTTTAGTGAGTATCTGAATGGCATATTTGAATTAGTTTCTGAACAATTTGGGAGGTAAGCATCTATTTTGATTGTTTATGTGCGTTTTCTCTCCTCATAAAGGCATCTGAAAGACAGATAAGGTAAATAAAGAATATTTATCCATAAGGAAAAAAGTTGTACGAGGTAAAAGAATACAAACCAAGAAGGACTGTTGGATAAATGCCAACAAATTATTAATAAAGAGAAAAGGACACACAATTTTGAACTTACTGTTTTCCAAGTGGATCGTAGCAGATCCATTTACAAACACTTTTATTTAACTACTTCGGAAATAAGCCTAATGCATGTCTACCGAGTGAACTTGAATTTAGACATAATTGCAAATATACTTGTAACGTTTACTCACGATAAGCATATGAAACGTAAAATAATAGAAGAGAAAAATAGAGAGTATGAAGAACATCTCACATTTCTCACCTTTGGGATAAGCAACTTTTCTGATACTATATATATTTCTGATGAAGGTTCCCGACCAGAAACAATATATATTATATTTATATATAATATATATTGTCTTGCGTACAAAGGAATGACACCTCGAAGAGAGTATTCAATATCTCTGACAGGTGAAGTAACCTGAAAATTTTATCGTGACATTCTGTCCTAGGAGTTAAGGGAGAACAGTAATTACACGGAACGGCTCCAGATTCGGAACCTCTGTGTACTGATTCTCTTGAAAATCCTAGATGTCGGTCTTACATCTCGCGTCTTCAAATTTAACGAAATGCATCAAATGCATAAAGAAGTGTTCGAGAGGACATTCAATTGTGGGAAGCGCAACTGATGAAGGTTCCCGACCAGAAACAATATATATTATATTTATATATAATATATATTGTCTTGCGTACAAAGGAATGACACCTCGAAGAGAGTACTTATGGCTATTGTTATATGATCTTGTAATAACCTTTTTTAGGCGTATGCCAAAAGCCATGAAAAACAAAATGGTGGCAATTTTCTTATATTTTGCTGCAAGTAAACTATTTTTTTTAGTATGAAGGCCACACCCGACGCTTATGGCATTTTCCATAGCAGATTATTACTTTTTAAATTTAATATTGCACTTAATTTCATTGACGAGAAAAAGACGGAAAAAAATGTTGAAATTTTCCGGTCCTTAACCTTACTTAGCCACTAACAAACCTTATGGCAATTTTTTTATGGGCTACTCGCTATGTCAACTTTCATACTTCCAATTCACAGAAGCGAGATAATCACGGCACATTGTAACGTTTTCTTATGCTGCCGATACACACGTCTCTCGTCCGTAGGATGCCAGGTATAATTCGGGGATACTTTACAACCTTCCACTTACATAAAAAATGTATCGCGAGCACCATCTTTAACACACTCAAACAGATCTCTATACGTCCGTCGTCCGAAAAGACGATTAGGATTCAATCTACCAGTGACAAGAGCAAATTTAAGGGCATTTCAATATACAAATTTTAACAGTTGTTAAGTGTTATATCACTTAAAAACCTCCAGTAATTGAACTATGTCGTAAGCTTTCTTTCTTTCGGCATTTGCAGATTTACATTTTATTACTTTTTATTGCACTCCGAATATTTTGGCCTGCCAGTTATTGAAATTTCCTACTAGGAAACGACCCGAAACCATCGATCCCTTGCATCGAGCCACGCTTTTGTAGTTACCGACATTTGGCGGATAGGACTGACGGATCGAAAAACACCTGCATGAATAAAATTAACACCGAAGGCAAGCAAAAAAGGGTACAAATTGGTCGAAATATCTTTCATCTTCGCAAAATGTTTGGGTAGTTCAGGGAGTAGAATGAATATATCCATTCATAAAAACGCATTTTAAAGAAGGTTACGAACCCAACGTGGGTGGTCATATCTTGCGGACGAGAGACGTGTGTATCGGCAGCATTACAGGATCTCGCCCTTATTTAAACCCTTTAGCCACAGGTGACATTTCTGGCTATCGCCTTTTTTTGCTTGATTGCATCATAGTTTTCGATTGGTGAACAAGCCAGAAGCGAGAAAATTGCTCCAAAACATGTTTTTTTTTTCAGAAAATGGAAAACGATTTTTTCCTATGATAGCCACACAATTTTCCCGCAAATTTTGCGTCATTGTATTCAACAATAACACACTTTTCAACCACCACCGAGCCAGAAGCAAGAAAATAGTGGACCAAAATCTGTCACCAGCTGACGGTCTATTAAGCATTGCCATCTTCACTGTTCTCACAAGATTCTCACTTTTGTTCCATGTGAGACATACACATAAGCGTCCGACATTTATAACATGAAAAGACATTGCAATTGGTCACTTGTTATCGCAGTCATGAATGTTTGTGGGACCCGAGGTCATTATAAAAATAATATTGGACGAAATAATGCATATTGCTACCCCACCTAGTTGTGCTAAGAGCAGCAAGAATATATGTCCGGTAGTCTCAGTGAAGACGGGGAGGGGTTGTTTTATTTGAACGTATATGCCAAATTTTGCTTGGCGGATACAAATAAAGAGAGAAAAATAAGGGCGCCAGGTAGAAATAAAATATGTTGTAAAAGGAATAATAAACATGCAACAGGTCTAAAATATAAGTTTAATTAGCGCGAAAAATCTAGTACAAGGCGCTAAAAATATGCCATAGGGCACTCTATTAATGCAATCAGTCTTAGAATGTTAAAGCTAAATACACCTAAGGAAAAAATTAAATGAAACAAATATACACTTATGGGCGGAAATTCAAACTGTACATATAAATATGTGAGATCCTAAGGCTTCCAGTCGGTCGGACTTGCAAATATTACTATAATAGCCAATATTGAAACATTCCTCTAAAATACAATAATTCTAATCAATAGAATATTTAAATAAATCGCCAATATCAAATACTAAATTAATGGGAACCGATAATAACTGCCTGATATTTATCATTCAATAAAATTCAGAATTCCGACGTTGGGTGTCTCATCTATACTACACTCGAGCTCGAGGGTAAGTACAATCGATCAGTATAATAATAAACCCGATAGTAGGCTAGTGGTCTTTACTTTCGGTTAACAAATTCCATTTTACTACTTTCAAATCAAATACTAAGGCTTATATTATTGTAAAAATAACTGATAGGGAAACAGTAACCAGCTACACAAATTGTCACTTATCTGAAACCCCAGCTGAAGCTGAAGTTAGAGTTCCTTGCACTCACTCCACCACTGGAACTCTGATGAGAGAAACACCAGCAAGTTATAATACAGTGTTCGTGTATGCACCATCGACTAGTTCATCTGCATGCTAAGTCCATGATCGGCATGATACCATAATGCCTAACCAGATCTTTTTTCTAGGGTCGAAACAGAACAGCAAACTATATCCCCAATCTCACTGTACGGAAAACAAAACAAGAACGTAGCACGTAGAAGCAAACAAAAACAAAAGATGAAATAACGACAGAAGAAGAACCCTAAAAAAGAAGAAAATATCTATCAATAGACTGACAATACGAGAAATCGGCTAGTGTACAAACAAAATCACCTACCCTATCAAACAAAGGGGTTCCTTAACCAAAGGTTTCATTGTGAGTGTGGCCCCAAATACCATGACCACTCCGAAGAATGACGCAACAACAGAAGTTATCAAATCCTCAATGAGAGAAGTATCCCAGCAACAAATCAACAGTACTACAATAGGCTGAAATGTAGGGATTTCCATATAACTCCCGAACTGAGATGGCTTATCAAAAGCCAGTACTAGTAGAAAATCCCTAAAAACAACTGCACGACTTCTCCAGTTAACCTCACACATCTTTCTCCACGCACATACTTCCCGCCTTTTCGACGACAATGACAACTGTCAAAAACACAACGCCAACCACAAAATATTCGATAAATCAATTCGCTCTCAGCAGGTCGATTCCAGCATCCTTCAAAAATAAATCAGAACGAAACACAATAAATACGGCAAAATCAGCGCGCAAACGGTAGGTTATCGATCGCTAACAGAACAGGCGAATAAAAGCAATATTTTGGCCAGTCCTAAATGCATTCAGCTCTACTGAGTAACTACGAAAAAAATATAACATAACAATATGAATCTTTATTAAATGAAATGAACGACCCAATTTTGACCATAAAAATAATTAAGACTAAAATTAAAAACCTAAGATCCGTATACCATTTAGAGGTGAAAAAAATCAATAATTCGAAGCGATCTGGAGCTGGTGCTGATGATGTCTCGAAGCCATACATGCCATGGTTTACTAAAATGGCAGCATTCGCGGGAGACGAATATTTTCCAGGAGTATGCTTAAAATAAAAATGGTAATTTCGTGCAAATGTGTACTGCTGGAGATCACGCTATTTTAAAGCATGCTCACTACCATGATTTTTAATGAGTATGTCTGTCCGTACCTTAATGCTACGAAATCTCCTGTGATGTATTTCTGGCTGAGAATTATTCACCAGGAAAATTAGTCGAGCTAGATCCAAAATTCTAAAGAATTGTTCATTAGTTATAATATGTTCGCATGTTGTGTAAGACCTTTGACAGTTTTGAATAACCGCTGAGAATCGTTAACAACGCCTAGGCATCTGGGAACAAATAAAAACCGATCCAATGACATTCTTGTGTAAAATATATCAATTCACAAACCATTTGTAGCCCAAATATCTTGCAAATTTTCTTTCCCACCTCAAAATGAACCAGCAATTATGAGTAAACCAATTATAGACTAAATTTCTGTACTATCGGTTTTACAAATAATGCTTTTGTTTACATAATTAGAACTAACTTTCTCAATATAAATGTTAGGTCGTTTAGTTAATAATTTGAAAAGATCTAGAGACAAGTTGGCTATTTGGAGTTAAATTTGGTACTTGGAATATAAGTCATTTGCGCGATTTTAACATTTGTAGAGCCCGCAGTTTTATTATTTCTGTATTTTCCTGACATAGTGTCTTTCGGGTGTCGTTTTGGATACTTAATTATCATCTTCATTCTATCTCTTGACATTCTTCAAAATGATCGGACTCAATATCTGACCCAATATCTGTTCGATAGCGGGCTTCCTCTTTCCAGGTCTTTCCTCTTCTCGTACTGTGACGTGTCAATATAACCATTATCATCCTCTTCAGAAACTTGCAAAAATAGCCATTTTACATTTTTCTGTTCCTTTTCGTTGCCTAAAATAAATAATATTTGAAATTAAACAAAAAATATAACCTATTTACTTACCTGGGATATTCACACCACCCCGTGGTAAGAATTCACTATAATGTTACGAGAACTCATCCGGTAGCTGGTGTAATCGGCCATCATCTAATTGGTGGAAGGGACATTTTTCTGATTTTTCTGAGAATCCGAAATGTTTTGTCTCTCAACAGGCCGACCGCTTCCTTGAAGCTTCCAGAACACAGGAAAGAAGTTTCCCGATTGTTCGTTGACTTGTCAGAATAACTCCGAGAGAAATATATAAATACGGACAGCTGGCGATGGATTAAGTCAGTATTCGACAGCCGTGTAGTTAAGCAGAGATAAATTGTAAATAGTTCTGTGAGTATAAATTGTGTTAAAGTAGTAGTGGAGATAATTTAGAGTGATTTGCACTGTGTTTTTAAATAAATCCTAGAACTGAACTGAACCCGAGTGTGAAAATAAAAATATTACAATAAAAACAACCTTGCAATTTGTTGGATTATTACAATTAGACTGACAGGCGTCATAAGGTCCCGTTCGAAGATACTCAGCGTCACAGCGTGGTTGCCAAATTAATAACAAGATTTCCGAAATATATAGGTCACGGGGTGTTGTGGCCACCCCGCATACACACTTAAAGGTTAATAAACTTTTGTTTTGTACTATTTGCTACTATTCTTTGCATTATGACATTTTTTTATAACCAAAGGTCTAGGCATTTTCACAAATTTTGGGCTTTTCGAATAGTCGTACATTTACGTAATTTTTATGTTTATTTATTCGCCCTAATGTAAAATTTACTACATTCACAAGTAATTTTATAAATGCAATTTCTTGAGTTTTC
Source organism: Octodonta nipae (assembly GCA_034190945.1). Taxonomy (NCBI): domain Eukaryota; kingdom Metazoa; phylum Arthropoda; class Insecta; order Coleoptera; family Chrysomelidae; genus Octodonta; species Octodonta nipae. The sequence goes on along the minus strand of CM067216.1, from coordinate 159,495,278 downwards.
AGAGGTGATTTTTATATTTATTTTTGATAAAATTCATCTGAAATTTTCTAGTTTTGCATGTGATTTATATACCTAATATGCTGTTTACTGATATTGATATGGCTGTTGTAAGATGTTAATATTGTTTGAGGGAGTTGGTGCTCATTGTAGGGTTTGTTTTGTGTTCCGTTTTGTTTAATTGATAACTGTTAGAAATGCATATTTTATTTATATTTATTCATTGAATTTATTGATATTAGAATCGTTGACTTCGCTGCTCTTTTATATAAACATTTTTTATCTTATCAAGCAATGTATAGGGATGGGTAAAGTTAAAGTTCAGTTACGTACTTGTTAGTGTGCGTCGGTTTTCTGTAAACTATGGTATGATGACTGTTTTATTTTTTAAAATGTCTACAAAAGCTAGCTTCTTATTCTGTTTGATTTATAATGTGAACTGCATTGTTATTTCTTTGTTGTTTGTGTCGTTTAGTAATTCATATAAGTATTCAAGAGTTGTATCCTAAATAATTTCTGATTTTATATAACAGCAAGTATCCGTGAGAAGATTTCGCAATATCATATTAACGATATGACAATTCTCTATAGAATCCTGTAGGCGCTAAATTGCAGATTTTATCACGTCTTAAATTGTATAAATACTAAATAATTACCGGTCTCGTAGGAGATCATTATAGTAACTAGTGTAAGGCGTAACTCTGCCTGTTTAAAATTTGAAATTTGTATTTAAGTGAAAATATTTTTTTTTAAGTTAAATTTAAAAGAGTTAATCTAACAATTGGCGCAGTCAGTAGGATTGTTTAAACACAGTTTAGGCAATTCCTAAAAATTGTTGTGAATTTTAATTCTTCGTTAAACAAACGAACCCACGGTAAGCGACAGCAGCTGAAGGCCAAGGACACCAGGAACACGCACATACCGCTCACTAGTGTACCAGCCAACAGACGTCGATTGCCAAACGTAGCATTAGGGACCCTAGATTTAAGGACAAAAGCAGGCGACACCTACTGAGGCCAAAGGCATCAAGGAACACGCACCCTAGAGGCCGCTCACCGGTGCACTAGCCGCAGAACAAGTCAAATGCTTGGAAGGTACATGTAAGTACTGAAACGAATCATCACGAAACATTATTTTGATCATTTTAATAAATATTGATTTTTATTATTTTAATACATTGATTTTTATTATTTTATTACATTAATTAATATTGAACTACATACATTTTTATATCATTGATGTTCTATCGTTATAATTTTTAACATTTAAAACATTCACATACTAAATATCCACAAATATTCACACACTGATTTACACGTTACTGATCTCCCACAACCCATACCAACACCATCAACAACATCTGAACGAATTATAATTTCATCTATAATTCTGTATTTTGCAACATCTAAAAAACATATTTTAATACATTATGCCGGAAACAAGAGCGCAAGGTTCCGTTGAACCCTACAAATTATCCGAAATTTTTGCTATCATACCGGAGTATGATGGAAATCAAATTTTCTTGAACACTTTTATAACAAGCTGCAATACTGCTTGCAGCATGGCTGTAGATAATCAACTCACTCTAGTTGTACTACACATTAAAAACAAACTTCGCGGTAGAGCCGCAGAATTAGTAAACTCGCGTAACGCGGATAATTGGATAAATATTCGGACATTGTTAGAAAACCATTTTGGCGACTCAAGAGATTTATCGGCATTAATACAAGACCTCCAGAGGATGAGACAAACAAATGAGTCACCTCTGACTTTCGCAGCTAGATTACAAACGCATTTAGCTAAAATGTTAGCCCCCGTTAACAAACAAGTGCTAACAACAAAAGAGAAACAAGCCCAAAGCGACCTTATAGAAAATATGGCCCTTAATAGCTTATTGTTGGGTTTAGAACCCAAGATAGGACAAATCGTACGAGCTAGTGACCCTCGCGATATTTTAACCGCTGTATCGAGAATTAACCGCGAATTACAAATACACCATTTAGAAAACCAACAGTTTCAAGGCGTCAGACAACCACCAACTCCAAACCGTAAACCCAACAATAAAACAATGCTCATTTTGCAAACGCTCAGGCCATACGTATATCGAATGCCAGGCAAGAATGAGACAACAAAACCCTCCTGGACAGAATTTTCGCCCACAATTTCAAAATTTCAGAAACACTCCACAATCTATGCCTTCAACAAGTACACAACCGCGACCAATAAACCAAGTTCCCTCAAATTCAAATCAAACCCCACAAGCTTCAGGTCAATATCGACCAAATCCTAATTATTTCAGACAGCAAAGAACTCATCATGTAAACAATCTCGAATACTATGCACCATACGACCACTACGATACCGCATATGAACAACAATATGACCGGTATGATTATCAATTGACTGACGACCCTCATCAATACAACTTTTCAGAAAATTACTCATCTGTACCCGATGAACAATACGAAACAGTGACTGACGAATATGTAAACTATCCCTCCTATGAACCAACATTAGACGAACCAAGACACCGAAATTTTCGCGAACCCCTAAAGAATTCGAGCCCACCCGAATTGGAAGTACCAATACTTCAAATGAAATCCCTGAACTTACAAGAAGTTCAACCCAACTCTTTCAAGACAGAACAGCAATTTCTGTAAGACCACTCCTATCCGTTAATTCGAAAAACTTATTTTATATTACTGATGCTTCCAATTCTTACAAACTTTTAATCGACACAGGTGCAGGACTTTCTATTTTCAAACCCGAAACCTGTCAACGATTCTCCAACAGATCCTCAGAAAATGTCGTAATTCAAGGAATTACAAACGAAAAAATTTTAATTAATGAATCAACTCTCGTACCCTTCAATATCAACGATCCCCACAAAGTCTATATTTGTAATTTAGATATAGAATTTGATGGACTCTTAGGATCAGACTTTCTAGAGCATTACGATTGCGTAATCGATTTTAAAAATACCCAACTTATAACCAACTTCAAGTCACTACCCCTATACAAAGTAACTAACGAAACTAACAACCCTAACTCGACACTCTCTACTCCACCAAGCCAAAATTTAACGAATTCCTCAATAACTCAAATTAATATGGTAACTATTGAACCACGAACCAAAAAAATCTATAAATTCAAAAGCAACCTGAAAAATACTGATGCTATACTAATAGGAACCGAACAAGACAAAGTTCACATCCCAAACGCCATAGTAAAAATTGACAGCAACGGCGAATTTTTAACATCCGTTCTAAACGCGAACGCCATTCCAAAAACCTTCGTTTTCAAAAAAATAATATTAGAACCTTTACAAACGGATAACGTTTACAGTTTTAACAAATACCAAAATACAAATATACAAATTGACAGACGAAACGAAATAATCAACCAACTTCGCCTCGAACATTTAAATGACGAGGAATGCGAACTTATTACTCAACTCTGTCTCGAATTCTCAGACATCTTTTACTTAGAAGGTGACCAGTTGACATTTACTAACGAAGTGAAACACTCTATCGATACCAACAATTGCAAACCAATCTTTACTAAGTCCTATCGTTATCCCCATATCCATAAAGAAGAAGTTAAGTCACAAATTTCTAAAATGCTTGACCAAGGCATAATCCGCCCTTCTAACTCTCCCTGGTCTTCCCCAGTCTGGGTCGTACCCAAAAAATTAGTTGCTTCAGGTAAGCAAAAATGGCGTGTAGTCGTAGATTACCGCAAACTCAATGACCAAACCATAGGCGACAAATACCCTCTTCCAAACATTTCCGATCTATTAGATCAACTTGGACGTTGCCAATACTTCACAACTCTCGATCTTGCATCGGGATTCCACCAAATCGAAATCGAACCCAAAGATATCCAGAAAACTGTATTTACCGTAGAAAACGGACATTTCGAATTCGTCCGAATGCCTTTTGGATTAAAAAATGCCCCGTCCACTTTCCAACGCGTCATGGACAATATACTTCTAGGAATACAAAACGAAAGATGTCTTGTCTATATGGACGACATCATTGTCTTCTCGCCCACAATTCATGAGCACACCCTTCGACTCACAGAAATTTTCAAACGCCTTAGAAAATCTAACTTAAAAATCCAGCCCGATAAATGCGAGTTCCTTCGCAAAGAAGTGGCATATTTAGGACACCTCATCACTCCCAATGGCGTAAAGCCAAATCCTAATAAAGTCGAATGTATAATAAAGTTCCCTCAACCACAAAATCAAAAAGAAATTAAGTCATTTTTGGGATTAGCCGGTTATTACTGACGCTTTATCCCAAACTTTCCAAAAATCTCTAAACCCCTCACGAGACTACTTCAAAAAGATACACCATTAATTTTAATTAATATTAATATATCCAAACTTTAATGAACCATTCGTCTTAACTACAGAGCAAGCGCTTTTGCAATTGGTGCTGTATTGTCACAGGGACCGATAGGTAAAGACCTACCTATTGCATACGCCTCCAGAACTTTATGTCAAGCGGAGACTAGATATTCAACGATTGAACGAGAACTCTTAGCCATTGTATGGACTGTCAAAACATACAGGCCGCTAATTTTTGGCCGTAAGTTTCAACTAATCACCGATCACCGCCCGTTAACCTGGCTTTCTCCAGGTAGCCGACTCGCAAGATGGCGACTAAAGCTTGAAGAGTATGACTATGAGATAATATACAAACCCGGTAAAATCAACAAAAATGCAGACGCCTTATCCCGCATAAAAATCAATAACTTTAACAAATGTACTAAATTTCAATCAAAACATGAACTAGTAACATTCCCAATACTACCACTTAATGAAGACTCAGATAGTGACGTCCCCGAAGACGAGAACAACGAAATCAATCCGGAACACGTATCTCGCGAATTCAAAACCTTTCTAGAAAGATACCAAACTACTTCCCTGATAGATTACAGTGAAACTCAATTTTCCAACGGTCAACTTCTCGATAAAGAAAATAAAAACATCATTATATTCCCGCAACATTCAAATCTCCAGGACTTTCACAACAAAATATTTGACATCTTTGAAGAAAATGCAGACTTTCAAACTTTTAGCATTAAAGTTTATTCAAGTAAAACTGTACGAAAAAGAAAATACTTTATCATACCGATTCCATCCGATCCGGAAATTATTAACGAGGTATTATTTGCCTCTCTCTACAAAAACAAAAACCTCTTAACACCTCAGGTAACCTATTGCGTAGAGAACAACATTGACCTACCCATATTAGAGATGCTCTCCTTTATATCCGCAGACGCTGATATAAAATGGAAAATTTGTCAAAATATTACACAAACTGTCGAAAAAGACCAAGTAATACTTGACTGATTCCACAACGGTAAAAGTAATATCCACCGTGGAATAAATGAAACAATTTGCAGAATCAAACAAAAATTTAATTGGCCCGGCTTAACTAAAGACGTAGAAAACTTCATCAGAAAGTGTGTTATTTGTCAAAAGACAAAGGCGTATCGTAAAAACTTAGATAATCCACTTGTAATTACTGAAACTCCTAGGACACCTTTCGAGAGAATCAACATCGATATCCTCGAAATACCACCCAAAAACTATGCACTTACTATCCGTGATGAACTTACCAAATTTTCACAAGCTTACCGTATTGGCGATAAATCAGCCAAAACAGTCATCAACACTTTATTACTTTACTTCCAGCTTTATGGAACACCCCTTCGCATACAGTGCGACTACGGCAGAGAATTCGAGAATGCCCTACTCAAGGACCTCTGCAAACTTTTTGATATTAAACTGTCATTTTCCAGTGTAGGACATCCACAGTCCAATGGCTCACTTGAGCGTTTTCGTTCGATACTTCTAGAAATGATAAGGATTCACAAATCAGAAAACCCTGATGAACACCCGTTCAACATTTTACCTTATGCTGTGATAGCATACAACAAATACAACAGGTAAAACCCATGGTTTCACGCCATATGAACTTGTATTTGGCCACACATCCAGCCGACCTCCCGAAACACCAACAAGAGTTAATTTCCAAATATGTTCGTGACCTCAACTATCGCATATCCCATTATTACAGAATTGCTTGCGAACGAACAGCTCAAAAGCAAAAAGCAAAAGAAAGATTCGATAAGCACATTTCTGAAAACCCTCCAAATTACCAAATCGGCGACAAAGTCTATGTCAAAGAATCACAACTTAAAAATAAACTTGAAAATAAATTCAACGGACCTTTTCAAATTTTGGAACTCCATAACAATTCCGCAACCCTTCTAAACTTAGCAACTAATCAAAGGACTAAAGTTAACTTCGATAGACTGAAACCTTATTCAGAAAGCTAATTTCTCTTCCAGATTTTACTTGCTGTTCGGATCAGCAATATTACACTTTGAACTGAAAACAATAAACAACACTCTTGGTATATACTACCATGACGAAACGAGGATCGTCGTATCAAACTACAGATGGACTCTTCTAGCCCACCGCAACTTATCAGCACTAGAACACACTTTTACAACCAATAACCGATTACTTGATATTTTAACTGATACAGTAAGTCTCGATGTACATTCTATGAATAGTTTCAGGTCTGAAATACAAACTCATATCAGTTTGTTAACACAAATTTGTAACTCTCTCAAAGAGAATTTTTTTAACAGGTAATTTAGATGCCTCAGACGGTGAGTTTTACACAAACAGCATTAATAGTTTGAATCAAAAACAATTGCAAATTGAAAACATAATGAAAAATCAAATGAGCATCACAACTTCAGTTATAAAAAATTTCAATGAGACCATCGCAAAATTACAAATAGATGAAAAGACCTTTAACAAAGACATTAACCGGATTCGAAGAACTATCATTCACCTCGCTGACAAAAACGCGTATATCGAAGCTAAACTAACTTTTCTCGAGATTTGTGAAAAGTTGATGGAAAACTACCTCTATTTACAAGATAACTTGAACGATTTACTCAATGTTATTACCTTTGCAAGACTGAAAATTATACATACATCAATCTTAACTCCAGAACACTTTGTAACAGCTCTACAAGAAATTTCACAAAATTTAGTAAAAAATAATTTACCTCTTCCGGTAAGATATTCAAATGTTGTCAAATATTTAGAGATTATAGATCTTGAAGCTTTTCAAACACGTTCAGATCTTGTCTTTGTTCTCAAAGTACCACTCGTAGAACAGCAACCCTATACCGCTTTCCATCTTTATCCTACCCCTATTTATGACGATAGAACAGGCTTACATCATGTACTTCAGCAGTTCACCCAGAAATACATTGCGAGAAATGATGATTCTTTAATGTACATCCCAATAAAGGATTTAATTGCGTGCAAACCGCTACACTTTCGCGAAAAACTCTGCTCCGAATTGTATGCTTACCCTATAGACACTAACGCTCAACTGTTGAAAAACTTTAAAAATGTGCCGGAAAATTGCAAAAGTTCCGTTATTTTCAGTCAAGGCTATAATGTGCAAAAACTTGAATCTAATACGTGGCTAATCATAATTTCAGAACCTATAGGAATCACTATAAACTGTGCAGAAATTGATGTAAAAACTGTAACTATAAATAAAAACTCAATTCTCAAACTTTACTCGGAGTGCAGTGCTTTTATCGGCATCACAAAGGTACAAGCCGAAAATCGGAAATTCATAAATATTACTGATAATTCCCATCCAGTTTACATACCTTATAACTGTTGTAAACCTATACAAGATAAAGTCAAAGTTTCAGAACTCAAACCCTTAAAACTGGACCAGCTCAATATCGAAGAATTAGATATAGCCAGTGATAAACTCGACCAATACTCTAGAGACTTAGATGACTTAATCAATCAACCATTTATAATGACAATATTTCATGGTTCACATATGTAACGATTGCAGTTATAATAATCATAACTGCCTACATCATATACCGCACCATTCATAAGAAATTACAGCTCGGAAGAAGAAACCGTTCTGCACAACATACGCCACAACCGACCAAAAGAAGTTTTAGGCACTTCATTCCAAAACTTCGCCCGACTTTGGACATTCCCGAAAAAGACATTGAATTGAAAGAAACTGCTTAATAAAATATGTACTTTTTCATTCACGATTTTAAGATTATATTTGGACTATTTTAATTGCAATATTATTATTTTATTATTATTTACTTTTATATTGTTTTATCATTATATTCGTAACCTATTTTATATTATTATCCACTTTATCGTATTTTGCTTATTATCATGTTCATGCTTTATTTTGAGATTATTATTTTTATGAATTATTAGATATTAACTTATTTCAGACAATTGTTAAGGCTTTACGTTTCACTTCATTTAAATATCATATTACATTTTAATGTTATTTCAAAAAGTTGATGCTATACCATCAACTTTTCATTTGTGATGGGAGTTGTTATATCATAATTCATACACACACGTGTTGCTTACTCAGCAAGTATCCGTGAGAAGCGTATCATTTACGATTTCGCAATATCATATTACGTTAACGATATGACAATTCTCAGTACAATCCTGTAGACGCTAAATTGCAGATTTTATCACGTCTTGAATTGTATAAATACTAAATAATTAACGGTCTCGTAGGAGATCATTATAGTAACTAGTGTAAGGCGTAACTCTTTGAAATTTGTATTTAAGTGAAAATATTTTTTTTTAAGTTAAATTTAAAATAGTTAATCTAAAATATATATATATATATATATATATATATATATATATATATATATATATATTGATATTAATCAACATTATAGTCAATATATTGTTACTGACAAACATTAAATCTATTATATTGCGGAATTACTAAATCTATTAAAAGGCCTCGCACCAAAAAATCTTTTTTAACAATAACCGCTTGCATTAAAGCGAGTAGAAATTCAGCCTCTTATGAGCAGTGGCTTTTGTTATCCAGTTGGTTTCTCTATTGAAACATCCTATTGAATTACAATCATTTTTACATTACTACATTACCATATTCACTGTTTCTATTCGATTGTTACTGTCATATTGATGGCAGACATACCATATCCGCAATTGAAACAATACGTACACCAATTTTTTTAATCGACGTGAACTCTGACGTTTCCTAACCCAATTAGTGTAATGCGGTACACATTTCTCATTGTCTAATGGGATAATTGGCTCTATTATTCTACGCTTACAACCATCTGGATCATATATCATATTCATAGGAAGGTGTACTACCTACCCTTAAGAGATTGTTAATCATTAGGGAGACAATCGATATTTCGTTTTGTTACTTTAGGGTATGAATTGTGTATGCAACATAGGCGTGGTGACGTTAATTCATTCTAATTATTTTTGACAGTGTTCTAAATTAACGGAAACCGCATTTATTTTCAATCAAACATATAAACTTAGTTTTTGAACAACAATGTACTAATATTCAAAATGTCTGTACCTACTTTTAATCCATTGGAGTTGGACAATTTTAAAACACAATAGTCCCTTGTAACTAATAAATATTTAAAATTTTACCATCTAATCATTCTATGAATAAGTAAATGTTTCGCTGTTATTCGTTCCCTTCGTTTTAATCGTAATTTTTATATTTCCCTCGATCTTGCATTTTTTATTGTCTGGCAAATGATTTGACAATTATAAATTGACCTGAACAATTATTTTGTTCGAATACTCTCTTTTAATTGTGATGAGAGTAATTTTTAAGGTCGCTTCCTGTTCTTAACTTTTCAAATCATGTCATTATTAAAAAACTTAAACTCAACTCAAGAAACTTTCTAAAGATGTTTCCTTTAGTCAAACCTACATAAACTATTTCATTATTTTTGGGAAGTTATTTGTACATAACTATTTAGGAAATGTTTAGACGAAGGCTCATTAGATAGATGTCTAGAGCTGCAGATTTTGGACCAAATATAAATTGGAAACCTATTTGCTTGTCACTAGGCATATATGGCAAACCTTAACCTTTCTTAATGAAGCCGAATGTTCCAAATACACTGGCCCTATTCCAATAAGAACGGGTATTTTCAAGGGAGACTCCCTTAGGTCGCTGTGGTTTTGGCTTGCTATGAATCCACTGTCACATAAAATGATATTGTGGAATTTTAAGTTGAGTCCCATACATCAAAAAACTCACAGCTGCATGGTATGCTTAAGTTAGTAGAAGAGTTTTCTAGTGATATCATATGCAATTTGGCCGAGAGAAATGCCCGCTTATTAATATTGTTAAAAGCAAAATACAGCAAGAGCTGTAATAAATTAGAGATGGCCCTTCAATGGAGCTCTGTCGATCGTACAACATTGTGGCAATGTGAAGGAGAAAGAGGATTAGTAGATATAACTGGAAATATATATATATATATGTTGCATAATAATTTCCAGAAACTCTCAGAATTTCCTGATCAACATTATTGCAGTTGACAGAACAAGTTCAATTGCACCACCAGTTAAAGAACAGGCTCTTCGTAAACGTGGCATGCATGATTTCTGGTCATGTTTCCATAAACAGAAGGCATTTTAAGTTGAGTCAAGTAATTACAAGTAATAACTATCTCAAATACATCGTTCAAGATCTTTCTACAAAGAAAGGCAAAGGTAGATAAGGTTTCCAAAAATTAGAACCAATTTAGCATATCACAGATTGTTGTCAGTAGGATATAGACACCGGTATTAAGAAACCAATAAAACCAAATCGCAAATACAGGTAAGTCGATATTTTCATTAAAGAACTTAAATAAATGATAAAATAATACACAACAGAAGCTGTTTTTGTTTTGAAATTTCATTAATATGTTATTAGAAGGACTTTTGAGTTTTAAATATTTAATGATGATTATCATTTTTATTGTTGTTGATTTAAAACTTTATTAATGATGTCAGAGAAAATCTTTTGAGTTTTATATGGTTAATTGTCAGATTAGTTGTTAATTTATTTTGTTAATATAACACAAGGAAAACTTTTGAGTTTTATATTTTTTATTATCGTTATTATTTTGAAATATTATTGATATGAATATATTCACTGGAATTTGGGACAACCATAGCCCAAATTTGCAAGGAGCAGCCTTTGGAGAGGACAAGCATCGGCAAACCAATCGTCGCCCTTATAGATAGTTCCGCAACACAGGGATTTGGGACAAGCATTGCCCAAATTCGCAAGGAGTGTCTTTTGGCAAGGACAAAAATTGCCGACCTGAAAGCTGACCCTTATAAAATGCGCTTTGTCGCAATTTTAATGTAAATGCAATAATTAATGCTTTGGAATAATTTGTCCACAATACTTGAGAATTTAGAAGATACTTTACCTGTAGCTGACTCTCTAGATCCTCTAGAAACTATTGAACGTATTGATAATTCATATTTTTCTAATAGAAATATTTCAAGACCCCATTTACTGCCTCAAACTAGTAATACAATGGCTCTATTTAAACCAGAATATTTACACTGCATCTCCGAATTTAACGGTAATCCTAACGAATTGAACAGATTTTTAGGTGCAACCACATGGTTAGATTTAAAATCACTTCTAACGAGAAACTTCTCTGATCAAAGAGACGAAGTATGCCTAATTCGTGGTTTAGTTATGCTTCGACAAACGCTTAACGAAAATGCAACAAATTCTATGATAGATGTTTAAACATTCTCCATTTACTCTGTAGTTATGTAAATGTACACGAGACTACCGAAGAAGCTAAACGACTTAAACGAGACCTTTACCAAAATTTGACTTTAATAACATTTCTTTCTGGTCTTAAAGATCCTCTTGGCACATATATAAGATGCATGAAACCATCGACACTTAACTAAGCTCTACAATTTGTCCTGCAGGAAGAAAATGTACATTATTTCCAAAATTTTTCAATCAAAAATTCATCTAAACCGAATTCAATGCCTAATTTACAACGACCATCAAATCAACAGACTTTCTCAAACTCAAATTATTCACGTCAACCTTTCAGACAACAAAATTTTTCAACACAACCAATTTCGACCCCAAGCTTTCAAAGGAACCAATTCCCGTCGCAACCAATTAATATCCAACCCGATAAAAATTATGTACCCCCGAAACTACCGTCAGGTTCAAAAATTTTCAAACCACTTCAACCATCAAATGTCTGGATACCTAATCCAAATAAGCAAATTCCAGAACCGACTCCAATGAGTGGTATTTCACATAATCCATCTCAAATACGACAACAACCATTTCCCTATCCCAAAAGGAGACCTGAACAACTTTTCAACACCGAAACAGACGACGTCTCCCCCGATGACAACTTAGGGTCAGTGCACAATCAATATTACCTTGACAGAGAATGCGACAACCTTACAAATGAAAATTTTGATTTTCAACTAAATATTGATGACGAAAATGAAAATTTTCCGATTTCACCTCCCAACAAAATTTTACAATAACAACACCTGTCATAACTTTTAACAGGATTTCCTCAAATTCAAGCGAGTTACCATAAATTACTATACCAAAATATAATTTAAAATTATTATTAGATTCCGGATCAACGAAATCATTCTTAGATCCTGACATTGCTTTCAAATTGTTCCCAGATGCAATAAAAAATGATCCATTTATTGTTTCTACCGTATTCCAGAAATCAACGCACAAACATAGTGTATGTATTCCCGCTTTCGATATATTTAAATTAAAGAAACGTACAGATTTAAAATTTTACCTTTTCAAATTTCATGACGTGTTTAATGGCCTTATCGGTATAGACAACTTAAAACTTTTGCAAGCTGTTATAAATTTTGAGATAGGATATTTAAATAGCCCTTATACAAATATCATCAAATAAATGATAATAATTGTCATTCAATAAAAGTCTCGCAACGATTTGAACAACTTATTAAGATTAAAACCTCAATTGCGAATGGTGACATAGTAATAACTCATCAAAAATTTCAAAATTGCGAAATTCCTTCAAGTTTAACAAAAGCCAAAGATGGTTATGCTTTAACAACCATATTAAAAAATACAACTGAATACGTTACTTTAGATTTTTCAAAACCTATCAAAGTAGAACAATTTAAAATGTCAGATTTTCAGCATATAAACTTAAATAATTTTAATCTCTCTCAATAATGAAGAAAAGTCTCAGATCTTAAAATTATGTAAAGAGTATTCTTATGTATTTTATCAAGAAGATACCTTTACAAAAAAAATCAAACATCAAATTCGCACATCAGACGAAATTCCGGTTTACAGCAAATCCTATAGCTATTATCCTTATAATCATAGAGCAGAAGTCCAAAACCAAATCACAAAAATGTTGGATTCAAACATCATACGTCATGTCAATTCACCATGGTCATCACCGATTTGGATAGTGCCAAAAAGGCTGATGCATCTGGAAAGCAGAAGTGGAGAGTCGTAATCGATTTTCGAAAACTGAACGAAAAAACGATTGATGATAAATACCCACTCCCCAACATTACGGACTTGCTAGATAAACTTGGAAAGTGCCAGCCAATATTTTACTACCTTGGACGTAGCCAGCAGTTTTCATCAAATCGAAATGGATAACAACGACATCGAAAAAACCGCATTTAGTACTGAACAGGGACATTACGAATGTCTTCGTATGCCGTTTGGACTGAAGAACGCTGCAGCGATCTTCCAACGGGTCAGGGATAATATTCTGCGTGTCATACAAAACAAAAAGGCACCACAATATTTGGACGACATCATTGTTTCTTCATCATCTCTACAAGAACATATCGAACGATTAAAAGCCGTGTTCAAAAGACCAACAGAGTCAATCTTTAAGATTCAATTAGATAAATCGGAATATTTGAGAAAAGAAGTTGCCTACCTAGGGCACATAGTCACCCCCGAAGGCGTGAAACCCAATCCAGACAAAATCAGTGCAATCAAGAAGTGTCCGATACCCAAAACTACGAAACAAATCAAAGGATTTCTAGGACCTCTGGGATACTATCGCCGATTTATCAACGATTTCGCCAAATTGACCAAATCTCTTACAAAGTGTCTCAAGAAAGGTGCAAAGATCGAGCATAACGAAGAATTCATGACGTGCTTTGAAACCAGCAAAAATATTCTCTCGAATGAACCTATCCTTCAATATCCGGACTTTTCGAAAGAGTTCAATGTAACAACTGACGCTTCGAACGTCGCTCTTGGAGCGGTACTATCCCAAGGACCTATTGGAAAGGACCTACCAATAGCTTATGCTTTTCTTAACGAAACGGAACAGAATTATTCAGTAATAGAGAGAGAACTTTTGGCAATCGCATGGGCTACCAAGACCTGGAGAAATAAAATTAATTTAATTTGTGATCATAAACCTTTGCAATGGCAATTTTCATTGAAAGACCCTACTTCCAAACTTATGAGATGGAGAATAAAGCTCGATGAATTTGATTATAAGATTATCTACAAGAGGGGCAAGTTAAATTTAAACGCGGATGCGTTATCCCGGATCGAAATCCATGCCAAAGAATCAGACACATTTTGGAACCAGTTCGACGATATTTTAGGTGTCGACCCCGAAAATCGCGTAACTTTCAATTATCAACCTGAAAGAAATATTGAGAATAGTCAAGGCCCGAGCCAAAATCCCGCCGAAATTGAAGTCAACGATAATTCATCCATGATCGTCAACATAGATGAACCCGAAATTCCCCAAGAACAAGAAGATCGGGCACCAATTCAAAATCCTGACCAGACAGAAGATGGCACTGTACATTCAAACGCAGAACATCACCCGATGGTTGATATACCTATTTTGGACACCGCAGTCAATTATGGACAACATCAAATTTTAATACCATCTGTCCATCATTCACCAGCAACCCCAAAAATAACAACAATAAACAACGAATAACCATTCAAATATCGGAATAACTTTGAATAAGATTTTGTTAAAATTTGTAAAGGAATAGATTGCACCAGGTTTACAATATTACTTGTAGTTTGAAAACTCACAAATTTATGAACCATTTTCTGTTGCCTTACAACGACACTTCATTTGGCCCTCATTAAGATTTAAGAGATGCAAGAAAAAATTAATAGATGTGTGGAAGAAAATGAAGAAATAGAAAGAGTCATTAAAAAATACCACGAAGGAAAGTCAAACCATCGAGGTATCGACGAAACACCATCAAAAATTAAAGAAAAATATTACTGGCCACTTATGAAAAAATCAATACAAACTTTTATCAATGAATGTGAAATTTGCCAACAAAGTAAATATGATCGAAACCCGATTAAAATGCAACTTAATATTACACCAACAGCTGAAAAACCATTTGAAACAGTTCGTCTCGATACTTTTACATTTTGAGCAATCAAAATTTTTAACAATTGTTGACAGCTTTTCAAAACATCCTCAAGCATATCCTCTTGTTAGCGCAAATGCAACTGAAATTGCTGATAACCTTCTACGATTTTTCTCTCATCACGTTATTCCAAAATTATTTATTGTTGACAATAGAACTGAATTTAAAAATTCTGTCATATCAGAACTATTGAATCTTCATAAAATAAAATTTTTTTTGTTCCCCAAATCATCCCCAATCGAATGGAATTATTGAAAGGTTTCATTCAACAATTATTGAACACTTGCGCATTTTAAACACACGCGGATTTTTGAAAACTCCTGTTAAAATGAAAATGATATGTGCTATATTAGCTTACAACAATTCTATTACTAAATTAAAACCCATCGACATAATCAACGAACATATCAGTAGTAATGACGCATTTAACTTAGAAATAGACGGTGTAATATTAAACGACTATGTTAACCAAGACAAAGACAAAGCAAAAGTTTTATATGAAAAATTAAATTCCGTGCTGATAGCGCATAACGAACAAGCAATTGAAAACTTAAACCGAGTTCGTGACAAACCGGAGATATTTCAACCGAACCAAAAGATCTTTATAAAAAAGCATATACGCCAGAAACACGCGAATAAGTTTGACAAATCTTGCAACCTTGTAAGTGTAAATGAAAACAAAAAGACTCTTTTCACAGAAAAACAACAGAAAGTTCACATGGACAATGTAAAATGACTTCTTAAGAAACCTTATAATTTTAGAGACTAAGATAGTTTTAATTGTTTTTCAGACTAACCGGCGTTTATGGCTCCCAAGATAAAATTCTGTTAAGAAATCTTGACGATAACACTGGCATTATACCAGTACGACTTGGCTCAGCAAAACTAACACAATATTCACATACTCTTATTCATTATTACGACTTGAATTTAATTGTACTGAAGTAAATAAACTTCAAGACAAATCATCAAAATTAATTAAGTTCATTGAAACTAATCCCACATATAAAATGAGTGCATCTAACTGGCTCAAAATTCTAAGATTTTTAGATGAAAGGGTAGAAAGTAAATTATTAGAAATAATTCTACATCCTGGTAAATTAAAAAGAGGTTTAATTAATGCAGTCGGTTCAAATTTTAAAGCAGTGGCAGGAGTTCTTGATGAAGAAGACAGTAAACGTTATGATAAATTAATTCAAGAACTACAAAATAATGAAAATAAATTGGCAGCAAACATAAAAAATCAAACACAACATCAAATTAAGCAGATAAGTCATAATGGAGAACTTTTGGAAGAAAAGATTGGGCACATTGCCGCTATAGTCGCGAGTGTTCATTATAATATAAACAATATGGTAATAATCGATGTTCTAAATCAAATTTCAATTATATTATTGATCTTACAGGACATTGAAAATTCACCAATATTTGCAAAGCTAGATACAATGCATCCTAGTATTATAAAAACGTCTGATCTGTTCAAAGAATTGGAATCATTGCAAACGAAATTTAATATTCAATTTCCAGTCAAAATTTCTTTAGAAAATACATAACAGTAGATTGTTTCATTCTCAATAACAGAATTTCATACATATTACACGTACCTATTGTTTATTCACAAATATTTGATTTGTACCACCTTTACTCTATTCCTGTTCCTTATAAGAGTCAGTTCAAGGGAATAATTACAAAAAATAAATATTTGCTAACTAATAAATTGCACTATTAATTTAATGGCAAACCCTACGTTAGCTGAGACCACAAGACTTTCTCTGTAGCAAAGTTGATCTCATGGACATCATCCAAAATAGTTCTACTTGCCGCGAGGTTCCAATTGCTGTATCTCAGACCACCTTCAAAAAGTTAGAAAACAACAGGCAATGGATCGCAATCTTCCCTGAAGAAGAAACCCTGAGTTGGCGATGTCATCTACAACAAGAAGTAACCAAACTTAAACGACATTTCTCATAGACCTAGCAAACAGCTGCCAAATTTCTACCAACATCGAAACACTGATCAACGAGAAGTACCCGGAGAGCTCCAGTCAACCAATCATGTTCCCAGAGTTCGATACGGAGACGCCTCCTATCCCCACCAACTTCAGCATCAACTTGGAACACATTGAACTTGATGAACTGCATACAATGCCTACAAGTCCGGATTCATCCAGAACCAACCAGCCCTAGAGTTCACCTCTCCTTATTCCAGTATCAGTATCTGGACTGTACTCACATATATTGTACTTGTGGCCATACTTGGATATTTTGGTTACATGAAAATGGTAATATAGTTCTCACGTCCAAAACCAAGGACCAGAGTGACCAAAGCACAACCTGTAGAAGAATTGGAAATCGATCAAGTTCGCCTTCCTCCTTGTTAACATCGGAAATCGAATCTGCGTAGGGAGGAATTATATCACCATCTTCCAAATAAACCATATAAACAATAGGCCAGGCAGATGGAGCTGACACAGCACTCACAAGATCATATATAATAGAAACGACAGCTGAAGCAGCCAGTCAGCATCGGAACGTCGAGTCCTATAAATATTTTTATACTTTATATTTTAATGTTTTACTGATTTAAATTGTACTTATTCAATAAATTGATTTTTTTAAAAGGCGATATTGAGTACGTGTTACGTTTATTTATGTAAGAGTTATAGTTGTTTTATTAATAGTACATTTTTTGTTGTTGTAATACTTCATCATAAACATTTGATTGTTGGAAATACATTATACTAGTAAGTACCAAAAATTATCTATACCTAAATCTTCAAATGGTTCCAAAAAAAAAGTTTTATAGAGAATTTTTTTTATTATAATTTAAAACGTTAGATGAATTACAAAAAATATTTTGCGGCGATTTAAATATTCATTTTGAAATACCGAAAAAAGAGAAAAAATACTATTATTGTCGATAAGTTGAATACCGTCATACCCTAGTTGTCAGACATTTGCTGCACCTGAATAAAAGAACGACATGTTGTGACAGAAATTTTTGGAATTGGCACTGATATTTTAATTATTATAGTCTAAACCTTAATCTGGTTTAGAAAATAACAAAAAGGTGCCTTTAAGGAATAGTCCAGAGGGTAACAAAATCATTAGAGAATTTTTCCCCAAAGGCACGTTATTTGTTGAGATAATGTGTGTACCATACATTACACGATAGAGTCGTTAGTGTAATAACTAAGAAAGTGTCAGCAAGAAACTATCTGTTTTTTAAAGGTTAAAGTAAATGCCTTTTTAAAAAAACTCTGACTCACCATCGTCCAAACAACTGTAGGCCAAGAACAGTCACAGCAAGAAGGAATTCCGATCGCAAAAACCTCAGGACAGGCTCTGCAAACAAGCTTCAATGAAGCAGGAATGATAATACTGCAAACAGACTGAACGAATTGTGATAGGCACTTTTTACAGAGCAGCAAACCTGTTATAGTTAAGCACTGCATCAGGATTTTTGTCGTGGGTAGCTAGAGCCACAAGTTTTGCTACTGACAATTTAATAATCAAATTTGCGAAGCACATCATTTAAAATTCTTTCTTTTAACAATGACTCACTGGTAAACAAAATTTTATAACAGAAACGTATTTACTAATTATGAAATACCTATATACCTTCATCATAAAATCTTATTTATTGCACTTTAAACAGGTCAAGTTTACATGTTACAACTATTACCATCAAAATTTAATGTTTATAATATTAACTTGCTTTTTTTATTGCAAAAGGCAAAAGGGGTTCATATTTGCTAAGTGATGATAATATTAAAAAAGTCAAGAAATGTGGCGAAATTACTTTAAGAAGTCAACGAAGAAATTTTATACCATTAGCTAAGCAATTATTTGAAGGTTATTTATGCTTTTTTTGTCGGGCAACAAGACAAATTTGGCTTTCGAAATTTCTGTGATTTGGTTGGAACCCACAAATAATCTATCTGATTATTATTTTTGTCTCACTGATACAAAAGGTATTACAATTATAACAAAAAAATGTTTAGAATCCTGATGTGTCATCTGCAAAAAAACCGATCCCACACAGTGCAAAACTACTTATACCAGAACCAGATCAGCGCTACGATTTGTCTCCTACATCAGGGGAAGTTGGTAGAATGTAATCATCGATTCTGATTTTCAAAAAGCTTTCTGATTTAACTGGCTTGAGGAAGAAGGGTCACATCTACTGTCACAAGGAAACGTCAATGATTGGGTTCGCGACTTAAATTTGTATAAACAGCAGACAGAACTTAAGTTTTAGAGTCTTGTTTAAAAGGATTGAATTTATTGGGACCAAAAACAAACATATGTTAATTTTGGCATCGAGCCGAAGAGCTAAAAATCTGTATTTTTGGAAAAAAATAAAATAATAAAAAAAACATATAACAATAAAATGAATACTAATATTCCAATATTAATTCTAGCATACCTGACGTTGTTTCGTTGTTTCTTAGATAATCGGTTGTAATGTTTAATGTTACACACAAATAGTATATTTTTGTTGAAGAGTGTATAGATATAATTGCCAAAAGCCTGAATCAATCTAGTACACTTGTAACTTGTATCACTTGTTAACTGCATATCACATACCACAAATTCCTAAGATAAAATTGTATAACATTTATTCGTAACAAAGTTGCCACCATATGTCTAGACCTTCAGTTTAGAACCACGAACGATATGTCATTTATGATTCTCTGTTTGTTAAAGTACAATAAGATTGTTATACATTTTCTGTGGTCTCAAAAACAATTTTTAAATTAGAATAGTATTTAGTTCTACAAAAAAACACAATCTGTAAAACAATGCTTTTCTTACGGTTAGATGAGTCAAACAAACACCAGCTGATTCTCTACTGTCCTGCTCCTACTGTGTTGCCGCATATATACCCTATCCCAGTTACTCTTGATTCTTTTCGTAGTTTCTCCTTGTCTGTCTAACGTATATACTGACTAGCTCACGAAGGAAATGACATTTTCAGTTACTTTGTATGTACGCAGCCGTTAAGACTAGAAGGTGTTTTTGCTAAACATTTTATTTGTTCGGCCAATTAATTTGTATTACGGTGATTGATTCCGAGAGAATTCTACTATTAGAAACGACAAATTTTGTTGTTGGTAATATTATTTATGCATGTACATTTATTTCTATATAATTTTAACAAGTAAAATTTATCCAAAAATAGATTTGCTTCATATATTTAACGACTAATATTGTCCAAACTCGAATACGCTTAAAGGATTGAGGCAAAAGTGAGAATTTATGAATAAACGGGATAACATTTTTGCTTATTGAGCTGAAATTTTCTACACTGGTTACCTTTTTCCTGGTGAGAAATAAATGTTAACAAATGATTATCGCTACCTGTAAATTATTTAATTTGTTGCTTCCAAATAGTTTATATGAATGATATAATTGTTTACTCGTCGGCAATGTACAATTCTAGCAAATTTAGCTGATATATAGTTAATAAAAACGAATGTACTATATTTATTAACGAGAAATAGCCTAAAACTACATTTGTCTTCGGTCCATGATAACTTTCATAGAACTGCACAACCCGCATTAAGACTCTTTAAGAGTTTACTTTAGAGGGAATGTCAATTCATTAAACAAATTTAAGTAAGCATTGACTTCAATAGCCTCACTGATTTATTCAAGCTAAACTTAACAATTTCTAGTAACCCACGCTACTGTTGCTGTTGGCCAATAATTTCTGGTATCATTATCTGTAAATACGACAGTAATTAATAAAATCCCCCAATAGTATTGTATCCACTAATTAAGTCGGTCTAGCAAGTACCAATGCATGTATGGCTTCCTTGTCCTGAAGTCCATCCAAAAACGCTTTCTATATTATTTTCCGGTATGGCTAGATAGGAAAGGCGAACCATGCTTTCTATCCATATCTCCGTTCTAAATGTTTGACTAGTTGTTCGTAGTCTTCTTACTCCGACGTATTCAACTTTTGCAAAATATCTGTAGCGAGAGTTAATGGTATTGCTTTATCCTCTGGGGACCATCCATTTAGCTTCGGTGCAGTCTCGAATTGGCGCCTATAATAAGTCTAAGACGATTTTGTGTCTTGTACCCTCGGGTCCAATTTTCGAATTCACTCCTTCCGGACTGTTTTGGTTTTCGGCCTTTGGTGGAGTTTCTCCCTTTTATATTATGACCACTGTTCTTTTATCTTGTTGAGCTCACCCTCCATAATAATTTTAGCTCTTCTATCCGAGCTTCATTCTCGGCTATTATCTCTTCTAGCATTTTTGAATTTTTCTGTAACATGCTTTTCAAATTTTCTTCTAATGATTTAGAATTTTTCAGTAATGGGGCTTCTAAGGATTATTTCTATGTTTTAGAGTTTTTAACTCATCTTCTAAGAGCTTAGTATTTTCTTACATTTTTTTAATGGCATTTGCATGTCCTCATTACCAGAACCTTAAACAAATAAGTATCGGGATGATTACCTTTATTTATTAGGGCATCTCGTAGTCGTTGTAATAATTCATTTTCCTTCCCAATAAATAAATCCCTTTCCTCAAGTTCTTTTTTTAAATCCACCACGTTCAACTGGTCCAAACTCACCATTTAAACATTGTCCACTTCTAAATTACCACAAATACACCTACACCTGTTACCACTCTAATGTTTTTATTTACTCTTCAGGTTCTTGGATTTAGTCATTATACAGTCGAACCCACTATAATTTATTTCAATTACTTTATTTATTAAATAGTGAATGAATCCGTATTTATATAATTCTTCTCGGAATTATCTAGAAGGTTCCTCGATTATGCGATGAGATTCGTTGAATTTTCATAGAGCCAGCAACCGACCTCGTGTCACCACACCAACAACATTTCAGATGCCACGAAATAGCGGATGAATTCCGATTCCACGAAATTTCGGATAAATACCCGTCACATTATAATTTTATCTTCATATCTAGTATACTGAATTTCCCCACAAGCTTGCCAGAACTTGCTTTCGGGCAAATTTGTTCACTAGGCAACTAAGTAAAATATGTGCTTTGGAAATTTGTTCTTGTTTATATTTACTGAATTTAATTTAATTTTTTAATTTACCAAAGTGTTGAATCAGTAGCTGCATTTTGAGCTTCTCTTGTACCTTTAGTAGCTATCGACTTAAACAGTTTAATTTAATTTAGTTATTATAATTTACTTACGTATTAACTTGAGTAACGATTGTGTTGGAAGATTTGTTGTATTATTTTAGTTAGGTGAGCTAAGCATTGCGTAAATTGTAAATATTTCATAATCTAGAGTGGAGACATTATTTTTATCACTACCTGATTATTTTTCGATATATGTCAAAGCAATTGAACTCTTAGAGCTACATGAGTTGACCTGAGAGCTTAGGCACCAGCTTCAAATTTAGCCTCAGTCATAGGATATACCCTCCATTAGCTAAGTCATCTGGAAGGACTTAAGTCAATCACCTCGGCTACCGGCTCATCTTGACCCTAAACTAATAGTCTTCAGCTACCGTGGGTGTATCTGTGTAAGTCAATGTTGGAATTGTAATTCCACTCTCAATTATATTAACTTGTCTGTTAACTGTTCCAATAATTTCTTAATTTTTTTCCATGGCTTCCAAATAAATAAGCCGAGAACTTGTTGTACCTCTCAGGCAGCTCAAGTTTTCCATCCCACGTTACCACTCTCTAGTTATGAACTACTAAGCAAATTGAAAGAAAACATTTTAATTTGTCTTCCATTGTCCAATCTTGAAGAACCGATCAACAGACATCTCACTTCGAAAATATAACGTCACTTCGTAAGAGTTGTGACACAAACCTGGTATCCTAACTTTGGAAAACTCAAAAATCAACATAAAACCTATCTTGATTTGTTCACATTTGCTAGCGGCTGCTGTTTATCGGAGAACATAAGGTCGTGGGTAAAAGATAGTAAAACACAAAATTTAAATTTATTTATTATTATTTTTCGGGCGCCATTTGGTTAAAAACCTTTAAGTGAACATACCTTACAACGAAAAAATAGTATGTGGTAATGATGTAATCATACCGGCTATAGTGATGTCGTGTGTTCCTTATAAACAACAACTACTAAAAATCTGATTCTGTTAAAAAATTGTGTTTTCAAATAAAAAACATAATATAGTACAAAAAAATTGCAATAAAAAGTTTGTTTCAAAATAAATTAGGACATTGTAATAGCGGTAATTAAAGAATAAAAACTGAAATTTACATAACGGAATATTCAAGAATCTGATTTAAAACTACAATGAAAATTTAGATGTTTATGCAAAAAAAATTATATCTGAAATCTACAAAAAATGTACTCAACAATAATCACCTAATTAAAATGATTTTATGGTATAATCTGTCGACAGAAAATAAATCTTACCTTTACAAAAAATGATCTGAATTTGCTATTGTCACAAATTTACTGTAATGTCTATTTGTACTGTTCTCTTGAATCTAGAAACTCAAAGCCAAATATCTCCAACTAATTCATTACCGACTGGACGTCAATTACAATCCATTTAAACGGTTAAATCGGTTCCATACCAAATAGTAACTTCAAAATCCCATCTCAAAATTAACAGCTCCAAAACGTAGAAAATTCTAACTTTAAAAATTTTTAGTTAGAACATGGCTCCAAACGTAGAACAAAACTCAAAAGAAACCACAGGAAACAGGTTCCACTGTAAAACGAATCCACCATAAAACAGGATTCAGAATGTGGAAAAATCCACCGTAACTCAAAATTCTCCATAAGTATTCTCCATAAGAATGTACCATAATAATATACCGCAATGTACCATAAGAATACACCGTAATATTACACAATAAGAATGCACCGTAACACCCTAAAATATAATTTGTACATTAATGTACATGAAGACTTTATCTCCAACAGCTTGGCACTTGCTTACCTATCTCAACAAGGGTTTAATCCATAAATATTTTAGCCATGATCGTCTATTTTTAAACACAATCTTCGCTATCGAAAAATGCCATTCGGCCTTCGTCTTCTGACCACAGAAAACTCAAACGCCAACTTCAAGGAACGCCATTTCAATTGCCTCTTAATCTGCAAACGCAGGAGTCTGAAAATCTGCCTACTCAAACGAACCAAGCATGCGTAAATGTCTATACAGCACAGGAGCGGCTTCAGATAAATTACGAGTTAGAGAACATGAATTACTCTAACAGATTTTTAAGAAGACTGAATTATGGATGGCATCAAACTTAACTGACAAAGGCTTCAATTTTTTACACTTTACAGAGTGTGAACGAATTCTTATTTTAGCAAATTTAAAGACCAGGATGTTCTACATAAATATTGCAACAAAATGCAAAATATTTTGAAGCTTCATTATATTATCACAAAGTATTAATAATTGTGTATTCTAGATTAGATTTCCTGAGGCCGAGTTTATTTTAACTCTTGAACATAACTGAAACAGAAATTACAACTAATTATCCCTAGCCATATTTGCTTTGTTATAAGCAAACAGAGATTCGTCCCGCTTTCATTATTCCTGCCTATCTGTTTGATATTCGTTCATATAAAGAACAAATTTAAACCTGGTCTATAATATCCTGGAACAAAGAAATGAGGGCAAGCGATTATATTTTCCGACGAATCCGTTTTTAATTTAATGCAAATTGCACCCAGCCCGTGTCTATTTTGAACAGGTATATTCGCTGAGGGGCTGACAAGCAGATGTGGAATTTTCTCATTTACTTTTTGGATTATTACAATTTGAGCTGTAAAGAAAAAATTTTACATTTGGGTTAGGGATATTGTAATAATGATATACATAATTGAGCCCCAAACTGGGTCTATCCTAGCAGCGGTTAAAAAGGGTGTTTTGATTATGAAATTTTGTAGAGTAGATACATCAATGTGAACTATTCAGATAAACAAAAAATATTCTTAAATGTTGCTACAAAAATTGAATATGTCAAAAAAATACGTTATCAACAAATATGAAATTGGTTTTATAAGATGTTTTACATTAATCTAATGTAACTTTACTGAAAATGTTAAATACATGGGCGTACCGATGAGGGGAACCTGAAAAACTGAGCCTTAAAAGCTTTCCATAAATTTGCTGACTTGCCCCCCTAGTCCAAAAAAATTCTCTAAGACATTTTTTTCTGATTTAAGATAAGATAAGATAAAAGTATTTATTTCCAAATATGACATAGCTTACAATGTATGGAATCCGTCAGGTTACTTGAGCGTACATTTACATAATTATCACTGTGATTGCAGGTACATTTACAATAAATATATACACAGTTATTACTGTTTGACACAAGATCACTTACTGAATCAGATAACACAATAAAGTGGAGTACATTTACAATACAAAATAAATCATATTAACTACACGCTAAAAAAAACTGACAAAGTATTCATCTAACGAGTACAGTTCTTTCGTTATTAAAAATTTCTTTATTTTTTTTTTTGAAAATATTGACATTCGCAGAGTGTCGAATATCCTGTGGAAGCTTATCAAAGATTTTTATCCCTAAATTATCAGGTGATATTTTAGTTATATTTAGTCGGCTTAGAGGCTCTCGCAGACTGTCTTCGCCCCGAGTGAAGTGGTCATGCACCACATTGTTTTTTATGTATTTATTTCTGTTTAGAAAAATTAGTAAGCTTACCTCAAATATGAATATAGCCGTCATGGTTAACATCTTCAATTGTTTAAATTTAGTTCTACATGAGGTAGTTTGAGAAATACCAAGTAAAGACCTTAAAATGCGTTTTTGTGCTATAAAGACTGATTGCGATGCAACGGATGCACCCCAAAAACATATCCCATATCGGAGACGTGATTCGATATGTGAATAATATAGTTGAATGAGTGCGAAGTTTGTTAAGATCTTTTTTAAACTGCGAACCATAAAGAACAAACCATGCAGCTTAGAGCACAAAGAGTCACAGTGTACTCTCCAACTCATGGTATGGTCTAAATTTAACCCTAAAAATTTAGTGGTTTCACTACGACGAATTATTTCGTTTTCAATTCTAATATTAAGATTTAAATCCTGTTTATTTTGAGGTGTATGAAATCTAAGGTATGTGGTTTTACTACTGTTTAAATATAAATGCTATCCCATTATTGCATCGGTCTTCAAGAAGATTATTATCTGCAGCAAAAACAATAAATGATGAGTCGTCAGCAAATAACGATATCGTCCAATCAGGGCTGACTCTTGACACAATATCATTGATATAACATATAAAAAGAACAGGGCCCAAGACTGATCCCTGGGGTACCCCCATATTTATATTAACAGAGTCGGATATAAAAGACTGCCGCCCCGTGTAGCCACTATCATATGACAATGAGACTAATTGTTTACGATTTCTTAGAAAGCTTGAAAGCCATGATAGTGCTAACCCCCTTACTCCGTACGCATGCATTTTATTTAATAGCAGTTCTAAATTAACACAATCGAATGCCTTGCTTAGATCACAAAAGATCCCAGCAGGGCATTCGCCTTTTTCCATATATTCCATTACTTTTTGATAGAAATTGTGAATTGCATTTTTTGTTGAACAGTTTTTCCTAAAGCCATATTGAGCAGTTATTAGTATTTTATTTTTTTCTAAGAAATTTTCTAGTCTATTCAAAAAACAGTACTCAAATATTTTTGACAATACAGGTATAAGAGCTATCGGACGATAGTTTTCTGGGCTGTGCTTATTTCCTTTTTTATAAATAGGAATAATCTTATTGATTTTTAAGATATCAGGAAATTGTCCCTGATTAAAACCCATATTGACCATAAAAGTGAGGACTCTAGTCAAAGGACCGAAAACTTTCCTAAGGAGGAAGCCTGAAATTTCATCAAATTTAATTTTTTGATTGAGTAACGAGATCAGCTCTGCTTCTGTATAAGGGAACATAAAAAGGCTAATCGCCATTAATCTGAGAGGGTTGGGTGATGTGGAGTTGTGACTTTGGCCGCTACTTTGGCGGGCGCTTCTTTAAAATAATTATTAAAAATATTTGCAATAACTTGTGGATTTTTTTCCACGTATTCATCTACTTCCAGCACAGTATTATCCCTGTCTAGTTTGCCTGTTAGCTCGCTCACCACCTTCCAGGTCTCTTTGTTAGGATTTTCGGCTTTTGTTATTCTACACTGCTAAAATTTTGTTTTAGTGTTTGTTACTAGAATTTCTTGGGCTTTTTTAGCCAGTTTATATCGAGCTGTTAATTTAGGGTTTAATAATTTGGACTTAAATAATTTTTTTAATGCAAGACTTGATTGTGTAACTTCCTGATTGACCCATGATTTTTTATTTTTGTCTAGCTTAATTTTTTTTATTGGAAAGTGTATATTAAAATAATATAAAAACGTTTTATGAAAAATAGTAATGGCAATATTCACATCACTCGCCCCAAAGACAGCCTGCCAGTCCTCTTTTTCTAGGTTATGGTAAAATGATGCAACATTATTTTCTGAAAATGACCTTTTTTAAATGAATTGTGTAGTTGTATTGCTAATAAAATTACGATTTAGATTAAGCTTTAATTTTATTGATCTGTGGTCAGAAACAATATTATCTTCAACAAGACATTCTATATTAATATTTGAATAAACATTATCAAGCATGTATCCACCTCTTGTTGGTGTTAATACTTTGTTAAATGCACCATAACTGCTTAAGATATCTGTTAAAATTGAGTAGTAACGAATATCCCTGATATTATCAATGTTAAAGTCACCATTTACAATTATATCTCGACTAGGCTTATACACATAGTCTAGGATTATGTTAAGTTGATTAGAGAAAATAGTAAAGTTGCTATCCGGAGATCTATAACAAGTAAGAATAATTATTTCATTGGATTTTGATTTAGATGGTATTTTTAAGGACACACCGCAAATTACAAAGTCTTTCTCAATACAGACCACTGGAAGTTTAATGGGTACAGCCTTCAGATCAGGTTGACACCAAATTCCAACACCACCTCCCTTTTGTTTGGATCTGCAGTAGTTAGAAATATTTATTAGTCCATCAAAATGAATTGTCTGTAATTTTGTTGTTGAGCACCATGTTTCACATAAACACGAAATATTTGTTTCGTTATTTTTTATATATTCAGCAGTAATTAAATCCGCTTTATCTTGATTTCCGTTGTTTTCTTTATGTGAAAAAACCGATCCACATATGCACCTGCGGGCCACTTAGCTGGATCCATCGCTGTTTTTGCATTTTCTGAGTTTATACAGACTTTAAACGAACTGTAATGGTTTGGATATTTTGCTGTTAGAGCACTACACTCTGCTGCAGGAAAGTGTTTTTTAACATAGGTTTGTAAGGATTTTAGTTGGGTGTTTGCTTTTATTCGAAATACAAATAATGTAAACTTTTTTACCGCGTTTATATGATAGCACTTTTGTCCAGTCGTCATTTTTAATATTAATTTTTGAACTGTTTTCATTGTTATTGTGGTTTTGAGAGGTAGACGATGTTTCGCTTGGCTGTTTATATTTGTGATTACTGTGATAATGATGTGTTTGGTTATGGTCCATTATTTCCTTTGCGCATGCCTCTCCCGACTCTTGCTTATTATTTAGCCTTGTTGTCGATTTGTTATTAATTGACTGAGCGTTTTCATCAGCGGGCAATGTATTTCCCTTCATACTTTCCTTTTTTTCCTGTATGGCGTCAATTTGTATCTGTAATAAATTAATAATAGCCTCTTTATCCTTAATAATAGCACATTTGTCACTTATGATATGATTGTGTTTTTTTAAAATTATCTTTAAAAAATAAATTTCTTTACGTAGCCTCCCCTCCAGGGTATCAGCAGTGAACTCGCCCGAATCGAGGGCATCATCAAAATCGTCATTACAGCATTTTACCATATTGTCCACTATAATGATTTTGTTTTTTCACAACAGTATTTGTGCAACCGTAATTCACAATTCTCACACTGCACTGTATTTGTTTTTGCAGATTTGTTGCATAATTTGCAAATATTAGTTAGAGACATATTTAAAGCAACCTACTTCTTACAACGTTGCCACTGAACCCTCCCTAAACCAAAAGCTGGATACGCCCTTGCTTAGATCTTTTTCTTTGTTTTTTTTACATTCTTATGGGTACCGTCAACTTTAAAACTTTACAAACATGTGTATATTGTCAGCTGGGCTGAATGAAAAAAAATCAAAACTAATTTCAACTTAACCTTGATAGGCAATGCCGTGTGGCATTAATTTTAACTTGTAAATTAGACCAAAGAAGGAATCATTCCGAAAGCTCCTTAGTATAAAAGTACAACTATCTTACGGTTAAGTGAACTTTTTACAAAGTGAATGCCAACGGAATATGTCAAAAAATCGGCCAAGATTCAGTGAAAAATAAGTGAGTATTTCGGGCATCTGCAGAACTGCCTATAACCATTAATTCGCTGATGCGGTGTAGCTATTGCCTTTACTCTATCATTGTAATTACCTATGTATTTGCATAATTGCAGTTGGTCGCCTCCTCTGCAGTTTCTGGATTCGAAGGAGTTTTACAACTAGTAGAGAATATGTGAGTCCGTCTGCCTTTGGTAGAGGCGGCCCATAGTGCCTGCCATAATTTCAGGCTTGCCTGATTTTGATACTCTTTCCTTGTTTCGTAGGTTGTACTCTGATACTGGTAGAGTTTCTTTCTTCTGTCAATTTAAACAGTAGTATCATTCCTGAAGTAGCGCATACAGCACAGTTCAAAGGGCACACGAAACTTATAAGGCAGTAATAAGGTATGTTAATCACATTCTTCTTCGACTGCTTCTATTTTTCAACAAATCCCCCTGATGGACGTCGCATATGTCATATTAGAGATACCAACAATTTTCCTGGGAAAGACCACTTGTTGTTGGCTACAAACGATGACACCTGGTCAAAATTTCCTAGAGAGTCGGAAAAAAAACCTCTGTACTGAATCGTTCGATCATTTAGCGCTACAAGGGGCAGGTATTTTAGGAACAGGCCAACGAAACAAGCAATATGTACTAAAAACATAGTATCACATAGTAGCTTCTTTCAAGCCAATACTTCCTAAATATCACTAAACTATGCAACAAATATTTATTTTTGAACTGAATAAAATCAAATGTCCATGATTTGAATATTAGTAGAATGCGTTAGGTGGTTTCCGGGAATTCATCCGCGTAGTTGGTAACTGATCCCTGCTGGGATCGATGGTTAAATGACACCTAACATATATATATATATATATATATATATATATATATATATATATATATATATGTTCTTGAAAGGCTTCCGCGGTCATTATTATGAACTAAGCTAGGTTCACGGGTGAGAACCGCGTCTGAATTTATTAAATACTCGACGTTTCGACTCCTGCTTTGGAGCCATTATCAAGAGACAAAAAATGAAAAAGAGTTTCAGAGTCTAGATCGAACTCGGGGCCTCAAACTACCTACTCCCCAAGAGTCACTAGGTAACTGAACTGAATTTGAGTAAATCCGCCCTGCTTCTTTTATTTATAGGTAGCGCTGGGTTAGAAGAAGATGTCACGTGATGAGGCTGTGTTGTGATTAGGTTGGGTATTGGTGGGCGTGTCTGGTCTTTGTTTAATCTGGCAATTACGGAGGTCCAAGCTGTGGGAAGGCGAGTGCTGTCATCGCGTCTATTTAGACAGAGAGGTCTTTTCTTCTATTTCGATGGCTTCGCGAATAGTGGATGCCCTAAGAGAATTGAGAGATATGATAGTCCTACTGTCCTCGAAGTTGATAGAGTGCCCTGTTTGGATATGCTGATGCGCGAGAGCTGAAGTCAGGATCTTTTTTACGAAGTGACAGAGAGTTCGTTTTGTCATATACTCGATGTTAACGCGCCTGTTGGTACGACCGATGTAGCTTTGTGGGCAATCGCGACATGAGATTTCGTAAACTCCTCGATCCTCGTTAGGTACTTTGTCTTTGGGGTTACCGGTTAAGTTGCCTATAGTTTGAGTGGTGTTGAAGATAGTCTTTATTTGATGTCTTTGTAAAATCCGTGCAATTTTGTCAGTGACTCCTCGAATGTATGGAAGTACGGCTTTTTGATGTTGTTGTTCTGTTTCTGACGGGTTGGTGTAATTGGGGGTTGTTGAGATTGATGAATTATACGCGCAATGTGGTCCGGATGATAACCGTTTTGTCGAAGGATTTGTTGAAGATTATTAAGTTCGTTTTGTCTATTGTCAATATCTGTTAAACGAATAGATCTGAGAGTCAAAGATTTCATTACAGAACTCAATTGGGCAGGGTTGGTGTGATTGGGCATTTAAGTATCGATTGGTATGGGTTGGTTTTCTATAGACGGTATGTGAGAATCTGTCATTGTTGGTTTTTGTTATGAGGACATCAAGAAACGGGAGAGAAGAATCGGACTCGATTTCCATTGTAAATTGTATATTAGAATGTATACCATTGAGGTGTTGTAGGAAGAAGTCTAATGAATCTCTGCCATGAGGCCAAATGACAAAAGTATCATCTACATATCTAAGCCAACAGGAAGGTTTTAAATTAGACGAGTTTAGGGCCTGGGTTTCGATTTGTTCCATGAAAATGTTAGCAAGCACTGGAGAAAGAGGTGAACCCATGGGGCCCCACGGACTTGTTTGAACAGAGTGTTTTGAAATGAAAAATAAGTGTTAGAGGAACAGTGTTGTACAAGTTTGATAATGTCAGAAGAGATATTGTATTTTGTTTTTAGAATATCTAACGTTTCTGAAATGGGGACATTGGTGAAAAGAGATACAACATCGAAGCTAACTAGGATGTCATTTTCTGAAATTCTGTAACCACTTAGGATATCTAGGAAGGAAGAAGAGTTCTTTACGTACGAGGATGCTTGCTCGGCTAGAGGTTGAAGGGTTTTGGCTAAGTACCGGGCTAATTCTTGGGTCGGGGATTGTACCGAACTGACAATGGGTCTAAGAGGAATGTCCGGCTTATGAATTTTGGGTAGTCCGTAAATTTTCGGAATTTTAGAAGACTTTTCACGAGGAATGATGATCTTTTTAATGTCAAAAGGAAGTTGTGTCCTGTTGATGATTTCCTTAGTCTTTTTCTCTAAGTAAGTAGTGGGATTATTGTTTATTATTTCGTAGTCTGCAGTGTGGAGTAGGGAATTCATCTTGTGAACATAGTCCTTAGTATTGAGAAGAACAGTCGCGTTACCTTTGTCGGCAGGAAGAATAGTTATGTCATCGTTGTTACGTAGTTGTTTTAGTGCATGTCTTTCGTTAGAAGTTAGGTTTGATTTTGGTGGCTTTGATGTGCGGAGTACTCTAGCAATGTCTTGACGAGTATCTTCAGCCTCAATATCTGTTAGTTCAACCAAAGCTACCTCAACTTGAGAAATGATTCTTTCAGTTGGGATAGTTTTCGGCGTCACTGCGAAATTGAAACCTTTGGATAGGACGTGTAAACTGGTAGAGTCTAAGGGGAAGTCAGAAAAGTTATGGACGGTCGTCTGAGGGGGTGAGGTGACAGTGGGTTGTTGTTTTGTAATAAGTCGTGTTAGCTTAAGTTTTTGAGTGACTGTTTTCTTTTGGGCCAGGTGTTCGGCTTTATCGCTCGAAATGCGATTAAAATTGTCCCACAGAATTGGATGAGGATTGAAAGTATGTAATGATGAATAACAGTGATACAAATTTCGGTTGGTTTGGTCAAGTTGATATCTGATTGAATGGATGGAATTTCGTAAGAGGGCCAAACTTGCTTTGTTAAGAATACTGGAAACTGAACGTGAAGAGGTGTGATGTTTTAGTTTGAAAGTATTTGGAATGACGTTATAAGTTCTACAAGATTTGAGGGAAACAAGATCACAAAGAAGCAGAGATTTTCGAATAAGAAGTTTGCTGTATGTTTTGGTGAGTTGGAAGAAATCCTCCCCGTAGAGGCGAATGAAATGTTCTGAGAGGCTTCCGCGGTCATTATTATGAACTAAGCTAGGTTCCGGGTGAGAACCGCGTCTGAATTTCCTAGATATCCTAAGTGGTTACAGAATTTCAGAAAATGACATCCTAGTTAGCTTCGATGTTGTATCTCTTTTCACCAATGTCCCCATTTCAGAAACGTTAGATATTCTAAAAACAAAATACAATATCTCTTCTGACATTATCAAACTTGTACAACACTGTTCCTCTAACACTTATTTTTCATTTCAAAACACTCTGTTCAAACAAGTCCGTGGGGCCCCCATGGGTTCACCTCTTTCTCCAGTGCTTGCTAACATTTTCATGGAACAAATCGAAACCCAGGCCCTAAACTCGTCTAATTTAAAACCTTCCTGTTGGCTTAGATATGTAGATGATACTTTTGTCATTTGGCCTCATGGCAGAGATTCATTAGACTTCTTCCTACAACACCTCAATGGTATACATTCTAATATACAATTTACAATGGAAATCGAGTCCGATTCTTCTCTCCCGTTTCTTGATGTCCTCATAACAAAAACCAACAATGACAGATTCTCACATACCGTCTATAGAAAACCAACCCATACCAATCGATACTTAAATGCCCAATCACACCACCACCCTGCCCAATTGAGTTCTGTAATGAAATCTTTGACTCACAGATCTATTCGTTTAACAGATATTGACAATAGACAAAACGAACTTAATAATCTTCAACAAATCCTTCGACAAAACGGTTATCATCCGGACCACATTGCGCGTATAATTCATCAATCTCAACAACCCCCAATCACACCAACCCCGTCAGAAACAGAACAAACAACATCAAAAAGCCGTACTTCCATACATTCGAGGAGTCACTGACAAAATTGCACGGATTTTACAAAGACATCAAATAAAGACTATCTTCAACACCACTCAAACTATAGGCAACTTAACCGGTAACCCCAAAGACAAAGTACCTAACGAGGATCGAGGAGTTTACGAAATCTCATGTCGCGATTGCCCACAAAGCTACATCGGTCGTACCAACAGGCGCGTTAACCATCGAGTATATGAACACTCTCTGTCAGTTCGTAAAAAAGATCCGACTTCAGCTCTCGCGCATCACCATATCCAAACAGGGCACTCTATCAACTTCGAGGACAGTAGGACTATCATATCTCTCAATTCTCTTAGGGCATCCACTATTCGCGAAGCTATCGAAATAGAAAAAAGACCTCTCTGTCTAAATAGACGCGATGACAGTACTCGCCTTCCCACAGCTTGGACCTCCGTAATTGCCAGATTAAACAAAGCAGACACGCCCACCAATACCCAACCAATCACAACACAGCCTCATCACGTGACATCTTCTTCTAACCCAGCGCTACCTATAAATAAAAGAAGCAGAGCAGACTCAAATTCAGTTCAGTTACCTAGTGACTCTTGGGGAGTAGGCAGATTGAGGCCCCGAGTTCGATCTAGACTCTGAAACTCTTTTTCACTTTTGTCTCTTGATAATGGCTCCGAAGCAGGAGTCGAAACGTCGAGTATTCAATAAATTCAGACGCGGTTCTCACCCGGAACCTAGCTTAGTTCATATATATATATATATATATATATATGTTCTGAAAGGCTTCCGCGGTCATTATTATGAACTAAGCTAGGTTCACGTTGAGAACCGCGTCTGAATTTATTAAATACTCGACGTTTCGACTCCTGCTTTGGAGCCATTATCAAGAGACAAAAAATGAAAAAGAGTTTCAGAGTCTAGATCGAACTCGGGGCCTCAAACTACCTACTCCCCAAGAGTCACTAGGTAACTGAACTGAAGGTAAATCCGCCCTGCTTCTTTTATTTATAGTTATCCGTTTTATTAGGTGTTGGTGGGCGTGTCTGGTCTGTTTAATCTGGCAATTACGGAGGTCCAAGCTGTGGGAAGGCGAGTGCTGTCATCGCGTCTATTTAGACAGAGAGGTCTTTTCTCTATTTCGATGGCTTCGCGAATAGTGGATGCCCTAAGAGAATTGAGAGATATGATAGTCCTACTGTCCTCGAAGTTGATAGAGTGCCCTGTTTGGATATGCTGATGCGCGAGAGCTGAAGTCAGAACTTTTTTACGAAGTGACAGAGAGTTCGTTTTGTCAATATCTGTTAAGCGAATAGATCTAAGAGTCAGAGATTTCATTACAGAACTCAATTGGGTAAGGTGGTGGTGTGATTCGGCATTTAAGTATCGATTGGTATGGGTTGGTTTCCTATAGACGGTATGTGAGAATCTGTCATTGTTGGTTTTTGTTATGTTAAGTCTCGGATGTATTTAGAAATCAAGTCCTTTTTGTTATAGAGGGTTTAAGGTGGTCGGGTAGACGTGTGCCCGAAAACGAGTTAATAGGGTGTGAACCCATGAGTTTTGTTAGCGGAGTTGTTGTGGGTAATACTTGCATATGGCAGGATATTGAAGGGGTGTTCGTCAGGGTACTCGACCTTATGAATACGGATTATATGTAACAAAGTTGAATAAAAACTCTCTAATGAGCCGTTAAATTGGGGGTGTCCTACACTAGAGTAGGAAAGCTTAATATCGAACAATTTGCAGAAGTCTTTAAGGAGTACATTGTCGAATTCACGACCGTAGTCGCAGTGAATTCTCAGAGGCGTTCCGATGTGTTGGAAAAACACCAAGAATGTACTGACGACAATTTTAGCGGGTAGGCCTGGGAATATTTAGTTAATTTGTCTCGGATAGTAAGGGCGTAATTTTTGCTAGGAACTTCGAGAATGTGGATGTTTATTCTTTGGAAAGGTGTTCTTGGAGTTTCTGTTACTACTAATAGGTTGTCAAGGTTTTTTCGGAAAGCTTTAGTTGTCTGACAGACTCGACAGTTTCTAATGAAGTTTTCTCCGTCTTTTGTAATTCCTTGCCAGTTATACTTTTCTTTAATTTGTCTAATGGTTTCGTTGATCCCTCTGTGTATGTTGTTTTTACCGTTATGGAATTGATCTAGTATTATTGGCACTTGATCTCTTCCTACTGTTTTTGTTATGTTTTGACAGACTTTCCACTTTATGTCTAGTTCTGCGAATATAAACGAAAGCATTTCGAGTATAGGTAGGTCTAAGTTATTTTCAACGCAGTATAGTTCAGAGTCAGTTAGAAGGTCTTTGCTCTTGTAAATTGAGACAAATAATACCTCGCTCGAAATCAGTTGGTAAGGGAATAATGTAATATCGTCTTTTTCGAACGCTCTTACTATTGAAAATATTGATTTTGAATTGCTCGAAGTCGGCGTTCTCTTCGAAGATATCCTGAAGAACTTGGTTATGAAAATCTTTTAAATTGCCGGATTGAAAGAAAACGAAGATATCTTTGTTTTCTCTATCAAGGAGTTGACAGTTGGCGTACTGAATTTTACTATAGTCGATAAGTGAGACGGTCTTATACGAATGTCCGAAATTCTCAAAAAATTGAGTTGTCCTCGTCGTCTGTTTCAAGTTGTTCTGTATCACTGTCTTCGTTTTCGTTTAAGGGAGTTATCGTGAAGTGTTGGAGTTGGAAAGTCACACATTCATCAAAATGGTTGATTCTAATGCGTGAAAGGGCGTCTGCGTTCTTATTTACTTTTCCCGGTTTGTATATAATTTCATAATCGTACTCCTCAAGTTTGAGGCGCCATCTGGCAATTCGACTACCTGGATCTTTAATAGAAAAGACGTTAACTGGCGGTGGTCGGTCAGAAGTTTAAACTTTCGTCCAAAAATTATTGGCCTTAAGTGTTTAACGGCCCAAACAATAGCCAGAAGTTTACGCTCAATAGTGGAGTATCGAGTCTCCGCTTTGCAGAGGGTCCTAGATGCGTATCCAATTGACAGATCTTTGCCTATTGGTCCCTGTGAAAGCACAGCGCCGATTGCAAATGCGCTAGCGTCATTTGTCATAATAAAGCGCTCATTGAAATCGGGATAAATTAAAATTGGGGTCGAAATGAGGGCTTGCTTTAATTCATTAAAAGAATTAACGCATTCAGAACTGAAATAGAATCAAACATCGTTTGGAGCAATTTTGTGAGTGGTTTTGAAATTTTAGCAAAATTGGGTATGAATCGACCATAATACCCGGCTAATCCCAGAAAGGATTTGATATCTTTTTGATTTTGGAGCTGAGGAAATTTCAATATGCATTCTACCTTTGATGGATTCGGTTTAACTCCATCTTTGGTAATCAGATGTCCGAAATAGGCAACTTTTTCGCGAAGAAATTCGCACATGTCGGGTTGGATTTTGAGGTTTGCCTTTGGTACGCGTTTAAAAACACCAGTAAGACGAGACAACGTTCGTTTTGAATTCCTAAAAGAATGTCCATAACCCTCTGGAATGTTGAAGGGGCATTCTGTAGACCAAAGGGTCCTTACGAATTCGTGTGGCCGTTCTCAACGGTAAACGCGGTTTTGGAAATGTCTTTTGGGTCAATCTCAATCTGATGGAATCCTGAGGCGAGGTCGAGTGTTGTGAAATATTGGCATTTGCCAAGTTGATCTAATAAGTCGGAAATGTTAGGGAGAGGATATTTGTCATCAACCGTTAGTTCGTTGAGTTTTCGATAGTCAACTACAACGCACCATTTTTGCTTTCCTGAAGCGTCCAGTTTTTTCGGTACTACCCATACAGGGGAGGACCAGGGCGAAATTTAATGGCGTATAATACCTTCGTCTAGCATTTTCGTTACCTGGGATTTAATTCCTCTTTATGCATCTGAGGGTAGCGATAAGATTTCGTGAAAACTGGTCTAGAATTGTTAGTTTCGATGGTATGTTTAATTTCATTGGTGAATGACAGATGGTCTCCTTCGAGATAAAATATGAAAGAGTAGTCGAGACATAGTTACGATATTAGGTCGGATTCTTGTAGTATGTTGTTGTCTGTTGGTTGGGTTTGTGAGATAGAATTCACACTGAACTGTTGTAAAGGCTCGAGTTTGATGTCAGTGAAATTTATAGTTTTAGGGATGGCATTTGCTTTTAATACGGATGTCAGAAATTGGCCATTACTATCGACTTTTACTAGAGCATTCGGAAGATTTTTTCAACTTCTATGCCTGTTAATAAGGAGTTGTGTTGACGGGGTTACATGAAAATTTTTTGTGGATGTCTTTACTGATTAAATCGTCTGTTACTTTATACAACGGAAGTGTTTTGAAATTGGTTACTAGTTGCTTCTTATCGAAATCAACGATGCAATTATAATGTTCGAGGAAATCGGAACCTAACAATCCATCGAACTCGACATCGATATTGCAAATGTAAACCTTATGAGGATCATTGGTAAACGGGACGAGAGTCGATACGTTGATATGAATTTTCTCGTTAGTTATTCCCTGGATGACGACATTTTCTTGGAACCTTTCCTTGAAGCGTTTGCAAGTTTTTCGCTTAAAAATAGAGAGTCCTGCACCGGTGTCCACAAGAAGTTTGTAGGTGTTGGATGTATCGGTGATGTAATAATGTAATATAAGTTTTTAGAGTTTACGGACAAGAGGGGTCTTACAGAAATCTCTGTTCGGGGATGTTCAGATTGGGGTCGAGGCTGTCTAAATTGAAGGTTTGAATGTGCGATTGAAGGTTTGAAATGTCCGGGGGTTTTGTTTGAGGGGTAGTGTCCTAAAAATTTGTATGAGAAATTTCGTCTTAGTTTTCAGAGTAATTTTCGCTCTCGAACTCTGTTCTAAAGTAATGGTTAAAGTCATTCTGGGAATTGTCGTAGGAACAATAATCGTTATAGTCGAAATCTGTGTATTGGTACTGGTTGGGTGTTGGGTTCGAATAAGTCTGTTCACTTCTAGGATTTTCGAACTCATGATTATTTAAGTGATGAGTACGTTGTTGGCGGTAAAAATTTGGGTTCGGTTTAAATTGGTCCGTATTTGTGGGTTGATTACTTGTTGATGGACGTCATTGCTGGAAACCTCTATTGGGTGGAAAGTTTGTTTGACGGGGTTGTTGATAATTTTGTTGATTGGAATTTTGGGCGAATGGATTAGGGCGAGGTATTTGAAAGTTTCCCAAAACCTTGATTTTGTCCAAAGCTTTGGTTCTGTTGGAATTGCCTCGATCTAATGATCTTTAACTAAATGGCCCATTTTTTTACAGAATGTGCATTGTTTTGGAGGTGGCAGTTCGTTTTGTCAATATCTGTTAAGCGAATAGATCTAAGAGTCAGAGATTTCATTACAGAACTCAATTGGGTAAGGTGGTGGTGTGATTCGGCATTTAAGTATCGATTGGTATGGGTTGGTTTCCTATAGACGGTATGTGAGAATCTGTCATTGTTGGTTTTTGTTATGTTAAGTCTCGGATGTATTTAGAAATCAAGTCCTTTTTGTTATAGAGGGGTTTAAGGTGGTCGGGTAGACGTGTGCCCGAAAACGAGTTAATAGGGTGTGAACCCATGAGTTTTGTTAGCGGAGTTGTTGTGGGTAATACTTGCATATGGCAGGATATTGAAGGGGTGTTCGTCAGGGTACTCGACCTTATGAATACGGATTATATGTAACAAAGTTGAATAAAAACTCTCTAATGAGCCGTTAAATTGGGGGTGTCCTACACTAGAGTAGGAAAGCTTAATATCGAACAATTTGCAGAAGTCTTTAAGGAGTACATTGTCGAATTCACGACCGTAGTCGCAGTGAATTCTCATAGGCGTTCCGAAGTGTTGGAAAAACACCAAGAATGTACTGACGACAATTTTAGCGGGTAGGCCTGGGAATATTTAGTTAATTTGTCTCGGATAGTAAGGGCGTAATTTTTGCTAGGAACTTCGAGAATGTGGATGTTTATTCTTTGGAAAGGTGTTCTTGGAGTTTCTGTTACTACTAATAGGTTGTCAAGGTTTTTTCGGAAAGCTTTAGTTGTCTGACAGACTCGACAGTTTCTAATGAAGTTTTCTCCGTCTTTTGTAATTCCTTGCCAGTTATACTTTTCTTTAATTTGTCTAATGGTTTCGTTGATCCCTCTGTGTATGTTGTTTTTACCGTTATGGAATTGATCTAGTATTATTGGCACTTGATCTCTTCCTACTGTTTTTGTTATGTTTTGACAGACTTTCCACTTTATGTCTAGTTCTGCGAATATAAACGAAAGCATTCGAGTATAGGTAGGTCTAAGTTATTTTCAACGCAGTATAGTTCAGAGTCAGTTAGAAGGTCTTTGCTCTTGTAAATTGAGACAAATAATACCTCGCTCGAAATCAGTTGGTAAGGGAATAATGTAATATCGTCTTTTTCGAACGCTCTTACTATTGAAAATATTGATTTTGAATTGCTCGACCGTCGGCGTTCTCTTCGAAGATATCCTGAAGAACTTGGTTATGAAAATCTTTTAAATTGCCGGATTGAAAGAAAACGAAGATATCTTTGTTTTCTCTATCAAGGAGTTGACAGTTGGCGTACTGAATTTTACTATAGTCGATAAGTGAGACGGTCTTATACGAATGTCCGAAATTCTCAAAAAATTGAGTTGTCCTCGTCGTCTGTTTCAAGTTGTTCTGTATCACTGTCTTCGTTTTCGTTTAAGGGAGTTATCGTGAAGTGTTGGAGTTGGAAAGTCACACATTCATCAAAATGGTTGATTCTAATGCGTGAAAGGGCGTCTGCGTTCTTATTTACTTTTCCCGGTTTGTATATAATTTCATAATCGTACTCCTCAAGTTTGAGGCGCCATCTGGCAATTCGACTACCTGGATCTTTAATAGAAAAGACGTTAACTGGCGGTGGTCGGTCAGAAGTTTAAACTTTCGTCCAAAAATTATTGGCCTTAAGTGTTTAACGGCCCAAACAATAGCCAGAAGTTTACGCTCAATAGTGGAGTATCGAGTCTCCGCTTTGCAGAGGGTCCTAGATGCGTATCCAATTGACAGATCTTTGCCTATTGGTCCCTGTGAAAGCACAGCGCCGATTGCAAATGCGCTAGCGTCAGTTGTCATAATAAAGCGCTCATTGAAATCGGGATAAATTAAAATTGGTGTCGAAATGAGGGCTTGCTTTAATTCATTAAAAGAATTAACGCATTCAGAACTGAAATAGAATCAAACATCGTTTGGAGCAATTTTGTGAAATGGTTTTGAAATTTTAGCAAAATTGGGTATGAATCGACCATAATACCCGGCTAATCCCAGAAAGGATTTGATATCTTTTTGATTTTGGAGCTGAGGAAATTTCAATATGCATTCTACCTTTGATGGATTCGTTTAACTCCATCTTTGGTAATCAGATGTCCGAAATAGGCAACTTTTTCGCGAAGAAATTCGCACATGTCGGGTTGGATTTTGAGGTTTGCCTTTGGTACGCGTTTAAAAACACCAGTAAGACGAGACAACGTTCGTTTTGAATTCCTAAAAGAATGTCCATAACCCTCTGGAATGTTGAAGGGGCATTCTGTAGACCAAAGGGTCCTTACGAATTCGTGTGGCAGTTCTCAACGGTAAACGCGGTTTTGGAAATGTCTTTTGGGTCAATCTCAATCTGATGGAATCCTGAGGCGAGGTCGAGTGTTGTGAAATATTGGCATTTGCCAAGTTGATCTAATAAGTCGGAAATGTTAGGGAGAGGATATTTGTCATCAACCGTTAGTTCGTTGAGTTTTCGATAGTCAACTACAACGCACCATTTTTGCTTTCCTGAAGCGTCCAGTTTTTTCGGTACTACCCATACAGGGGAGGACCAGGGCGAAATTTAATGGCGTATAATACCTTCGTCTAGCATTTTCGTTACCTGGGATTTAATTCCTCTTTATGCATCTGAGGGTAGCGATAAGATTTCGTGAAAACTGGTCTAGAATTGTTAGTTTCGATGGTATGTTTAATTTCATTGGTGAATGACAGATGGTCTCCTTCGAGATAAAATATGAAAGAGTAGTCGAGACATAGTTACGATATTAGGTCGGATTCTTCTAGTATGTTGTTGTCTGTTGGTTGGGTTTGTGAGATAGAATTCACACTGAACTGTTGTAAAGGCTCGAGTTTGATGTCAGTGAAATTTATAGTTTTAGGGATGGCATTTGCTTTTAATACGGATGTCAGAAATTGGCCATTACTATCGACTTTTACTAGAGCATTCGGAAGATTTTTTCAACTTCTATGCCTGTTAATAAGGAGTTGTGTTGACGGGGTTACATGAAAATTTTTTGTGGGTGTCTTTACTGATTAAATCGTCTGTTACTTTATACAACGGAAGTGTTTTGAAATTGGTTACTAGTTGCTTCTTATCGAAATCAACGATGCAATTATAATGTTCGAGGAAATCGGAACCTAACAATCCATCGAACTCGACATCGATATTGCAAATGTAAACCTTATGAGGATCATTGGTAAACGGGACGAGAGTCGATACGTTGATATGAATTTTCTCGTTAGTTATTCCCTGGATGACGACATTTTCTTGGAACCTTTCCTTGAAGCGTTTGCAAGTTTTTCGCTTAAAAATAGAGAGTCCTGCACCGGTGTCCACAAGAAGCTTGTAGGTGTTGGATGTATCGGTGATGTAATAATTTAATATAAGTTTTTAGAGTTTACGGACAAGAGGGGTCTTACAGAAATCTCTGTTCGGGGATGTTCAGATTGGGGTCGAGGCTGTCTAAATTGAAGGTTTGAATGTGCGATTGAAGGTTTGAAATGTCCGGGGGTTTTGTTTGAGGGGTAGTGTCCTAAAAATTTGTATGAGAAATTTCGTCTTAG
Organism: Octodonta nipae; assembly: GCA_034190945.1. NCBI lineage: Eukaryota > Metazoa > Arthropoda > Insecta > Coleoptera > Chrysomelidae > Octodonta > Octodonta nipae. Next base: position 159,452,280 of record CM067216.1, on the reverse strand, counting down.
TTTTCAGAGTAATTTTCGCTCTCGAACTCTGTTCTAAAGTAATGGTTAAAGTCATTCTGGGAATTGTCGTAGGAACAATAATCGTTATAGTCGAAATCTGTGTATTGGTACTGGTTGGGTGTTGGGTTCGAATAAGTCTGTTCACTTCTAGGATTTTCGAACTCATGATTATTTAAGTGATGAGTACGTTGTTGGCGGTAAAAATTTGGGTTCGGTTTAAATTGGTCCGTATTTGTGGGTTGATTACTTGTTGATGGACGTCATTGCTGGAAACCTCTATTGGGTGGAAAGTTTGTTTGACGGGGTTGTTGATAATTTTGTTGATTGGAATTTTGGGCGAATGGATTAGGGCGAGGTATTTGAAAGTTTCCCAAAACCTTGATTTTGTCCAAAGCTTTGGTTCTGTTGGAATTGCCTCGATCTAATGATCTTTAACTAAATGGCCCATTTTTTTACAGAATGTGCATTGTTTTGGAGGTGGCAGTGGATTGGGTCTTCTAAAGAGCGAAGCTGTATTTTTTATGTTAGAAAATTTTTGGGTTTCGAGTTGGTTCAATTGAATTTCTCTTTTAATTCTAGAGATCGCGGTTAAGATAACCTGTAAGCAGGCTATTTAGTGCCATAGGTTCAATTAAATCTATTTGGGTTTGTTTTTCTTTACTAGTCAAATTTTGTTTTGTGACCGCTGCCAGCATTTTTGCCTGGCGGGTCTGAATTCTTGTGGAGATAGTTAAGGGTGATTCGGATGGTAATTGTTTCATACGTTGGAGATCCTGAATGAGTGCCGATAGGTCTCGAGGATCACCGAAGTAGTTTTCGAGAAGAGTAATGATTTCAGTCAACCGACTAGGGTTTCGTGAATTTACTAATTCCGCTGCCCTGCCACGGAGTTTATTTTTTATGTGGAGTATAGGTATGACCTGTTGATTATCGGTCGCCATACTGTGTGATGTGATAAAAGTATTTAAAAAGATAGGGTTACCGTCGTACTCCGGTACTATAGCAAAAATCTCGGAAATTTTATAGGGCTCCACAGTTGGAGTGGCTGCACCTTGCTTGCTTTGTAGTAGTCATATTGTTTAAAACTCAAGTATTTGCTCAATACTAAAAATCTAAATCAGATTATATTGTCAATTTGACAATGCTAAAACGTATAAATAAATGTGTTATTATAAGTGGTAGTTAAAAATAATATTATAGATTTAATGTGTAATTATCAATATGTACCTAAATTGGTCAAAAATATTTCTTACCTTGCACTTCTATTCAAAATAAATGAACAATATATTAAAGGTAATTATGTAATATGTTTAAAAAGGAAATATTAATTTATATATCTTTGATGACAGAAATGGTGATTAAGTGTATCAATAAATGGAAATAATAAAATAATAATAACGTAATCCTTACAATATAATTCCTGGCATGGACTGTTCTGTAAGTTAACTGCACTGGTCAGCCGTTGCTTGTTTCTGGTGCTAGCTCGCTTCCAGTTGTGCCTCCAGAAAGAGGTCGATTGTCCCACGAGGGTTTGGAAACCACCACGACTAGTTAGAATTCTCGTGTTCTATTCGTTTTGGAACAATCCTACTGACTGCGCCAATTTTATATTTTCACAAACACAAATGCGTTTTAAAAAAAATATGTATTTATTTAAAACACAAATTAAATATTTTACATGAAAATTACATTAAACAATATAAATGAAATAAATGAAAGCGATACACATAATGACGCTCACAGCCATCGCATGTGCATTTATAAGCTACGTGTTGCGTTGTCAGAAGTCAGCAATTTTACACGTGCGATGGGCATTTGCGTATTTCCTGGGAATTGCTATATCGTGTAATATGACACCATGCGAACGACTCATTTGACCGGTTACACGGTGTTGTCAGAATAATATTCTAAGTATATATATAACATATATATATATATATATATATATATATATATGAACTTTTTAAACCGTCTGATTTATTGGACGTTGTCTAGCCAAAAAAAAGTTTTAGAGTCTAGTCGAGGGGCCTCATGGAGTCAATAACTGAATGAATTCGTTTTTGTTAGACAACTCTATATACGGAGGTTTTATCGCGTTATTTATTTGGCTCGCGATGTGCGACAAGTTATAAGAAGTTTGAAGTTAGAACTATTTTTAATTAAACTTAGCTGAATCGGACATGAGATTTCGTAAATCCATGATGATGCCTACTTTATTTGCTTTGTATCTATTGAGTGTAAAGGTGTGACGTTAAGGTATATGTATTAAATTATGTTTTATAAAACATAATTTAATACATATACATAGTAATTATATAAATTACTAATCACAATTAAGGTATAAATTGTATGAAACCAGAAAATTATAAATTTCATTATTTCAGTTTGAACATGATCGGTCATAAATAGGTGATCCGAATGTGTGTTTCGGATTGTATACTTTTAGTGTCATATTCAAAAATCTGATACTCGTATTCGCGAATATTGCAAGAGAAAATTACATCCCCAATGTATATGTACCGGTAGGGACATACATGGCAACTTAACCGGTAACCCCAAAGACAAAGTCCCTAACGAGTTTACGAAATCTCATGACAAGTCTAGTATTATAACAATTAAAAAAGATCCGAGTTAAACTTCGAGATCAGTTTTAGGGCTCCACTATTTCCCAACCAATTCCACGTGACATCTATTAAAAGGAGGGGGTTACCTAGTGATGGGGGAGGCCCCTAGTTCGATCTAGACTCTGAAACTCTTTTTTCACTTTTGTCTCTTGATGGCTCCAAAGCAGGAGTCGAAACGTCGATTTTCAATAAATTCAGACCGTTACCGCCTAGCATTCATAATAATGACCGCGGAAGCCTCTCATTTTTTTATATATATATATATATATATATATATATTTGTTTTTAAGTAAAGGGTTGTCTAAAAAAAAGTTTTAGCTAATAGCATGGAAATAAAATTTCCTTTTTTGGACAACCTATATAATTTTAGTTTTTATTTGGCTCATGTGCGACAAGTTATAAGAAGTTTGTTAGTATTTTTAATTAAACTTTGAGGTTAAATCCATGATGATGACTATTGAGTGTAAAGGTGTGACGTTAAGGTATATGTATTAAATTATGTTTTATAAAACATAATTTAATACATATACATAGAAATTATATAAATTACTAATCACAATTAAGGTATAAATTGTATGAAACCAGAAAATTATTTCAGTGACTTTCTTAGGTGATCCGAATTGTGTTTCGGATTGTATACTTTTAGTTTAAAAAATAATATTCGCTATTCAAGAGAAAATTACCCCCAATGTATATGTACTGCTAATGCTGGAATAATAACAATTGATTCTTCCTTCTATTAAAAGAGGGTGGGATGGGGGTAATAGTCTGAAATATTTTTTTCTGAAACATTAATATTTTAACCTGCGTTTTATCAACAACTCTTTAGACCAAACAGAGACCTATTTTGATTTTCTTCTTCCTGTTTAATAATAATGCAAGCCGCTGCTAATAATAATAACAATTGATTCTTCCTTGAATTAATAGTCTCTCCATAACTAACTGCAATAAGGTTCTCAGTGATACAGATCTTCAAGTACATTGCCACGTCCCGAGCTAATACTTGTAATAAACATAAAATTCTGAACTAAAGTACGCACGAACTTTTCTGAAGTCTGCCCAGATGGCTGCACTAACAAAAGTCTGTACTCTATAAATGCACGACCACTTCTGTCGATGATCAATCATCTACTTAATGCTTGCTCTAAAACCCTATAAAATGAATTTACAGTGTAACAGAGTTATTTGGTAGTTAACTTTTACAAACACCCTGTATATATCGTTTCAGAAATATCCACTCTGAACCGCTTTTGACTGATATAAACTCAAGTTTAACTATAGATATTAAAGTCCTATTGTTTTTTCCATTTTAGAAGTACAAAATAAAGAAATTGTAGATATATTATACGTGAATATTTATCTAAATAATATCTCTTGATGTAGCTTTTATCTGTTTATACGCGTATAAATTATTGTGCTTTTATTGTAAATCTAAAGTCGATACTAGAAATGTAAAGAAATAATCGTTTTGTAATTTTTTATACCACGTTGAGAATCTATTGTATTGATTTAATGTAAAGGAACCATTGTATTTTGAAACAATGTATTTTGTTATGATTTGTAACACAATTTAGTAAATTAATTATATTTGATACCTAAGGGATTTGCAAACTTGTTTTGTGAATCCATTATTGTTCAAAACGCTGGAATAAAAGTCTTAGAACTGTACGGATGTGAAGTCACAACCTAAATCTCACTCAGTAAGGTGTTGTAGAGGGATGTTACCAACTTATAACGTAAAGTACAGTCGCACCATCCTCGTCCCAGTGGGCGGGATAACGAACGTTTCCATCTAACTAGAAGTCGATGCCAGTTCGCCAGAAGCAGACCCGACAAGTTGTTGGAAGAGTCACCATTTCATCAAAGTCTGCACTTAAAAATAGATAAACATCTCTGTCTTAGCTAATTTTGTCATTATTTCTTGTTATTCACTGTTCTCAAACCAACTTTAAATAAATACCAACTCGCCCCTTACCGTGCAATAAACTGAGAACCCGATAAGAACCCGATAAGAACCCGATAAGAACCCGTATCCCGTATCGTTTGCTCCTTAACAAGGAAAAACTAATATCATTGCAAGATATTACTCAATTTCTTTCTACTGTTGTGTCCACTTTTATCTAAATAAAATGTTACTAAATACTAATTTTCGGATCTTTTTATTTTGATATAATAATTTACCTTTAATAACTTCATTCGGCATATTATACCACAAAAATACTTGATATTTATATTGATTTCATTTCGTAATGAGATTTGCACAAATAATAAAACCCATTAATCATTTTGTGGATTTCATTTCCCTATAAATATTAGTTACAGCAATGACAACGGCGTTTGACGCAGAATTTATGTAAATTTTCATTTGAATATTAAATTAATAAATAGCCACAAAATTTTGCCACGACCACAAGTGGTATACCAGGGAGTTTAAATAAATACACAGATTCGGTAATAAAATATCTCCTGGATTCCAAAAACTATATACCAGTGGTGGTAAAATGGTATCATTACCGAGAATTTGTAAACAGCTATAAAGAGTGTACTTCTGTACAGAGCGGCGACCTGAGAAACTGCATTACGAAATAAACAGAGACGCGAATCTCTCGAGAATTGAAAAAACAATTAAAAAAATGCCAACAGGAGAAGGATTACAGAAGAAATAAAGAAAGTCGAAAATGGTCCAGAACTATATTAGAGTGGTAACCTCGTGCATAAGAAAAAAGAAGAAGACCAAAAGAAGATTGGTAAAAACAAATCGCTAAGGATATAGAAAATAAAGATGTAATAAATGACGATCAGAGAGATGGAGAGATTTGCAAAAGGGAATCTGAGGGACGCTACAACCAATATAAAACTCTATATATCTTCCTTCAATACCTCGGCCATATGTCTCGATCTTGTGCTGCATGTAGCAATTCATCTGTTGTATTTCTTCCTAGCGGTTTATCCCTTACCGTTGAGTACTAATTGCAGTATATAAAATAAGATACCATTTATTATATGCCGCAAGTATTCAAGTTTTCGTTTTTTATCGTTTACGTCAGTTCACCTTCTCCTTGACTTATTCAGTTTAAGAATTCTATATTTGAAATGAGTTGAACCCACAATATCTTGAGCATTCGACTATAAGGCATAATACATCTCGAAGACTGCTAACTTGTTCATCATATTAACTTAATCATCCAGGTTTCACATCCGTTAGTAAAACCGGATAGACATAACATTTAGTAACTTAATTCTCAGTTGTAGATTCAACTGAGAATTGCAGCGCATAGTTTTGGTAAGTTACAGGAGCATTCTCCAGTGATTTGGTCTCAAGAGAATTGAAGTTCTCTCTCAGCCATGATTGGCTTCTGCACATCGGAAGTTGTTAATAGTTTCTCCCTCAAATCGAACTCCACATTGCCCTTCCAATGCTCCATTAAATATTATTTTTTCAAATAGTTATCTTGAACCCATTTCAAAGTCTAAAAAGCAGGTGCATATTGGTATCTCTACTACTCATCTTTGGCGTTATGTTAATAATGAGACCAAAGTTTCTTTTCTGTCTAATCTATCTCTGAAACCAGATACATAGCTTGGTTCGCCTTGTTATTTCGTAATTGTGTTTAATGCTTAAGCTGGTCATCAAATAATTATATAAAAGCACAGAAGACCCTGGTCCACATAACTTCCAGCTAAGATAATTAAGGTAAGATGGATAGGTTCACAAAGAAATACAACGATTTATTAAAGATTCAGAAATTCCCCAACAAATGGAAATTGGCTAGGTTACTATTATTGTTTGATTAATAAACTAATGGGGTACACGTGACTAAAAAGTAGAAAACGCTGAAGAAAAATTGACAAGCATAGCCAAATTACTACAAAAAAAAGTTATGGCACAATTGTTGTTAATTTTAAATTAGCTCCTAAGTTTCCTAATTTACAATTTACTATAATCTGGTAAAAATTCCAAAACATAAATAATAAAATATTTCTTATAAGTTTAATAGCATTGGTCCTCTGGCTCTAACAAATATTTTTTTATGAAATGACAGTATATCGCATATCACCCATATTGTAGTAATCTTACGAGAATTCATCCGATAGCTCGTGTAATCGGCCTTCATCCGATAATTCGTGGAAGTGACATTCCTCCGATATTTCTGGGAAGCCGAAATATTGTTTGTCTATCGACCCGAGGCCGACGGCTAGTGTTGATGGGAATTCGTCGAATTTTATCGAACATTCGAGAACACATTTCCCGGTGGCTCGTTGACCTACTAGAGAATTCCGAGAGAAATATATAAATACGGACAGCTGGCGATGGGATTCATTCAGTATTCGACTGCCGTATTGTTACGTTAAGATATATTGTAAATACTTCTGTGAATATAAATTGTGTTATGTTAGTGGAAATAAATTAGAGTTAAACTGTGTTTTTAAATAAATCCTAGAATTGAACTGAACCCGAAGAGTGTGAAAACAAAAACGTTACAGTAAAATTTAAAACACCGTTTTCACAAATATAATTTCCGTGGAAATATTAAACTATACATTTAAAGATATTTAATCGTAAACTGAACGGCAAAAAACAGAAATTTAAAGAAAATGGGCCACTAGAGTTTTGTGCTGTCAATCTCCTATTCCTAGTTTACATTTAATGAGATATAATTTCGAATGTTAACTAAAAATTTTAGGGAAAGCTATTACGTTTCCAGACTACCCGCTACCCTCAAAAGTCCAAAATCTCGAAAGAATATTAGTATTATAATCAACTCCGTTGGGTCAACTGCACAAATTTTTCCACTAGCTTTAACCGTCTTTATTTGACCAAAATAAACTTAGGTATTTGCAAAAACAAAAGTGACTAATATAGTATTAGTCAGCTAAAACTACCCACCCATAAGACAATCACGTTTTCATTCAGTTCGTGGTCTGCCAATGTATATGGTATTGAATTTCTGAATCACGTCGAACTCAGGTCATTCATCAATCATAGTATTCGGGACTACCGTTGCTGTGCCACTTTTTATCGTAATTTGCATCTTGGTTTTTATCTTGAAGAACTAGATAAATTATTAAATTACATAAATAACAAAGAGCCAACTATCAAATTTACCCTAGAAATTGAAGAAAATAACAAACTATCTTTCCTAGACATATTAATAACAAAAACAGATTCTTCATTGGAAACAGAAGTTTACAGAAAACCAACCCATACAAACAGATACCTAAATTTCAATTCAAATCATCCGAATACAGTAAAGAAAGGTCTCATTAAGTCATTATATGATAGAACAAAGATCAACTGTTTTGAGGATAATAAATTCAACAAAGAAAAAATAATTATAAAAAATGTTCTCACTGGAAACAATTATCCCACAAAATTTATCAACAAAGGGTTAAACAGACTTGAACAGAAAACAAACCTTCCGAATCAACCCAGAACTTCTCTTAACACTACTACTACTCAAGACAACAACATTACAGTTACAACTATACCATATATACAGGGTCTGTCAGAAAGATTGAAAAGAGTGGGCAATAGATTTAATGTTAAAACAACATTCCAAACAAGAAATACACTGAAATCTTTAATATCGAAAACTAAACCAACAAACAAAACCCAGAACTCAAAAAACTGCATATATAGGATTCCTTGCGAATGCAATAAATTTTATATTGAAGAAACATCGAGACCATTAAACGTACGAATAAATGAACACAAGAATTACATAAAGAACCGACAATTTGAAAAATCGAAAATTTGTGAACATGCTTGGGACCTAGGCCATAAAATACAATTTGACAAATTCAACTATACTTCACAAAGGACAACATAACACAAAACGAAAAATAAAAGAGTCTGCCTTAATTCTTTTGAATGAAGACGATTGTATCGCTTCTACTTCTGTAGAATTTAATCGTATCTGGTTACCGACAATTAAGGAAGAAATTATTAACGGTAACCTCCTTTTGAACAACCCAATATCGGGATAGTTCATAAGGTTTTTCGTAGGTTTTCCCTTATGACGTTAATGGGATCACTGAAACAATAGAATTCTTTGATCGCATTTTTGGCGAATGCGCTATCTTATAACAAAGTCGTACCTAGGAACGCCACTTATAAATTCTAAAGACAACTCTTTCAAATTCTTCTAATTTGAAAGCTAGTTAACTATAATTCATGAACTTTAGAATTTTTTGTGCTACCTGTATATCTAAAAACAACAAATTTTCTAACGTCAATTTTAAATGTCATAAATCAAATTTTCATTTTGCAATCTACATCAATAAATATAAAGCCATTGACAACGAAGTCAGAATAGACTTTGAAACGTTTGGTATTCCTGCAATATACTTCGTTTTATTTCTATTGGGGTGTTATTACCCAAAAAAAACATAAAAATAATAGGTATATTTATACGTTTAATATCTACAAAGTTTCAAACAGCTAACTAGATGTAATTCAAATGCGTAACGACTTTCATTCCATTGACAGAGCAAACCAATAAAGGATTTCGCTCAGAAATAATATAGTGTCTTGTTTAAAGATTTCTACTATTCCGCAAGGCTATAAACATAGTTAACCTATATGTTATATTTTCATTTCAAAAATCACTTATATTAACAATATTATATACTTATATATATACTTCTGATGTGAAGTCTGTAGTCGAGCACTTACCCAAAAATTCCTAAATATTCCTATTTACTTAACTTTTAAATATACTTAAATGTTTACAAAAAGATTTGTAAAAATCTCTTTGCATTTGCAATGCAATGCATTTTTGTTGTTTGCAGGTTTCCATACATTCGAAGGAAACCTTTATAGGATCACTCTTATTATCTGTCAGTGTCTCAGAGGTTATTTTCTCCTAAATCATGAGAACTTACCGTAACTAAAACAACTTCGATTCGATTTTGGAGGGGAATTTTGGGGTAAAAATTAAGCAAATAGACCATTATTTCCGAACTACTTAAACTAAATTTTATAACATAATATGTATAATATGTGGAAATTTTAGGGAGCAAGCTAATAAATTAAATTTAAATCAAAACTAATAACAATTCAAGTGCATCATATGACTAATCGATTAAAGGGTTCGTTATGAGAAACATAAAAACGAATATTCCTTTTTATAGTTATTAAAGATATAATTTAATAGATACTAAAGAAAATATATGAAAATTACCCCATTTTTCTTTATAACAGAAAACTACACATCCCAAATTAAAAACATATTTCGAGTAGCAGGACACGCGTTACGTTTATACAAAACCCGAAAAGATTTTAATGTTAATATTGGAGCCAAATTAGGAACTTTAAGATTAATTAATACTTTCATCTGACTGATTAATTAGATTATTTTTACTATCACCAGAATATAACAGGTCGACTAAGAGTTGTTTAGAACTTACAAAATATATTTATATTCCATATATTTTTTTCACTTTTAATTTGTCTTTATATCTAACTGAGTTTATAGTATTATTTGTTCATAGACTGTTATTGTTCTTGAATTACTTTATTTACAAGACATAGATTCTCAATTTGGCTCAAGTCTGAATTACAATTTTGCAGAAAGATTTGCTCAACCTAAGGTTGGCGTAGCCATTGAGGTGAATTATTCTATAAACTCGCTCACAACATCCTAAATTACCATTAAAAGACTCGATTGTGTCTATGAGTCAAAGAATCCTTTTCAGGATATCATAATACTTTTGCTATTCCATTCGAAATTCTCGCAGCACAAACGAATCTAACGAACATAAACCTATTCACCCTTTGACCTACTTGTTCGCTTTTTTCCTGTCACGAATGAAATCTGCACTGCAGACTTTACGGTAAGAGGGTAAGAGCGTATTCCAATAACTAGCTCGATCATAATGGATGTTTGGTGGCTTCTTATCGGTTTTGTAATTAGCGGAAACGAAAGTTTCATTCGCTGGAACGGAAATCAGACTTCAGAAGGCACATTATCGCATTATCGATGATAACAATAAAAGATATGAGAATCTCGAAGGCAGTCATTGTCTCTTTTGTGCGCTTATCGAGGGCACCGAGCAAATATAGAGTCATGCCGATGATTATGTTACAGTGGAATTGGAATTCAGAGCTTGACTTCATTCCTTTTCTCGAATCGATTTAATCTAGACCTGGAATTTGCTTTGATTTGTAGTTGGCAAATATATATATATATATATATATATATATATATATATATATATATATATATATATATATATATATATATATATATATATATATATATATATATATATATATATATATTTGTTTTTAAGTTTTCGCGGGCACTAAATGTTTTAGGTGGTTTCCGGGAATTCATCCGCGTAGTTGATAACTGATCCCTGCCGGGATCGATGGTAAAATGACAACGTTTCGGCAGAGTCACATCGGCCCTCTTGAGGTCGGTTCGCATAATTCTCGTAGCCTTCTGCTTTCGCTTCTAGTTACTAGAATACTGAGATTTTCCGGAGCGCGCACGGTGTTATATAGTCGCGGCTCGGCGCCTATCGGTTGGCACCGTGAACGGCTGCGTGTGATTGGCCCTTGGCGCTCATTGGCCACGCCTCCCGCTTGGTGATTAGTTATGTCCGGTTGAGTTGTTATAGGACGGGTCCGGGCCGGTACGGTGTTTAATAGAATTTTCCAACAATTCGATAAGTTCTGGATTTCATTGGGTGCGTTTAGACTGTGAGGCCTCTTCGCTATTTCAATTGCCTCTCTTACGAGTCTTGATTTCGGGTGTTCTATATTTGCCAGTACTCTGGTGTTCTCAAAGTCTATTCGGTGTGACGTCGTGGTGGCGTGTTCCGCAATGGATGTTGTTTTTTTCTGCTTTCTTATGGCATTCTGGTGTTCATCACGTCTAGCTTGAATTCTTCGGTTAGTTTGCCCCACATAGGTTTTATGACAGTCTGCACATGGAATCTCGTACACTCTCATTTTTCTGTCGGTATTGAAAATAGTATCGATATTGTGTCTCCGTAGAATTCTCGCAATACTCTCTGGGGTACCCCTGACATATGCTAAATAAGCCTTGTTTATCGGTATCTCATGCTCCTCGCCTGTTTGTCTCGGTTTTTGTTTTTTGAGCTCCTTGTATATTTCGGTCTGTAAATCCGTTTTCTCTCAGAGTTGTTCTTAAACTGCACATTTACTTTTTGATGTAATCCTGGTCAGTTAGCCTTTGTGATCTGGTTACTAAAGTCTTGACGACGGCTTGTAGTTGGGCTGGGGGGTGATGAGAATTAGCAGAACATCAAGGACTCCCAAGACGACGATCGTTTTAGAACAACAAGGAGTGATGAACACCATAACGCCATAAGAAAGCAAGAAAAAACAACATCCATTGCGGAACACGCCACTACGACGGCACACCGAATAGACTGAAAATACCAGAGCACTCTCAAATATAGAACACCCAAAATTGAGAGTCGTAAGAAAGGCAATTGAAATAAATATATGGGGTGGAGTGAAGAGAAATTATAGTTATGCATGGTTGTTACAAAAAAAGCTGGAAAAAATAACTGTACTTGGTAACCAATAAGAATAGTTGGTAAAATGACGACGTTTTGGCAGAATCACATCTCCCCTCTTCAGGTCGCTTTATAGTATTTACTATTCAACTTTGATTCTTCGTTTCTACCACAGCACCCAGAACATCTCTATATTCTTTCTTATCTCTGGCTTTTTCACTAATAACATTTTTAAAAATGCTCCAAGATTAAGCCACCAAAATAAATAACTTGTTAGGTATAACTTTAGTTGTATCGTTCATGCTTCATTGCTTTTTGGTTTTCCTGTACTCACAAGGGTTCTTAAAACATACAATGGAATTTCATCAGGATTCTGACCTCAAATTATTGAAACTATAAAATGTGACGCAAGTACTCCAATACAAACCTGCAAACCTTTCTATAAGTTTATTCGATTAAAGGCTAAATTGGTTCTGTCGTGGAAACGACCTACATAAATATCAGTTACTCTTTACGATTGTTTCCGTTGCTTATTATATGCAAATTTGCAACTTACCTATAAAATATTTTATTGAAGGCGGTCACGATTCCGAAGAAGCTATTGACGATTTTGGAGAGTGTATATTCTCAATCGTACACAATAATAATAATAATAATAGGTCAAGTCGTTGGTGACTGGTTCCAAAATAGAATTTAAAATTGATAATTGGCACCTACTTCAAAAATGTACTAATTTATACATCATAATCACTCGATATTGCTTGTATTTTCTCCTCTCTGTTTAGATACCTAACAGCTGTCAAATTAGTTTATTTATCAACACAAAAACGCCTAAAGAAAATATACCGTTACCGATGATGACTCCAATCCAGTATGCAAAGGAAGACAATTTGAACACATTGTAGGGATATTTTCTCTCAGGACATCTGTGAGCAAGACAACTGGTAGTTAGGTAATTTTTCGAATTTGCCCTTAATAAACTGTGTTCCATTAGAACTAATTATTTTCAAAATGTTAATTTTCCAATTTATGTTTTTTTTTTCAAACTTCTTGACATTCCGTGCCTTAAAGCATATGTTTTAGTTAACGCTAAAAGCACGCAAAAGAGAGAAAAGAGAGAGAGATACAGGGAAAGAGAAAGAAGAGAGAACGAAATTGATTGTCTCTTAACTGTAAAGCACCCGGTTGCTGTATGTGCAGTAATAATACGAGTGAACAAAAACATAGAGATCATGTACTTTCTCCGGAAAATATGTTCAAAACAAAGCATTACAAACTCAGCAACGGCATGCATTTTGGGGAAACGTGCTCGAGCATTCGTACCATTCCAATCCGATTCACTCATAATGAAACTGCTCGCAGATTAACGGCCATTTTTTTGAGGTCATTTAGTTTTAACTGACTAACATAACATAACCAAGTTCTTACTAGATTTATAGAGTTGTATAAACCAATAAAAAAATAATACAGCTTTACCGTAAGATATATTCTGGTTTCTAAAAATATGCGTACATATAAGAATTCCTTCTTTCTATCTCGACTTATACAAGTTTGTGATAGTGTCAGTTTATATTATCACTTCGTCTTTTTCGGCGTAGGCTATCTGCTAGCGATTTGTCTCTTGCTATTATTTTCTATTCTCTTTTCCTTTTCAATCTCCTCCCACTTGTTCTTCCCAGCTTGCATGTTAATTTGATTTCATCATTTCTTACTCTTTATGTTTTTCCCGTGAATCTTTTCAGTATTCTTATCTCTGTCGTCTCTAGCATCATTTGTGTTCTTTCTATCGTTATTGGTAATAGCTTTGAAAATCTGTTTTATACTGATGACGTCTCTATCTTACGTCTAATCGGTTCTTTGCTTTCTTGGTTGAGATTACCATATTTAACTTCTTTGATACTGTGTATTAAGCTTATGGACCAATCTTTGTAAGTCATCCTCACTTCCCGCTATGAGAATTGCCATCATCCGAGACGATTTTTATTTCTTAATTTCATATCTTACAACTATACCTTTCTCAATGGCCTATATTATCTCATCCATTATGAAATTAAAGAGTAGGTGGCTTAAGGAGTCTCCCTGTCTTATATCTGTGCCTTTTTATATCTCGTCTGTAATCTTTATTGTATTACTCTTGAATATATCTTCAATTACTTTAATACTGTCTAGCGGTTTTTGTCTATTGAATAGAAGATAAGCTTCCTGACTCCGTTGAAGGATTTTTCCAAGTCAGTTAGACAGATGAACGCCCGTCGATTTAATACTTATAATTTCTGTTATTTGTTTCCTTACGGGTAGTGCATCTGTGTACCATCCTCTGTTACGGAAACCATGTTGTTCCTCTGCGAGTGATATTCTTAAAATTATAAGTTTGCTAGAGAGTTACGTCGTCATTATTAGCCTGGTGTTCAATAGACTGATTCCTTTTGGATTCTATAATTTTCCGGTTCTTTTCTGTTACTTGTTTTAAACAGCGGAATTAGAATGCTTCCACCCTTTGGATACTGTGTTGTATCGTAGAGTTTTCTTAATGACATGTGTTAATTAAGGACCTGTGTTAATTGTTTATTTCAATCAAGAAATCTGATTTTATAACAAACAATTTCACTGTCTTAACAGAAGATGGAGATACCCGGTAAGATTATATTTAACATTAATGCTCAATTTATGATTTTGAGCCATCAGTTTTCTCTAGCAGTGAGGTAAATTTTAAATTATCCGCTACTTGTTATCGAGAATACCGAACGTATCGAATACTAATATAAAAAAAATCGATTGAAAGTATTCGTTTAACAATTTTGTAGCAAATGAAACTAGATTAAACAACTTAGTTAACTGTGCTGTACTGTTTTTCACATTTTAATACGTTTTAATGTCAAATGTCAAAAGAAGAATAAAATAGATGACACCTATATTCCCAAGATTAAAAAATACGAAATAGAAACATACATATTTTCAATGTTTA
This sequence comes from Octodonta nipae, assembly GCA_034190945.1. Classification (NCBI taxonomy): domain Eukaryota; kingdom Metazoa; phylum Arthropoda; class Insecta; order Coleoptera; family Chrysomelidae; genus Octodonta; species Octodonta nipae. The sequence goes on along the minus strand of CM067216.1, from coordinate 159,437,199 downwards.
AGTACTTCTTGGGAAATAACACCACAATTACGGAAATTTCTGTATATTCCAAACGTTTCAGGGTCTAGGTCAGACCCCGTTGTCAATGGTTAAGAAACTATGAATAAAAAGGTACAATTCTAAGATGTAAAATTAAAATATTTGACAATATTTACAGTATAACAGACATCTTCAAAACCATTTCACTTGACTAAACTCATTTTATAAAAAACGAGAATCTTTGAATTAACTGTAAATGAAAAAGAAAACATAACAGTAGATATTTCTTTAAAAAAATGGTTTCAATGAACAGAGCTGATATCTTATAACAGACAATAAAGTAGGTATTGGAAATATCTAACAGGATGGACTGATAAATACAGCAAACTATAAATTTAACTAGAGGAAAATCACAATGAATAAATAAAGGGGACGACACAACAAAACACAAATCCCTTTACTTAAAAAAAAAACAAAAATGACGAAACCAAAAAGCAAGGTTCTTGGATATATAAATGTCTACTAACGATGGTTGATAAACGTTAATAAAATATAGTTAATAAGAATCAGGGATATAGGATGACCACTTCTTCCGAATCTGTACATAATCTTTTATGGTATAAATTATATTGCACTCTGATTTTAACCATTGTACCATTTCAAATGTCATTAAAAGTTTAATATAATAAGTGAGTTGAGCACTGCTAGGTGAACTATTCCAAGATAAAGAAATTTAAATTTATGGATTTTCCTAAGCTCGCTCTTATGGAAATGAGTTAACCCAGTTCCGACACGTTTTACGAAAAAGGGGTGATTGCTTTCGCACTTAATTTCACCGAACGAGATACTGGTAGACTCATTTTATTACCTACCATATATTTATAAAGCTTTTTACTTTAATAGCGTCTTTCAAACATATCTCTAGAAAAGAAATTTTATCAGCATTAGGGGAGCTATAAAACGAGAGTATCGCCTGTCATGTACTCGAATTCTGTATAACGATATATGGAAGAGAAAATACTTTGAAAAAACCATCAATTTTTTTTTCAGAAAACCGTTATAATTATGAAAAATAATTCGTGAACTTCTTTTCGTATTTTTGGCAAAAAGCAATTAAGCGCGATCTGAAACTAGTAAAATGTTTAAGTGTTTAACGATCAAGTCACCATATAATGGACATTTACCTGACATTTCTTCTTTCACGTTTTACCACCAACTAGGGATCGTATCTTCAGCATTTTCAAAATAAATTTGGGGGGGAGAAGCAGCTGCTCAAAGAAATAAGAAGGAGTATAATAAAAAATACTAATTATTCATATCGTGCGAAAATGCAGTCTAAACCGCTGTTTGAAAATAGTGATTATTAAAATTGTACCACTTGACACTAATTTTAATAGATATTGCCACAATTATACTTTACACAGAACTGACTATTAAAATTCTATGTATGATTAGGACTAAATTGTATCTAACTAATGTTGTTAACGTCTTGGAAGGTAGTATCTAAATGTTTTGAAATGTTAAGTTAACCTACGAATTTGTATCGCTTATCATAAAAATCAAAGGTTAACAATATAGCACCAGCACGTCACGTGGGAGTTTCTAATTGCTAGTTTCACATAAATTTCTAGATTCGTTATTCTGTTCCCGAATAAATATTGAATTAGTATTTATTCCAGTTTATTATTTTTTCCAGTAACATTTTGTCAGTCATTCAAGTAGCTTATTTTTCTCGATATATGTTGAAATTGATTCTCTAATTCCCATTGTTTCTTTAATGACAACATTTCGAATCCTCTCTAATTTAGATATTTCCTCAGATCTTCTTAAAGTATCAATTTCAGTGGTTTCTAACTTGCTCAAATTTTCCTTCAGGTATTCGCTCTGTAATTTAGTGTAGTTTTAATAATTGTATGTATATTCAAACATTCAGTGTTCTATTTATATCTGTATTCCACAGTATGCCATTCAAACATCTTATTATTTTTCTTGCTTTGTTGTTTTTTTTTCCTAAATGTCTACGCCATCTGTTTCTTCCTTTGTGAATATAAGGCCAAAATATTTATATGGTTGGCTTATTTTTATTTTTCCATTATCACCCTGCTCAATATCAGATAATTTTTTTCCTATACATATATATTGAGTTTTTTCCATATTCATATATTATTCGTATATTATTCCTTTAATTTCGTCGTCTTTATCGCTTGTGCATACAACCTGATATATAGGGTGTTCAAAACCACCGGTACACCCCCAATAAGATGCCACCAACCTATTTTTTTTTAACTGACAACTGACAAAATAAACCATAAGTGGCTCAAACAGACTGAAGTTGTTTTTCAAATAGAAAATGCATATTTTTATAGCGGATTCGGATTGTACTTTGAAAAGTAGGCATCATTTTTTTTTAAACAGTACTTACCATGTATAATTTTACTGTTAAACTCTTCTTATTGCAATGGATCAATATCCATATTTTCTATTGCTAAATAAGAAATTGTTAGAAATTAAATAAAAGCAGTTCTACTAATTGATTTTCGCTGCACCATTATTGGTTCCTTCTAACTGAACGAATTACCAATACACAACCAATAATTGTTGTGCGCCGTGGCGAGTTACCGTTTACAATGATGTTACGCGCAATACGATTACCGGTTGCTTATCGGTTTTACGTCGGATTGGAACCCGCCTACACTGTTGTCACATACAGCTATCTAAATAGCTTCCTGAATTCTAATATCCATAATATAAATAGAATAACTAAACATAGTATTTTAAATAGACAAAAAATTTTGTTACTACAACTCTACTGGCATCTACTTTCCCTTGAAGCATGAGGATTTTAATTTGCCCAAATTTGTTCAGTATCCATAGTAAATATACCAGATATTTTTTTCATCTTCTTGACATTTTAATGCAATAGCTTTGCAATATGATATGCGATATCATATTTGCCCAAATTTGTTCAGTATCCATAGTAAATATACCAGATATTTTTTTCATCTTCTTGACATTTTAATGCAATAGCTTTGCAATATGATATGCGATATCATATGGAGGAAGATAATAATAATAATAATCTCTAACGACACGATGCCGTGGCAAAAATACTGCACCAGGAACTAGCACTGAAACTTCAAATACCACAATCGGTGAGATTACCATACTATAAACACATACCAGAATCTGTTTTAGAAAATAACAACTACAAACTGTACTGGGACCGCACGAAACTGACGAGATCAGACTGTTGCTCACAATAGACTAGATATAGTTTTGGTAGATAACGTCTCTCGGAAAACAACTTTAAATGACATAGCAATTCCTAACAACAATAATATAACTATCAAGCAGGCTAAGAAAGTAACCAAATATAGGGATTTGGAGTTTTAAATAAAGACTCAGTGGGACATGAACAACACACGAACTGTACCAATTGTTATGTAAACGACAGGAGTAGTCTCAAAACATCTATTATACAATAAAATAGCTCGGTCTGGACGAACATCTTTACCAACTAATGCAAAAAGCCGTCCTGTTAGGAACAGCACGGACGGTCAGGAGATTCATGGGAAACTGCCGCTACAAGTCCAAGCACGGGCCTAAAAGCCTGGCAAGGACTCCCACAGAGCTAAACCCTTTTGATACCTAGGATATCTGGGGTTTAGTGAATTTTCCGTTAAAGGCACGCTATGCGTGCCTTAGAGGAAGTGGGTGTGTGAATCTTTATTAATAGCACTTGGCTAGAATACAATACAATATACCATATTAACATTTAACATAAATACATTTCAAAGAGAAAAAATTACAAAATAATTGTTTCTTTAATATGTAATATACATGTTTGCTTCAATCTGTTTAATTGTTACACATTAGAACTAGGCAGTTCGTTGTATTCTTTTAAACCCGTATAAAGTAAAGTATTTTGACTAAAGTTTGTGTTTACTCTACATAAATAAAAGTTATTTCTTGACCTAGTATTATGTTCATGGATGTTCGGAAATAGCACTTAGTTACCATATGCTTTCTATTCTAAATTCAGCTCTATAGGTATGAACATGGTGGTACAGCGTAAATTAATCGGCAGACCTTATTTTAATGTATTTTTTAAAAATTAAAATAACCGTCAATGTTATCAAACTCACACTTGTTTTCAGTCCAATTTGACTAAATTGGCTATTGTTATAAAAATCGAACATAACTCAACGTTTTTCTTATTTATCAATAAGAAAGAGAATAAAAGAAAAATCTAATTGTAAAAAATATATGTTGAGTATCATTTGAAATTTTTGTTTTCTGTAATGTCCTTTATAAATTATCAAAATAAAATTGATTGTAGTATCATTTTGTTTGGAAGTTATGGCTTATTTTTATTATATAATTTAAATTATCTTCAAAACTGTTCGTCGTAGACAAATAAATTGGTTGTGAAACTTTGAGTTTTTGAGTTTTATACGAATTCATCCTAAAGAAATACCTTTCCGGTTAAAACAACAAAGTTAGTGTTAACTTCTGGCATAACCGGAACTCACATACTCAAAATTTCCCAAACCCAAATTTTCAAATTTCTAAAATGTTTAGTTTTTCCTAAAACGCTTAACGTACCACCATGGTTGAAGAACCCTGTATAAACGATAATAAGTATTTTTCTACTTGTATTATTAGATACTCTATGATTTTTTTTTCAAACGACTGCCCTTTTAATAGGCTAATCATGAGTATAAAAATTGTTTGAAATTTGCACGTACGGCTCAACCATAAATGTTTGGTTAATCTATTGCGACTTGTCCATCCATCATAGGGTCCAAAATATGATTATTATCTGAGTTGTGTTCATTTGTTGGGAATCAAATGATGTTTGGTTCGAATACAAACCAGAAGTTTATATTAAATTTATGATTGATGATCTGAGAGCTTCATTTTACATTTTAGAACAAAGCAAATATGCTGACTAGTTACAAATTTCCGTAAATTGGATATACTGATGAATTACGGCATTGGGCTGCAGAGTATTGATTTTTTTTGCAGAAAGTTTGATTTGGAAATAGAGCAGAAAGTAAAATTTAACAGTTGGAGACATCATTGGATTAATTACAAAAGTTATAAATACTAACGTCCTTGTTAATAAAAATCTTTACTTTTTTTAAGGCCAGGAAGTATATTTTTTGGATATGATATTTCAGCTTCGCTACCCTCAAAAAAGTTACGTCATGGGCTTCCAATGTTGGTCTGAAGCTGATAGACAATGTAACTGTTGTCTTGGAATGGTTGATCTGACAACGTTTTGAATAGCTTTGTATCTGCTAGCGTCATCAGGTTAATGAGACTACGCTTTAGTTCCAAAAAAAAATGTCACTGCTAGATATCATCAATTCAGTGGAGTCAGCCATAGGTAGCAAAGAGACACCGCAACAGGAGGAATTTTAATGGAAAGTCAGAAACCGCAATTGAGAAAACAAAACACATCAAACAAGATTTCAACGACTCCGACAAATCTATTATCATTCTACTAGCTGCCAAGGTAAATGCTACCATTCTTATAGACAGAAATAAATACTACAAAGAAATAGACGACGTACTGCCGAAACAAAAATACCATTGCCTACTGATGCAACTTCCAAAATAGAACGGAAATCAGAGCAAACCACCACATCTTCATGGACTACGCAAGATCCACAAGTCTGGAGTACCTCTCAGACTTTTCGGTCTGAGAGGTACTCCAAGTTCACGCAACTCACCAACAGCAGAACTTGGGCCAGAACATCGCTACCAAGTTTCGATGTTGAAAACCTCTTCACGAAAGTACCATTAGACAGATCTCTCGACATAGTGAGAAAGAAACTGACTGAGAACGAAACTCGGATGGAGAGGATGGAGCTGCAGATAGGTTCAATCATGGAACATCTACATGGAATGGTGCGAAGAACATACACTGAAGAGGTACGAGAAGCAGCCTAAGTTATGGTTGAAGTATGTCGATCACACCTTCATTATTTAGCAATACTGAAAGAGAAAACTACAGGCATTCCTGGAACATCAACATCCAATTCCAACCATCCATCACATTCACCATGGAGAGGAAAGAGAGTGGGTGCCTACCATTCTTTGATGTGGCGTTAAAGGACTAGGACCGGAATCTGAACAACAGTATACAGGAAGGTTACACATACAGGATTATACCTACATAGCAATTCTAACCACCCATCAACATTGAAAACTGGGATCATCAAAACATTAATCCACACAGCCAAAAATATTTGCAGCACACCAGAAGTCCTCAAAATAGAACAAGTGAAACTTAGAGAAAACCTTTTGGAGAATGGATATCATCAGGAAGAGGAAACCACGATAGCAACTCTATCATTACCGTATACTAAAGCCTTATCGGAGAAACTTACACGAATTGGACACAGATATGGAATCAAAATGAGTTTCAAGAGGAGCAACACCTGAGGAGCATGATTACAAGAACGAGACCGGATGCTATGGCAACTCTATTACTGCATATACACCATATTTTGTCATTGTGGCAATTTTTATATTCGAGAGACAAAGCGACGACTCGACACCAGGGATCACCATATAGCTACTCAAAGGGCGGAACTAACGAAGTCTGGGCTAGTTACTCACGCTTGGACCGAACACCATAACATCAGCTGGAACCAAGCCAGGGTAATTCACAAGGAAGAGCACTGGAATAAAAGAAAAAATTATATACACAGCAAATTTAATCTCGAAAGAGAATATAATTACCGAGCCCAGCGTCCAAGTTAAAAACATTTGGAGACCCGCTTCTTCAGCCACTGCCGCTAGTCATCACCAACAACTCTCCGCCAGGTACGACGACGCTGATTGAACCAGATAAGAAATAAATACGATGGAATATCTGCATTTCCTATCATTCACCTAATGGCGATAGCAGATACAATACTATTAAAACGTTGTGAGATCAACCATTCAAATACGATGGAAGAAACTTCGAGGTCTAATGTTTGTTTCAAATTCTTGCAGACTTCACCAGATTTTTGTGTTTTTCGCTGTTAGAATTGATATCATCTACTTCCACTTTTCATGGTAGTGGTGATAATTTGTTTTTCAGTTTTTCATGGTGGTTACAAGATTTTGTTGGTCATGTTTTATAATTGTCACAAGATTTTTTACTTTCTCTTCATTACGCTTTTTTGAGATGTTTGTCCAGTCTGTCTATGAGATAGCCAGGAAAAGTCTACTTTTCTTGTAATTGCATTAGAACTTCTTCCAGTGGATCAACAAGGTAATTTTTACAAGATCATTGCAGCGCTACATAAAAGATATGACATCGTTTTCAGGGGCTCGAGTTATACTTGAAACCAAAATGTTTTCCCTTCTTTGAAAACAAAAATTAATCAAAATGTTTGCAACATACATAAAGTTCCACGAATTTAAGTGAGTTTTCCCGCCACCCAAAATGGAAATAATTCCTATGTATGGGGCTTTCTTACTATTTATTACTAAAACTTTTCTCGCAATTGCAATTTGCCACGATGCAATAACAGACGGAATGAATATGTTTAATGGTAGTTGGCAATAAAAAATAGGTACCCTTTGATGTCCCGAGTCACTTTGAAATGGTATTCAATAATATTATAAATTATCGAAACTGTTGGAAATTTAAAATTAAAATAGATTATCAACTGAGTTTACATTAGACGTTTGTACCAACTTGATACTGTTATCGAATCATACCTTATGCGTCCGTGAACTACTCATGGCACATGTAGTTCTGTATGGGGATGCCATGAAAATCTATCGAACGATCTCAAAAATTAATGATTACAAAGTAATTCAAGTCGATCTTTGTAGCTTTTTTAATTTCTGTCTAATCAAAAGCCATTGAATATAACGAAGTGCAATTATAGACTATTTTTAAGATTAATTAATCCACCACTAGTTTATTTTACCATGAATAATTAATGACATTATTCCCCAAGTAAGCCACATTAAAGACTTAGGAGTTATTATGTACAAAAAGTTAAGATTTGATAACATTTCCGTTGTAGTACAAAAAGCCTTAAGGCTCCTAGACTATATAGTAAGAAATACAAAAGATTTTAAAGAGCATGGCACAGTAATACGGTTATATATTTCTTACGTAAGGTGTTCTATAGTATGGCATAGAATCCTGGTATCCTATTAACGATAAGTATACAAAATCTCTAGAACATTAACAAAAAAAACTGTCAGTGCTCCAAATTATAAGTATTTTAGGTTTCGGCATTACCAACAATATAGTGACAACTTGAAGTTCTACAATATTAGAGGTTGCTTATCAGAAGAAAATTTGCCGATATTTGTTTTATTTATTAAGTTATTAAAATATGTTGTGTTCGGAATGTAGTATAATGAATTTACCAATTAATGATTTATAATCCACAACATAATTTAACTGTTTCATTTGTCTCTTTTTGATAAGTATGTAGGACTTAAGCTGTTAAGTAATTAATTTGACCTCACTTATTTGTAATTTTCTTTTTGTCATTGTGTATCATCTTTGCAACGAAATCCTCTACAAGAATTCCACTTTAAACAAGGTGGGAAAAATGATAGCAAAATGATTTCAGGATTGAACACCCTTCCCGCCGTTTACATAACAATGCCGAACCCTGTCGAACAGATTGTCGACATTGCCAGAAGATGGAACAAGGCGAGAGTATCCGTATCCTACAGATTCAAGTAGACGTGAATAAAGACTGGACAACGTAACAATGCATACAGAACCAAATGGCAGAGCCCCATAACCAATCTTTTCATTAAATATAGAAGGGGCACCTAGGTCGATGGAAAAAACAGCTAGGCACTCATGCGTCATTGTGTACGCAATGGAACTTCTTGAAAATAGAGAATGGAATATTAAAGAGAATTTGAGTCAGCAATCATGGCAGAGATGTCTGGTCCCTAAGAAAAATGTTCCCGCCCTTCTGACCAAACTATATAAAGCAGTATGCGAAGGTCATCTGGGCATGAATAAGGCTCACCAACTATTGTAGTGGGTAAATTACATCGAAGAGGTCAGAGCCCAGTACCGGAAATGCAACGTCTTTGCAGCCTGTAAGGGCCCGAAGACCCGTACCAAGCTCAAAATTCAATAATATTGTTATATAGTCCGGGGGTTCAATTTAAGATTATAAAACTAATATTCACTTTCAGGTTTCTAGAACTTTATTTACGTGAAATTATACAGAACAGCTGATTCACAGCTCGTCCTCGCTGACTAACTAACTTGCGATTGTGGCCTGCTTCCTTTTTAAAACCTGCATCGAAAATTCTCGCAAAAACAGTGATCAATCATACAGATGCCGAGCCATTTCGAGAACATTTTTTAGTTGAAGACGCGAGATGTAAGACGTTTTTTATCTTAGAAGCGATCGGTGTTGTACTTAAATGAAACAGGGACGGCTTTGGTAAATTTCGTAATACTTCCCCCCTTTAATTCTGATCGTCCCCATCAGAAACATCCTCTCCATGGTAGGGAGCGAGTTGATCTAAATGGACCACCTTCAACTTAGCCTTGGGGTTTTGACGGATCTGGTAGGCGAGGTCATTAAGCCTCTTGACCACCTCGTATGGACCTTCCCAGGCGGGTGTAAGCTTTGGGGATTTACCCGTGTTCCGTTGGAGGTTGTACAGCCAGACTTTGTCCCTCTCCTGGAACCCGACTGAATTGGCCTTGAGGTCGTATCGCGTCTTCATCCGGTCACTGGTGGCCAACATCTGCGTTGGTGCTAATTCATGTATTGCCAGCATGTTATGTCGGAACTGGTCGGCATAAACGTCGATGTCTTGGGAAGGTTCTTCGGGGGAGCCAAATGCCAAATCGCAGGGTAATAGCAGCTCCTTTCCGAATAGGACCCTGGCTGCGGTCAGGCCTGTACTATTATGTAAGGCAGAGCGATATGCCAACAGGAATAGGGGAATATGCTCATCTCAATCACGTTGGTTATTGCCGACGACCTTAGATAGGTGTTGTTCCAAGGTCCTGTTGAATCTTTCCACCATTTCGTCTGACTGTGGGTGTAATGGTGTTGTTCTCGTTTTCCTGATCACCAACATCGTGCAGACCTTCTGGAATACATTCGATTCGAATTTACGCCCCTGGTCTGAATGTAATTCCATCAGGACGCCAAACCTGCTGAATAGTTGTTCTACTAGCACCGTCGCTACCGTGGTTGTTTCATCGCATATGCCTCAGGCCATTTGCTGAAGTAATACATTGCGACCAGCATGTATTTGTTCCCCCTCTCTGACTCGGGAACGGACCAGCTACATCGATGGCAATTCTCTAAAATGGGATGTCCACATTGTACTGCTGCATTCTGCCCTTGGTCCGGGTCTTCGGGGCCTTACTGGCTGCACAGGTGGCACATTTGCGGCACCAAGGTCTGACGTCTTCGAAGTAATTCACCCAGTAGTACCGCTGGCGAACTTTAGGGTTTTATTCATGCCCAGGTGACCTCCGGTAATCCCATCATGTACTTCGGTCAGGATGGCTGGTACCTTTTTCTTCGGAACTACCAGTTGGGACTTGGTTTCTCGTCCATCAGCGCTTTCCCAAACTCGCTTGAGCATTCCATTGTCTACTCTTAGAGAGTCCCATTGAGCCCATAACGATTTCAGCACGCCTGAGTATCTAGCTACCTCGTCCCATCGTGGTCTAGGTGCCCCTCTCATTTTCAGTGACAAGATTGGTTCGATGTCTGGATCAGCTATTTGGTCCTGGATGCACTGTTCCGTTGTCCAGTCTTCACTCGGATCTGCCTGATGGAGATACCCTCTCGCTGTTCCGTCTTCAGACAATGTCCGCATTCCACTCTACAGGGTCTTCTGGATAGGGCATCGGCATTTTTGTGCAAGCGGCCGGCACGATGTTCCACCTTGAAATCGTATTGCTGTAATTTCTCCATCCACCTGGCCAGTTGTCCTTCCGGTGTCTTCATGTCCAGCAGCCATTTGAGTGCGGCATAATCTGTTCGGATTAAGAAATGACGACCATGGAGGTATTTGTGGAAATGGTCTACAGCCCTTATTATTGCAAGAAGTTCTTTTCTGGTGACGGAATAATTTTTTTCCGGTTTCGAGAATCCACGGCTGTAGTACTCGATCACCCTCTCTTCACCATCTTGCACCTGGGATAGGACAGTCCCCAAACCGGTGTTGCTGGCGTCGGTGTCTAAAATGAACTTGCCGGACTGTGTAGGAAAGGCTAGGATTGGGCAGGAACATAGTGCTGCCTTCAGTCGTCTGAATGATGTTTCGCAACCCTGATTCCACGGAAGGTCTCTTTCTCAGTGGTCTGCCGATGTAGAGGCGCGGCAATGGTGGCAAATCCGTCAGCAAATCGCCTGTAGTAGGAACAGAGGCCCAAGAAGCTTCGGAGTTCATGCTTGTCTCTTGGAACCGGCCAATCAGGTTGGCATTATTAATTCTGGAGAATACTTCGTCCAGTTTCTTCAGATGGTCGTCGAATGTCTGACCCATGACTAGAATGTCGTCGAGGTATACTAAACACGTCCTCCATGTTAACCCGCTCAGTACATACTACATTAACCTCTCAAATGTAGCGGGTGCATTACATAACTCAAAGGGCATGACCGTGAACTGAAACAGCTCTTTACTGGTGGTGAACGCTGTCTTCTCTCTGTCGTTTGCGTGTAGACCAACCTGCCAATATCCACTTTTTAGGTCTAGTATGGAGAACCACCGGGAGCTGCTAATGTGGTCAGAGTGTCATCAATTCGTGGTAGTGGATAGCTGTCTTTCTTGGTGATGTCATTCAGCTTTCTGTAATCCACGCAAAATCGGGTGGTTCCATCCCTCTATTTAACTAGCACGACGAAAGCGGACCATGGGCTGATGTATTGTAACATGAACTCGATGTTTTCCTCTACTACCTGTTGTTGCCCCAATGATAGTCTAGGCGGTATTCTGATGAGTTGAGCCTTTCCGGTATCTATTCGGTGCTGGATGATGTTGGTGCGACCGGTGGTTAAAGATTTGCTAGTGCTTTGTGATAAATTGCTTGGCTTTCTTCTGGTTCTCTGGTGTTAGGTGTGTCAAATGGTCACCAAACTGTTGTAGAAACTCTTTACTGGGTCCTGTCTCCTTCACCGACGTCTGGTACTCTTCTTCGCAATTGATCTATACTGGCTCGAAACAAGCTATCTCTTGACCAATGACAATTCTGATGTCGTTGTTGGACAAATTCAGGACTCTGATAGGTATATCTCGTCCGGTTTTAACTATAGACCTTCCAACTAAGTAGTCATGAGCTGAGTGTACGGGCTCCACCATTCCAACGCAGCTCCCAGCATTGCTGTCTAGCTGCCCATGAATAATCTGTTCCGTTCGACCGGGAATTCTAGCTGAAGACTTTACCACAATTTTTATGGAGGGAACAAAACTGTTGACGGGCCGTGTCAATACAATTTCCTCATTTAGGAACCGAAGAACATCATATCTCGGGTCAAACATAAATCCATGCTGGCTAATTAGGTCCATTCCTAGTATAAAATCGTCCTCAATATTCGCTACCAAGACCCTATGCCGGATCATGTTGTCCCCTATCTGTAGCACGACATCTGCCTCACCCTGTATTGACTTGGACTCGCCGGATGTTATTGGTAACTGGCTGAATTTCTGATGCTCTCAACACCCTGGACTTGGCAATGGACACAGCGGCGCCGGTATCGATGGTGATGGTAACTGCTCACCCATTGAAGGTGCCTCTGATGACTGCTGCTATCTCTGCAAAATCCCCGAATGGATAACGTTTTAGGGGCTGGTGGAAGGTAAGTCAGCATTCGCCCCCTTATGCTGACTGGCTGACGGTCCCTGGACATGTGGCTATTCTGTTGGTTACCCCTGGTCGGTAATCGTTCAGGTAGCCTCACTCGACAATCACGTTGAAAGTGCCCTGTCCGTCCACAGCGGTAACATGCCCCTCTGGTGCCAGTTCTTTGTGACCGTTCTAATATTTTGTTCAGACCAGCCAGCAGCCCTTGAAATGGTGACTCTGACTCTTCTTGGTTGAAGGAAACTGCTCGAACCCTCGGCTTGAACATGTTCATGACGGCCTCTACTTCCAAAGCCCGAAGTAGAGCTTCATTACCATTCTTGACGCCACTCAATCTTAAATTTCTTTGTACTTCCACATCTCTGATGATGTTTATGAAACTCTGTGTGGCCAACTGGTCTTTCGTTTCCTCTGGCAGGTCTGAGTAGGACAAGTGAACTAACCGTCTAATCTCTGCTCCGAATTCTTGGAGAATTTCACCGGATTTTTGCGTTTTCCCCCTGAGGTTGACTTGGTATACCTGGCTCAAGGATTGATTGTCGTATCTCTTGTCCAAAATGGCGATGATCTTATCGAAATTGCCTTGTTCATCGACTGGAATGCTTTGGAGGAGTTCTAGGGCCGGATCCCTTAACAAAATTACCAGAGACGTGGATTTTTCTTGATTATCCCATCCATTAGCTGTAGCCACGGCCTCAAATTGCCGTTTATACATGAGCCAAGATGAACTGCAGTCGGATGTGGGTGGTTTACTAAAGGAACCTTTGGTACTCACGCTGCGCTGGTATTTTCCTCGCTGTAAGTCCTGTTGCATTTTTTTGATTTCTGTTTTTACCTTGTTTTGGATGGCCCTGATTTTATCTTGTACTTCACTTACTTCACTTTGAACCGTGTTTTTAATGGGACTGATTTCAAATTTCACCTGGCTCTGGATGGGATCGATGTCATCCACTTTGATTTCAAAAGTCTTCACATTAGTTTTTAGGATCTTTATGTCGCATTTATTTCTTTTATGTCTGATTCAACTATCTGCATTCTTTCATTAACTGTTTCATTAACTTGCGATACTATTTGCATTAATTGTTCAAATTGCAGTTGTATTTTTTCTTCCGTTTTGCCTTGTTTTTCTTCAAATTTCGAGAACAATCCTTCAATTAAATTATGTTGTTCACTTTTCATCGTAGAAAATAGATTTTGTTGCTTTTCTTCCATCGTGGTAACAAGATTTTGTTGTTCGCTTTTCATCGTAGTGACAAGATTTTCTAATTCTATTTTAGTTTCTTATCAAAAGATTTTAATAACCTTTGTTGAATTTCTTCTTGATGTTGTTTTTCTTTCTTGTCACGTTTTTCTAGAATCTGGGCTATTTTTTCGTCTAGTCCATCCGTAACCTGCTTTAACTATTTTTTTGGTAGTTTCCTCCATTTTTTCCATACTACGGGTTTCCATAAATCAAATTACGATTTTAACTGCACTTAATCCTTTACTTCTGATAACCAACTTTTGTTATATAGTCCGTGGGTTCAATTTAAAATTATAAAACTAATATTCACTGTCACTTTTATAGAACTTTATTTACATCAAATTATACAGAACAGCTGATTCACAATAACATTACGATATACGCTCGTCCTCGCTGACTAACTAATTTGCGATAGTGGCCTGCTTACTTTTTAAAACCAGCATCGAAAATTCTCGCAAAATCAGTTATCAATCCTACAGCTGCCGAGCCATTTCGAGAACATTTTTTATTTCAAGACGCGAGATGTAAGACATTTTTTATCTTAGAAGCTATCGGTGTCGTACTGAAATGAAACAGGGTCGGCTTTGGTAAATTTCATAACAATTAATGTTTAAAAAAGAATCGACTTCAACTGCCTTAAAATAAAAACCGTGCAATCAATCACCATTTTCTGACATATATTCTTTTTTAACTCCCCCCCCCCTTCTCCTTACCGTAAGTTGTATTATTTTTCTATACTTTCTACATATATTTTACCTATTTTTTTTATTATTTGGACCACTTTCTACAAGTATAACTCAAATTCTCCCTATATTGTTTCTTCGAACCAGCCTGTACAACTATAATTCAACTGCACACAATGTTACAACCGCCCTAATATCTTTAAAACCATCCGGTAAAAGTATAAATCCTCCCACTCTATTGACATTGACTATATAGCTCTATTTATATTCCGCCCTATACCTCAAATATCCCTAGTGTATATGCTTATTAAACAAATTCTTTAACGTTTTATGATCCACTTTGTATATAGGTATAGTTTTACTACACTCTTATTTCAACCACTTTGTATATGTAACTACTTATGTGCTTCCCAATACAGTATTTTTTAACCACCCCGTATAACTATAATTTATTCGACAGTATATTTCAACCATCCTATATATGCAATTGCTTATATACCAGCCAATAACACATTTTTTTAAGATTTTTTGATCCCACATTTATGCTACTCTATACACCCAACACACCTAGAACTGTATATCATATACAAAAAATAACAATTTTTCGTTTCGATACACTAATGGAATATTTTCTGACATTTCACTCGACTGTAAGCCCCATAAAAAATTTTGTTTCAAATAGAAACTAACTTCAATGAAACAAAATGAAAACCGTTACAAACACCCTGTGCGATACACTTTTATAGCATATCTCGACATTTAAGCTAGATATTTATGATGAAAATTCTAAAATATTAAAATTGAGAAAACTGTGAATATTTATTAAAATGAATTGAAATGTAGTCCCTTAATTACTGTTTTTTCTAATTATTTGAAAAACCGTAAATGTCAAGTTATAGAAAATTATACGGTAAATTTCTGTAATATTACTTAATACAATGCAGTTTAAAACATCAAAATTGCCCAAGCATTTTTTGAGAAATCA
Organism: Octodonta nipae; assembly: GCA_034190945.1. Lineage (NCBI taxonomy): Eukaryota > Metazoa > Arthropoda > Insecta > Coleoptera > Chrysomelidae > Octodonta > Octodonta nipae. The sequence goes on along the minus strand of CM067216.1, from coordinate 159,421,480 downwards.
CTGAGCATACATAAAAAAAGATGCCGACGAATTGATAACCTCCTCTTTTTAGGAAGTCGGTTAAAAATACAATGTAACCATTCCATTTGAAAGATTTGCAAATGACTGTATGCCCGGTTGGAGTCGTATTCTAGAAGGTATGTACGAAGTGGGGCATCCGGAAAACAAAAACCAGCCCCTTGCGTTCACAAGAAGATGGAATGTGGAAAGATTATCCCGATCGGAATTAAAGTAGAGGCAGTGTTATAGCTTTCATTTTCTAAGCCACTGGATCGAAATCTCTCATCGAAATAAACAATTGGCAACGAAAACCATCCATCTGAACGCATAGTTGCCGATAAGAATTTACTGAAAATTCTAGTTATTCCAGAAAACAACGATATTCGTCTAGAACAGATACCGACTGCCACCAGAATATTCGAGAAAAGGAATATAAAAACTACACTACCGCAATGGGTGAGGGGTTAGTTCAGCAGAGAAGCGAAATGGTGAATCAACTAGCAGGAGTAAATTAATTGGTTGAAGGCCAAGAAAATTCTGTCCAATATTAACGAAAATCGTTTGGACAAGCCAGGGTCGCTCTCTGTCTCGAATGTATTTAGACTGCTTACCTCCTGATGGTGCCGACAAAGCCATTTTCATTATTTATTTACGCATTAGGAACCTCCCAGGAACATTCTCAATTGAATTTTTTACGAGCGAGTTTTGCTGTGAGCTAATAGTGTGCGTACTACAGTGTCTCTATTAGAAAAAAGTTATAAATATCTAGAAACTTGGATCACAACAAATAATTCAATTTAAATGTAAGTTAGATAATAGCTTTTGAAAATGCCAGATAAAATTTTTGCGACACGTCAAGTAAGAATTCAATTCAACAGACGAACGGATGTACACCGGAAGGAAACTCCGTCCATATATATATATATATATATATATATATATATATATATATATATATATATATATAGCTCTCTTGATGGTCCGGGTGTTCGTCCGTTGAAAGTTTTTTTTGTACCGATGGCGGCCGCAGATGTATGTATATATATATATGATACTGATTTATTGGGTATGAATTTGCTTCCTTATTTTTATTAATTTTCAATGTGCCTAATGTGTTGGTAATTTGCTGTATATTACAAACACAAATACAAACAAAATATAATGGCTAAGCACAATAACGGGTCAGTTGTGTCATACTGACTTTATAATGTACAACAACGTATAATTCATCTCCGGTATTATTATTATTTTTGTTATTTTTAACTGTACCAGCATCTTATGTATTTCCCGAAATGCGCTAAAAAGCTCTATTGTGGTTAGCAAGAATCATTTATTTTATTCAGACAGTATGACAGCTCTTAACAAATTATCGAAGAAACATTAACCAACATTAGCATTCTCGTCGTGTTTGCTAATATCGCCATTTCAACCGCAAAACGCTTATTCACTGGAGTTATAAAGCTTTCTTTCCTACAAAAGCTACACTAACATTCACTTAGACTTTCGCATGAAATACAAAGCAGTTAAAGTAAATTTACGTTTACTTCAAAATATATTTTTTCCAATCTGAATGAGTAGCAGAACGTGCGTTGAATCGAGATAATTTGGCATGATAGAATTCTCTGCTCGGTTGGATCGAGATATCAGATTTGTATAGTTGGGTCTATGATGTTCCATGTACGAAGGAAAATTATTTTTCCATTTAAATAACCTTTCCAACATTTTTCAAAGATGCTGAATTAACAATGGCAATAGTTCGCTTTTACGATCAAATTCATTCGCTTTTTTAAATATTTCAAAGCCAGACGTCGAGGCCAGAAATTCCCTTGTGAAGTTTTTCAGTTCAATAATTCAATTCCATACTTTATACCCGCGGTACATGAATAGTGTTTGTAACAGAGAAGCAAATATGTGCAAATTCTACTAATAACTACCAAAGATAATCCAATCACTATCTACAACATCAACAAAGCACTTAAGTAGGAAATACATAAATTGCCTGATGTGTTTTCATAAACTTATAGACATTGTGTTGCTACCTCTTGTAAATTTTCACATTAGGCATCCAATCCAACTGATAATGTTACTAATTTGATTCTCATGTGTATCGTCCCATATCACTCAAATGCCACTTTTATGAGAAAGGCACTGCTGAAAAACGTACACTGACATCTGAGTTGTTTTTGCTCTATAAACAAATATTTCCTCAGACGAAATAAATCAGTGCAATTCCAATTCTTTAACATTTATTCAGGCAGTCTTTATAATAATTCCACTTCATAATAAACTTCAGTCTCTCTCTATATGCTGATGGACCACCCATTATTTTTTTTGACTTCTTGAACCATTCTATATAACTATAACACTTTACATTCGAACCATTCTGCATAACTATAACGCTTCATATTCCAACCATTATTTATATGGGGCCGCCTATGGGTCACCCTATAAACACTTTCTTTCTAATTTATTTTAATATCCTACTATAACTGTAATTCTATTCCGTCCTATATTTCCACTATCGTATGCACCTTGTAGGGTTCCTCATAAATCATTTCTTTCTCTCATATTTTTTAACCACCCTCGATAATTACAATTCTTGTCCACCATATAGGGTGGAGAAGAACACTTTATATGCAACTGCCTATGAGCTATAAATATAGTTTTTGTTCTAACAATTGTTGAATCACGCATCATAACTATTATTCTATTCCATCATATATTGTGAACCACCCTATAAATGCATATATCAATGTCCACCCAAAGTAACATTTTTTTAACAATCCTGTTTAACTATAATGACACTGTACCCTATCTACAACCATCAGGTATATATATAACTCATATCTTTCGAGTAAATTACCGTTTTTGGCCCATTAAAATATGATGGCGACTTTGCTTGGCAAAATCAGGTTGGCCGTGGGCGCCAGAAAAATAACTGTCGGCTACCAAATGTTACTCAGTTTGTCAAAATTGCCAATTAAACTTACACGAAGCGTAATAGGAATAATTATTCCAACGAAGATTATTTAACTATCTTCATTATTTATAGCGAATGTAATAAAGTAACAAAAAAGCAGGAGTCTTCCAATAAGACATGCCAAAAGACCGTTTTAAAAGAGATGGCTGTTTAGGGAAAATTGTGAATTACCCGCAGGACTGCATCTGTCATTTTTGACATAAAAATGTAAATATCTTGAGACTGGCTAAATTTAGAGATAACATGTGATTAATGAAATGTATCTAGAATTTAATGTAGCATCGAAATATCCAATAAAATATAGGGTGTTATTTTTGATATAATAAAGATGTGGTCTACTTCTGGTATAACCGGAAGTGCCACTTCTGAAAATATTTTAGTCACGCCTGTCGGCTTGCCTAGGTTGCCAAATTTTCTGAATTTTTTTACTTACAGATAACCGCCCAACTTCGCGAGTCACCCTGTATTATGATACATTAAGAAGGCGGTTAAAAAGGTTTTTCCGATTTTTTCAAAATGGACTAGTCCATGTCATTGGAAAAAAAATACGGGACCAATTGCTACGTCCATGAGCAAATGAAAAATAATGATCGAAATCGGTTCATAGATACCGAAGTACTGAAGTAACAAGGTCTAAAAAAATGCAATCGAATGCAGTACCTACCTCCTCCTTTTTCGAAGTCGGTTAATAAGTGGAAATTTCGTACCAAAACTCACATTGGTGTCCCAATCAGGAGTATATAACGCAAATTAAAATTGTGATTTTGTGGTACTACTGGATCGATTTTTTTTAATTCCAACTCAAAAACTAATAAAACTAAAAAATTCAAAAATTAGAACAAAAACGATATCATTCAAAGTTACAGGACCAATAAAGCAAAATTCTATTGTTAACTTCGGAGGACAAATTTGAAAATTAAATGTTAGGTAAAAAGATATTTTTCAAGCACATCACGTAATTTATCAAATAAAATGACTCGACATGACAAATACAAAATTATTGTTTCTATAGTTAAAACATATTAAGAATTATATACTACAATCAATCTCTTCTTCTATTTGGTCATGCATTATTATGGAAATCAGAACAAAGTTGGCGTTTTAAATGATCGGCTCTACTGAAAGCCAATGCCAGTGAAGACCCTCCAACATGCTATTGACTGATGTATATAGGCTACAGTTTAAGAATAATCCTATACATGTATCTTGTAAAATTTAAACCCGTTTGATTATTGATTGCAAGATATACAATAATTAAATTAGGTTCTACGATAGTATTGTAATGAGCATTTTACACCAATTATAGAAGCTAAAAGCTGTTGTCGAAAAAATTTTTAAATACCTTATATTATAAACTTCCTCCATTTCGATAGGAGCCGTTCATGCAATAGGTTACACTAAATTTTGGCTTTTCGGACTCTTACCTCTCCCTTCGTCACGCTTTCTGCAACCGTCTTATAACTATTACGTCACACAAGCTAATATCAATATTACACAAATATTAATACAATGAATAAAGATGTATAGTAACGATCTTGCAGTCTCTTTTTCTTTGTTTTCGACACGCATTTACATCATATTCGTCAACTCATTCTGCTTTCATACCCCAATATGTATAGTATATCTCTAGTGCAACAAGGAACCACCTTACCTTTTTTTCCGTTTAGGGTATTCATTTTTTATTGCTTTATTCTGGATAACATTTTGTAACTGTTAAATAACTTTTGGTATAACTAAGATATGCTGACGTAGACTGAGTAGTATAAGTAATAACAAGCATAAAATTAAGATATTTAAAAAGTCGGTTGACTACTAAGTGAACATGAGATAAATATATAAAAATAAAATTACTAGAACCTTTAAGACATGTTTTAACTTAAAATTGTATTAGTACAAACCTTTGTATATCTAGAATAAGATGCTTGCTAACTCATTTATTCGAAATGTTTAGGATTTCCGTTAAAATTTCAGTTAACCAGGTTCTTTTTTATACGAGAAATAAGAGATATTATTTGTCTATAATAACGGTATTACATATGCAACTTTATTTTATCATGGCCTCTGTATAGTCTTACTTTCATTTCGTATTGAATAGAGAGTGCAAAATCCGTGGAAGCGTTTGTTTCTATGATATTGTACGAACAGAGTAATCGATTGTGGCGGACTTAAAAGCTACCGTCGATTAATTTTTTTTTTAATTAGATTTAATTCTTAATACCAAACACATAATTTTTTTAAACTTTGGCCGGTATTATTAAAACGTGATTTATGACGAAAAAAACGCAGTTTAATGTAAATTCGGTTTTTGTGGTGCAGAAAACTGTTACAAAAGTATATTTAAAAAAATAAAAATGGGAATTTGTATTTAATCTATCTTCAATATTAGTAAGCAGTTCTGAAGACGATCGAAGAAAATGTATTTAGTAGGATATAAAAATGTTTTACGAAGCCAAATATTTTTATTATATTCAATATTCAAAAATATATTCGACTAAATACAATATATATATATATATATATATATATATATATATATATATATTATAATATATACATCGATTAGTATTGTTTTCTAACACTATAATATGAGCAAAGTTTGTTTACATATATATATATATATATATATATATATATATATATATATATATATATATATATATATATATGGTTTCCGGGATCGATGGTAAAATGACGACGTTTCGGCAGAGTCACATCTGCCCTCTTCAGGTCGGTTCGCATAATTCCTTCATGCCAATTCTCATCACCACCCAGCCCAACTTCAAGCCGTCGTCAAGCCTTTAGTAACCAGATCACAAAGACTAGCTGACCAGGATAACATCAAACAGGAAATGGACAGTTTAAAAACAGCTCTGAGACAAAACGGATTTACAGACCGAGATATACAAAGAGCCCTAAAGTCAAAACCGAGACAAACAAACGAGGAGCATGATACACCAATAACCAAGGCTTATTTACCGTATGTCAAGGGGACCACGGTGTTGAGGACTTCGAAGACGAGAATCCCTTTAGAACAACAGGGAGGGTACGAGATTCCATGTGCAGACTGTCATAAAACCTATGTGGGGCAAACTAATAGAAGAATTCAAGCTAGACGTGATGAACACCAGAACGCTGTAAGAAAGCAGGAAAAAACAACATCCATTGCGGAACACGCCCACACGATGTCACACCGAATAGACTTTGAGAACACCAGAGTACTGGCAAATATAGAACACCCAAAATCAAGACTCGTAAGAGAGGCAATTGAAATAGCGAAAAGGCCTCACAGTCTAAACGCACGCAATGAAATTCAGAACTTATCGAATTGTTACCCGTCCAATAACAACTCAACCGGAAATACCAAATCAGCAGGCGGGAGGCGTGCCCACTGACCGCCCAGGGCAAATCACACGCAGCCGTTCACGGTGCCAACCAATGGGCGCCGAGCCGCGACTATATAACAGCGCGAGCGCTTACAAAAATCTTAGTATTCGAGTAACTAGAAACGAAAGCAGAAGGCTACGAGAATTATGCGAACCGAACTGAAGAGGGCAGATGTGACTCTGGCGGAACGTCGTCATTTTACCATCGATCCCGGCAGGGATCAGTTATCAACTACGCGGATGAATTCCCGGAAACCACCTAAAACATATATATATATATATATATATATATATATATATGTTATATAAGTTTATGCTATGAACTTAGAACGAACTTATATCGCAACGACAATTCAACATTCCCAGCTGGCTCAGCGACACTTGTAGTGTCAGATTACGGCACGGCCAACATCCGTGGGAATTGCAGCGTCGACTTTGCTTATTCGGCATATTATATGTTATAAATTGTAAAACTGCTGTAATGTTGTATTCATTATTACTCAGAAATTTTGTCAGTTATATTGTTAATTTTTCCAATTCTATTTTAAAAGTTATTATTGGGTTTATTTAAATAAAAATCTTTTTTAAAAAGTTAAATAATTGAAGTGTGATATAAAAAATTAGCGCAGTCAGTAGGATCCGTCAACGTTACTAGAACACGAGCTTAATTCTAACTGGTAGCGGCGGATTCTATCCCTCAACGAAGCAAAGAACCTGGAAGAAGTCCCAACAGCGATGACAAGAAGAACACGGATCTTCCAATGTTCTTGTTGATGTGAGTAGTAGTGAATCGTCTAAGGTTTTAAAGAATTAAATTATTTGATTATTTTTAAATATTTGATTATTTGATATTTTTGTTCTATTTGATCATTTGATTGATAATTTGATTTATTTTATTATCTTGATTTGAATTGATATATTTATTTGATATATATATATATATATATATATATATATATATATATATATATATATATAGATTTATTCTTACATTTTATTTAATTATTTACTGTTCTATTATCCACAATATCGCTATTCCCCATTTACAATCGCTTACTAATTTTATACTATATTTTATTAAAACCCATTTAGCATACCATCATTTATTTTCATTCTTTTATTTTTCCAACTTGTGTACACTTTTAACACATCAAAATGGCACAAGCAACAAACAATGTAGTTTCCGATGACACCGAAAAGTACGGGTTATAGGAAATATTTTCTATCATTCCGGAATTTGAGGGCGACCAAATTTCCTTGGCCACCTTCATATATGCTTGTAATTGTGCTTACAACATGTCGACCGCGGATCAAAAATATCTATTGGTGATCCATATTAAAAATAAGCTAAAGGGCAAAGCGGCTCAGTTAGTCAACTCGAGGAACCCCGCTTCGTACCTTGAGATTAAGCAATTGCTAACACTACATTTCGGAGACTCTTGGGATCTGTCTTCTTTGATCCACGATCACGATCTCCAACGTCTTAAACAATTGTCCAACGAGTTCCCTCTAACGTTCTATAATAGACTTCAGAGTTTGAGTGCGAAAATGCACTCTTGTATTCAAAAATCACCAAATCTAAGCAATGAGCAGAAAGCTGATCAGACTACACTTGTTGATGTCATGGTTCCAAACACGCTTCTTACAGGATTAGAACCACGTCTAGGCCAAATAATTCGTGCCAGCAATCCCAAAGACCTTCTGGAGGCACACTCTCGAAGAAAACTTCAGTTGTCCACACCACCGAAATGCCTAAATTGTGGACGATTAGGGCACATTGCCGTAGATTGTCGGTTGCGACAGCAAAACAACCCTCAATCTTACAACCAAAATTTTAGACCTAATTTTATAGGGCCAAATCAATCTTTGAGGCCAAATCCACCCCCGAATACTAACAATCAAGGTCCACCATCTGGACCGACGAATTTTCAAAGACCCCTTTTTAAGCCGAATCAATTCCGACCCTCACTATCGTCCAGAAATCACACATCATTTAAACCACTATCAAAATGGTGAATATTCTCAACATCCTGAAACCGATTACTGTTATTATACTGATAATAACCAACACTATTTTGACGATATCAGTCAAAATTATGTAAGCCCCGACTTCGAAGATTTACCAGACTGTTCAGAACCCTTTGTCTTTTTTGGGTTTAAAAGAGACAGCCTTTATATTTACATATGTATACTCTCAATTGCTTGGAAAAAAAAATCTGCCTTAAGCGCAATCGCAGTAAGAAGAAGAAAGAAGGACTCGCTGTTCGCCTCTCGTCCAGTACGGACCTCTCCAAAAAAACTCTCAAGGAGAAACGTTACCCCTTGTGCTCGCTAGTGCAACCCCAAAGTGCGTGTGCAGCTATTACTCACTTATTGTAAACCCCCTCGTGAGTGCGCATTGCCCAACATCAAAAACTCTAGTTGTGCCTAAAAAAACAGGGTTAAGGCCGGCTACCCGCGCCGAATGCAGACAAATACATGGATGGCAGATTTCCCAAGGCTTTTACTAGATCTAACTCGTAGACAAGGTAACAGTTTTCTTATGACGGGCAATTGAGTTTTTTATCAAAATAGAACCACACAAAACTACAGTCCACTTAATTAAATTCACTACATTTTTTGGCCCAATCGAGCCGGATTGATTAATTTGATTTATCGCTATTAATTTGGTACATTTTTAAATTCGCAAAAAATAAAATTGCATTCATAATTAGCCATTTTATTTGTGTCCCGCGTATTATTTCCACACACCTTAGAGTCAGATAATTACCCATGTCTACAAATCTCAACACGCAAGCGTCACTCACAAAGAAGAGGAAGAATTTAGAATGAAATTTCTTTCTAAAATTTTATAATTTAATTTCCTTTATTTATTTTTCGTTTTCGTTAATGCTCATATATTAATTTCTCATTAATCTCAAATATTTATTAAGTAAATTACTCGCAATTATAAAATAATAATTGTAATCTCTTAACATTGCACTAATTTAATTATTAAATTGATCGCTGTTTTGTTTATTTCAATAATAAAAACACATTCAGTTTGTCGATGTTTACCGGATATTTTTTGTCATTTAAGGAATTTGCCACTCATTCGCATTTTATTTATAATACAGATATACAGCCTCTCTCTATAAACGTGTAGTTTATTAATTTTGGTGAATATTAATTTAAGTAATTGATATTTTTTCTCTTTAAATCGTGTAGTAATTGTAATGTTAGTGTACAGTGGAGTTCATAAATGCTGCTCTCAATTAACTGGTATTAATTTTCAATATTTGTTGTTTTTTAATTTGATTCGCTTACTTCAGCAGTTTAAGTTATTATTTGTGTTCGGCGTATATTAATTTATACTTCACAATGGCGGATAGAAAATTAAATCTTACCATTTCTCAACGCAAAGCTGAAATTGTAATGGTAGAAGAATTGTTGAACATTGCGAAGCAATCTCTTACTGATAGCACTATGCATAATAACTTCAAATGTAGATACAACCGCTTAGAAGCAACTTGCGAAGCCTTTGATAAGCAACAGAATATCATTCAAACTCTGATGTCTGCCCAAGATAATGCCGATTTGGATGCTCAAATCGAGATAGCTCGTGCTTTCTACACAATTTTTATGAAATTCAAGCTATTCACAGGCAGCATTTTGAAAACTCTAGAGACTCACTTGAGTCCCATAACACTAGTATCCCTCGCACTAATGTAAAATTCCCAAAAATAGAAATGCAACACTTCTCTGGTGAATTCCGTGAATGGCAAACATTTATTGATATGTTTGACACTTTGATTTATAATAATGACTCGCTCTCAAATGTCGACAAATTTAATTACTTAATAGGCTTGGCTCACGGCGCTCCACTTAAACTTATAATTACTTAGTGGTTAGTGGCTAATAACGCATTGCACAAGCGCTATGCAAATAAGCGCTTAGTTGCTAACTCTTATTGGCAGGTCATTGCTCGATCTAAAAAACTCTCCAGTTCTCAAAGACTCAGAGAGCTGGTTGATGTTTTTAGTGAAAACCTTTCTGTGTTGGAAAATATGGGCTTTCCTGTGAAGCAAGGGGACTTCATTCTCTTCACAATGCTGTTCGAACGACTCGACTCAGATACCGCTCTGAGGTTTGAGCGAGACTGGCTTCGGAACTTGAAGATCTATAATTTGATATTTTACTGAATTACTTGGAGAGGCAATGCGCCGCTCTGGATTCTCTCAATATTATTTACACTCCCCCCGGTGCTGTTAGTAAATCTAAAGTTCATTCTCCCCGTTTTAAAACATCAAAAAATAATTCTGCCACTACATATGTCATACATTCTCAATCTCAATTCTCTAGTAACATCATCTGTCCATTATGTAAAACCGCACACCGCATTTATAATTGCCCTGAGTTTCTCTCAAAATCTCCTCATGATAGATTTGCTATCACTCGTACCCATGGATGGTGCACCAATTGCTTAGGATATAAGCATACATCTTCTCGATGCTCCTCTACAAATTGCTGTAGAAAATGTTCTCGGAAGCATCATACTCTTTTGCATTTTACTGATGCCTTGCACAATTCACACTCGCCTTCGGGTTTACCAAATACTCACCTCGCTTCTAGTATTAGACCGGAAGAAACCTCATCTCATACTCTCAAGATTGCCTCGGCAGATCCTTGTATTAATTCTCAACCCAGCACTTCGAATATTTCTCTTCTCACATGAATGCAGGGTACCGTTCTCTTATCCACTGCTCTAGTGCAGATAAAGGATGCTCGTGGTCATTTTCAACCAGTTATGGTTCTTGTAGATAGTGGAAGCCAATGTAATCTTATAACCAGTAAGTGTTGTAAGAGACTCGGATTATTCAAGCGCACTACACCTCTTAGTATTGGAGGTGTGGGCAGAATAAATACTCAATCCTCACATATGGTTTGTTGTATGCTTCGGCCTCGCGGAGCTTTGACTCCAGTTTTCGATTTTGATGCTGTGGTCTTACCTCAAATTTCCTCTGATATGCCCTCATCGGATATCCCATTGGACTATTTCAAAGATTTCAATCATTTGAAACTCGCCGATCCTCAGTTTAATATTTCTGGTCCAGTAGATATGCTCTTAGGTGCTAATATGTTTGTTGCATTGTGAAAGGGTAATACCTTGAAACCGCTACTCGGTGGCCCTGTAGCCTTGGAAACTACTCTGGGATGGATTCTCATGGAAAAGGTAGACTTTCCTTCCGTCTCAGTGAGCACTCTTATAGCTAGTATTTCACTAGAAGACTCTGTAAAGCGCCTTTGGGACTTAGATCAGGTTCCAAAATTGCTAGCAATTTCTTTCTTTTCTCGTACTATTTCTCGTATATCCACAGGGAGGTTCACTGTCAAATTACCATTTAAACATTCACACTTTCAGTTCCAAGGATCTCGTGATGTAGCTCTCAAAAGATTCTCGTCCCTGGAACGGAGGATGGTGAAAGTCTCTGTATTGTATAAACGTTACAATGACTTCATGCAAGATTATTTGAACTCTGGCCACATGGAATTAATACCCAGTCTCGAAATATCTCAACCCAGTTATTACATTCCGCATTATGCTATAGCTCCTACTAGCTCCAAATTTAGAGTTGTCTTCGATGCTACTGTCATTTATAAGTGAAGTATATGTTCTCAGATATACGTTCTCTCAAGGTCACATTCCTCGACTAGTTCTCACATTTCCTTTTTGTTCGGCACAGTTGCATGGATTTGCTGATGCATCGGAGAAGGGATAAGCTGCAGTTGTTTATCTTCGTCTTGAGTCATCTTCTAACAAATATTGCTGTCATTTCATATGTAGTAAATCGCGCGTTGTTCCACTCAGGACAATTTCTGTCCCTCGACTAGAATTGTGTGCTGCTCTACTTCTCTCAGAGTTATTAGTCGTCGTAAAAGATTCTCTAGGCAGAAAGCTTGAATTTTCGTCGATCACGGCCTACTCGGATTCTACTGTTGCCTTGGCTTGGATAAGAAGTTCTCACCGATGGGTTACATTTGTTTCCAACCGGGTAACTCAAATTCAAGAAAGACTGGCTCCATCTCAATGGCGCTATGTGCAATCTGAAGAAAATCCTGCCGATCCTGCTTCTCGAGGACTATTACTTCAAACTCTTGCCGAGAGTTCCTGATGGGGGCCGGGACCGTCATGGCTCTCTCTTCCGGAATCCCAGTGGTCTCCTGAGGTTCTCCCATATCTCGAGGATATACCTGAAACTACCGTAGAGCAACGTAAACTTGTATGCACTCTCTCAGTTGAGTACAATTTTGTAGAAAATCTTCTTAATAAGTTTTCATCTCTACAGAAAATTCTCCTAATAATCTCTTACTCTATGAGATTTATTCACAACTCACGTCATCCTCAATCTGCCCAGAACCACTTATTTTCAACTGCTGATTTGGATAAAGCTTTGTCAACTCTCATTAAACTTGCCCAGACTCAACATTATTCTCAAGATATTGCGGCTTTTAAGAAAAACTCTCGACCTTCAAAGGTTCTCTATAAGCTCAGTCCGTTTCTGGATAAAGACGGTTTACTCAAAGTGGGTGGGCGCCTGGTGCAAGCCCAAATACCATTTTCTCAAAAACACCCCATTCTTCTTCGTGGTAATCACCACATAACACAACTTATCATCGAAGATACTCAATTAAAATATTTACACCCAGGACCTCAAACGCTTCAGTATATTCTCTTCCAAAGATACTGGATAATAAATGCTAAGCGTACAATCTCTAAAATAACATCACGATGTTTTCGCTGTTTCCGTACACATCCCAAATCGACGCAGCCACGTATGGGGGATTTACCACTTGCACGCATTTCGGAAGTTAAACCATTCTCCAAAGTAGGTGTGGATTATGGTGGCCCTTTTCCGATCACCCTCGATTGCCTTCGAGGTGCTACGGTTCTCAAGTCTTATATTTGTCTCTTTGTGTGAATGGTTACTAAGGCAGTACACACAGAATTGGTGTCAAGTCTCTCATCTGATGCGTTCATTGCAGCGCTTCGACGTCTCATCTCTAGAAGAGGTCGTTGCGGTGATATATACAGTGATAACTCCATCACTTTTGTAGGTGCCTATAATACCCTCTTTGTACTCACTAAACTCGCAGCTACAAAAGAGCACATTCGTTGGCATTTTATTCCTCCTGATAGTCCCAATTTTGGTGGATTATGGGAAGCTGGAATTAAATCTATTAAAACTCATTTAGGTCGGGTTATTGGTGATCAACTCCTTACTTATGAGGAATTTACTTCCGTCCTAATACAGATCTCTTTATATTTAACTCCCATTTTGCCAATATGGCTATTTTCTCTTATATATATATATATAAGAGAAAATGACAACCTATGAAATGTATAAATAAACAAAAAACTAGTCAAATAATAAAATACTGTTACTTACATAATTTTACACACACTTAACCACTGTAAATAAAATTAACATATTTGAAAAGCATTGCGCCACTACAACTAAATTTATCTGTCTGCCTCATGATAGTCAATATGCAAGATGTGTTCGCCTCTTCGGGCCGTAAAGAAATAAATCACTCGCTCGTTTGCAGTTTTAAGTGTTTGGTCATATACAAGGGCGGTATAATTATTTATCAGTTTGTTTCTTTAAATAGATTGCTGTATATTGTGCTTAGATTTTTGGTATCACTTTTTGCATTTACCGTACATGGTTGTTTCTATATATATATATATATATATATATATATATATATATATATATATATATATATATATATATATCATTTCATATATTTCCCGTTTAATTTGATTTGATTCTGTTTGCAAAATTTTAGTTTTTTCATAGTCAAAAGTGTGTTTTGTTTCCATCATGAGATTAGTTAAGGCGGATTTATTTTTTTTGTCGTACTTATGACTATTAAGTCTATTTTTTAATAGCTGCGATGTTTGACCGATATATGTCCTTTTACAATTTTTACAAGGTATTTCGTATATGACATTACTTTTTTTTCTTTCTTAATTTTTGTTTTTAATTTTGTGAAATATTTATTTAATGTGTTGTATCCTTTATGACTTATAGTAATATCCTTTTTCTTAAAAACATTTTTTATTTTTTCTGTTAACTTAGAGAGAGGTAATTTTGTTATTGCTTGTCCTTTATTATAAAATTTATGTATTTTTTTCTTGATTGATTCAACAAGGTCAGCTGGATACTTGTTTTCTTGAAGGGCCTTTTTTGCTTTCCACATTGACTCTTTTCTTTATTCTGGGTCTAATAGAAGTATGGATCTGTCCGCTAAGTTTGTAATGACCGACTTTTTGTGTGATATTGGATGTTGTGATTTAAAATGAAAATATATTCCAGACCATGTACATTTTTTATACCATGACGTTCTAATGCATTGGTTTTTATGATGTAGGGTCATATCAAGAAAATTGATGACCCCATCTTTTTCTATTTCTATGGTGAATTTCAGTTTTTCGTGATAATTATTGAAGTGGTTTAATATTATTTGACTTTTATTTTTGGGAATTGCCAATATGCAGTCATCCACATATCTGAAAAAGAAGGGTAGATCAAAATCCAAATTCCCTATTACTGTTTCCTCTAGGTCTTCCAAGACTAGCTGGGCAATTACACTTGATATTGATGCACCCATTGCGCAACCACTAATTTGTTTATATGTTTTGTTTTCGTAAATGAAATACGTTGAGTTTAGCGTTGTTTCGATTGCATTTAATAGGTCATTTAGTGGAATGTCAGTGTATTTTCTTAACTTGTTCCAGTTTTTTTCGATTAGTTTTTTTGCCAGTACTGTTAGAATATTTATCTCTCACTCGTGTTTTGAAAATGTACCATTTTGGTGGCCGGTATGTTCAGAACACTCTTTTTTTGGGTTTAAACCCTTTGTGCTTGCTAGTGCAACCCCAAAGTGCGTGTGCAGCTATTACTCACTTATTGTAAACCCCCTCGTGAGTGCGCATTGCCCAATATCATAAACTCTAGTTGTGCCTAAAAACCCAGGGTTAAGGCTGGCTACGCACGCCGAATGCAGACAAATACATGGATGGCAGATTTCCCAAGTCTTTTACTAGATCTAACTCGTAGACAAGGTAATAGTTTTCTTATGAAGGGCAATTGAGTCTTTTATCAAAATAGAACCTTCTCAAAACTACAGTCAACTTAATCAAATTCACTACACAGACGATACCCCCATTGAACCTTTCAATACCGACGAATACCAGGATTTTCTAGCTCTCCCGAGCCTAGATTAGCCCTCCGATTCGACCACTACCATTTCCGAAGTCCAAAGCCAAATCCAGAATTTGAATCCTCTTTTAACAGTAAACTCCAAAAATCTTTATTACATTCACGACGCTTCCGAAAAATCAAACTTCTCATCGATACCGGAGCTGGTATCTCCATTTTTAAAGAAAACACCGTTAAGAACTTCCGTCAAAGATTTCCCGAAAAAGTGACAATCCAAGTTGGAAATCCTTGAGGAAGACATTCCCAATACCGGTTTCTCCGTTGCCAAAGACCATAACGAATTCATTCGTATGCCATTTGGCTTGAAAAATTCACCTTCTACCTTTCAGAGGGTCATGGACAACATTCTTTTGGGTATCCAATATGAACGTTGCCTTGTTTACATGGATGACATCATAGTCTATTCACCAACCATCCATGAGCATATATCCCTTTTGACAGAAGTCTTTAAGCGTTTTAGACAGTCAAACTTGAAAATTCAACCTGACAAGTGTGAGTTTCTCCGTAAGGAAGTTGCTTACCTAGATCATCTTATCACCCAAGAAGGGGTGAAAGCAAACCCTTCAAAGGTTGAATGCATCCAGAATTTTCCTCCACCCCAAACTCCTAAAGATGTTAAATCTTTTCTTGGTCTCGCCGATTATTACCGACGATTTACCCACAATTTCGCTAAGATATCGATATCTCCTACAAAATTACGTCAAATTCATCTTCGACGCAGATTGCAAGTCTTCCTTGAACGAACTGAAGCAAGCCCTTGTATCTGACCCTATCTTGATCTACCCAAATTTCGAAGAACCATTCCTGCTCACTACTGATGCTAGTGCTTTTGCAATTGGAGCGGTTCTCTCACAAGGCCCCGTAGGAAAAGATCTTCCTGTAGCATATTCTTCCCGTACCCTCTGCGCTGCAGAAACTCGATACTCCACTATCGAACGGGAACTGCTAGCATTGTGTGGGCAGTCAAGCATTATAGACGGTATCTTTGGTAGCTTGGTGCCGCAAATGTACCACCTCTGCAGCCAGTAAGGACCCGAAGACCCGGACCAAGGGCAGAATGCAGCAGTACAATGTGGGCGTCCCATTTGAGAGAATTGCCATCGATGTCGCCGGTCCGTTTCCTGGGTCTGAGAGGGGGAACAAATACATTCTGGTCGCAATGGATTACTTCAGCAAATGGCCTGAGGCATATGCGATAGCCAACCAAGAGGCAACCACGCTAGCGACGGT
Source organism: Octodonta nipae (assembly GCA_034190945.1). Classification (NCBI taxonomy): domain Eukaryota; kingdom Metazoa; phylum Arthropoda; class Insecta; order Coleoptera; family Chrysomelidae; genus Octodonta; species Octodonta nipae. The sequence continues at coordinate 159,404,621 of CM067216.1, read as the reverse complement.
GCTAGTAGAACAACTATTCAGCAGGTTTGGCGTCCTGATGGAATTACATTCAGACTAGGGACGTAACTTCGAATCGAATGTATTCCAGAAGGTTTGCACGATGTTAGGGATCGGGAAAACGAGAACAACACCATTGATCGGGACGATCAGAATTAAAGGGGGGGCAGTGTTACGAAATTTACCCAAAGCCGACCCTGTTTCATTTCAGTACGACAACAATCGCTTTGACAAAAAAAATGGTTCTCGAAAAGACTCGGCACCTGTCGGAGTGATGACTGATTTTACTGGAGAATTCGACGCTGGTTTTATAAAGGAAGCAAGCCACGATCGCGAGTTCAGTTGATGGAGCGAAGAGCTTATATGTAAAATTGTTATTGTGATATTTGAATCAGCTGTTGTATATTCGATGTAAATAAAAGTTTCTAGAAAAGTGAAAGTAAATATTAGTTTTATAATTTTAAATTGAACCCACGGATATATTGCAATATATATATATATATATATATATATATATATATATATATATGTGTGTTTTTTTTTTTTTTTTTTTTTATCCGAAGAGGGGGAAATACATTGCGTACTTAACTAGCACGTGCTAGCCGTCGTGCGGGACTCCCGATGCAATGACTTCAAAGCAAGAGTAAATCGTTGCATTGAAACCAGTACACCGTATACCCGCTAAAACCCTAACCTCTTTCTCCTACAACCATGGTCCCCTGCGGCACTCTTTGTCAATACTACTTCGCAAGGGTGGTTCATTGCAGATGTTAACTGCTCTTACATTGAAAGCCTCTAAAGCCTACTCCTCGAACGTATTGCGGAGTTCTTTGAGGATAGTCTCCGCGTAATCTGATACCAAGTTCCAGGCTTGGGGGCCCTTCAGCATGGCTTCTACTAATTGTTCTGGAACGATATTAGTCTCCAGAATCCTCTCCACTTCAGCACGTTGATCCTGAAACCGGGGGCAGGAGAAGAACACGTGTTCCGCGTCCTCTATCACGTCCGTACAGTGTGGGCAGTTTGGGGAGTTTGCCCTCCTGAACCTGTGCAGGTATGCTCGAAAGCATCCATGTCCAGTCAGGAGTTGAGTGATGTAGAACCCAACCTCCCCATGCTGGCGGTTGACCCAACGACTGATGTTAGGTATCAATCGATATGTCCACCTTCCTTTAGTAGAGCTGTCCCACCTCTCCTGCCATTGCCTTAGACTCATGGCTCTTTCATCGCTGTTTCCTGTCGGTTGGTCTTTCTCTAACTTTCTGCGATAAAGCCGTCCCCTTTCTGGAGCCAGGATGTCGATTGGTAGGGTAGAGGCAATCACACTCACCGCCTCGTAAGACACAGTGCGGTAGGATGATGCCACTCGAATCGCTGAGAGCCGCTGGACTGATTTCATTTTCCGGCGGTACGATGGTAGCTCGAGCGATTTCTCCCATACCGGTGCCCCGTACAACAAAACAGAAGTAGTTACTGTTGCCAGTAGCTGTCTTCTTATCTGTCTAGGGCCTCCGACATTCGGCATTATTCTAGATAATGCACCCTGTACCCCAGCTGCTTTCTTGCTGGCCGCGATTATGTGCTCTTTGAAGTTGAGCCGTGTGTCCAGGAGCACCCCCAAATAGCTGATGAAGGGCTGCGACTGTATATAGGTGTCGCCTATTTTGAGGGTGATGGTTTCCCTTGCCTTCCGACTGCTAACAAGAAGTGTTTCGGTCTTTTGCTCTGCTAAACTCAAGTCCGCTGCGAGCATCCAATGCTGAATTGTGGCTATAGCGAATGAGAAGGTTGTTTGTATCTCCTCTATGTGCTTGCGCACTATGATCAATGCCACATCATCGGCGAATGCCACTAGCCTGACGCCCTCAGGCAGACCGAGCAGGAGCAGGTCGTTGTACATTACGTTCCATAAGAGGGGGCCAAGAACAGAGCCCTGAGGTACACCTCCTGTGATCTTATAGTCTACTTGCCCATTTTCAGTTCGGTACAACAAGATGCGGTCCTTGAAATAGGCTGAAACCATTCTGCGCAAGTACTGCGGAACTTCCATCCTGACAAGAGCCTCCAAAATGCGGTCCCAGCGGGCCGAGTTAAAGGCGTTCTTGATATCCAGGGTGGCTATTAGACAGTACTTTTTTCCACCTCTTCTCCATCTCTTTCCCGAGATAGCCTCTCTGGCGATGTTGGTAACGAGTGTCACGGCATCGATGGTTGATCTCCCCTTTCTGAACCCGAATTGGTTGGTGGAAAGTTTCGGCTCAACGTAGGGCTCCAGCCTATCTGCTATTATCCTTTCAAGGAGTTTTCCCGCAGAGTCCAACATACAGAGGGGACGATATGATGACGGTTCGTCGGGAGGTTTCTTTCCCCCTTTAGGGAGGAGCACAAGCCTCTGCTTTTTCCACTTACTCGGGAAAACCCCCTGCTTTAGGCAGGTCTCATACATGTGTAGAAACATGTCAGGCCTATTGGCTATGGCGCATTTTAGCGCGATGTTAGGTATGCCATCTGGACCGGGAGCCTTACCGTTTTGGAGCCGGTTGCACGCGCCCATCAGCTCACTCATAGTCACTGATGGTATATCTTCGTCCCTCACCTGCCACGAAGGATTAGCGGGTAGCTCAGGCTTTGCAGGAAACAAGTGAGTGACAATGCGGTGCAATGATTCGGGGCAGTTCGTTGATGTCATGGGAGGGGCCTTAATTTTATGCATCACGATTTTATACGGTTTTCCCCATGGATCTTGATTAACTTCGTCACACAACTCCTTCCAGTAGGATCTCTTGCTTGAGAGAATGGCTCTTCGTAGTTGTTGTCTTTTGATCTCATAGTCGAGCCTTAGTTCTTCTGTTGTGACCCTGTCGCGTCTCCGTGCTCGTTGATGCAGCCTTCGTGCTTTGAGACACTCTCGTCGGTGTTGTGAGATCGTGTCGTTCCACCAGTAAACTGGTGGGCGGCTGTTGTTCTGCCGTCTCCTTGGCATGGAAGCATCGCAGGACTTGACAACGCTTGTCATTACCTCTTTGGCAGTGGCTTCTGCGCTTGTTGCTATTGACAATGGTTCCTGCTCCATAACCAAGGCGAATGAATCAGCATCGAAAGCATTTTTGTTCCAGCCGACTGGCTGTGACCTCGCACGACTGACACACAATCTTCGTTTGGGAGTGGTGTTGATTTCCCAAATAATAGCTTGGTGGTCGCTATTAGTAAACTCCTCATCGACCCGCCACTCACAGCCCCCTTTAATTAGGTTGCTGCTAACGAATGTTACGTCGATAATGGAGCTGGCTGTGCCTTTGCGATATATATGTGTGTGTGTGTGTGTGTGTGTGTGTGTGTGTTTTTTTTTTTTTTTTTTTTTTTTTTTTTTTTTTTTTTTTTATCCGAAGAGGGGGGAAATACATTGCGTACTTAACTAGCACGTGCTAGCCGTCGTGCGGGACTCCCGATGCAATGACTTCAAAGCAAGAGTAAATCGTTGCATTGAAACCAGTATACCGTATACCCGCTAAAACCCTAACCTCTTTCTCCTACAACCATGGTCCCCTGCGGCACTCTTTGTCAATACTACTTCGCAAGGGTGGTTCATTGCAGATGTTAACTGCTCTTACATTGAAAGCCTCTAAAGCCTACTCCTCGAAGGTATTGCGGAGCTCTTTAAGGATAGTCTCCGCGTAATCTGATACCAAGTTCCAGGCTTGGGGGCCCTTCAGCATGGCTTCTACTAATTGTTCTGGAACGATATTAGTCTCCAGAATCCTCTCCACTTCAGCACGTTGATCCTGAAACCGGGGGCAGGAGAAGAACACGTGTTCTGCGTCCTCTATAACGTCCGTACAGTGTGGGCAGTTTGGGAGTTTGCCCTCCTGAACCTGTGCAGGTATGCTCGAAAGCATCCATGTCCAGTCAGGAGTTGAGTGATGTAGAACCCAACCTCCCCATGCTGGCGGTTGACCCAACGACTGATGTTAGGTATCAATCGATATGTCCACCGGCCTTTAGTAGAGCTGTCCCACCTCTCCTGCCATTGCCCTAGACTCATGGCTCTTTCATCGCTGTTTCCTGTCGGTTGGTCTTTCTCTAACTTTCTGCGATAAAGCCGTCCCCTTTCTGCAGCCAGGATGTCGATTGGTAGGGTTAAAGGCAATCACACTCACCGCCTCGTAAGACACAGTGCGGTAGGATGATGCCACTCGAATCGCTGAGAGCCGCTGGACTGATTTCATTTTCCGGCGGTACGATGGTAGCTCGAGCGATTTCTCCCATACCGGTGCCCCGTACAACAAAACAGAAGTAGTTACTGTTGCCAGTAGCTGTCTTCTTATCTGTCTAGGGCCTCCGACATTCGGCATTATTCTAGATAATGCCCCCTGTACCCCAGCTGCTTTCTTGCTGGCCGCGATTATGTGCTCTTTGAAGTTGAGCCGGGCGTCCAGGAGCACCCCCAAATAGCTGATGAAGGGCTGCGACTGTATGTAGGTGTCGCCTATTTTGAGGGTGATGGTTTCCCTTGCCTTTCGACTGCTAACAAGAAGTGTTTCGGTCTTTTGTTCTGCTAAACTCAAGTCCGCTGCGAGCATCCAATGCTGAATTGTGGCTATAGCGAATGAGAAGGTTGTTTGTATCTCCTCTATGTGCTTGCGCACTATGATCAATGCCACATCATCGGCGAATGCCACTAGCCTGACGCCCTCAGGCAGACCGAGCAGGAGCAGGTCGTTGTACATTACGTTCCATAAGAGGGGGCCAAGAACAGAGCCCTGAGGTACACCTCCTGTGATCTTATAGTCTACTTGCCCATTTTCAGTTTGGTACAACAAGATGCGGTCCTTGAAATACGCTGAAACCATTCTGCGCAAGTACTGCGGAACTTCCATCCTGGCAAGAGCCTCCAAAATGCGGTCCCAGCGGGCCAAGTTAAAGGCGTTCTTGATATCCAGGGTGGCTATTAGACAGTACTTTTTTCCACCTCTTCTCCATCTCTTTCCCGAGATAGCCTCTCTGGCGATGTTGGTAACGAGTGTCACGGCATCGATGGTTGATCTCCCCTTTCTGAACCCGAATTGGTTGGTGGAAAGTTTTGGCTCAACGTAGGGCTCCAGCCTATCTGCTATTATCCTTTCAAGGAGTTTTCCCGCAGAGTCCAACATACAGAGGGGACGATATGATGACGGTTCGTCGGGAGGTTTCTTTCCCCCTTTAGGGAGGAGCACAAGCCTCTGCTTTTTCCACTTAGTCGGGAAAACCCCCTGCTTTAGGCAGGTCTCATACATGTGTAGAAACATGTCAGGCCTATTGGCTATGGCGCATTTTAGCGCGATGTTAGGTATGCCATCTGGACCGGGAGCCTTACCGTTTTGGAGCCGGTTGCACGCGCCCATCAGCTCATTCATAGTCACTGATGGTATATCTTCGTCCATCACCTGCCACGAAGGATAAGCGGGTAGCTCAGGCTTCGCAGGAAACAGGTGAGTGACAATGCGGTGCAATGATTCGGGGCAGTTCGTTGATGTCATGGGAGGGGCCTTAATTTTATGCATCACGATTTTATACGGTTTTCCCCATGGATCTTGATTAACTTCGTCACACAACTCCTTCCAGTAGGATCTCTTGCTTGAGAGAATGGCTCTTCGTAGTTGTTGTCTTTTGATCTCATAGTCGAGCCTTAGTTCTTCTGTTGTGACCCTGTCGCGTCTCCGTGCTCGTTGATGCAGCCTTCGTGCTTTGAGACACTCTCGTCGGTGTTGTGAGATCGTGTCGTTCCACCAGTAAACTGGTGGGCGGCTGTTGTTCTGCCGTCTCCTTGGCATGGAAGCATCGCAGGACTTGACAACGCTTGTCATTACCTCTTTGGCAGTGGCTTCTGCGCTTGTTGCTATTGACAATGGTTCCTGCTCCATAACCAAGGCGAATGAATCAGCATCGAAAGCATTTTTGTTCCAACCGACTGGCTGTGACCTCGCACGACTGACACACAATCTTCGTTTGGGAGTGGTGTTGATTTCCCATATAATAGCTTGGTGGTCGCTATTAGTAAACTCCTCATCGACCCGCCACTCACAGCCCCCTTTAATTAGGTTGCTGCTAACGAATGTCACATCGATAATGGAGCTGGCTGTGCCTTTGCGATATGTGCTTACGTCTCCTGTGTTGAGGAGTACCAGGTTGAGCGAAGACATGGTCTCAAGGAGAGCTCGTCCTCTCGCGCTCGTTTCCCGGCATCCCCAGTCAATTGCCCAGGCGTTGAAATCTCCTGCGATGGCGACCGATTCACGCTTCCGTACATCCTCCGCCAAGGTGTCCAAGAATAACTCGAACTCCTCGAGCTGTGCACTAGGAGGTGCATAGCAGCTATAGAAGTGAACCCCTCCCACTTTGGCTCTCACAAGCCATGGTTTGAGGGTATTTGGGAGTTGTTGGAACGGAAGTTTACCGCAAGCCCATATCGCTGCTCTGTCCGTTGTGTCATTTACCCAGGACAGGGTGTCGAAGTTTTTGTACTGCTCGCAGATTATGGCTACGTCGCAATCCAATTCCCGCACCCGCTGTACCAGTAGGTCTTGGGCTGCTTCGCAATGGTTGAGGTTGAGTTGCAGTACTTTCATTTACGGGCTTGTGCTGCTCTCATCGCCTGTTGGTAGATCGGACATTTCCAACTACCCGCAACGTGCCGGCAGTCTGACCTACTATCTTTCTCTTTGCAGAGTAAGCACTTGGCAGGTTGTTGACAAGCCGAGGCATTGTGACCAGCGCCTCCGCATCTGTGACAACAACTGCTTCGGTCAGTCTTGCCTCTGCACGCCTGGGCGTTGTGCCCAAAGTGCCAGCATTTGAAGCACCGTCGAAGGCTGATCCTCTCGCGAACACGTACTGTGCCCCACGCAAGTTTCAGCTTTCCAAGTGCGATGGCTTTCTTGGCCTGGACCTCTGGGAGACAAACAACTGCCGTTTGTGTTGATCTATATGCCCGTCGAAGTGATTTCACTGCCTCCTCAGTGATCTCTGCCAGGCCGTCGATATTATCTTTGAGCAGGTTTACTACCTCTTCCTTGGTACTGATCTCGTCCAGGTCTTTAATTTCAATCTCGATTTGGGTATTCGAGATTGTACAGTGGCCCCGCTTGGGAGTTTATTCTTGATGGCGTTACAATAGCGCTCCATCTCCTGAGCGTCTGCCTTCGGCGAATAACAAAAGGAGATCTCCCTTAGCTGTTCGTCGGATCTTATTGACTTTTTTGCCTATATCCTGCAAGGTGGGATCATTCTTGATACCTCGCAAGATATCTGCATGGGAGCTCTTCTCGCCTTTCTTTATAAGCAGCGTACAATGTTGGCGCTGGTTTTTGCTTATTGGTCCTCGGGGCCTTTTTCCTCTTTACCACTTGCCAGTCAGTCGACTGGTTTGCAGGTTGTTTTTTGGCCTGCGGTTTTAAACTTGGGTTTTAATCCATTGTTTCTCTCCGCTTCTGAATTGACCACCCTACTTGTTGTTGCCTGAGTGGTTTGCCCGATGTTCTGGCAACCTTCTTTACCGGGCTTTAGCTTGCTAGGTAGCACCGGTTTAAGAGTTTTAACTAGTGGTGCCTTACTTGATGGGGCTACTGAAGGCGAGGCCTTCGGTGGCGAGGTCCTTGCTACTGAGGCTACTTTTATTGAAGCCGCCTGCTTTGGGGCCGCCGGTGTTGATGCAGTCCGGTTTTGAGTTGGCTGCTTTTGAGGCAGCCGCTTTTTGGGACCTCCTGTTTGCTTTTCCACCTTGTGTCTGAGTGTTTGACACCTTTACTGGCGATGTCTGTGTTGTAGCAGGTTTCGCTACAGGAGGTGGCCGCGTCGTTGACGTCTGATATTTGTCATATTCTGACTTAATGGCGTGTGCCAGTTTCTTGATCTCATGATGTACATTGTGCCTAGGCCCAATGAACTTCAAGAGCTCATCGATCTTTGCTCCTAATTTGTTTGGAGCGCCACTCTCAGTTTGTTGCCCTTTGGGAGGCGTCAACTGCCACTATCCGCTTTTTGGAGGACTTGGCTGAATAGTGTCTTGCTGCCAGCTCTAGTTTTAATGGTCGATGTTGTACCATTAGCTAGTGTTCTTATTCTTCTTGTCACCATGTGACGGAACCAGTGATAATTCGCTCCCCCCAGAATCCGTGGAGCGTGCACCGGCCACCGAGGCTTTCACTCGATCGGAACCGGTGGTGGGATTATCCTCTGCAGAGGTACCCACCTGGGGTATTAAGTTGACCTTATCACCCATATCCATGAATGGGTGTGTGTGTGTGTGTGTGTGTGTGTGTGTGTGTGTGTGTGTGTGTGTGTTGTAGAGTGGCCCTAAAGCGGTCGCATATACAGGATGGTTGGAATATGGAATCGAGTGGAATTACTTTAATGGGTTTTCCATAAGCAGTGGCATATATAGGGTGGTTGAAATATAGGGGGGAGCAGAATTGTAGTAACACCTTATAAATAAAAAATAGAAGAAAAAAATATTATATTATTTCAAATTAATTTACGTAGCAAATATCCTATTATTTGGATATATGTACATTTATGGCAAACCCTTGAATTTACCAGTGACGCTCGGTCACCCAGATACTTAATAATAATATTGAACTTAACTGAATGAAATTAAACCACAATAAAGATTACAGAAAAAATAATATACACAACCTAGCTAGGATGAACTGCAATCTCGGAAACTAGGGCGTGCAACTGATTTCAAACCAGTCTCATTCTAGTTGCTTCGTATGCGATTCTGCACCCCTATACAATGCTAAGGTTGTAAAACAGTTACAAATTCAACTAGTTTGCAACTGTATTTGCAAAACAGTTGCCACTTCGGGGCTGGCCCTGTCCGTAGTTGCAGTTGCGTCACATTTGAGTTGCAACTTGTTCTTCGATATTATATAAGTTAGGTTATATCCCGACTTGACCATACAATGTATGGTATCACACTCCCTATAAGGCACGCTATGAGTGCCTTTAGGGGAAAATTCACTAAACCCCAGATATCCTAGATATCAAAAGGGTTTAGCTCTGTGGGAGCCTTTGCCAGGTTTTCAGGCCCGTGGTTGGAGTCGTGGCGGCAGTTTCCCATGAATTTCCTGACCGTCTGGGCCGTTCCTAACAGGACGGCTTTTTGCATTTGTTTGTAAAGATGTTCGTCCAGACCGAAGTATTTTAAATTGTTTAATAGATGTTTTGAGACTAGTCCTGTCGTTGACATAACAATTGGTACAGTTCGTGTGTTGTTCATGTCCCACTGAGTCTTTATTTGAAATTACAAATCTCTATATTTGGTTATTTTCTCAGCTTGCTTGATATTTATATTACTGTTGTTAGGAATTGCTATGTCAATTAAAGTTGTTTTCCGAGAGACTTTATCTACCAAAACTATATCTGGTCTATTGTGAGCAACTGTCCGATCGGTCAGTATCGTGCGGTCCCAGTACAGCTTGTAGTTGTTATTTTCTAAAACAGGTTTGTATTTATAGTATGGTAATCTTACCGACTGTGATAATTCAAGTTTCAGTGCTAGTTCCTGGTGAAGTATTTTTGCCGCAGCATCGTGTCGTTCTTTGTATTCAGTTGCAGCCAACGCTTGACAACCTCCTGTGATATGCTGGATAGATTCAGATGTTTGGCAACCGTACCTGCATCTGTCGTTGTTAATAGAAGGATCTTTTACGATGTACTTTAGGTAGTTCTTAGTTGGAATTACTTGATCTTGGATTGCCAATATAAAGCCTTCCGTTTCAGGAAACATATGACCAGAGATCAACCAATAGTTCGACGCTACACTGTCGACATAATCTTGGTTGACGTCATTTATATGTCTTCCATTAAGGGGCTTCTCTTTCCATTTCAGCAGTTTCTGATCCGTGGTCTGGTGGTGTAATTGGACATGTTGTTGTGTCAGTCGCAGTGGTGTTAAGTCATCAACCAGGCACATGACTCTGTGTAGATCAGAAAATTCTGCGAGTTTCTGGAAATGACTATGCAAAATGGAAATTTGTTGATCTAATAGTCTGCTTAGATCTGTCAATCCTCTTCCTCCTTCATACCGTGACAAAGTTGTGCGTTCGACAGAGCTCTTTGGGTGGTGATTTTGAGCTTTTGTTAGTAAAACTCGAAATTTTCCTTGTAACTGTTCAATGTCAGTCTTGCATCAATTAACTATACCGAAAGAGTAACTGAGCACTGAACACGCATAGGTGTTAATAGCCTGAAACAGATTTTTATTGTTTAATTTAGTTTTCAACAGTCGTCTTACCCTTCTGTAAAACTCTGCTGTTAGGTCCTTTTTCATAGTCATTTGATCAATACGTTGAGCCTGCTTTATTCCAAGGTATTTATAAGTATGACCTTCCCCTATAGATTCAATTGAGGTGCCATCTCCCATTTCGAAGTGCCCCTGCTGTATTTTGCCTTTAACTATATTAATAATTCGGCACTTGTCTAAGCCAAATTTCATATGGATGTCACTAGAGAACCCTTCTACTATTTTAAGCATATCATGCAGCTGTTGTTTCGTAGCTGCCATCAACTTTAAGTCGTCCATGTATAACAAATGGTTAATCTTTAATGCTTGTACGTTGTTGTGTTTGAGACTGAATCCAAAATTAGTCGAGTTCAGTTTGTTTGAGAGAGGGTTCATGGCAAGGCAGAACCACAGCGGGCTAAGAGAGTCTCCCTGGAATATACCCCTTTTGATTGGAATGGGGTCAGTTTGTATAGAACAGTGAGATTTTGGTTTGCCAGGTGGACATGGCATATTCTAAAAAGTTAATAATTATTCACTTTATAGAGTTTCAGTACCTTTTTGAGCCAATCATGTGAAACTGAATCAAAGGCGTTTTTGTAGTCCACATATACCAAGTAGAGATTTAGACGTTTGGCGTGAGCTTGATTGCAGACAACGGAATCAATTTTCAGTTGTTCTTTGCAGTCCATCGAATTTTTCGCGCATCCCTTTTGTTGTTGAGTAATTATGTCGTTCAGCTCACAATGTTTGAAAATGCGATGATTAATGCACGATGTTATTAGTTAGTTTAAGGTTGGAAGGCAAGTGATTGGCCGGTACTTTGCTGGGTCCTGTGCACATAGGTTGTCCTTTGGTAAGAGGTATGTAGCACCATGCGTTAGGAAACTGGGCATCTTGTGTGGGTGGGTAATTACGTCATTTATAAGGGCTGTTAGTGTTTCGTGGGTTGCGTACAGTTTCTTTATCCAGTAATTTTGTACACCATCTGGTCCTGCTGCTTTCCAGTTATAGAGGTACTTCATTATGTTGGATGTGTCTTCCGTTGTAAATGGTTGGTGTTGCGTGGCATCACAGTTCTGAAATGCAGTCTCATCCTCATTAATCCAGCTGGCTCTGGAGTTATAGGAGATTGTTGTGGAAAGCTGTGTTTTCCAGAATTCCTCGATGTCTGTTTTACTGGGGTAACTAGGGGCTTCATTATTATTGGTGTTCTTAAGTTTTCTATAAAACCATTTTTCTGATTGGCGGAAAAGTGAGTTGTCTAATTTCCGTTGGTTACTGGTTTTGTACCTTCTCAATCGGCTTGTGTAGACGGAGAGCTGTTGTCGTAGACTGTCCAGACACTGCTCAGATGTGATGTTTTCTCCATCCCACTGGGAGATTATTATTATTATTATTAGTTAGGTATAATTTCTTCCATATAGTTTTATTTTCAGTTTGAAATCATTCAGTTCCGCATTCTTATCATATTAGGATTCTTAATTGATATTATTATTAAAAATTTAGATTTTATTGAATCGATATAATTATGAATATATTTGATTGCTCAATACCTAAACTAGTAATTCGTTCCCAGGGCCGAATACGTATGAGAAGTAGTATAATACACCAACATTCTGAGTATTCTTAAAAATCCAAAAACTTTCTGTGTGAGACAATTCGTTTTCTACTACAAACACCCTAGAGTTTTAATTTACCCTTACGCTGGAATGGTTCAAAGCTTCCTCTGTAGCTTGCGTAGTCTACGATAATCAATCATGTCGTCCCCATTTGAATATGACATTAGACTAAATCAATTACTAAAATACATGATAAAATTAATTGTAGATCAAAACTAACACCAAGAATAATACATGGCTAATTGGCAGATAATTAGACAAGTTTATCGACGCAATTTTTTTTTTTAACACATTAACCTATAAAACAATTTAGTTTTTTCTATAAAATGAACTATACTTAATAAACTCAAATCAGCTGGTTAATTGTTACATTGATATAAGCAAAATAAACTATGAAAAAAATTTAATGTTTTTTTTAACTTATTAACTGAAAATAAAATATGAACAATTCTAATATTACGTCATAATATTGTCACCATAAGGCCTTGGAAATGACGTCAGCTACCTAGCAATAAAATGGTACTACACTAATAGATCTGGCGAATATATGGCACAACGCCCTTGTAGAGACAGTAACCTCAGTTGTTTCGTCTTGGTTATAAAGTGGTCGCCAACTCAACTGGTTTGCACATGTGGTTTTAAACTGGTTTGCACATGTGGTTTTAAGACAGTCCCTATGAGCGTACCGAAGAGGAGGGGAGGACGGGAGGGGCAGCTGCCTAAAAAAACCTGCCATGAGCCCTTAAAGCTTCCCATAAAATTGCTGACTTGCCCCCGCTGTAGCAAAAAATTTCTGATTTGTCCCTCTCTCTATGGCAATTTTTTTTCCGATTTGCCCCCTGTAGGACAATTTTTTTGCTAATTTTGCCCCTCCTTATACCAAAAGCTGGGTACGCCCTTGACAGGCGCCCTAACTACGCTGCTCTAAGTAACATTTCATAAAAAGAATAAAAAAATGTTATTAAATGTGGACACACATGAATAAAAAATACATAAACTATATGTGTCATTTAAGAAAGACACGCACAATCAAAAACAACTACTGCTTTGGGTTATTACCAGTTAAATAACTTTTAAACAACACTGTTACAGAGGGCTTCTTTATAACGTTTTAGTGTTGTCATTGTTATCAACCAAGGCCGCTAGAATGTGTTTGGTTCAATATAATGGCGTACATATAGTTTAAACACGGAGAAGAAATATGGGCCTGCCATGTGACTCCGATCAAGAGAACAAAACACCACTACATCAAACCACTTTTGAACAATTATAATATGTAGATCTTTGCAAACCGTATTATATCTAATGAACCAAGTTGGTTTTGAATGTCGTAGTACCACTTGTTTAACTTTTTGGGCAGATATTTCAAAAGATAATTTGTCTTTCATTGGACACTTTTTACACTATATTTCACGGGTCTTCTTAAGCGTTTTTATATTCTGGACAAGGCAAAAAATATCCAAAGCGAGCTAGACATTATCGGCAGTATCGGCACAATCTGATGCTCCTACAAGCATACATGTGGCGTTGAGTGTTTAAAATAAAGGTTTGGGTGTTAGGGTGTAAAACTGTGTTCCACAGCATTTCCAATAATGAAATTAACAATGTATAAGACAAAGTTCAGATGAAATCAACGCGTTCCGTAAATAAATAATGAAAGAAACATATCAAAGTCCAAGGGTTAATAAAGCCTGTTTGTGAAACCTGCCACCGTCGATGGAAATTCTTCCTGATCAATGGACTAAAGAAGGTTGGATGCAATTGCAACCATTAATGCATGAGATAACCATGTCAAAATACTGCATTGGTAATTTCCCTTAGAGAAATATTGACAAATTAGTTTCAGGCATTGAACGACGTTATAATTAAAGGTTCGTTCTAACAGACCGAATTACCAATACACAACCGATAATCTTCGTGCGCGGTGACGATTTACCATTTACAATGTTGTTACGCACAATACAATTACCGGTTGCTTATCGGTTTTACGTCGGGTAGGAACATGCCTTAAGTTTACCAAGTGCAAGTTAGACCACAAACACAGGGGAAAACTTAGAAGAGTTCAAGCAAACAAAATCACAAAAGCTTGCGACTTAGTGGCGTCAAAAATTGCAAAAAGCCCTTCTATCCACACTTTAGAAATTGAAGCAGTCAAGAATATGTCTCAGCCAAAATTGGAGAGTAGTCTCTCCGTAATCCTATCAACAAGGGAAACTACGATTAGTCGCCATGGAGGGGCGAATACTGATTAGGCATTCACCAGGAGAGTATTTGTCCCAGGATTTTGTAAAGATGAAGGCAATTTACTCATACAGGGTAAGACTACCACCATCACATTTGACAGTGGTGCTGCTCTATCGATCACTAAGTTGAAAATTCTGACAACATAAGGCTTAGATTAGTCAAGGGCGAATTTTTTTAAACCAACCGTCACGTGACCTCTTATACCCCTCACCTCTTAACAGGTCGAGTAAGGCTAGGGCTTTTACAGTCCCCGAAAAAGTCATACCAACTTTATAATGACTCCCGAAATATATTCATTTTAGAATCCTGACATCTATGCATAATGTGCAAAAGAAAACTACAACATGGGGAGTATAATCTCATGGATAGTTTACCAACTATCCTTGGTATAATCTAATATCACATTATCATAATTGATCACATCTAAAAAGAACACTTAGCTGATAGGTGGAACAAGACAGGTGGTTTTATCTATTCACTGAAAGATGTTACTGTCTGAAATATTTTATTTTCATATCAAATTAATTATAATTTAATTATATTAAAACACTACCACTGTAGAAAGTACAATATGTTTACTGTAAAATATTAGTGAAGGTAAATATCCCCGACTTGACCATACAAGCTATGGCATCACACTCCCTCTAAGGCACGCTATGAGTGCCTTTAGAGGAAAATTCACTAAACCCCAGATATCCTCGATATCAAAAGGGTTTAGCTCTGTGGGAGCCCTTGTCAGGTTTTCAGATTTTTTACGAGGAATGATGGTCTCATTGACGTCAAGAGGAAAATGTGTTGTGTTGATGATTTCCTTGGCCTTTTTCTCTAAGTAAGTAGTCGGATTATTGTTAATTATTTCGTAGTCTGGAGAGTGGAATAGAGATTTCATCTTGTAAATATAGTCCTTAGTGTTGAGCAGAACAGTCGCGTTACCTTTGTCGGCAGAAAGAATAGTTACGTCATGTTGTAACGTAATTGTTTTAATGCATGTCTTTCGTTGGAAGTTAGGTTTGATTTTGGTAGCTTTGATGTGCGGAGTACCTTGACGAGTATCTGTTAGTTCAACCAAAGATACCTCAACTTGAGAAATGATTCTTTCAGTTGCCATCACCGCGAAATTGAAACCATTGGATAGGAAGCGTAAACTGGTAGAGTCTAAGTCAGAAAAGTTGTGGACAGTCGTCTGAGGGGTTGAGGTGATAGCAGGTTTTTGTTTTGTAATAAGTCCTGTTACTTTATGTTTTTGAGTTTTTGAGCCAAGTGTGCCGCTTTATCGCTCGAAATGCGATCAAAATTGTCCAACAGAATTGGATGAGGGTTGAAAGTATGTAATGACGAGTAGAGATGATACAAATTTTGGTTGGTTTGGTCAAGTTGATATCTGGAATGGATGGAATTTCGTAACAAGGGCGAAACTTGATTTGTTAAGAATACTGAAAATTGAACTTGAAAAGGTGTGATGTTTTAGTTTAAAAGTGTTCAGAATGAAGTTATGGGTTATGCAAGATTTAAGGAAAGCAAGATCACATAGAAGCAGAGATTTTCGAATGAGAAGTTTGCTGTATGTTTGAAACTAAAAAAAGTGAGGGTATAGTTATGATATGATTTTAAACAAAATAAAGCAAAATTTTAAAAATAGATTTAACTTCGTAAATCTATATTAAGAAGATTTAATACCAAAGATGAAATTCATTTTCATGCTACGTTATATGGAAAAGGGCCATGCGATGTATTGCTGGGAATCTATAAAGTTTAGTGATACGTGTATATATTACCTACTTCTCCAAGGAACACCTTCAACGACACTCATTACTTTTTCCTTCACAACGGTTTGATTGTGCCATAACTATATATATAACGCTTTCATATCAATAACAGTTAAACGAACAAGTTATCGTGCAAATTGCAAAGTTGTAAAAATTCCAGAATTAAGCCTTCCTGTTCGATTATTATAAATTTAAAGTAGTAACTTTTTTAAAATTATTATATTAATAAACTTTTGTGTGATATCTTCGAAACTAATCAAACCTTTTTTCGACAAGACGGATTTTTTTGTGAAAATTGGTTTCTTAGTTTTGCAAACGGATTATGCATTTTTATATATAAGATAAAAAACGTATTTCCAAAATTAAAAAATATTTAAAATAATTCCAGGCAACTTATAGGAAACTATAAATATTTAGAGACTAGGAAAATCATGTGGTGTTATTCCCCAAAAAAACATAAAAGTAATTAGGAAAATCATTTCTTAGAAAGGCTTTTAAACAAAAAATCCTCTACTATACCTATTATAATTACTGAATCACAACGTATAGCACACAGTACACTGTGAGAATTTTATTTTCTATCACCTTCTTACATATATACATTGTCAAATCATGCGTATTTTTTTACGCCAATCTTGTCAACTAATATTCGATGGAACGACCGAGGTAAGAAATATACTTTCAAATATTTCAAAGGTGAAACTTTTGGTGAAATAGTTTTATAAAATTAAACCTAACTCCCGTACTATGTGCATAATTTAAATACGTTTTTGGTGACAGCGGTACACCAAAGGGTTTACTGTTTACTAAACGCTTTTCTAGCAGACTACGCGTAAAAAAATTCACGTTATCACGTTCAGTGTTACCAGATCAACTGTTTTAACAGTAGATCTACTGTTTTGTCTCTTCTTCTACTGTTCTACTGTTACGGACTCCTTTTCTACTGTTTTATTTTAAGCAGCAAATTACGGTATCGCCTTTATGTTTTTATAGAAAAAATGCTAATAAGAAGAATGTAACCATTTGTATAGTTAAGCTAACTACTTGTGCATTATACAATGTATATACTCAATTTTATAAAAGGTTCAGAGCATTGAGAAATTGTGAATGGTTCAGAGTAGTATTCTAATTCGATCTGTTAAGTGATAGGTGGCACCAAGTATCTGTTGTTTTGGAAATACCTATTACGCGGGACACTTTATCAACTATTTAGCGAACAAAAGCTAAATAGTTGTCTAAAATGTCGCACGTTAATAAAGATGAACTTATATAGGCTATAACAAAGTAATTTTAGACTAATACAACATCTGAATGATGGTGCCACCCATCGTTTAAGAGGTCGAATTTTCAACCATCAATTCAGAACTGTATTTTTAGAAGGCGCAGTCATATTAAGTTCAAGCAACAACAGTTGGAAACTATCAAATTTTATACAATGTAGATCAGTATTTTACATTATTTAAGCAGGATTGAAAATTATTTATGCTGGCAAGAATGAAAACTACAGTCATCTTAAATAAAACCAAAGTGGAGAGTAGTCAGTCAAAATTGCAATATTGGGCATAATAAATTATTTATTAACTTTAGAAACAAGTACTAGGGATATTATTTGTCAATTTTTTTTGGTTTATCATCATTTTAAGTAAGTAATACACCAATTTTTTTCTTAAATATTATCAAATCTACTGTTTTGATATCTACTGTTATTTCACTGAGCTAACTACTGTTTTCCTGAAAAATCATCTGGCAACACTGATCACGTTTAAAGAATAAATGATTTTTTCCACCTTATTTTAAGAAGCTGTGAGTTTTGGATTAAAATGTTGGAGGAAGAGAAAATTCTATAATTATTTTTTCAATTTTTGAATTTAGACGTGCAACTGATTTAATAAAATTATATTTGTTAGATTTCCTTAACTTTGTGCATGCAAATGGATATAAAGCCCAATAGATTGTATAAAGTCTGACAGATTATTAACGAGTAATATTAGGGCCTAAGTCATGTGGTATTATAATGATAACAAGATGAATATCACACTTCACTAAACGTCGTTACAGGACATTTTTCGTAACTAGGGTTGCCACCATTTTTAAAAGGAAATAAAGTATATTTACTATTCCAGGTAAAAAATGAAGTACCACATCTCAAAATAAATAATTTTTGCGTTAAACATTTTTTCATACACATTTTTTGTTACTTCAAGCAACATCTAACAAATATTTGTTATTAAAGGATGTTTAAACTACATCTTTTCACTCTATATCCATTTTAAGATATATTAATATTTCATTCTTTATTAAATTTATGGATGCCCTGTTTCTTTCATCCGGTCACTTAACCTTCTCCAGAGAAACAACTATAACTGTAGATGCTGCTGCCACTTTGATTAAGAAGTGTACATACAGTCTTTAGAGTGAGCTTGTGTCTTTAAATGAAGAAATTTCTTCATATAGAACATTAATGTAATATTATGTGTTTGTAGTTTCATAGTTTGAACTATGTGCACAAACAGCTCTTTAATCATTTTTTCAAGTTAGTTAGGTACCCAAAGAATGGGCAATAGTAAAAATTATTTAAAGTAAATTATTTATATAATGAAAAACTCCAAAATATAAAGATCATTTATTTTATGCTTACATTATGAAAAGTGATAAAGGAGCACAATGGCATAAGCGATTCGGTGTTAAATTTTATATCGCTTTTAAACTCTACTGGGTTTTTTGTATAGAAGATTGAATAATCTATGTAGTACCGTCGTTCTACTAAAACTACCGGCCGCCAAATGGTCGAAATTCGACCAAAATCATTGGTAAAAGTTTAAAGATAATATAGATTTATAATTAATTTGCTTATTTTCAACATTCTTTTATATATTATACACTTTTTCGAGTACTGATACAAAATTATGCCGCAGACTCCCTTTCAAGAGACATTCATGAACCATTGGTGATAAAAATCAATCACAAAGATATAGAGTAATATCATCAAATATTGGACTGAAGAATTCACATGCCGACAACATCAACAAATGAATAACAAAACTACAAATAAAAATCATGAAAGTTAACAATCACTCAATTTGTTGTCTTTAACCTCTCCTATCCCAAATACTTCTTAAATATAAAAAGATTCAAAATGACAAAAACTTTCTGAACAACACTCATTCTACGATCACAGTTTTACAAATATGTCTAACTGAAAGACCTACAAACTCTTACAAAAAAGTAATAGTTTCACTAATCCCTAACACCTTAATTCCTGGTCAATTAGCTCATTTTTTTTAAATTACAAATATATTTCAAGTTTCGCCAGATCCGCAAACGAACAAGAAATTCTTGTAGATCTAAAGAAGTAGTTGCCCCCATAGACTATATTGCTTATATTTTTATGACAATCATGACCAAGCCAAAATGTAATAACTTCAGAGCGAATGACACAAAAAGAACTAACTTAATAAAATATTGACACGGGGGTAAAATCTAACATAAAGGAATTCCTTAAAAAAAGTTTACACTAGTGGTTGCCAAATTTCTCAAATATGTAAAAATGATTGTAGATACTCCTAAAAGCCCTTATAAATAATTCATATTGATATATTTTTCTGATAAAATAAAATAATAAAAGAACACAATGCAGGTCTTTGCAATTATCTTTCATTTTATGAACTATCTCAAACAATCATTCCTGACACTGGCTCGGAATTTAAAAACCATTTAGTTGCTGATATTTGTATCTTTCACAAAAGTTCCATTCTACTACCACAGGAATTTAAAATGCCCATTATCCACGAAAAATATTTCATCTGTCTATGTCTAATTTTGATTACTTTTAAGGTTTCAAACGTTTGGTATTCCTGCAATATACGCCGTTTTATTTCTATTGTGGTGTTATTACCCAAAAAAACATAAAAGTAATCAAGAATATGCCACAAACAACGTTTCGAAGACTATGTCTAATTTTTTATGAAAAAAAATCCAAAAGGTAAATGAAGTTTGCCATTAATGAGTTATAATAAATTGATCCACAACTAATTCTCTGTAACATATTATTAGGACATACCAATCAACACTTTTCGGGCTCTAAGTATTTTAGTAAATATATCTGGACCCGAAATTGAACGGGACCTTTGTGTAAAAACTTGCTAAGGTTTATCAAAACCTAGAGTCAAATTGATTAAAACACAGGTAGTTAAATGAAAAAAATATAAGTGGTTTAACGAACTAAGTAAGTGGAAATTAAACCCGAATTCAAAAGAAAAGACTAAAGATACACCAATGAAGTACGACTATCTACTAGTAATACGTAACTGTAATAATCCGAAATAACTATAAAATTATAAAAAATACATTTTGAACCAAGAATTATATTCTACAAAAATCCTTTCTACTATTCATAGAGACATAAATGTATAACTGTAATTATACTCCGCTATATATTTCAACCATCCTATATATGCAACTGATTGTGGATATAAAACAAATTTTTAACACCATAAACCACTTGGTATACGCAAGTACTTATGGCCTACTCAATATAACTTTTTTGGATCACCCCGTATAACTAATTAAACTCCCCCTTGTTTCATCCACATATATACAGCTGCTTATATGACACCTAATATAACTTTTTTAAATCCATTTAATTTTACACCGCTCTAAGTTTCCTATATATAGAACACCCTGTAAAATTACGCGTGTTGTATCAGTGGATTTTTTTAAATAGAGACTTGTTACATTGGCACATTCCGAATTATGAATAAAAGCTAACCGAACTAAACTTGATAGAATTTTTTTCACTATATCTACGGTTTCTGTCTTATGTGATGACCGAACAAACAAACAAACAAACAAAACAAACAAACTCGAATTTTATAATAGTAAAGATACTACTCAATCACTTTTAAATCTTGAAATAACACTTTTCTTTATAATCAGTTCTCCAGCCGTCCCCCACTTGATTGTTGAACTTTCGCAACATAATAAAACATGAGACTGTTTTTTATGAAGAAGAATTTGCTTACCAATTTCCAACATCGCATTAGTTTTTTCACAGAAATTTAAAATATTTTAAATTATTTTGAACCCTTTTTCCCCCGTCCTAAATGATTTTTTTCAATATTCAATTTTACTCCACCTCCACACTCCTTAGCTAACATTTGTTCCATATTCCAATTCTCTCAGTCTAGCGGAGTATTCTCACGCTTTGTGCCGTATATGTAATTTTTGCCTATTTAACAAAGTGAAATAGAATCACGACCTCGCCTCATAAATATAATTCCAAACAAAAGTGTATAAATTGACAGTTACGTTACTTATGGCAACACATGTTAGGAAATGAAAATATGCTTGAGTGTAAATAATTCTAAATTAGTAATTCAACTGTCCACCGTGGAAGGCAGCATATGACGGCACAACCCAAAGAGGCCACAATAAATATGTGTGCCTGCAAAATTCGATAAACAAAAATAATGCCATTATACACTCGAATATATTATTTTGATGCCATACGACTATTCTAACGCCAGAAACGACGAAAACAGCATTAAAAACTTATGGCATCGTATATATGGTGCCATAAAGTGAGCGGATGCCAGAGTGCACTCCCATGCACGCACAATGACGCCATAGTAAGTGGAATACAGGAACACACACACACTAATTTTGTGTCATTTCAATGGACTGCAAGTCCTATAAAAGAAAACCGTTACAAACACCCTGTACGATATAGTTTCATGGCATATCTTGACATTTAAGCTAGATATTTATGATGAAAATATGGCATTTAGATTGATATTTACCCACACAGCATGAAATATCAGAAGAAATATTTCACTGAAATATTTCTGCAATATTCCTATGTCCACGACAAAACATCTACTGAAATATTTCACGAAATCTTCGAGAAACATTTCGTGAAAATTTCATGAAATATTTCTGGAGAATTTTAGTCGTGAATATAGTAATATTTTGGGAAAATTTTTCAAAAAATACTTTAGACATCAAATATTTTAGCACTATTTTAAAATATTTTAAAAGGTTTTTGTAGCGAAAATACGAAGATTTCTGAAATATTTTATGATACTTCAAAACAAACATGAAATATGACACAAAGATTTCACAAAATATTTCATGAATTATTTCAAATGGGGTTTTGTCGCGGACACAGCAATATTGATGAAATATTTCAAGAAATATTTTAAAATGTTTCAAATCAAACCAGAAATATTGCATAAATATTTTAGAAATATTTTTCGGATTTTCTGCAAACCGGTGTGGTTTACGTTATAGAAAATTATACGAAATCAAGCTGGAACATCTCTTTGTAGAATACAATTTAAAGTATTCATATTGGTTGAGCCGTTTTAGACAAAACAATGTAGATTCATCGTAATTCACTGCAGTGTAGTCCTTTAATTACTGCTTTTTCTTACTAGCTGTCACCCAGTGGTCGAAATTCGACCAATTGTGTCAATATCTCTGGCTGGCAGGTTAAGTAACCTGAAAATTTTATCGTGACATTCTATTTTAGGACTTTAAGGAGAACAGCAGTTATACGGAACGGTTCCAGATTCGGTACCTCTGAGTGATAGTTTCCTCGAAAATCCTAGATGTCGGTCTTACATCTCGCTTCTACAAATAAGTAACGAAATTCAAGTTTTTTTCATATATAATTCATAGGACTTTATTTGTGTTCAAATTCGTAATTCTTAATTTAATATGACAACAATTCAACCGCTTATGGGCTACCCTACATATTTATTTTTTCTAACCTCCCTGTATAGCTATAATTGCACTCAATTCTCTAACATTTATTATAATACTCATAATAATTCCATCTCATTATATATTTCCACCACCCTGTATATGCAACTGCTCATGGACCACGCATAATATTTTTTAACATTTTTGAACCACCCGGTAAACCATTCTGTATATGCCACTGCCTATGAGCCATCGTATTTACTCTTTTTGTTTATGAAATTTTTAACTATCTTCTGTAACTATAATTCTACTCCGACCTATATTTCAATCTTCATATATATGGAACCCTTTGTGGGCTACTCTATAAATCATTTCCTTTTCTAACATTTTTTATCATCATCCTGTATATCTATAATTCCTCTCACCCTATATTTCATCTTCCCTATATATAGAACTCCTTATGGGTTACGAAATGTTGCATTTCCATTTCCGCCACCCTGTATATACATCTCTGTATAATATTTTTTGCACCACTCTGTATAACTGTAATTCTACTGCGCCTTCTATTCAAAGAAACCTGTAATTTCAGCCGCTAATGGGCTTCCCTATTTAATTATTTTATAGTTATAATTGCACTCTACTCTATATTTTAAACACCCTATATATGCAACTGCTTATGTGCCACCCACGAAAAAAATTATTTCTAACATATCTAGAATCGCCCTGTATAATTATAATATACAACGATTACT
Organism: Octodonta nipae; assembly: GCA_034190945.1. Classification (NCBI taxonomy): domain Eukaryota; kingdom Metazoa; phylum Arthropoda; class Insecta; order Coleoptera; family Chrysomelidae; genus Octodonta; species Octodonta nipae. The sequence continues at coordinate 159,381,277 of CM067216.1, read as the reverse complement.
TTATCACTAAACAATAACAACGCTTGCATGCCACTTTCAGAAGTACATGCTCTAAGTATATAATAGCATTGCTTCCTCTATATATAATTACTCAATGTTTTGAGTTTGGCGGCAACGGCACCTTCAGTTGCTTGGCGTTGACATTATGGACGTAAATAATGAATTTTTATTATATTTTATTTAATGAATGAAGCAATATTATAAATTAATATTAGCATTCTGCACTGAAGGTCTTCAGTAGTTATTAAACAAAACAAAAATGAAAAAATTCGGTTGAGGGACAGAGGAAAAAATGGTACCTAATCGTTTTGTCTTTGCCTATTTATATATAGATAAGGAAAACCTTATAGAAAATTATTTGATACCTTTCTGTAATATATAAATCATAAAAATTGCTTAAGCCGTTTTTGAATAATCACTGAGCTTACATAAAAAAAGGTGCCTACGAATTGAAAATCTCCTCTTTTTGGAAGTCAGTTAAAAAACGGAAAATGTACAAAGAAGAAAGATAATTGACTTTCTACACTCTGAAGCAACACGTCCACATAAATACTTCGCAACATTAATACAAGCCTTCTTACACTCAATAAAAACTGTTCTTTATACATTTCCCCCTTCTTTGTGTGTATAACAACAGCTTGAAAAAATACTGTTTCAAAATAATCATCTAAAAGAATGTCATGAGATGCATTCAATTTTTTTTTTAATTGATAAGATCGTAAGATAAATACGTAATTTTCCTCTGTTCTGTATAGTTATTAATAAATAATATCCATTTACCATAGCAAATAATATTTTTCCTTAGATCATTTACCATCTAGATATAGCCTATCAAGCATAAAATCGTGGCAATGCTAGAAAGAGAGGGCAATAGAGACAGTAAGAGGCTATTTCACTTAGTGGGTGGAAGCAGCCGATGAACAACATGCTGAACGTATTTCATTGGAAGCAGCTCCCAACCGAGTGAAATAGCCTCTTGCCCTCTCTATTGCCCTCTCTCCCCTTAGTCTTAGGGCGCCATTTGTGCACTGCAGGCTATCTCTAGAAAGTAAATGCTCTAAGTATTTTTCCGACTCATATCATTTAAATTTCGCGCAATCGTAACCTTTGCCCACTAATGCCACCAAACGTCTTTATTGTATGATCTGTGGCCGAAATGGCCTATGCCACGGTGTAGCCCCATGGCCTATGCATAAAACTTAGATCATTTACCATCTAGATATAGCCTGTCAAGCATAAAATCATGGCAACGCTAGAAGGAGAGGGCAATAGAGACAGTAAGAGGCTATTTCACTTAGTGGGTGGATGGTCGGTGGACGCAGCCAATGAACAAAATGCTTTATTGGAAGCAGCTCCCAACCGAGTGAAATAGCCTCTTGCCCTCTCTCTCCTTAGTCTTACCACGACATTTGTACACTGCAGGCATAAACTAACGGCATAGAACCATAGAGATAATTTTCTTTATGCATAGAACCTTAGAGCATGTACTTTCTGGAGATAACCTGCAGTGCATAAAGGTGGAAACACATTATCGTCACGTCACGTGAATTCCCATGCACACTCGAAATATCTGCAATACAATTTACGCATGCTTTTAAATCAGCTAGAAGTACATTATGGTGACATGTTGTCACGTGACTGACGTGACGATAGTGTACTTCTAGCTGATTTATGTCGTGGTAAGGCCTAAGATCATGTACCTTCTAGATATAGCCTGTTATGCACAAATGTCGTGGTAAGACTTAAAGAGAGAGAGAGGGCAAGAGGCTATTTCACTCGGTTGGGAGCTGCTTCCAATCAAATACGTTCAGCATGTTATTCATTGGCTGCTTCCACCCACTAAGTTAAATAGCCATTTACAGTCTTAATTGCCCTCTCTTTCTAGCGTTGCCACGATTTTATGCTTGACAGGCTATATCTAGATGGTAAATGATCTAAGGCATAGAACAATAGGGGTTTTCGCGGAAGCCGTTCTGAATCGATTCAGAATCGGTTCATTATTTTTAGTTCTATTTTTGTTCTGTCCCTAAATCGGATCACCGGAGTTCACATAGTGTTTTGTTTCATGCCATCTGTAAAAATCATTTTGTGGTTAATTTCTATGGGTTAAACGGTGCGCATGAACAACCTGTAAATTTATCGGAATTGAAAATATGTCCCGAATTTAAATTTTCAAATATTGAATGAATATCACTATATAGAAATTCCTTTTCAGTCAGCATTATTGTAAAATATCCGGATTATTTAATTTGTATATATTTGTCTAGAAATTTAACTTCACAAAAGGCCATATAGACTATAATTTTAGCTAAAAAATGCTTTTAAAAATTACTGACCCTATAAATATTACTACCCTGAAAGTAGCCGACATCCGACAAAAAATCTGAGTATATTTTGCTATTTGTTATACAGTATTTAACAAGCTACATGTGGTGTAAAATTAAACTTTTTGCAAATGTAATGAAATGCACATCTTTATTTTGATAAAATCTAAATATATTTTTTAAAATTTTGGTTTTTGCATTTATTTAAAAAATATTAGGTGTTAAATTTATAGGTTCATTTTTTTTCGGTATTTGTTATACAATATTCAGAAAGCTATCTGGGCTGTAAAATTAAACTTTTTGTAAATGTAATGAAATGTACATCTTTATTTTGATAAAATGTAAATGTGAATTTTTTTTAAATTGCAATTGTTTGATTTCTTTCAAAAAATATTTCACATTTTTAGGTATCCGACATTCAATAAGTAGCAAGCTGCATGGGCTTTCAAACTTTACATTTTGATAATATAACGAAATGCACCTGTTGAATTTCTTAAAATTTAAATGTGCATTTATACGTTTTTTATATCACAATTACATATAAAATAATCTATGCCAAATTCTAACATATCGGTCTTTGAATATTTGGTAAGCTACTATATCGGCTGTAAAATTCGACTTTGAAAACGAAACTAAATGGACCTCTTTATTTTCATAAAGTAAACAATTGCCCCTTTTTGAAATTTCACATTCACTTAAAAATATGCTATATTAAATTCTGATATAACTGCATTTTGATGTTAAGAAAAATACTTATCTGGACTAAAATTTCATTTGGTTCAACTGAAGATTACCCCAACCTCTTTATTCTAATCTTTATGTGCATTGGTATATAATTTTATATGCATTTTTAAATTAGTTTGTAAACAGTTTTTTCCAATTAAAAATGTTCTGAAAATGTAATAGTATACAAAGCTAGTAGCTAGATATATTTATGTGTCTTTAATAAAAATTATAATCCTCTCTATTTAGAAAATTTTAAATTGTATTATTAATATATATATATATATATATATATATATATATATATATATATATATAGCAAAGGATATTTGCACCCAAAGAACAGAATTTTAGAATAAAACATTTTTAAAAAAATGTAACGGACTTCCAAGTATTAATAAAAAGTTGAAAATGATTATAATGAAATGTAACTCTAGACAGTAAATACAGTAAACAATACATTCAATGTGGTTAGGTCCCTACACACACAGTAAAAAATTTAAACATTAAAAGGTGCTCATTCTGTACAAATTAATTACCTACCTATCTAGTATATATTTTATTCATGTTAAACCAGTCATCAACATATTTGAAGTTACACTTAACTTGCAGCAAATCATAGAAGAAGAAATTTTGGGTATCAATTCTGTCAATTAATTTGAAAACTACTGTAACCCAGATCACCAAATTTTTTAACAATAGATTTGGTTCACAATACAATTCTACGTTGCTATTGTTACCGGTTGTTATCGTCTATAGGACGAGTTACATTTGGGATTCGTTCACTTAGTTCTAAATCGGTTCATTTTCGGTAATTTTGTTCCGCGAACGGCGTTTTCAGAAAATTACGGTAATATTACCGTTGAACCTATTCAGAACTGCTTCCGCGAAATCCCCTATTATACTTTAGCTAACCCTCTTTGTATGATCTATGCCTTAACGTTTGATCTTGTACCTAAATGATCTATGGCCTTGACAGTTCTTTTTTCTACTTTTTCCACGAAGTATAGATACCAGGAGTCCGAACGGTATAGGCTTTTCCGCAGTATTTGTGGTATACAATATTAAACCCAGATCATAGTTATCTTTTCTGCCACTAGCTGCGCAAATGTTCAGGACGTACCGATGTTTTTATTATTATCAAACGTAAATACGCGCTGTCGAATGTCGAAATTATTAAAATTATAAAACTAAGTATAACATATTAATGTAATTGTTTAAAAATAGTTTTAATAAAAAAATGGAAAGGTGTTGTGCTGTTCATGATTGCCTCAGTGGCCGAAAGGCAAGTGAAAATGTGGCTAAAGTGGGTATATTCAAAGTTCCGAAAGTGAGTAACCTAAAATAATATTAAACATCAGTGTTGTTAATAAATATTGTATTGTATACACTAGTGTATTTGTCAAATCTAAATTGTTTGGTATTTAAATGTTAAACGTCTTTTATTTATAACTAATACGATTAATAAATAATATATTTGATTGTAATCAATTAATTACTTTCCTATTATCAAGCATTGTAATACTGAAATAAATAGGTATTTAACCATTTTTGAATTTATATTTACTACTTAATTTGCAGAAACTATGTTTAAATTCTTTACTTCACTTACGGTTTGTTTAATAGTTTAACACGTAGAGACAAAAGATGAACTATAATTTTAATTCTTAAAGACCTGTTGATAACATTAATTTATTTTTTAATAAAATTGTTTGCTACTGGTTAATTGTATTTATTTATTTACTAATATCACACATTTTAGCTTTGCAGATTATCGAAATAATATTTTCAGAGCTGTCAGGTGATTGTCAGTTTCAACAAGATTAACCGCGTAAGGATTTAAACGAGTACTTCCTAAAAAGTAGCGCGCTCTACCGGCAAAACATTCTGTCCCCTAAAATGCTACCATTTATTTAACATTACGTTCGGACTCCTGGTATCTATACTTCGTGACTTTTTTCTATGGATTATCCACAGACATCGAAAAATAGTAAAAATTGTTCTATGACCACAGATCATACAACGATAGCATTAACCTAGAAGTGCCAAACAAGATATAAGATCACAAGCATGATAAAACTACAACGTGAGATCGAAATATTGTAAATAGTAAACAGATTATATTCTCGAAAAATAACCAACATGAAGAACAAGTCGGCACGACATAAAGATAAAAATACTTTTAAGGTAACGTCACTTTATCATTCATTCATTTTCTAATTTTATTAATTATTTTTGTTATAGTTTGTACCTTTCTCAGAGCGTATCTCAAATATCGATGTATATGTTTTCCACAAAGTTGGACATGAATATGAATCACAGGAAGAAACAAAATCATACTTTTATCAAGAAATTGAAAAATGGAATGTTTTAAGCCTTTCTGAGGGATATGAGAATTTTAGAAAAGAAATCAAACTGAATGATGTTGTAACTTTGCCACAAGTTTTGTTGTCCAAGGAGCATTTGGTTCAAACACTACTTAAACATTTGAAAAACAAAAATAAACTTTGTTTACAACCACTTCTTGAGTAAGTAAATGAATATGTTATAAAGATAACCATAAAAGTAAAATGATAGTTTGTGACTGTTCAGTGACTAAAATGAAAAAACGGAAAAAACTGAACCACCTTTCATGATGAACAAATTTGGTGTTACTGTAGAACTACCTTTGTTTTATTGCTGCAAATGTTTATTAAGGGTTGTTTGTCTAAATCATACATATTTACTCATTTAATACCTACCATCCAAACAATATCCACTAAAGAACTATTCATGTACAACAGCATTATGTGCATTTTATAAAACAGTTTTCAAGTAACACATAAGTTTTATAGGAGTAAAATTAGACATAATAACAGAAATGTTCTTAATGAATATATCTTTCTTATCAAAACTGACAATTTTGTCTGCTATGCTCAGGGAACTGTATAGAAAGAAATGGTAATCTTTACTAAAAGAATTCCCAATTTGCATAGCATTTTCAGTCGATTGTATGTTTTATTCTTTTCTCAGAACTTGAAGTGATTATAAAATATCTGTATTCAAATGACTGCCAAATTTGAGAACACTATATATAGTATGACAGACATTTGTAGGGCCAGGGGTCAGTAAGCCAGGCCCAAAGTTCAGTGGGGCTGCTGGCCCCAATCTCCCCTTCAGCACATTCTTTGATTCAATATTAGATTTTTTGTTTTACCATTACTACTCAGTACTCAGTTATAAGTCATGCATTATTTTTTATGCTAATCTGTTGTTATATGTTAAAAGTTTGCCAAAAAAATAGAGATGAGAAAATAGTAGTAGGTAATTAAAAGGGCAATAACAAGATTTATATGTGTCATAAAAGCATTGTTTATTCTGGATTTATACACTGAAAATTGAACATTTAATTTTTCATGAACATGTAATTTTTGAAAAATTTGCTGTATAAAAAGGAGATGGAAGTAGTAGTAATTTGAAGGGTAATAACAAGATTTACTATGTGTCATAAAAACATTGTTTATTCTGGATCTCCTGTAATAACCTCAAAGACTATCATACCTGCACTAAATGAATTTGTATGTGCAATCATATCACTATCTAGTTTATACACTGGAAATCCAACATTAAATTTTTCATGAACTTGTAATTTTTGAAGCATTCATTTTATTTTCATTTGATTTTAACTTTTTACCAGTAGTTAGGTCTTTACCATTTTTTCTCTGGACTAGGATGAAGGCATTTGAAAAAAATAACCATTTCACGTCAAAATAAGATACTATCTCATAAAACAAAACAGCATAATGACTCACAGTAAACAGGTCTGTATGATGCATTTTTTATCCCTAATACCAATACTAAAATGCTTGAATTTGTGGCATTTAAAAATATAAAAAAAATAATTACAAATGTGCATACTTGAAAACATAAAAAAATATAATGATTTCAAGGTCTGAATCTGACCTCGACAATGGAATTCTAAATTAAATTATTAAAATATAAATTTGATAATTTTTCAAATTATGAGTGCTAGATTTGTCATTGTGAACTTTTTTAATGTTAATTTATATATTCAGTTGTGTTAATTTGTTATTGTCATTGAAAACAGTTTCTGATTTTGACCCTGAAATGTTTGAGTATTTGAAATATACAGACTTTTAGCAATTGTACCAGTCCTCAGATATCATAAAAATGCAAACTTCATCATTTAGTTTTATTACTGGATACATTGGTATTTTCTCACTTTGCCAATTTATTATAGCACAGCCACACATCTGAACACTTTAAACTACTATTTACATTTTTTTCCAAAATCTGCCTTATCATATAACTAATACTGTATCATCACAGAATTTGATATATGTTGGTATATTTGTTGCATGTTTTTTGTCTCCTCTTTTGTGCCTGTTTTTGTATTAACATATTAACATCATTTCAGAGAATTCTTTGTAGTAATATTTTTGTTTTGTATATTTTCTTTAACCATGTGTTCCCCTTTCTGTGTGTCTAGAAATAATTTTGAAGCTTTCTCCTCTTTTTTGCCTCTGTCAACATGATTTTGTGATCTGAGATTACATGTTTGGCTAATTTTAGGGAGGAATTTATTCATTAGTATCTAATTTATGATCCAGCTGAGCAGCAGTATTTTAGGTTGTTCTTGTGACATTTTGTGAGTTCACTGTATTTTTTACTTGAAACATGTTTTATAGATTCATTTGTGTATGTTCATTGACAGGTTGTGTATTTTTCTGAGATCTGTGTTAATGTCTCCTATTAATATGCATGTTTTGTTTCTTGTTCTAGTATTTTATCTATTTCTGGTATAAATAATTGACATTTTTCTTTAGGTGATCTATACACTGCATATACTGTTAACATTTACTTGGGTAAATAATTGATATTATGTTACAATCCTCTATGGACATTTTGAATTTATTGTTTAATACATAGTTGACCCTTTTACTGTGTTTTTCAATTGGAGATATCCAGGGATGTGTAAGAATTATTGAATGGATGATTTTTTTGTTGGCAGAAAATATATCAAGAGTTCTCTTAAACAACTTATGCTGCGATAAACAATTAAATATTGCATCAATTTTGTTCTCTTTATTTATATTTTATTTACAGATGCTGAGACAAACAATTAAATATTGCATCAATTTTGGTCTCTTTATTTATATTTTATTTACAGTTGTTCGAGATCCACCTTACATTTAAAACGAATTGCTCTTTCTTGTTTATTTTTTTTTTCGTTACTATGACACTATTCTTTTTCACTCTGTTCTACCAAATTCCGTCTTACTTCCATTGTTTGCCCTTTTTCATGCAGTTTTCAGTTCTCTTCTTTTAAATAATTGCGTCCTTCAAGCATTTTCTTTATTAATTCCTTTTGTTCATCAAAAGTGCCTGACAAGAACTGTACAGAATTTTTAAACATACTCATTTCATTCTCCATTTGTTACTTGAATGGGGCTAAATGTTGAGAACTAGCATTTTTTAATAAGACTTCATTTGTTCTTCATCCAGTCTCCTTTCCTTAATCTCACTGTGTTGTTGTTATTTACATATATTTAAAAATAATCCGGGAAAATCTACAAATTGAAGACAAGGCAAATTACAGTCAGTTACAATTAAAATGGGATAGTCAAAAAGGAATATTTCCAGTCATATGAAAAAGATGTGGGCCTATTAAATTTTGTTATTTATTGACAAATTTCAACATGCAATGTGTTTTTTTTTCAGAATAACGGTTGCGTTGGTCAAGGACTTGCAGAAAGAATTCTATCCTTACTATTCTGATTTCCTCGAAATTTTAATTGATTTGCTGAATACCAAAGATACAGAACAATTGGAATGGGCGTTCACAAGTTTAGCGTACATATTCAAATTTTTATGGAGACCGTTGGTGAAAGATATCAATGTGGTTTTCAATTCACTGTTGCCACTTTTATCAGACACGAAACCTGATTATATCAATAACTTTGCCGCTGAAAGTTTTGCTTTTGTTGCAAGAAAAGTCAAAGATAAAAGGTCATTTTTAACATTACTACTGAGAGCAGTCAAAAATAATCCAGATGTAAGTCAATATTTTTATTTCAGGATAATTCAAAATGTGTGCCAAACAAAATGCGTTACGGTGCAATTATTATATATTTTGCAAATTTCAAAATATTACTATGATGAAAAATTTTAATGAAAATGAAAATGTATACTTATTTAATTTAATTTATTTAATAATGTTTCAACAGTTTAATCAATAACTCAGTATACTTATAGTAGTACTCTTCAAGAAGCTCTAGCAAGGTAAAAGAGAACTGTTGAAGCAATAGAAAGCTAAAAATTTTCATATAACTTATAATTTTTGATTGGTAAAATGTTTCATAAACAACCCACCGCAACTTCGGTTGATAGACACGAAAATATTGTTTCTAAAATATTTTTAAGAATTATTACATTGTGATAATATTATGCCTGTTTCAGCAGCTTGTTAGATTAACATGAGAGTATTTATTACAATATTTCAAAATTATTTCAAATAAAGATGTTCTCTTAGATTTTATCTCCTTAGTTTTTTCTGAAAACATTTCTTATTTGCATTTGTATTTGAAACAAAATCATTTACACATTATGTTATGGTAGAAAGAAATATTTTTTCTCAATTCTTTGGGAATAACACCACATAAACTTTTTTTTTCAAAAGTCCAAATTAATTACTGGAAGTTTTAGTAGTAGGCAGGAGTGAACAATGGATTTTATTATATTAGACCTTTTTTTAAAGAGTCATATTACTCCACCAGATGATCCTATTATTATGAATAAACCAGCATTGGAAAGTAGAAGTGTTGATCTAAAGACCCATCATCTCAGTTTTCCAAAATTTAAAGTATAAATGCGTTTAGTTATTGAAAATATGTAGCCATTCTGAAATAATCATTTATTATCGACTCGTTTTTGTTTATTACCAAAAAAAAACATTAAAAATCGGTAAAAGTGTAGTTTTTTACCTTTTATACAAAATCTGCCCGTTAATCCATTTTTGCTATTATGGATAATGTTGTAGAGAAATGAAAAACCTACTAAATGAGCTACTATACCCTCAATTTCGTTAATTGGTTCCTTAGATAATGGAACATTTATTCCAAATTTAAAAATAAATTAATAGTTTATAATTTTTTTATTTTATAATTAAAGCAATCTTATTTACTGAAAGGTTAGATCTTCTCATGCCTAATGTATGTTATAAAAAGAATATATATTATATATGTTACCTCACTGGATAACTGTATCGTTAAGAATAAACTAGGGTTGGAAAGCGGAAGAGTTGATCTAGAGATCCCTCATCTCAGTTTTCCAAAAATTAAAGTATAGACACAGAATAATTGACAATATTTGGCCGTTCTTAACTGATCCTGTCGACGAGTCCATTCGAGAAATTACTAAAGGGTGAAACTTCTTCCTTATAATAAATAATTTTATTACAAATCTTAATATTATGTAGACACATATTTACATTTATAGATTAATAAGGAGTTATGTAATAAGTTTAGCAAAATAGGATACCAAAACCCCATGTAGACACTAGTGATATCGATAATGATGAAGTAATCATTTTTAATATGTAAAAGGCGTTGTAAAAGGTCTTTCCATTTCTAAAGGATTCATTAAAATACTAGTTTTAGTCACATTTGTTATTTAATGAAGTTAAGGACATGGAATGCGCAAGCTTCATTAAATCAAGTAAAATAATATTTTAAAATTAAATAACGTTAATTTGCTTTCTGCATTCACTGATCTTTAAATGCACAAATAAATAGTAATAGGTTCATCTGTGCACACTCCCATTCACACAGCTTAATTGCAAAATTTATTGCATATAGTTCTTAAAGTTATAAAATATATTTTATTATATAAAAATGAAGCGCTGATTCAATTAATTCAATTAATAATAGAGATAATAGAGAAAAAAAAAAGATGTTAATATCCAATTAGTCTTCAATGTAATTTTAATTTATTTCCTTTCTCATCCCTGTTAAGAAATTTTCTAGTAATAAATACAAATTTCTTTACATATATATGTTTTAATATTTTATTGAATCTTTTACAAATTATTTTACACCAGCCTACCCCTGTTGCATATTAAAAATGATTGCTCTATCATTATCAAGAGTGTCTACATGGAGTTTTGGTAGGTATTTCATTTTGCTAAATTTATTACATAAATCCATATTATGGTAGATATATGTGTCAGCATAAAATTGAAATTTACAATAAGATTATTTATTATAAGGATAAAGTTTCACAGGTATCAGCCCTTAACAAATTCTCGAATGGACTCGTCCACGTGAACCTAATAAAAGTGTCCAAATATTTTCAAGACCTACTTGTATTTATACTTTAAATTTTGGAAAACTGAGATGAGGGATCTCTAGATAAACTCTTCTACTTTCCAATACTGGTTTATTCATAATGATAGGGTCATTCGGCCCTTAAAAAAATGCCTTCTATAGGTTTGAAGAAAATTTTGCAAAAATTACTGGGGCTACTGTATTTATTTTTAGGACATAACTTAAATTGGGTATGAGAAGATGTACCCTTTCAGTTAATAACAATGTTTTAACTGTAAAATAAAAAATATATAAATGATTATTTTTTTAAAATTTAATGAAGTTGAGCGTACAGTAGCTCATTTAGTTTAGGTTTTTCATTTCGCTACAATATTGCCCATAGTACCAAACACGGTTTCACATGTAGATTTTGTGTAAAAGATAAAAAACTAAATTGATACCGATTTTTGTGAGGATTTTTTTGTCAAAAGCAAACACGCATCGATAAAAAATGTTGAATTTCATGTCAACTAGTTTTGTTCGAGTATTTATTTTGTCACCAAAAGATCTTTTTCACTGTAAATGTCCTGAGCTATTTTGTTTCACCTTTCCAAGGCTATTTTTATAACTATTATCCACACATAGAATCTACAGTGCTGGTTTTATTTCTAATGTCTATATTTCTTTTTTATGAAAAAATTTGGCATTGTATATATATGAGTAGGTTTTTACCTTTTTTAGACTTTCTGTTCTAGTGATTTATTATTTAGATTAAACTAACAATTACACTTTCATTTGTGCACATTTCGTTATACATTTTGTATTTGCATTTATATTTTCAGGGCATTGAAGGTTGTGGAAAACTACTTTTCCAAATGCTTAATGGCATTGATGGACAATTTCATAGCTGTGCTGATACTTTCTTACCATTTCTAATAGAATCATTATCGGAGGAGCACCTGCATGAAACGTTGTTTGAAATTTTGGAACATGTATTTGCAAATATAGCGTATACTATCAATCCAAATAAAAGTGAATTATTTTGGGATACATGTTTAGCACAACTCAAAAATTTATTCCAAACTTATCAAAATAAGCAAGATGAAAGAAGTCTAAACACTTTTGAATCGTGTCTTAAATTAATTGGTGAAGCAATTGAGTATAAAGAGGGCAAATTTTTGCAAAATCCGACACCATTGATTGACTTTTTTTCAAGAGTATTAAGTGAATGTGAATTGCCTGAATCGGTATCGCAAATAATTACACAAATTGCCATACTTTTATTGTTATCAAGGAATTTGAAATTGTCGCAAGAGCAAGCTTTCTTACTAACGAGAAAAATTTTGTTTATTCCACACCATACAGTATCCCTTTACTTTATTGAACATATTATTGATTATTCGTCATTTGAAGCATTGATATTACCACATTTTCTAAGATATTGTTTGCAAAAAGAATTGGAGACCAAATGCTTTCATGTTTTAGTCAAAATAATTTTGCGTAAGGCTCCTTTATGTAGGTCTGGCATTAACTTACAAAGCTGGAGGAAATATTCAATTGAATTTAAAGAACATACCCCGGCAGTTCTTAATATTCTAAATAATCATCTGAATGTTGAATACTTAGAGAGTACTGAAATAATTGATAAGTACTTATGTGCTTTGATTTGTTTGCCTCATATAACGAAAGCAGACGATAATGTGTTCAATATTTTGAAGACTAAAATTGTTGATTTTGTAAAAAATTTGGACGAATTTGTACGCAATTCAGCAGATGTGGAAATCAAGAAAACGCTGTTCTTATTAAATCAAACAGTGGAATGTTTTATACACCTCTTTGGCATACCTGAAATATCGGAGATATTTACTGAAACTCTTCTATCTTCTGCACTTCAACTCTCAAGAAATCGTTCTTATATAAGCAGTCTGGAAACAATAAGTTTGTGCATAAGTGCTTTACAGGATTGCCCAGATATTGTATCAGTTAATCTATTGAAAAAAATTAATGTTGACCTGGAATACAATTTTAGTTCTCCTTTTCATGAGGTGAGTAGACAAGAATATATTTGTTGTAGTTCTCGAATTTTAAATACATATATGATTGAGTTTTAACTCTTTCAGTAGCTTTTTTGAATTTTTCTATTTCTCATAAATTGCCCAAATAATTTTGTAATTTCATATATCCGTAATATTTACAAATTGATTTCATTATTTTTGTGTGCAGATTCTTTTTCGGTTATGATAAATAAATTATACAAATCTCAAGTGTATAAGACATTTATAATAAAATTATGAGATCAGATTGAGCTTGTCTAGAGCCTAATCAGAATCATTTTCAATATGAGAAATTACATCTCATGGTCCCTGTATATTGCGACAAAATGCTCCTTGAATCTGAGAGATTAATTATCAATTTTAAATAATAAGGTATTTGTAAATGAATAAGAGTATTTCAACAAATTTTGAATTGATCTCAATTTCTAATAATACATAGTTTAAAATACATTTATTTGACATTACCGTATTTTGAAATAGTTACTTTGAAAAAGGGTAATCTATATATATGTAGCTCTCTTAATGGTCTGGGTGTTCGTCCGTTGAAAGTTTTGTCCCTGTAAAGGAACGGTCGCCTGACGTTTCGCCAAAATGTGCGCGCGCACATATCGAAGCTCACTTCCACTCCAGACGCCACGGAGAGCAGACCAAGCGGAGAACGGCCGTCCGTACCAACTTGTTTTCAAACATATATATACATATATATATATATATATATATATATATATATATATATATATATATATATATATATGTATGTATGTATAGATTACCCTTTTTCACTAGACAGTTACCTAGTGACTCTTGGGGAGTAGGCAGATTGAGGCCTCGAGTTCGATCTAGACTGTGAAACTCTTTTTCACTTTTGTCTCTTGATAATGGCTCCAAAGCAGTAGTCGAAACGTCGAGTATTTCATAAATTCAGACGTGGTTCTCACCCGGAACCTAACCTTGTCCATAGTAATGACCGCGGAAGCCTCTCAGAACATATATATACAGGGTGTCCCAAAAGTCCCGGAACGGCATCTTATCTCGGCGGGAACGCATTTTAGAAAAAAATGTTTCAAACAAAACTTATAGGATTCGTCCCTGGCTATCGAATTGTGACCTTGAATTTGACCTTGACATCCAAGGTCATTTGAAGGTCAAGTCGATTTTTTCAAATGGGACAACATATTTCTGACCTCGGAAATGGAAAGATCGGAAAATTTTACGTCAAATATGTCCTTGACCATTTTTAAAACTGGTGGTCAGTATGGGTGTCGCAAAAGTCCCGGAAGGTCAAGGTCACAATTCGATAGCCAGGGACGAATCCTATAAGTTTTGTTTGAAACATTTTTCTCTAAAATGCGTTCCCGCCGAGATAAAATTCCGTTCCGGGACTTTTGGGACACCCTGTATATATATATACACTGTGGTAGTAACGGGAAGCAGCCAATGGTAGGGGAACTAATATGTGAACTCTTTTTTCTAATGAAAGCTTTCGAAATCTGTTTAATTTCTTCCTCAGTCAAACATAGGTAGTGAGTTATACAGTACGAACGGCATCAAACACAAACATAAATAAACACGTAACATATATGTCGTTAAAATGCTACATGTAAATTGAAAATTAATTGACGGACAATACTAAAATGTTACATTATAATAAAATTACGGAGGTGTCTTATGACAATAAAATATTATAATGTAACATTTTAGTATTGTCCGTCAATTAATTTTATTTTTTATTTTATTTATCTTTATTTTTTTATTTGGTATTTTCACATACATTTTAACATCAGCTTTCACGAACGAAATCTATCTGGCGACTTCTAAAAATCATCATTTTGGAATTTTTATGAGTAGCGATATATTTGACGATTTTGAGATTTTTGACATGTTTTGTTGTAATTTTTTAACGTTTTTGACATTTTTTACTATTTGTGATTTTTGACAATTTTCACATATACTGAATATTAATATACTGCTAGCAGAGTCTAGAGAAAGGCACAAACATCACGGTGCAGACACATATATGTCTATACTGTTTAAGTGTACTTCGTCTCGTAGGCATGATCAAAATGCGGCATTTTTCACTTCTGTCGTTGGTATTATGTTTTCTGTTTGATCTGTGGTTAGTGGTTTCTCAAGTAACGTAAACTGAATAATCAGCTGTCTCGCTCTTAGTCGGTGACACTCCCACTTATGGGCTATACAGTATATTAGCATTAAGTATATGATTTTCCCCATTTACGGTGTCTTTCTCACTTTTAGTTATTTTATAGTTTTGACATTTTTGATTTTTAGTATATTTTAGATTTTTATATAATTGTGGCGATGCTGTCATTTTTTTAGCTTTGTGATGTTTGATTGTTAATCTGACATATTCCAATTTTCTGCGCTTTAAGAGTTGCAAATTTCATAATTCAGCAAATTAACAAAATAATGTTGAAACACATTTTTTTCCCAATGCCAAACATTTTATGGTGTAAATAGATTATTGTATTTCGTTTATATCCTCTATGATATTTAAACTATAACTAGCTGTCGCCCTGTGGTGGAAATTCGACCAATTGTGTCAATATCTCTGGCAGGTTAAGTAACCTGAAAATTTTATCGTGACATTCTAACCTAGGACTTTAGGGAGAACAGCAATTACCCGGAACGGATCCAGATTCGGAACCTCTGTGTGATAGTTTCCTCGAAAATCCTAGATGTCGGTCTTACATCTCGATTCTACAAATAAGTAAAGAAATTCAAGTTTTTTTCATATATAATTCATAGGACTTTATTTGTGTTCAAATTCGTAATTTTTAATTTAATATGACAACAATTCAACCTCTAATGGGCTACCCTACATATATTTTTTTCTAACCTCCCTGTATAGCTATAATTGCACTCAATTCTTTAACATTTATTAAAATCCTCATTATAATAATTCCATCTCATTATATATTTCCACCACCCTGTATATGCAACTGCTCATGGACCACGCATAATATTTTTGAACATTTTTGAACCACCCGGCCACTGCCTATGAGCCACCGTATTTACTCTTTTTGTTTATGAAATTTTTAACTATCTTCTGTAACTATAATTCTACTCCGACCTATATTTCAATCATCATATATATGGAACTCTTCGTGGGCTACTCTATAAATCATTTCCTTTTCTAACATTTTTTATCATCATCTTGTATATCTATAATTCTTCTCACCTTATACTTCATCTTCCCTATATATTCAACTGCTTATGGGTTACAAAATGTTGCATTTTCATTTCCGCCACCCTGTATATGCATCTCTGTATAATATTTTTTGTACCACCCTGTATAACTGTAATTCTACTGCACCTTCTATTCCAAGAACCCTGTAAATTCAAACGCTAATGGGCTTCTCTATATAATTATTTTATTAGTTATAGTTGCACTCTATTCTATATTTTAAACATCCTATATATGCAACGGCTTATGTGCCACCCACGAAAAAAATGATTTCTAACATATCTGGAATCGCCCTGTATAATATACAATGATTACTTTACCACTAAACAATAACAACGCTTGCATGCCACTTCCAGAAGTACATGCTCTAAGTATATAACAGCATTGGTCCTTCTATATATAATAACTCAATGTTTTGAGTCTGGCGGCGGCGGCACATTCAGTTGTTTGGCGTTGACATTATGGACGTAAATAATGAATTTTTATTATATTTGATTTATTGAATGAACCAATATTATAAATTAATATTAGCATTCTGCACTGAAGGTCGTCAGTAGCTACTAAACAAAACAAAAATGAAGAAAATCGGTTGAGAGACAGAGGAGAAAACGGTACCTAATCGTTTTGTCTTTGCCTATTTATATATAGATTACAGAATACTAATTGTAAATTTGAATAGCATTGTAACTTGAAATCTTTCATTTGTGTTTTTCTTTATACATATATAAATTTTAGGTACGACTTCTAACATGTCACATCTACAGGTGTTTTGATAAACTCCCTGAGTTCAAATTAAGCCACAGCACTGATTCAGAAGTTATACCGGAAGAATGGAATGTATTTACAATTTGTTACAACGCTGAATCAGCAACACCAGGACTTGATACATATCGTTATCAACTTCAAAATCTGGAAAAACTCACATATGATAAGCCACAAGCTGTTATGTGTGGTCAGACAGATTTCAAAACAATTCCCCTCAGATATCTATGTGGGACATTATATATAAATTTCCGTTTAATTTGGGAACCTGTGACGAAAATTATAGCTTCTTATGGCAAAGGCATGAATATTAATATGTTGTGGACTATTTTTGGTGGTGAATTAAAAAATATTAACAACATTATTTATAATCCAACTAAAGACATACCATCTGTTTTCGAAAGCAATTGTGATTTCCTGATGGAAATATATAATGATACCCAAAAATGTAATTCAAAACCAGATTTCTCTAATTACAGAGTTTTATTATGGCAATCTTTGTCACTTTTTGCTAATGTTGCTGAGGCAAAAACTAGAGACGTGTCTGAATTATTTCTTCAATTTATAGAGTAAGTTTATTCACAATATTGACGCATTGTGATGGTTTAGAATGAATTTGTTTCTTTATCATTTTTAGGAAAGAATATGAAATCGATAGTACCGATTCAGCTCATGTTTATAGTATCAAACAAAACCCTCTCAACGATTTACCTGAAGAATCTAGTAAAGAAGAAATTAACGCTAAAAAATCAGTAACAACTAAAATTGTTATCAAGTAAGTATATATTATCGCACTGTTAAAGTTTTAATATACGATATTTAAAAAAACTTATTAAGACTCGTTTAAAACTTTCTATGTGACTTAATTTTAATGTAACAAACAACATTTTGAACTTCAAATTGGGCATTGAAAAGATATGAATAATCCTTTGTTCTCCACTCAACAACAGAAGGTTGTTCATACTTTTACAATTCCTCATTAAATTGACATAATTTTCGGTTTCCTCAATGAGAAAGTGGAAAGTTTTAGATCAGGTTCTATGAAACAAGTTTGTGTCTCATGTGACAGTTCTCACGTTAGATATTAGAAATACTACTCTACAAAATTCCAAATGTTAACACTGAGCGGAAAACAAATTTAAAATTATTAACAGTTTGGTTTCTGTGTGGATATAAAAATTAATGTGAACAATTATTAGGATTTCAAGTACTGATGTTCTGTAAAATAACTTAAATAACTAAGTTTTTTTTCCATTTCTAATTGGTAGGCATAAATAGCACTGAGCTCATATTTACGTCTTTTTTGGAGTTCAATGTGTTATCCTCTTGAAAAATGTGTACCAATTCCAAAAAGTTTCTTTTCCTATTAGAGTTCTCAACTCAATTGATTGCCCATTTATACTGGAGCATTTTAAGTTCTTAGTCCCGAGAGCTGAGTCTAGATGTTCATGTTTGTTTTATCCCCCACCTGGTCGAACAAATATCCGTTTTGCCTCTCCTATTTTTAGGCTATGCTTTTGCTATAATATGATTCACAAAAATATTGATTATACGGTAAGGAGGAATATCTTACATAACCTACTGAAACTGTTTGTCCAAATTTACACAGTAACATGTTCTTAACGCTGTGTCTAAGTATATTAAAATGTTTTGTTATGGTTACTCGGTCACGTTTTGTAATAATAGTTATATAATTCATTCAGGTTTGTTAGTCAGGTCTCATAGGCTATATTTTGTAATTTATTATAGTTAATATTAACCCTGTAATAGGTGTAATACTGTTGGGTTAAATAAACAAATCAAATCAAACTTCCAAAACCTCAACTTGTTCATAATCCATCTGGTGTCCTGTACTGTTTTCATGTGTTGCCAAAGCCAAGCTAGAGTGTTCCGTCTTGAGTTACTTTTATGGGAAATTAGTCTTTTGCTAAGGGTATGGGTGGTCTCCACGATATATACTGCTTGGCAGTTTGTGCATGAAATGTTATACACTACGTTGCTAACTTTGAGGTTGGGTGTTTCTGTCTTTGGTCTTCGTGTACACTTCCCTGGACACTTTTATTTTTTGGTGGCTACTCTGACTTCAGTCAGATCAATAAGTGACTTTAGTCTATTAGTGAGAGTTTCTTGATATTGTTATATAGTCCGTGGGTTTAATTTAAAATTATAAAACTAATATTCACTTTAACCTTTTCTAGAACTCTTATTTACATCAAATTATACACAACAGTTGATTCACAATAACATTACAATATATATAACTTGCGATCGTGGGCTGCTTCGTTTTAAAACCAGCATCGAAAATTCTCGTAAAATCAATCATCAACTCCACAGCCGCCGAGCTATTTCGAGAACATTTTTTATCTTAGAAGCGATCTGTGTTATACTGAAATGAAAGGGTCGGCTTAGGTAAATTTCGTAACACTGCCCCCTCCCCCCCTTTAATTCTGATCGTCCCGGTCAGAAACATCCTCTCCATGGTAGGGAGCGAGTCGATCTAAATGGACCACCTTCAACTTAGCCTTGGCGTTTCCACGGATCCGGTAGACGACGTCATTAAACCTCTTGACCATCTCGTATGGACCATCCCAGGCGGGTGTAAGCTTTGGGGATTTACCCTTGCTCCGTTGGGGGTTGTACAGCCAGACTTTGTCCCTCTCCTGGAACCCGACTGAATTGGCCTTGAGGTCGTATCGCGTCTTCATCCGGTCACTGGTGGCCAACATCTGCGTTCGGGCTAATTCGTGTATTGCCAGCATGTTATGTCGGAGCCGGCCGGCATAATCGTCGATGTCTTGGGAATGTTCTTCGGGGGAGCCAAAAGCCAAATCGCAGGGTAATCGCAGCTCCTTTCCGAATTTTCCGAATAGGACCCTGGCTGGAGTCAGGCCTGTACTATTATGTACGGCAGAGCGGTATGCCAACAGGAATAGGGGAATATGCTCATCCCAATCACGCTGGTTATTGCTGATGACCTTGGATAGGTGTTGTTTCAAGAACCTGTTGAATCTTCCCACCATTCCGTCTGACTGTGGGTGCAATGGTGTTGTTCTCGTTTTCCTGATCCCCAACATTGTGCAAACCTTCTGGAATATATTCGATTCGAAGTTACGCCCCTGGTCTGAATGTAGTTCCATCGGGACGCCAAACCTGCTGAATAGTTGTTCTACTAGTACCGTCGCTACCGTGGTTGCCTCTTAGTTGGGTATCGTATATGCCACAAGCCATTTGCTGAAGTAATCCATTGCGACCAGAATGTATTTTTGTTCCCCCTCTCAGACTCAGGGAACGGACCGGCGACATCAATGGCAATTCTCTCAAATGGGACGCCCACATTGTACTGCTGCATTCTGCCCTTGGTCCGGGTCTTCGGGTCCTTACTGGCTGCAGCACAGGTGGCACATTTGCGGCACCAAGCTCTGACGTCTTCGAAGTAATTCACCCAGTAGTACCGCTGGCGAACTTTGTCTAGGGTTTTATTCATGCCCAATGGCTTTCGGTAATCCCATCATGTACTTCGGTCAGGATGGCTGGTTCCTTTTTCTTCGGAACTACCAGTTGGGACTTCGTTTCTCGGCCATCAGTGCTTTCCCAAACTCGCTTGAGTATTCCATTGTCTACTCTTAGCACGCCTGAGTATCTAGCTACCTCGTCCCATCGTGGCCTGGGTGCCCCTCTCGTTTTGAGTGACAAGATTGGTTCGATGTCTGGATCAGCCATTTGGTCCTGGATGTACTGTTCCGTTGTCCAGTCTTCATTGGCCTGCACTCGGATCTGCCTGATGGTGATACCCTCTCGCTGTTCCGTCTTCAGACAATGTCCGCATTCTGATCTACAGGGTCTTCTGGATAGGGCATCGGCATTATTGTGCAAACGGCCGGCACGGTATTCCACCTTGAAATCGTATTGCTGTAATTTCTCTATCCACCTGGCCAGTTGTCCTTCCGGTGTCTTCATGTCCAGCAGCCATTTGAGTGCGGCGTGATCTGTTCGGATTAAGAAATGACGACCATAGAGGCATTTGTGGAAATAGTCTACAGCCCTTATTATTGCAAGAAGTTCTTTTCTGGTGACGCAATAATTTCTTTCCGGTTTCGAGAATCCACGATTGTAGTACTCGATCACCCTCTCTTCACCATCTTGCACCTAGGATAGGCCGGCTCCCAAACCTGTGTTGCTGGCGTCGGTGTTCTAAAATGAACTTGCCGGACTGTGTAGGAAAGACTAGGATTGGGCTGGAACATAGTGCTGCCTTGAGTCGTCTGAATGATGTTTCGCAATCCTGATTCCAACGGAAGGTCTCTTTCTCAGTGGTCTGCCGATGTAGAGTCGCGCTATTTCAGCAAATCCCTCAACAAATCGCCTGTAGTAGGAACAGAGGCCCAAGAAGCTTCGGAGTTCATGCTTGTCTCTTGGGACTGGTCAATCACGGATGGCTTCTAACTTGTCCTCGTTGGTGCGGATTCCTGACTCAGAAACGACGTGGCCCAAAAACTCGACTTCTTTTTGCAACAAGGAACACTTCGGATTGAGTCTGAGGTTGGCGTTATTAATTCTGGAGAATACTTCGTCCTGGTTCTTCAGATGGTTGTCGAATGTCAGACCCATGACTAGAATGTCGTCGAGGTATACTAAGCACGTCCTGCATGTTAACCCGCTCAGGACATACTCCATTGGCCTCTTGAATGTTGCGGGAGCATTAAATAACCCAAAGGGCATGACCGTGAACTGAAACAGCCCTTTACTGATGGAGAACGATGTCTTCTCTCTGTCGTTTGCGTGTAGACCAACCTGCCATTATCCACTTTTTATGTCTAGTGTGGAGAACCAACGGGAGTCTGCTAGTGTGGTCAGAGTGTCATCGATTCGGGGTAGTGGATAGCTGTCTTTGTTCGTGACATCATTCAGCTTTCTGTAATCCAAGCAAAATCGGGTGGTTCCATCCTTTTTTTTTAACTAGCACGACGGGAGCAGACCATGGGCTGATGGATGGCTCAATGACTCTATTTTGTAACATGGACTCGACTGCCTGTTGTTGCCCCAATGGTAGTCGTCTAGGTGGTATTCTGGTGGGTTGAGCCTTTCCGGTATCTATTCGATGTTGGTGCGACCGGTGGTTCCATCTTTACTGTTACAAATTTGCCAGTGCTTTGTGATAAATTGCTTAGCTTTCTTCTGGTGTCAGGTGTGTCAAATGGTCAGCAAACTGTTGTAGGAACTCTTTACTGGGCCTTGTCTCCTTCACCGACGTCTGGTACTCTTCTTCGCAATTGATGATGGTCTCCACTGACTCTAAACTAGCTATTTCTTGACCATTGGCAATTCTGATGTCTTGTTGGACAAATTAAGGACTCTAATTGGTATATCTCGTCCGGTTGTAACTATAGCCCGTCCAACTAAGTAGTCATGAGCTGAGTTTACGGGTTCCACCATTCCAACGCAGCTCCCAGGATTGCTGTCTAGCTGCCCAGGAATAATCACTTCCGTTCGACCGGGAATTCTGGCTGAGGATCTTGCTACAATTTTTATGAAGGTCGATGAGCTCTTAACGGGCCGTGTCAATACAAATTCCTCATTTAGGAACCAAAGGACATCATATCTCGGGTCGAACATAAATCCATGCTGGCTAATTAGGTCCATACTCGGTATAAAATCGTCCTCAACATTCGCTACGAGGACCCTATGCCAGATCATGTTGTCCCCTATCTGTAGCAACACATTTGCCTCACCCTGTATCGAAATGAACTCGCTGGTGACTGTTCTGAGCTGGATGTTGTTGTTAGCTGGCTTAATTTTTGATGCTCTCAAAACCCTGGACTTGGCAATGGACACAGCGGCGCCGGTGTCGATGGTGATGGTAATTGCTTGGCCATTGATGGTGCCCCTGATGACTAGGCTGCTGCTATCTCTGCAAAATCCCTGGATGGATAGAGTTTTGGGGGCTGGTGGAGGGTCAGTCAGCATTCGCCCCCTTATGCTGACTGGCTGACGGTCCCTGGACATGTGGCTGTTCTATTGGTTACCCCAGGTCGGTGATCGTTCAGGTGGCCTCACTCGACAATCACGTTGAAAGTGTTCTGTCCGTCCACACCGGTAGCATGCTCCTCTCTGGTCAGTTCTATGTGATCGTTCTAGAAGTTTATAGATTCTGGACAACACTGCCTGGAGGGATGTTTCTGCTTCGTCCCGGCTGAAGGAATTTGCTCGCACTCTTGGTTTGGACATGTTCATGACTGCCTCTACTTCCAAGGTCCGAAGTAAAGCTTCATTACTTTTCTTGATGCCACTAAGTCTGAGATTTCTTTCTACTTCACATCCCTGATACCGTTTATGAAACTCTGTGTGGCCAATTGGTTTTTCGTTTCCTCGGGCAAGTCTGGGTAGGACAAGTGTAGTAATCGTCTGATCTCTGCTTCCAATTCTTGAAGGTTTTCTCCGGATTTTTTACGAGAATTCTGCGAACCGTCCTGAAGAGGGCAGATGTGACTGTGCCGAAACGGCGTCATTTTACCATCGATCCCGGCAGGAATCAGTTATCAACTACGCGGATGAATTCCCGGAAACCACCTAAAACATTCAGTGCCCGCGAAAACTTAAAAACAAATATAAATATATATATATATATATATATATATATATATATATATATATATATATATATATATATATATATATATATATATATATATATATATGTATGTCAAACGTATAATTCAGGGACATTGCCTCGTACTAATTGACTAGTTCCGGGACATTTGTATACTTTGGGGACTGTCCTGGAAGTTTTATATGTTAACTGTGTATTTCCGGGACTTCAAGTATGTTTTTTGTATCCTTCAGGGACATAAGTATGTGTTTTGTATAGTTTGGAGCCTTGAGTATTTTAAACATATTAGGCCGATTTATTATTTCTTTGTTTGCCAGCCTAAAAAACAAGATGAATAATCGTTTATACAAGTTGGTTTTACATAATATACTGAACCTCACATCTCTATGGTTATAATAAATACAAACGACAAAATGACACAATTGAAAGATTGTTTCCTTATTTTTCGAAATATATTTTCCAATGTAAATTTAAACAATGGTAACAGTTTTGAAACACTTTTAAATTTCACTACACCGTAGCATCAACGAATATAGAACCATTTCGGAAGGAGAAATCCTGCAAAAATCTTCCTTCAGTAATTGATGACAAACTCTAGTATTTTGGGTCACCTACAAACACGAATATACAATATTAGTTTATATAGACAATGAATTTCACTTTTCATTAGTAGATGGAGTTTTACTGTGTGTGCGGTATTGTAACTGAAAATTTACAAAATAAAGTGTCGGTAGAACTGTGATTTAGTGAACTAATATCATATGTCTAATTTGAAACCGAAACAAAATATTATATTCAGTACATACTTTTATTACTAAATAAGAATTAACTATCTCCCGGCAAAAACACATGCTTGTGTTTTCCGAGGTGTTTCCGATCGAAGAAATTTCAAGGCAAGAATTTCGGCTCTTGGGACCAGGCGAAAAACGTACTTATATTTAAGATAAGCTTATGGAATTCTGACAGTCCAATAGTTAGATAAACTATATAAACACTTGATTTGGTTGACCTATCCTCACCCTGAAGGGGGACAGGGAAAGGCAACCCCTAAAATTCAAGATTAATTTGTTTAACAAGTACCATTGAATTTTACACATTTTTCCAAGCCTGCCATTGAATGTTCAATTTTTTTTCTGTAAATTTAAATTTTTTCGATTTATCGACTGAAAAGATTTACGAGTCGAGGATTTCAACTCTTGGGACCAGGACAAAAACGTACTTATATTTAATATAAAATTTACTAAAATTATGAAGTTCGGGCAGTGCAAAATGCCTCATCTAAACTAACTACACCCTTAATTTGCTTGACCTACCCTCACCCTGAAGGGGGTCTGGGAATAAACGGGCCTAACATTCAAGAAAACTTTTTTTATCAGGTACCATTGAATTCTACACACTTTTCTACCTTTGCCTCTCAATTTTCATTTTTTCAGTATTTTTGTTTTTCTGATTTATCGACCTTGGAAAAATTAGGAGTAGAGGATTTCGGTTCTTGGGACCAGGACAAAAACGTATTTATATTTAATATAAAATTTACTAAAATTATGAAATTCGTGCAGTGCTAAATGCCTCATCTAAACTAACTACACCCTTAATATGGTTGACGTACCCTCATTCTGAAGGGGGTCAGGTGGTGAGTACCCCTAAAATTCGAGTTCACTCTTTTTAACAGCTACCATTGCATTCATTTTCTTCCAATAAATTGTTACTGATTTATTGATTTTGGAAAAAAGACAACTTCGTTGACCATACCGCTGCACACAAGCCACAAACATTTTAACTTCATATTCTTTCCTTACAATTAGTAGCCTGTCCCATAGTCTGTAACATTGTACTCCAGATATAGGGTATAATGTTACAGTTATGACAATTGGCGGGTCTCAGAAAAGTGAAGTTTAGAAATATTTTTTTATAATTTTGTTTGTTGTTTATAATTTCATATCAATGTACCCCACGTTACCCTACATCTCATGTCAAGACATCATATTTCTTGTTCATGTAAGTTTTCTCTCCTCAAATAGTGTGTGTCGTTTGCCTTGAACACTAGTTGGCTTGTTATAGAAAAACTCTGTCGCAGTATTAACTGAGAGAATAGGAATAGTTCTCGAAGAATGTTTTTCTGAAACAATTTAGTAATACGGAATTCGATTGACTTTTCTGTAACTAATAATGATTAATATTTAAATTTAGTTCTAATTGTCAAACAGTATTCTAGAGAATTTCTAGTTAGTCATCTGTTGAAATACAATAGACGCAAAGCCAAATTATAATAAAATCACTTTTTATAATTCTAAAATAGGAGAATGTGATCGTAGGCAACACATATTACAGTTATAAGCATTGGTATCTGGAACTAATACATAGGGCGTGTTCCAAAAGGACGTAGAACCGATAAGCAAACGGAAATCGTATTGCGCCTAACATTATTGCAAACGGTAACTCCTCATCGCGCACGACGACGTATCTGTAATTCTTTCTGTTGGAACGAACCTATAGCACACAGCATTTTTTTAAACTTTTGTAGTACAATAATGTTAAAGAATACCTAGTCAATATTGGGAAATCATTTGAACTATCTACCACAATAAAGTTGTTTTTTACCTATTAATATGTTAGCAGGCAAAAAATAATTGAAAATTAAATGGATGGTAACAAATTTTCCTAGGGGTTTGTCAAATGCCATTAAACATTTTGTATTATAAGGAATCAATTTAAACATTTTTTATTTAAATTTTAATGAAACAACATACATATGTTGAATCATAATAAAATGTGATAATGTAATATTAAATTCACTACTAGGTAATTAGAAGGCAAGTCAAGTGTTAATACCCATTTGATTTTCTTAACTTTCATTTATTTATCTAAAATAATGAAACACATATTTCCATCAAAATTTCACTCTCATTACCTGAACAGATACATTTTCAACATTTTTTGTGTAACTGCGTTATGTACATTGCTATTAGGCCATACACGAAGAACATGCAAAATAATTCTTCCTGTGTTTTCGCCTACGGATGTAAAGGTCTATGGAGCTACTATTTATATTAGTTAGTCTTGAATTGTAGCAAATCCACTTCCCGGTAGCTACCCATAAAACTTTCGGAGTCATGGCAGTCGTTTCCAGATCTCGTTTCTGGTGGTGCCCGTTAGTAACTAGGGAAGGAGAGGGTCCCGGTCCTCGAGTGTGACTTCTCAAAACGTTATACAAGTAGTTCACCGGACACACTTTCCTTCGGGATTGAGCGCAAGCCTTTAATGCCTGCGTTCCTTCGGGATTGTGGCGATGAGACGACCTGGTGGGTAAGAGTTGGACCTAGTATTCGAGACAAGAACCCTCTGCCGATCTCTTGCCTGTTACTCCTAAAACTAGGCCAAAGCATTCCGCAAGTAGAGGCACCTACACCTTCAAGGCGGATGTCAGTCTCGTCCAGAAAAGTAAAAGAGGTAGACTTGGAGGAAGTCGAACGTGTCACCTATCGATGTGGACATCTTAAACGAACGGGGGTGTTCGTAAGATTCCAAATTGAAAATTGTGGGTGGAGACAAGTTCCCACTGGGTGAGGTTACCGGTGGCTCTTCATTCTGTTTTGGCCTCGCATGGCAATAGCTTTAGCTAGATTGTACCCCCTGGGTGGATGGTCGGGCCATTCACCCTTGTAGCGTGGGAAGGTAAACGACGGCCGTTTGAGGTGTCAGATTGGGGGCCCGTTTCTGGTGGGAATGACCAGTTTAGTATCCGAGGCAAATCCTGTCTTAGTCCACACCTGCACCCTCAAACCGTCCTTTTGACTGTGGGCTAAGGAGGTCCGCTAGCAGTCCAGGAACATCATCTGCACATTAGAGAATTGGTCTTCCAGTTGATTTATAATGAACTGGTTATGGATGATGAAATACACTTAATAATGCTCAAACTAAAAGTATGTTACTATGGTCTAAATGGAAAAAAATAATTCAAATTTGTGTGCAGAAAATAAAGTATTATGAATACTTAATTATCTGCTGTATAAACTTTTCTACTTATATATTAGAGTCAGAGGAAATTTGTAAGTAAAAATCCCAATAAAAAGGAGCAATAATTCTCAGTAATAATCAGTTGGAAATTACTTAACTAACATTATATCTTTCTGTAATATGTGTTGCCTTCTATTTAGTAAATTGGATTTTAGATTATCACATATTATTATCATTTAGCATTTATGTTGTTTCAATAAAATTTAAATAAGAAATGTGTAATCCCATTTATTATAATACAAAATGTTTATATACCTACATTCTACAAATACATGTAAAATGTGTTACAACCCATTTAAGTTTCAATTATTTATTACCCACTAATAAAATAATATGTAACCAAACATTATTATGATAGATATTTCAAATGATTTCAAAATACTAGAAATTGTTGAGCATTACTGTAGAACTAGTTTTAAAGAATGCTCAGTATACCTACATTTGGATCAAATCGACATTCCACTGTGTAATATGTGTTGCCTACAAATTAATATTCCATATTCCACATTTGTATTAGATAATGTGATTATATCACAATTTGGCATTTCGAATAATTTATTTCAACATAGAACTGATTAGAAGTCATTACTTACTCTATTTGAGATGTTATTCTAGATGTCGAACATTACAGCTCACGTCAAAACATTATTTTGCTTATTCATATAAGTTATCTCTCCTCACATATAATTACGAAAAATACATATGGGAAATTACCGAAAATCAAAGTGTAGTTTGCAGTGAACACTTGTTGCCTTTTTATAAAAAAAACTGTCACAGGTTAATAGAGAGAAAACCACTTATACCAGCACTTCAGTAAGGGTTCAGTGACAATGGGATATTCGAGATTTTAATAACAAATTCCTAGAATTTATTCAAACAATAAAAACTCGCAAAATTATGGTTTTTCTTTGTTTTTTTGTTTATATAATGATAAGTTATGAAGGGATCTTAATGTAAATGATAAAGGAAATTCAAAACAAGTGCATACCTATAAGTCCTAATCACACTAGTTTAGTTTTTTTTTTCAATAATCCATAAACTTGTATTAAAAACTAGAATAATAGTCGCCTGCCAAATAATATTTTATTTTTTTACGAGTCATTATTCTCAAGATTTGTAGTGTCAAGTAAGTAGTTATTGCATAATTTCAATTCAAACAATTAGAGGTTATGTTGTAAATTGCATGGGATGTTCCTGAGATCTTTTCTAAATAAGGGAGAATAAATCTTTTGTAATATTTAAATTAATGTATGCTGGTTTTATCTTAAATAGGTATAAGAACGATTTTAGGCATGGGCCTAAGAATTGAAATCCGCGACATTTATTTAAATAAATCTGAAAATTAAAATTTACAGGAACATTATGAAAATGAAGTGGCAGACCTACAAAACTGCGCTGACGCTATGGTAATTCTTAATAAATAATCTTAAATTTTAAGGGTAATTACCCCCCGACACCTTTCAGGGTGAGGGTAGGTTAACTAGATTAAGGGTTTGTTTGGTTTAGCTGAGGCATATTGCACTGCCCGAATTTCATAATTTTGTCCTTAAGATAAATACCGAAATCCTCGCCTTTTTGTTGAAACATTAACCCTACTACAACACGTTCTCGCTACCTGATATTTGTACTATATCAAAACCTAGATGAAAACATATAACCAAGACAATATCTAATGTAATTGGAAACATAATTTAATGACCATTAAATTGTGCTTAAAAACACGGGAAGTCATCATTAGTTAAAGTGTATTGGAGTATTCAAACGATAAATAAAAAAAATTGCAAACATTTGTGTTTCTCCTGAAAGCTTATATAAATGATAGTCCGGTCAAATTAGCTTCAAAAATAGGGGTAAGGTTACATTAATTCGCACCTAGCTAAAAATTGGCATGAATGTTGGGAACCCTATTACACACAATTTGTCAATTATCCACATCAATCCAATGTGTGGAAAAAACTTTATTCAAGGTCAAATGTTGCAAAAATCGGTTTTTTGAGTTTTTCAGCTAAACGGTAAATTTTATTATAAAAATAGGTGAAACAAATATTCATAATCCAATTATCTATAAAAATGGTCATTACACTTTTTTCCCTAAGAATCACCATTTCGGAGATATAGCGATGCAAATCGTTGAACAAGTTGTGTTACTCATAATATGCACACGTTTCCGCGCCACCCACCCATGAGGTAGTGTACATGGCGCGTTTTTTTACGTGGTTTCTCCGGTAGGCCTATTCCACGATCTATTGTGGTTCTGTTGAGTTGAAAAGCTATTGTATTAAATTGAAAATGGTACTATTGTAATGACAAGAGCGGTGTAAGTAATCAGTAATTTGAGAAAATTATTCGTCTGATTGATACTCTTCTAATGGAACATAATCCATACTGTCTTGTTCTTCTTCTCCTTCTTCTTCTTCTTCCTGCTGGGTACAAATAAATTGTTCAAAAAGCGATGCATCAGATGTCTCCTCGCATATATCGTAAGAATCCTCTTCTGCTGGCGATTGAACATTGGAGCACGATTGGCCTCGACAACTGATACATGCTAATGAACAAAACAACCCAACTTTTTTACAGCCGTATTTAGCATTACACCCCGTTTTGCAATTGCAAAAAATTGAATTGAGGAGTATTTCCGGTGCAGGAGGGAGTAAAGTTTTAACTGGTTCCAATATATTGTCAATTAACTTCCAACCCCAGTCTTCTTGGTTTAGTTTATTACCGAGCCATACTTGAACTTGATAATATACCCGAAATAGATTTTGCTGATCAGAAGCAGAGGTTGGAGGAAGACAAGCTAATTGTACTTGTTTTTTTATGCGTATTTTTTGCAAAATATAAGTACCGAAACTTATCTAAGCACGTAATTTCTTTTGGAGCTCCGTAAACCGAAAGAACAAATCGAATTCCGTTGGTGATTACAGCTTGTGGAGTAGAGGTACTTTTTTCGAAAACGTCAGCACAATCAACTAAATCTTGTCTCTCAAACGATTTCAAAACTGTTCTTTTACCTCTCCTGAAAAATGCTGATGTCGTGTCGCAACCAGTTACTGCATGTAGAAATAAGATGTGGTTTTGGCATTTCCGAGTGTAGTTTTTTCGACACTGTACATGAACTGTCACAGAAGTCTGGTCTTTCAGGTATTCCGAAAATTCATCACCTCTTTCAATACTTGCATCAATTAACGTCTTTAAGCCACGATCAACAGTAACTGTTTCGCTTTCGGTCAAATGTTTATTACAAATAAAGCAAAATTGCGACATTTCTATTACAAACACAAAACTGCATAATTTTTTTTTGGAAATATAAGCAATAACTACGTGTTCTTACTACGAAGGAATGCTTGAGACTAATACTTATTCTATCTAGTTAGGTCCGCCACGCGGACAATTGAATAGCAGACAGATGTTGCTCAAGGCCGTACAGTCATATAAAATCATGGACTGGGTTTTTTTTCGAGTTTATATTCTTACAATTGTATAATATGTATGAACACGCCACGAAAACTAATATTTTTATTTATATTATCGTTCTGTAACGTATATAACGGTAATTGACATACATATTATAAAGAATACAACTTTTTCAACATTTTGAATCGCTATATCTCCGAAATGGTGATTCTTAGGAAAAAAAGTGTATGAAATTTTTTTATAGATAATTGCATGATGAATAATTTTTGTTTCACCTATTTTTATAATAAAACTTACCGTTTAGCTGGAAAACTCAAAAAACCGATTTTTGCAATATTTGACCTTGAATTTTTTTTTCCACACATTGGATTGATGTGGATAATTGACAAATTGTGTGTAATAGGGTTCCCAACATTCATGCCAATTTTTAGCTAGGTGCGAATTAATGTAACCTTGAATGTCTATTTTGACCGGAGTATGAGGACAAAACTCAACTCATCATAAAATAAAATATGCTTAGCAAAGTCCCGGAAGTCATCAATAGCCGAATTGTACAGAGCTAGTATGCTTGCAATAAATAATAGTTTAGCAAAAAATATACATTTGACCTGGAAGCTTATGTAAATGTAGACAAAATATAACACCTACGCATAGTTATTATATCGGTATTCTGATATACCAAACCGTTTTCGGGATACAAACATACGAATTTCGTTCTTCTTACCTTTTATATGTATTTTTAACATGGGTAAAAAAAGAATAGGAGTAAACATTTATAAGCATATAACCGAAATGTACAGACGTAGTATTCTTGAAATAAATGAAAATTTAGGAAAAATATGCACTTGACCTGAAATCCTATATAAATGTAGACAAAATAAAATACTTCCGAATAATACGTAGGTATACCCATATTCAGATATACTAAACCATTTTCCAAATAGAAATATATAAAACTCGTTCTTCCTACTTTTTAGTTGCATTTTAACATTGATGAAAACAGAACAGGCATAAACACTTATAATCATATATCTAAGAAAATAATAATGGAAAGATAATTAAATAATTTTTAATTAAAATATGAAAGTGCCGGAAGTCATCAATAGCCGAAGTGTACAGAGGTAGAATTCTTACAATAAATAAAAATTTAGCAAAATTATGTGTTTCATCTGAAAGCTTATGTAAATGAAGACTAAATAAAACACCTCAGAATAGTTCGTATACCGGTATTCAGATATACTAAACCATTTTCAGAATACAAATATACAAAATTCGTTCTTCTTAGTTTTTAGTTGTATTTTTAACATGAATGAAAACAGAACAGACATAAATACTTATAAGCAAATATCCAAGAAAATGATAATGGAAACATATTTAAATAATTTTTAATTAGAATATTCTCGGCGCAAAGTCCCGGAAGTCATCAATAGCCGAAGTGTACAGAGGTAGAATTCTTGCAATAAATAAAAATTTAGCAAAAGTATGTGTTTCACCTGAAAGCTTATGTAAATGAAGACTAAATAAAACACCTCCGAATAGTTAGTATACCGGTATTCAGATATAATAAACTGTTTTCCGAATAGAAATATACAAAACTCATTTTTCTTTCTTTTTAGTTATATTTTTAACATGGATGAAAACAGAACAGGCATAAAAACTTGTAATCATACATCTAAGAAAATAATAATTGAAACATATTTAAATAATTATTAATTAGAATATTCTCGGCAAAGTCCCGGAAGTCATCAATAGCGGAAATGTACAGAGGTAGAATTCTTGCAATAAATAAAAATTTAGCAAAAGTATGTGTTTCACCTGAAAGCTTATGTAAATGAACACAAAATAAAACACCTCCGAATAGTACGTATACCAGTATTCAGATATACTAAACCATTTTCCGAATACAAATGTACAAAATTCGTACTTCTTAGTTTTTAGTTGTATTTTTAACATGAATGAAAACAGAACAGACATAAATACTTATAAGCATATATCTAAGAAAATAATAGTGGAAACATAATTAAATAATTTTTAATTAAAATATGCTCGACAGAGTACCGGAAGTCATCAATGGCCGAAATGTACAGAGATAGAATTCTAGCAATAAATAAAAAGGTGTTTCACCTGAAAGCTTATGTAAATGAACACAAAATAAAACACGTTCGAATAGTTCGTATACCGGTATTCAGATATTCTAAACCATTTTCCGAATACAAATATACAAAACTTAATTTTTAGTTATATTTTGAAAATGGATGAAAACAGAATTGCCATAAACACTTATACGCATATATCTAAGAAAATGATAATGGAAACATATTTAAATAATTTTTAATTAGAATATTGTCGGCAAAGTCCCGGAAGTCATCAATAGCCGAAGTGTACAGAGGTAGAATTCTTGCAATAAATAAAAATTTAGCAAAAGTATGTGTTTCACCTGAAAGCTTATGTAAATGAAGACAAAATAAAACACAGATACTAAACCATTTTCCGAATAAAAATATACAAAACTCATTTTTCTTTCTTTCTATTTATATTTTTAATATGGATAAAAACAGAACAGGCATAAACACTTGTAATCATACATCTAAGAAAATAATAATGGAAACATATTTAAATAATTATTAATTAGAATATTCTCGGCAAAGTTCCGGAAGTCATCAATAGCCGAAATGTACACAGATAGAATTCTAGCAATAAATAAAAAGGTGTTTCACCTGAAAGCTTATGTAAATGAACACAAAATAAAACACGTTCGAATAGTTCGTATACAGGTATTCAGATATTCTAAACCATTTTCCGAATACAAATATACAAAACTTAATTTTTGGTTATATTTTTAAAATGGATGAAAACAGAATAGCCATAAACACTTATAAGCAAATATCCAAGAAAATGATAATGGAAACATATTTAAATAATTTTTAATTAGAATATTCTCGGCGCAAAGTCCCGGAAGTCATCAATAGCCGAAGTGTACAGAGGTAGAATTCTTGCAATAAATAAAAATTTAGCAAAAGTATGTGTTTCACCTGAAAGCTTATGTAAATGAAGACTAAATAAAACACCTCCGAATAGTTAGTATACCGGTATTCAGATATAATAAACTGTTTTCCGAATACAAATATACAAAACTCATTTTTCTTTCTTTTTAGTTATATTTTTAACATGGATGAAAACAGAACAGGCATAAACACTTATAATCATATATCTAAGAAAACAATAATGGATACACAATTAAACAATTTTTAATTAGAATATGCTCGGCAAAGTCCCGGAAGTTATCAAAAGCCAAAATGTACAGGGGTAGAATTCTTGCAATAAATAAAAATTTAGCAAAAGTATGTGTTTCACCTGAAAGCTTATGTAAATGAAGACAAAATAAAACACCTCCAAATATTACGTATACCGGTATTCAGATATACTAAACCATTTTCCGAATGCAAATATACAAAACTCGTTCTTCTTAGTTTTTAGTTGTATTTTTAACATAGATGAAAGCAGAGCAGGCATAAACAGTTATTAGCATATATCTAAGAAAATTATAATTAAATAATTTTTAATTAAAATACGCAAAGTCCCGGAAGTCATCAATAGCCGAAGTGTACAGAGGTAGTATTCTTGCAATAAATAAAAATTTAGCAAAAGTATGTGTTTCTCTTGAAAGGTTATGTAAATCTAGATAGACGGAAACACCCCTGAATATTATGTATACCGGTATTCATATATCAGACCTATGATAACGAGTTTTCATAACTTTACATTTGAAACTCATAATACACGAAATAAAAACCAGGTGTAAGTGGTATGTAATTGGACATGTAAATATGCTGAATAAACTACCGAAATTCATCAAATAGCAAACTGTAGATATAAAGTGTGTTCACAAAAAATAAAAATTTTGAAACAATTTATTGAAAAGTTTACGTGGGTTAACTGTACACAAAATAGGCGTACATACAAAAAATTATACTGAAGTAAAAATTTGTGTTTCTCCTAAAAATGTAAGTAAATTTTTAAATATCTCTGGATCATTTATATATTGATAACTTATCAAGAACAATATTCAAAAATATTCAAAAAATTATGTTTTTGTTAATTATCTGCAAAAGTTCTTGAATTGGATACAATTTAAAACATCTATGCTTCAGACATAACATGAGTGGTGATAACCCCAAATATATTTGTATTTAGGCCATCTGACGGTCGTGAACATAAACTAACAGAAAATATCAGGTGTTTAAACATGAAATTTTGAGCTTCACCTTTAATTAACAAGCAAATTATGCATGGAAACCAATCTGGGTTTAACAAACTTTTAATTGTCGTGTGCAGGACATGCAATAATTTGAAACTATCGAACTGATCTGCTAATGACACCAGGTGGTATCTGAGGAATCTTCAATGGTTACTAATAAACCCCTAGAGTTGAGCTCATTTGGTTTGTTTTGACGATTTTTAAACATTGCACTTGAGGAAGGGAATCTGATGATGCATCCTGGAGGTGAATGTGAAACTATTGAAAAGTCAACGCAATTTTTTATTTTTTTTTTATCATAATACGATTTCGTTATCAACCAAAATGAGTTGCCAAATTAGGGACAGTGTCATAAAAACTATGTCGAACCGAAGTTTTGGCTAACAATAAATATGTATTTGAACATATAGAACATAAAAAACAATTGTTGCCAAACCCATGAAACTGACCATGGATTCGCCAGTTAGCATAAAAAGTCTCGGAAGTCATCATTAGCCAAATGTACATATGAAGTGTACAAATGAAAAATGATAATTAAGCAAAAATATGTGTTTCTTCTGAAAGCTTATGTAAATGTATATCAGAAAAAACACGTCTGGATGGGATGTATATCGGTCCCGGAAGTAACCGTTTGACATACATATATATATACTACAGCAATACGATATATATATATATATATATATATATATATATATATATATATATATATATATATATATATTTGTTTTTAAGTTTTCGCGGGCACTAAATGTGTTAGGTGGTTTCCGGGAATTCATCCGCGTAGTTGATAACTGGTCCCTGCGGGGATCGATGTATATATATATATATATATATATATATATATATATATTTACATCTTACTATCTTTTCTGCATCTTTTCATTTTCCTACGGTTCTGCGTCCACACGAGTATATCGAACGATTAGATGATGCAAGCGTAAAAGACACGTTTTTATATCCGAAACTAAAGAGTATATAATTTTTTAATTTCATGTTGTCTGTGAAATAAGGTTTTTACATTTTGCTATGATTCTGCATCCTTTCATTTTTATAATAATTGAGCGTCCGGTATACATATCCATTTCCCTATTTTTTCTGCGTCTAGAAGTATATTTTTTTACAGATTACATGTTTTCGGCGTCCGCAGTGTTGCCAGATCGAAGGTTAAATAACTTATTGGTTAAACATATGTTTTCTTATTTCCAACTATAGCAACGCCTCTAACCTTGTTACCTGGAAACAAAAACAAAACAAAGTAATTTATATTTTTAAGGCATATTTTGTATGACTGAACTGAAATAGACCATTTAAAGGGAAACAAAAACAAAACAAAGTAATTTATATGTTTAAGGCATATTTTGTATGACTGAACTGAAATAGACCATTTAAAGCCATTCGTTATTATAGACGCGGCTATGGGAAGACAAGGAGGCTTAGCCTCTCAAAAAATATTAGCCCATCTAAAAAAAACAGAAGCCTTAAAGGGAACGATTGCCGTTATCCAATTATGATAGTATTATAAAATTTATTTTGCACCGCTAAAGAGTAAAATTAAGACACCTTCTAAATTAATCGTTTCGATAAAAACAAGGTAATCATAAAACTGGCTGAAATAATAAAAAAGCAACAATGGCTCTCCTTATATTTCAATGGGTATCTAAAAAAGGAGTCTCGAGAAGGGTCTTGTAAACGCTCCGACAACAAAGAAATAATCATGGCATTCATTTATGTTCTGCAATCGCTATTTAAATGGACAAGTTAAATAGTTTACTTTAGTTAATTTATATTCATGTGACTCAATCGACAGAAGAAGTCAGCTATAGTATTACTCATTGTTTATAAACAGTGAAGTTATTTGGTAAATAAAGACGTCGA
Source organism: Octodonta nipae (assembly GCA_034190945.1). Lineage (NCBI taxonomy): Eukaryota > Metazoa > Arthropoda > Insecta > Coleoptera > Chrysomelidae > Octodonta > Octodonta nipae. The sequence continues at coordinate 159,343,732 of CM067216.1, read as the reverse complement.
AAGTGAAAGTGAATATTTGTGTACATTTGATTTGAACCCACATAATCTATTGCAATTTGGTGCCAGCGTGTGGGATTAACTGAAGTTAATATCCTAAATTGATTTATGGCTACAACTCGAAGTATAGCGGAAATGGAAGAGACTAGCAACACATCTTCAAACAGGTTACTGATAAACTAGACGAAAAAATAACTCACATCCTGGAAAAACATGACAAAAAGGAGAAACTATTTCAAGAGGAAATCCAAAAAAGATTAGTGAAATCTTTTGATGAAAAACGTAAAACAGAATTAGAAAACCTTGTAACTAATATAGATGAAAACCAACAAAACCTTGTTTCTACGATGAAAAGTGAACAACAGAATTTAATTGGGGGTTATTTTCAAAATTTGAAGAAAAACAAGAACAATCTGAAGCGAGGAGACAGAACGAATTTAAAGTAACTGAGGAACAACAAAAACATACCAAATTTAAGAGACAGAATAAATTTGAAATATTTGAAGAAAAACAAAAAAAAAGTGAATTAAAGAGATAGACGGATGAATTAAAAAGACAACAGCAATTTGAACAATTAATGCAAATCGTAACGCAGGTCAATAAAGCAGTTAGTCAGACAATGCAAATAGAAAATTAAAAGGGACAAACGATACATTAATATTCTAAAAAATACCGTGGCTACTCTTGAAACCAATGTAGTAGACATCGATTCCATCCAAACCAGGTAAGAGTTGAAATCAGTTCAATTAAAAAAAAACAGTTCAAAGTAAAGTACAAGATTAAATCAATACCATGCAAAAATAAGTGGAAATTAAAAATGCAACAAGACTTGCAGGGAGGGAAATACCAGAACACCGTGAGTACCAAAGGTTCCTTTAACAAACCACCCATATACAAACTGCAATTTGACAACCAAGAAAAATCTACCTCTCTGGTAATTTCTTTCAGAGGTCCGGCGTTAGAGCTCTTCCTAATCATTCCAGTGGATGAACAAGGTAACTTCGACAAGATCATCGCAATACTAGACAAAAGATACGACAATCAATCCTTGAGTCAAGTTTAACAAATGCAACTTAGTGGTAAAAAACAACAACAAAAATCTGGAGAGAGTCTTCAAGAATTCAAAGCAGAGATTAAACGTTTAGTTCACTTGTCCTACCCAGACCTACCAGAACAAACTAAAGATCAATTTGCCACACACAGTTTCATAAACGGTATCAGAGATGTTGAAGAACAAACAAATCTAAGACTTAGTGTCATCAAGAAAAGTAATGAAGCTTTGCTCCGGGCTTTCTATGTAGAGGCTGTCCTAAACATGTCCAAGCCGAGGGTACGAGCAGTTTCCTTTAGCCAAGAGGAGTCAGCGTCGCGTCAGTGTAGCCAACAAAACAACCTCACCAATCAGGGAAACTTCTGTCAGCAGAAGGGAGTGAAAGCCGAGATAGCACCATCAATGGCAGAGAAATCACCATCACCTTTGACAATGGTGCCGCTGTGTCCATTGTCAGTTCCAGAGCTTTGAGGTCATTGGAAATTCAGCCAGCTAATAACCACATCCATTTAAGAACAGTCACCGGCGAGTCCATATCAATACAGGGTGAGGTAGATTTGGTGCTACAGATAGAGGACAACAGAATCCGGCATAGGGTCCTAGTAGCAGAGATTGAGAACGATTGAATACTGGGTATGGACCTAATCAGCCAGCATGGGTACATGTTCAATCCGAGATATGATGTTCTTCGATTCCTTAATGAGGAATTTGTATTGACACGGCCCGTTAAAAGCGACTTCCATAAAAATTATAGCAAAGTCCTCGACCAGAATTACAGCTAGAGAGCAATCCTGGAATTTGCGTAGGAATGGTGGAGCCCTTACATTCAGCTCATGACTACTTAGTGGGAAGGCCTATAGTTAAAACAGGACTGGTCAGACCAATTAGAGTCCTGAATATGTCCTACAACGACATCCGAATTAACAATGGTCAAGAAATAGCTTGTATAGCGTATCAGAGATCGGTGAAGGAGACAGGGCCCAGTAAAGAGTTTCTAAAATAATTCACCGACCATTTGACACACCTTACACCAGAGAAACAGCAGAAACCTAAGCAATTTATCTCAAATTACTGGCAAATTTTTGATAGTCAAGATGGTACTACTGGTCGTACAAACATCATATAGCACCGTATAGCTACTGGGAAGGCTCAACCCATTGGCATACCACCAAGGCGACTATCATTGGGGCAACAACAGGCAGTCGAGGAAAAAATTGAGTCCATGTTACAAAATGGAGTTATTGAACCATCTATCAGCCCATGGTCTGTTTCCGTTGTTTTAGTGAAAAAGAAGGAAGAAACCAATCGTTTTTGCGTTCACTACAGAACATTGAACGATGTTACGAAGAAAGACAGCTATCCACTCCCCCGAATCGAAGAAACACTGACTGAGCACACTAACAAAGTCCCGTTGGTTCTTCACAATAGACCTAAAGATTGCATATTGGCAGGCTGGACTACATGAAAACTATAGGGAAAAGAAACCGTTCCCCACTGGTAAAAGGTTGTGTCAGTTCACGGCCATGTCTTTTGGGGCATGTCATGCTCCCGCTACATTTGAGGGGTTAATGATGTATGTATTGAGCGGGTTGACATGCAGAACATGCTTAGTATACCTCGACGACATTCTGGTCATGGGTCACACACATCGTTTGTGAGACAGGAATCCTCACAAATGAAGGCAAGATAGAAGCCATTCGTGATTGGCCGATCCCGCGAGACAAGCATTAACTAAGAAGCTTTTGGGTTTCTGTTCGTACTACAGGCGATTTTTTTTTTAAGATTTGCCACCATTGCCGCACGGCTACATTACAGACCACTGAAAAAGAGACCTTCCGGAATCAGGATTGAGAAATGTCGTTCAGACAACTGAAGGCGGCACTCTTTTCCAGCCCAATCCTAGCGTTTCCTACACAGTCCGGCAAGATCATCTTAGACGCCGACGCCAGCAACTCAGGTTTCGGGGCCGTTCTTTCCCAAATGCAAGATGGTGAAGAGTGGGTGATCGAGTATTACAGCCGTGGATTCTCGAAACCGGAAAGGATTTATTGCGTCACCAGAAAATAATTTCTTGCAATAACCAGGGCTGCAGACCATTACCACAAATATCTCTATGGCCGTCATTTTCTAATCTGCACCGATCATGCCGCCCTGAAATGGCTGTTGTACATGAAGACTCCGAAAGGACAACTGGCCAGGTGGATGGAGAAATTACTGCAATACGATTGCGAGGTTGAACACCGTACCGGTCGTTTGCATAATAATGCCGATGCCCTGTCAAGAAGACCCTGTGGGGTAGAATGCGGACATTGTCTTAAGACGGAACCGTGAGGAGGTATTTTCATCCGACAGATTCGCGTATAGATGAATGAAGACTGGACAAGGGAACAATGTATCGAGAACTCAGCTGACTCAGACATTGAACCAATCATGTCACTCAAGAAGAAAGGGGCATCCAGGCCACGATGGGACGGCAGTAGCTATGGGTTATGGGCCCAATGGAACTAAGAGCAGAGAGTAGATTGTTAAAGAGAATTTGGGAGCCATGACGGCCGAGAAACCCGAGATAGTCCCAAAGAAAAAGGTACCCGCAGTCCTGACCGAAGTACATAGTGGGATTACCAGGAGTCATCTGGGCATGAACAAAACGGATAAAATTCGCCAACGGTACAACTGGGTAAAATGTGACACAAGTTCAGCCAGTAAGAAAAAAAACTAGCACCAAGGGCAGAATGCAGCAATATAATGTGGACGTCCCATTTGAGAGAATTGCCATTGGTGTCGTCGGTCCATTCCTCGAGTCTGAGAGTGGGAACAAATACATTTTGGTCGCAATAGATTACTACAGCAAATGATCTGAGGCATATGCTCTACTCAAACAGGAAGCAACCACTATGGTGGGAATCAAGAAAACGAGAGCCACACCTTTGCATCAACAGTCAGACGGAATGGTGGAAAGATTCAACAGGGCCTTGGAACAAAATCTATCCAAGGTCGTCAGTAATAACCAGCATGGGATAAGCATATTCCCCTATTGCTGTTGGCATATCGCTCAGCTGTACATAACAGCACAGGACTGACTCCAGCCAGGGCACTGTTCGGAAATAACCTGAGATTACCTTGTGATTTGGCTTTTGGCTCACCAGAAGAACCGCCCCAAGAAGTCAACGATTATGCCGACCAACTCCGACAGAACAGGCTGGCAATACATGAAATAGCCCGAACACAGATGTTGGCCACCAGCGATCGGATGAAGACTCGATATGACCTCAAGGCAAATTCAGTTGGATTCCAAGATAGAGACAAGGTCTCGCTGCACAACCCACAGAGGAGCAAAGGCAAATCTCCAAAGCTCCCCCGAGCCTGGGTTGGTCCATACGAGATAGTCAAGAGAATTAATGACATTGTTGATCTTATTCGCCGGAATCCAAGAACTAAGATGAAAATGCATCATTTGGATCGACTCGCTCTTTACAATGGATAGAATGATTACGATCGGGCCGATCAAAATTAAAGGGTGGGCAGTGTTACAAAATTCATTTTATGCCACTAAAGAGAAAAATTAAGAAACATTGTAAATTAATCGTTTCGATAATAACAACGTAAACATAACACCGGCTGAAATAATAAAAAAACAACAATGGCTATCGCGAAATTTCGTTGGGTATATAAAAAAGGGGCGGCCTCGAGAAGGTTCTTGATAACGCTCCGACAACAAAGAAATAATCATGGCATTCGGGTATCGTCTACGCCCGCTATTTAAAACGCCAAGTTGAGTAGTTTAGTTTAGTTTTAGTTTATATTCGTTTGCTAAAATCGACAGAAGAAGTCTGCTGTAGTATTACTCTTTGTTTATAAACAGTGAATTTATTTGGTAAAAAAGGGGTCGAAAGTGAAAGTAAATATTTTTTTACCTTTGATTTGAACCCACAGTATCTATTGCAATAACTTTTTGTACTCTTTGTATCTGTTTTTTTTTTTATTAAAATTAATGTAAGATGTAACTAAGTAATTCTATAAGAATATACATTTTTTCAAAGTAGTTGTCAGAACAGTGCAACATGTGCAAGTCCAATAAAGAAGTAGTATATACATACTACTTATTTATGGAACTTAGGCACATGTTGCACTGATCTGACATCTAGTTTTAAAAATACATACTACTTCTTTATTGTACGCTGTGATATGTGCCTGAGTGCCCAATATTTTGAATAACTAATGTGGCCTTTTCAGTTCAAGAATTGCTTCTAAAAATGACATTTCGATTAATTTGAGATTAAAAAATTATGAAAATTTGCTTTTGTATGCGAATGATTGACACTGAGTGAAACAAAACTTCAAAAAGACAGGTCCATATACGTAACGTCTACGGATTCGTCCCGTTGAACTTTTCTTTCAGTCAGTTCGATCTCCCAATAGCACATCTACCAAAAATTATATTAAAAAAATCATGTGCTACAAAGACGTTAGAAGCAAACTTAAAATTATTTTCTATGAACAATTAAAAATTTGGGATCCATGCTTTCAACTTTTTTTCTTCATATGCTTTTCTTTGTGAGAAGATCCTCCGACAAGTAATACATTTCACTTTTTTGATATTGGTGACGGATTTTTCGGCTCATATCTATATGTTCTATTCTATTATAAAATTGTAGTTGTCTGTTTGTTTGTTCGGGTATAACGTAAGAACTACTGAACTGCTTTTGCTAATTTTTTTGTTGCAAAGAACTCGAATAAAACTCTATGGGGTAGCCTACAAGCACTTGCAGCTTGCGTGAAATATATTCGGGTTGGCAGTTTTATAGTTATATAGGGTTGTTAAAAAAAAGTTAGAAACAACTGATATATAAGGTAGCCCACATATTTCATAAGCTATTTCTTTTTGCTACGAATTCTACATTCCATACCCGGGTTAAACCACTGGTAATGGCTCATTCGCTATAAGTAGGTTAGAATATGTTAACAAATTACTTAAAACAAATTATTTTAAAAATATATAATTGTATAATTTCAAGTATATTCTACTAAGAACTTACCGCCTGACGTGTCAAAATTGGGCAACATTCGTATTTTACAACTTCCCGGGATTCTCCCATTAAAGTGTTTGTTTATTGTTTTATTGATAATATAAACAAAATTGTTTATATTATCTTATAATCAACAACTTTCTTTTACGTACATATCCCCATCGATTGACACCTCTTAAAAATCGGTTCGTAAGATAAAATTCTAGATATTCGTAATAAATTGGAAATTTAAATTCGAAAATCACACCATTTTGTATAATAATTAAGTATCAACTCTTTGCGAAATTATTATTTGGAATGGGCAAAAGCGGTTAGAACAATAGAACCATGAGCATACAAAGTAAAATATTGTGAATAGATTATAAATATATCGCCTTGCTGTCTGCATCAATCACATAATCCAGAAATCTAAGAGCTTATTAAAAAAGAAAATCCAAAGTATGCATTAAGACTTTAAAAATAGTCATACTAAAATAATAATGGAAAAAATGAAAACATAAACTTAGAATTAACAACACATAACCATCAATCTCAACCTGAACAAAATATCTAATGTACATTAAAGCGCATGAATCATTTAAATCCAAGAAAATATATTTATTTTTAGAACAACGTTGTCAGCTCTCCGGACGCAGAATCATCTTAAAATAGACAGGAAATATACATTTGCGCAATATACAGTTAGCGATCGTTTCGCCACGTGGTGTTAAAAGCGGGAACCTGACTTGTATATTTTTGATACATTTTACCTGTTTTCTGCGTCCACTGAGATACTTTTAAATTGCTCCCAAAAAGAGATAGACGAAAATAGTGTTGCCTACCATACGTCACTAAGTTTCAGATCATAATTAGGAAGAAACTGTACTGTTTAGGTAGTCGAATCTTTGATCAACAGGCGAAAAATTTTCTGCGTCCGTATACGGATGCAGAACCCCGGGGGACGCAGAATTATATGGAAAAACTCGTATGTACGGACGCAGAATTAATAGCATGATGTATATATATATATGTATATATATATATATATATATATATATATATATATATATATATATATACATATATATATATATATACATGTGGGACGCATAGTTTGAGGACAAAATTTCAGATTATTGTATACTTCGGGGACATTTGTATACTTTGGGGACGGTCCCCAAACTGTTACATGTCTAACGCATACTTTGGGGACATTTCAGAAGTTGTTATATTACGCATATTTTGAGACCAGTTTGAATAAATTTATAACATGCATATTTTGAGGACATTAATATGTAATATAAATAGGAATAACAGATGGCGATACCATGTCATATTCATTAAATAAAAATCTTAGTTTGTACAAGGCGAATTTGAGAACTTGGAATTTGTATTACTTCTCAGTTGTTGTCTTTGTAATTTGAAACTAATACAAATAAGTAAATTATTAATTTACAGACTTATTGCATAATAGATAAATAAAAATATAGTTTTGAGCATATATCATAAATTTTGCCATATCAAAGTATTATTAAGTACTAAAAGTTATATAAATTTTTAATTAGACAAAAATTTGATGAATGAGATTTAAGTTAATACTATAAATTAGTTTCAAAGATCCTTTAATGCAATGCCGTAATAGTTAGCTGGCGTAGTAGATACTTACAGGCTGAGGTATTGGCCGGTTATAATTAGGTAATTGTGAAATAAAACGCATTTAGAAGTTCACGGAAAAGGTAACTCCAAGAAGGACTTTGTAAAAACAGATTTGAATAAATATGTCGTCAGGGCAATAATTTCGTGAAATTGTGTACTTGGAAGGTGTAAATAAAAGTCGTCAATTAAGATGTATAATTTGTTTTAAATATTTGGTATGGATCTGTTTCTCATTCATTTAACAGAACAAATTACGAAATATGAATCAGTAATTTTTTTTTCAAATTAAGTACTGCCTTAAAAGTCTATAAAAATAATTATCTTGCTATTTAAATGAATTCAGTGTTTAGCATTATGTAGTGTTTATGAAGAATTATTTAATTACATTTTGCTAATGAGGAAAGGCTACTTACTAAATTTTGAATTCAGTAGGAACTTGGTTTCAGAGGTATATATTAATTGAAATAATGAATACATGAAGTAGGCATATGGCGTACTCTTGGAGACGAATTTATTAATTCGCGGAAGGACTGCTTTAAAGAAGGGCGTCGTAAGAAGAATTCTTTTTGCTAAAAATGTTGTAAAAAGATATTTTAATTTGATATTAATATCTGGGAACATAAATCGTTTAATAACAAAATGAGAAACTGTTATTTTTGTAAATGCGTATTATTATTATATTATAGTGAGCGCTAATTGTTATTTAACCAATTTAGTAACTGTGCCATTTATCAAACATTAATACAAATACAATAGCTGGACAATATGAAAAGTATCTGTTGATTAGCAAACAAATTTTTGAACGAAGGTTTCTGCAGATTGAGATTCATTGACTTGGTGAAATATAGGTAGGTATCTGGTGGCGACTTATGGTGTTTTTTATGAAGACTTAGAAATTTGGTCTGTTATTTTTTTAATACTCGGCAAAATAGGTTTCATTTACATTCAATTTATGTTCGATGCCATGACAAAACACTTTTCATATATTATCATGAAGCAAAAATAAATGAATTTATTAACCACATTTTGCATTTTTAGTTATATTAATTACACTTCTATCTAATTTTGGTTTTATGCTGCATGCGTTTATTAACATATGAAAACTATACGAGGATCATTATTGCATTGCAGGATGTTCGGCTAATACTCCCTCAAGAGATATTTTAATTTTTTGTCAGATTGTTCACCGATTTCAACTGCTCTTTGAATAAATATAATAAAAATATGAACTTCTATGTATGTAAAGTTTATTTTGTTAAATTTTTAGTTTGCCTCTGAAGCAAGCAACCTATTTTGCCAAAAAAAATAGAAACTGCTGGACTATATATCTGTTCACAGTGTTTGTGGCGTTTCTTTTCTACACTGAGAGAAATAAAGTCTCTATATTCATACTTTAGCCAAACCATTTGGAATTAGAATAGTTAATGATTTATCTGCTTATAAAAACTGCGCAAAGGAATTATAGTTAAATTTCACGTGGAGTTGAATAATTTCATATACATTGAATAAATCAACTTATTGGGTGACACAACAAAATAAATAAAAGAGGAGTGCGTATTACAAGATATATGTAGTACTAGCATTACTAGTTTATTAGAAGATTCCGATACGTTCGCAAAACTGAAAATAATATAAAATGGGCGACACCAACTTGATCCAAGACTTTTGCAGAAATTACAGTTTACAATATCTATATATAAATAGGCAAAGACAAAACGGTTGGGTACCATTTTCACCTCTGAACCTCAACTGATTTTCTTTATTTTTGTTTTGTTTAGTAGTTACCGACGACCTTCAGTGCTAAAATTTATTTTTAATATTGGTTCATTCATTAAATAAAATCAAATAGAATAAAAAATAAATAATAATAATAAATAATTGTAACAGTGTCGCCAGATTGCTTGAACAGAAAATGGTAAAGGTATTTGAGACCATACGTCTCAAATGTTAAGACAAACTAAATTAAACGTAAAACTAACAAATTTTGACCATTCCCTAAATTTTTTCTACATAGTCATGCTATTGAAATCGAGCCCACGAAAAATTATATTGCATAATTATCCCGATTTAATGGGCTCTCGCATGTTTGCAACTTTCAGTGCATTGTAAATATGGTTAATCAAATAAAATCAGAATTATGTTTGACTTAAAAAATTTGTCTCATAATATTTTATTAACTTGAACTTTTACTTTTTTTACATTGTTTTTAACCCCCGACGCAATAAGTTGTTGTAAGTATGAAGGTGTGTCTCTGTGTATCTGTATGTGGCACCGTAGCTCCTAAATTAATGGGCCGATTTTGATGGGGTGTTTGGAGATGAAAGCAAACGTGATCGAGATGGTTCTTAGCTACAATTTACTAAGATTTGTTCTGAACTTTGAAGCTCATCAGCTCATTTCCGACTTGACAAAATGATCTGTGTTTAACTGTTCCTAAACTACTAGACGGCTTTTGATGAAATACTTTGTGAGTGTTTGTGGGGGTCCCTGGATAGCTTATATTCACAATTGGACCAGGTAGGTGGCGCAGCAACCGGTTTCTTGAACTCCTAAATTTCTGTACCGATTTTAATGGAATTTTTTATGTATTAGAGTGGTTTAGATTCACAATTAGATCAGGTAGATGGCACTAAGATCAGATTCTAGGAATATATACTTTTTGAACATCCAAACAGCTGGACAGATTTTCTGTGTGTAGTTGTCTTAGGTATGAAATCCAAACGTAACAAGTCCAGAATATGAATGTTTTTTACGTTTTAGAGGTGTTGGGGGTTATAAAAAGTTAATTTTATCTTGCTATTTTTGTCGGGTAAGTTTCATATAATTTGATAATTACTACTACAAGAATCGTGATACTATGCACAGATCGTGATTCGCGATAAATAGGGTCATATGGCAATCCTGATATTCATGGTCTGGCGATTTTGATTTAAATTTTGACATTTCATTCACTCAGAACAGTTGTCAGTGTATTTTCAAGATTTCTATTACAATTAATTGAAAAAAATGTCCAAAAGTGTATTTACCTAATATTAATTAACAATAGGTGGGTCTTATGTTTTTATATGTTCTATACCAAATGGAAATCATCATGAGTTACTAGGTATGGGTGTGTAACTTACATTAATGAAAATATACTGAATCGTAAGATATATTATAGTTTAAGGTTTATCAATATCTACTTATGTATTATAATTATTTATAATGTAATAGTACTCCACGTTCATGCTAACTTTTGAGTTAGTTTCTTGCATTTTCTTCTTACTAGTTGAAATCGTAGCTGTAAAATCTCTGAATAAAGATTCTCATTTCTATTATACTCACTTAAATACACTTTAAGACTACCTACTGTAATTTTTATTTTCAAATCAAAAATTTTATTTAATATAATGTTAGCATTTTAAAATGAATTTGTTATTGAAAACATACTGAAAAATTTTAAGTGTAAATATATTTAATACGTCTTTCGTTACAAGTTAGTTTTGGGTAGGTTCGCTATTTTACATTATTCATTTTTGGGTACATGATCTACCAGTTACTGTATTCTAACAATTTGGTCAACTTATAGTTAATTTTTTTAAATAACAAAGCTGGCGTTAAAGTTGGTAACCTACAAAAATGAGTAAACATTTATGTTAGATTAGTTCTCAAATGACTACACATGGCAGTGACTGGGAACGCTCTATCAGATCATCAGGTGATGACCATCTTTTTCTGTCCAGTGTCTGAAGTTGCGTATATTTCAATAGAAAAATAGTCAGTGTTGTGGAACAGTATTGATTTTTCAGAAAACTACACACTAATTTTCGTATAAATTAGTTTTTGTAAATTTTTGTTGGGATTATAACAATGTCGTTAACATAATATTATTTTCACAAAATTCCGAAGGTGTTTTGTAACAAATCATTAATCAGAAGACAATAGAAAAGATCTTAGAGATTAGAGTTTTCATTGCGTTGTTTGTCATATCTATTTAAGAAATCGTTTGATTTGTTTTTATTAGGTTACGAAGAAAAAATCGGCGATAATTATATCGAGCATGTTTCATAAACTATTGGTAATGTATAGGACATATTTATATAAAAATAAGCCTAAAATAATAAACATAGGTTAAAAATATTTGCGTCAATTATTTATGTAAATTTAATTTAAATGAAGTAATGAGGATAGCAAAGGTCTCTCTTACGTTTCTAATTGTGCTTCGAGTTTATTTCTTATAGATATATACCTTTTGACAAAAAAATCTCAATAATCCTCAAAGTTCAAACAGAACATTTTAATGAATTCTGGTCGAATTTCAACCACTGGGCTACCGTTAGTATTCTTAAATCCTCGTTCATCTAATATGTACTTATAAACTTGAAAACTTGAAACTTGAAATAATAACCAAGCAAACATGAAAATTTTCCTTAAATATTCGTATATTCTCGAAAAAAAGTGATTTGAAATATTTTATAACGTTTGTCCCTATTATAACAGGAATTAATTCTGTAATTTATCATGACTTATTTCAAGAGCTTGAAATATTTATAAAATGTTTTCAGAAACACTAATATGTTAGAGAAAAAATCTTTTAAAGTAGTTCATGAAATAATGTGAAAAAATTTTTATTTTTTAAATCTATTTATGAAATTCTTACATAATCGTAAGAAGTTCAGTAACATTTTAGTGAATTCACTTCTCGAAATATTTCCTGCATTTGTTGGGAATGCCTTAAGATATTTTTTCAAATTTGGCACTTTAGTACACTGATAAATAAATAACCATATAGTTACGTGAATACCAATGAGGTGAAGATATACTACTCTGATTTGCAGAAAGGTTTCAATAAGAGAACAGAAATTTCATGCAAGACGGGGAATACACCCGATTTTTGTAGGTTGTAAATAATATGTATAATAAATATATCCATTTGCGCCATCTCATAAAGTTGTGGAAATAGTTATAAGCAAATAAGAGTTGAAAAACAGACAATTTTATCCCAACTCTGTAAAATGATATATATTTTATAGTAGTTAATCCTACCCCGACTCGGTGTGTATCAGTCCACTATTAGGAGAAATATTTAAAATATCCCTTGAATGCAACTATCAGAAATTGTATACTACCTTGATAATATACAAAGTTTAAAACGTGACTTTTTTATATTTTTGGACAGCTTTGGTTCTCATTTCATTAATAAATATCTTTTAAATAAATTTTAGTAGCGTGGTAAATACATTTTAATGCTACAAAGATCATTCCCAATTCTTTAATTGAATTCAGAGTTCAAATCGTTTAAAAGCTCCTCATTCAATGAAAAATTCATTAGAACTGTCCAGGTTAATCACTGAACATACAATCTCTTAAAAATGAATTCTAGTATCTTTTCATGTCACAAATATATATGATATAAGTCAATATCCCGAAAAATACTAATATAAATCCAGTAATAAAAAAAATTACATTACTATTGTAAAAAAATGATTTAGAAATTGATCTGAAGGTTATTAGATCGAGAGGTTATAATAACGGATATAAACGAAAAATAACTAATCATCTTATGTTAGGAAAACAACAACAATTTGTCAATTAATTAATTTACCCCCATATTAAATACTCCGAACAACCAGTAACATTAGGATCACTTATGCATTTCGGAACTCTAAGAGAGAATATTTAGAATTTTGATCTAGACAAAATATTAGAGTTACTTTTAAACCGCAAATTAATTTATCAAACCTATTATTTAATGCTAAAGGAAAAACCCCTTAATGATCAATTAGATGTAAGATGTAAACAGGAACATATTTGCTTTTTCAAATAGCCAGTTTCCTGTCACACACTATTCTTTATCCAGAAATGCACTATGTTTTTTTACCTTATTAATTATATTTTGTTTAAAAATGGCATGTCTAATGTCGAAATTAGTCACTGTTTATTAATAGAGACGCGATATTATTACAAAATATTTAATTTCATTCATTATAGTGATCGAATATCACAAAGCGGCTTCCACCATTCGTTATCAACCTGATAAATTACATATATACGTAGGTATTGACTAGACAACAAAATATAAAACAGTTCTTGTATCACCGGACGGAATTTTTAAGAAAGGTTTTTTATACTACGCTGCCGTCGCGTCGACAAACATTGCTGAGAAATAGGGTCCCTGGAATTGAAAACGACATTATTTTTATCTAAACATTAGGAATTACTTAATATTTTCACTTCTCAAGCAGTTTAAAGGTTCAGAAAGTAACAATACTCACATTTGTGGTATTAAAATATAATAAATAGGTAAATTCTTATTAATTAAATCCTCGTCTGTTTACTACACACTACTTCCGAGTTTGAACTTTAAATTTGAAATAAAAACCAAGGAAACATGCACATGTCATAAAATATTTCATGCTTGGTTTGAAATAAGTCAATGGAACATTCACAAATTACCTAAGATATTTTTGAGGGTGCGTGGGTATCTGCTACTATCTTAAGAAATGTTATAATGGAGGTAATTGGGTATTTGAAAAGGATTTTACATAAGATTTTTTTTTATATTATTTGCCCATTAGATATTATCAAGGTCTATAGAAAAATTTACAATCTACTTGATAAGCATTTTCAAATATTATATAGTTATAACATTAACAATATCTAATTAATTATATAGGGTGTTTCTAAAATAGGATCCCGAAATTCTGCTGTGCATAGAACACATAAAAATAAGCCAAGAGTCCCTATTAACATGTGTCCTAAAACGCACCCTTAGGAAGTTATATGCCTTTCAAAGGGATGGATCAAACAAAACTGTTTTTTTTTTTGTTATTGATAAAACGATCTAACATAAATACGAAAAATGAATGGGTCTCACATAACTTCTTACGTTTGTTTGTTCTGTAATCTATAATCTCTCCAAGATAATGAAAAAGGACACATTGATGAAGTTGTATTACGCACTTTTCCACAGCATGATCAACTATGGAATCATTGCCTGGGGGGAGCTTACTTCAACCCTACAAAACGTCTGCAAAGCCACCAGAAGAGACTATTAAAAATCTCTTCTCACTTGAATCTTTAAAATATCACTACATTACGCTCAAAGAAAAATTCCTGAACTCAAACAGTATTACGAGAAACAAGAGCATTCTTCTCCCGCATAGATCTAAAACAGTCAGTAAGAAACGCAGTTTTATAAGAGCAAGAAATGTATACAACAGTCTTCCAAATGTACTAAAAGCGTTAAGTAATGTAACTGCAATAAAAAATAAGTTAAAAAAGTGGATCATTAATAAAGATAATAACTGTTATAGAAACTCCCTAAAAAATTATGTTTTATTTATTTATTTTTTCTTTTAAGTTCTTTTTTATTTTATGTATTTTTAGATATTTTCCTTTATGTTAAATATATATTTTCGATAGGATAGGTTTATATATTATTAGTTTTAGGTATTATGCCAAAACCACGAACAGGTAACTCCGATGACCTCTGTGGAGATTATGTAATAATATAATAAATATATAAAAAATAACTACTCCGTATGTAAATCATAAGCGTCCTATTTAGTGTTCTCAGCCCGTATTTTTTCATTTCAATTTTTTTACCATTTTTTCTACAGATTTATAAAATCTTAACAATTTTATCTAAAAAATATAAGGTTTGTCCAAATCGATATTTCCAATGGTTTTCAAGTACATTGAGCTTGAAAATTACTGTGCTTTCTAAGTTATTAATTAGGCCATACATTACAAAAATCCATTTACTATGACAAATAAAATACTGACGTTGCCACAACTCTTAACCATTCTAGTTATTAATTAACTGTCAATTGAGCTTTGCAGTCTTTTATTAGTTAAAGTGGTGACTGGAAAACAAATAGTTTTTGTTTGAGCCTTTTAAGTGCATATAAATTCCTAAGGGTGCGTTTTAGGGCACATTTTAATAGAGACTTTTTGGCTTATTTGAATGAGTTCAATACACAACATAAGTTTGGAATCCTATTTTAGAAACACACTGTATAATAATCTAACAGTTTTATTTAACTCAGAACATTTACTTGCAGTCGAAAAAACTAATTAAGGGATATTATCTTAAACAATTCTAACATACAGAAAAGTATTTCAGTTTTAAATATGTACTAACTAATCTAAGAAAACTCTGGAAGTCGAATAACTTATGAAAGAGTAAATTTAACGAAAAATAATAATGAGAACTTTATTGTAGAGCAGCTAGTATCTTTTAAAAATATATTTGGTTCCCCCTTAGACACAGATTGGTTTATATGTTACAAGATTCCAAAGGTGAAAAATTAAATTGTAAAAAGGGATCAATACTTATGCGGAAATATTTTGAGGAAAATTTTGCATTCAAATCTTTTTTGAAGATAGATAATTTCCTTCAAAAATATGTATTGCTTATATTTTTCAGATATATTGTTTAGAAGAGTGGAAGTGAAAGATGCGTGCAAAGTAGAAGAAATCTAAATTTACCACTTATTGTTAAAATTAATGCCTCAAAAATTTGACACTTTTGTTGTCCTTAATAATACGAATATGAATTTGTGTCTTACAGTTTCTTACATGGGGGTGGGTGGGGGATAGAAAAACGTCAACATTCATCTTTCGGAAATATGCGTATATTCACAATAAAGAAGTATTTCAGATATTAATTCTGTAATAATATTTTTCCCTTTAGTACTTTATGAAATAGTTACGTCATATTTTACCATTTTTTTCTCTGTAAAATGCCACAAAATATTTTAAATAATTTGCGTCACGGATATCCCTATATTTCAGGACCATTTTAGTCAACTTACTTCTTAACATGTTGCATGAATGAGTGAGAAATGTCTGAAGATATTTTTTCCTATTTAGTATTTAGTACATTAACAAACTATTTAGTGACTAAAGAGCAGGCCCAAAGGTGTGGGCGGTGAGGCGTTTGCACTCTCCAGGACCCTCAAGTTCAGTGAGCTTCCAAAAGCATGGAAATAGTAGTTTACACAGCCCAGATAATACAGTGTGTCCAAAACTCTAGTACAGGTTTCTGTATTCTTTTTCTCCCATACTTACGAGTCGTTATTTCTGATGTGACCTTGTGACGTAAATATCAGTGACGTTAAAACTCTGATTTGCAGAATAAGAAATGAATATAACAGAACTGGTGAAGAGGACCGAAATGTTTACTTTTCTGTGGAGAAAATATATACATCATACGCAGAGTGTAATATTATATTATGAGTTACCAATGTTTAATGTAGATATTGCAGGCTATTTTTTTATCAACCCAGCTTTTAGATAGAGCTGCCTAAAAAAGTTCGCAAGAAATTAATGTATCAATTTATTGTATTCTGTCTTATAAGGGCGGCATCATTCTACATTAGTGGAATTCGGTCGCTATGATTTGTTGCCCAGTAAGAACGAAATTCATGACAGCACATTTGAAATATTGGGAAATTAGGAATAACAAATGAGTTGGTGTAAATGGGAATATGTTTAAATATACAAAGGAGAGTATGATAAATTAAAAGGATCATTTATAATACTAATGCTACTGGAAAAGCTGTGGAGCTCTTGGTTTATAACAGAAACAACACAACATTTTTCAACCTATCACCAAAAGGTATTGCGAATAGGGTAAAAAGTTTTGTAATATCTTAGTAATACTACTGTGGAGTTCGAGGCAAATAAAAGTTTTCCTCAGAACTTTTCTAAGACCAGTTTATACAGATCATGTCAGACGAAATTAGGAAAAGTATATTGTATTGTATCACGGATTGGACCTACTAAACAATCTGCAAGGAAACAACGAATTGATAACAATGTAAAAAAAGCCAACTCTGAAAGGTCTGCCGAACGCACTGTTCGACCCACCCAAGACACACCTACAGGTAAGAAACCGCGGAAGTTGAATAAAATGGAAACGACCCACAGACCGTATAATATGGAACTCTATAAGGTAATGCCCGAAAAATTTCCACAATTAAGAAACAAGTCATATTAGAATACCTTATATCAGAGGCGACAGTTATTCATAATAGAAATGAACGATAAATACTAGAAGAAGAGAAGTTGAAATTGTAGTGGGAATGAGTCAACCAGAGCCAGATCTCAATGAAACATCACATAATAAAAATGACCAAATCATGAGCACCAGTATAATAGATCAAGAAGAAACGTGTTTAGAGGTAAACTTCATTTACTTTAGCAGGCAAAAACCTATATCAAGTACCAAGTAACGGCTACTGAAAATTAATAGACAGATAAACAATATTTTAAAGAAATTTAATGACATTATTGCAAATAAACTAACATAAGTCCAAATCTTGCTGAATGCCTTGCCGTTGTTTATGTAGGTGCGGTAACTGTTTTAGAACTCCACAAACAAAAGTTGCGAAATCATAGCTGCGTCATAAAAAAAAATTAGCATAAGTTTTGAATTAGAAACTTTACAGACAGAGGAACTATATATTCGACAAGGGATTCTACGAGGAGACGTACAAGTTCTTTATGGTTCTGTATTTGCTCTCCAACATACTCAGTAACTCTAATTATGGCTTTAACATAAAAAATAAAAAACAGCAAATACGACATAAAATAAACCACCTACTATACAGGGTAATTCGAAACGACACCCACTCGGAAACTACAGGAGATATGACGAAGTTAATTGGGGCCAAAATTGCTTAAGTACTTAGTGCTTGTGCTTTAGTGTTTTTTTTTATTAAATTTTCCGAATACTTCCGAAGAATTCCAAAAAAATAGAAAATTGGAGATAGAAAAAGTGTGGAGGTAAAACAAAATTTCATAAATAATTTAACATTAAAAAATTGGAACATTTTATCGCTATGGTTTTTAGATAAATACCAACCATTTAAAATCAACTAGTAAGTTTCCTCAGATGTGGGTGTAGCACAGACTAGCGATTGGAGGAAGTTTAAAAGAAGTAGTTTAAAATATTTAAAATATTTTACCAGTTCTGGGAAATGTACATTTTCTAATCTAAATCCCGGTGATTCTGAGGAATGTAGTTTTAGCATTGACTCTCAAATAGGAATCGTACTCGGGATTTTTTTAAAACCATTATTTGGACTGAAGAAAGTGTTTTTTCAAACTGTAGCGTCTTCCATAGAAATAATATTAGGAGACAAAGTAACCCTGGACACCATAGGGAAGTCAGGCCGCAAAATCGTTGTCGGTTTAAATGTATGGGCTGGAATTTGTAATGATCAAATATTCGGAGCTAATTTTTTCAAGTGACTTTCAAAGGAAACCTATCCTACTTTCTTGAGAACCTAATTTGGAGAATATTGATGAATTCTCGCTTATCAACTATTTTAGGTGCGGATTCCAGCATAACGAGTCCCTTCCACATAATATTAGAGCTTTTTGTGATTATTTAGATCAAAATTTTCGACATAAATGGGTAGAGAATTCGGGGTCGGTAACATGGCCGGCAAGGTGATTCGACATTACAAGTCTGAATACATTTTTCTGAGGCACTTTGAAAAGCACCGTATACAATAGAAAAATTTAGGAAAACTATCATTACACAATTCAGATCGATTAGAAAAAGAGATATTATTAGTAATGTCACCAATTTAAACCGACGTACTCGTTTGTGTGCTCATGAAGAAGGTGTTAAGTTTGAGCACTTTATTAATATTCTAAAAAAAAAAATACATAATGGTCTATGCGGCGTTGCTTTTTCAGATATAACTCAAAATATTTTTGGCCTGTTTTCGTACTGTTTCTATCTAATTTGTAATAAACTTAACATATCTTGTTTTTCTTCATTTGTGAAACTAATTTTGTTTGAAACTATGTGTGCTCTAATTTCATTTGACAAGTACTGTATTCTTTATAAAAAAATCGTTGTTGGAGTCAAGGCCAACTAATGCGAAATTTATTTTTTTTTCAATTTGTTTTTGTTTTGTCTTTTAGTTAACCTATAATGACATTATTATTTTATTTATAATAGAAACTGTCAGTTCCTTGGTAAATATTTTGGGCTTTTTTACTGAAGCCTGTTGTGGTATATTATACATGTTACATATCACCTTTCATGACTTATAAATAATAATATGCTGATTAATGTCTAGAATAAAACAATAATCCATTGTAAAGGAATTACGCAGAAACTTAAACAATACTTATATTATATTACTAGATGCACCTGCATAAACGATGATTCTGCATAGTTCCCCTTTTTCCAGCAGAGATTATAAATAGGAGAATATTCCTAAACAAGACACTTTTGAATTCAACTTAAGACTTTTAACGTTGTTCAGAGTCACAACATTTGGTCTGTTCATTTGCTGTAGTAATAATTATAAAATAGTCCTTTTTGTAACAAAGTAGTGATAGTTGTGTTTCAATAAATTCTGTTGTTTTTTAAAAAAGGGTTTTAAGTAATAAAGCCCCAACAATTGGCGCAGTCAGCAGGATCGGAAAAACAGAGATTTTTGGTGATCCAGGAAAAACAGAGCATAAAATTCCAAGAAGATCTGGTGGTTTCCAAACCTTCAACCGGAAAGAACGGCACGCACTACAGAGCATCTTCCAGAAAATCAAAGTGAGTAAAGATTTATTATTATTCTGTGAAAATTGCTATATATTTGTTCCCTAAATCCAATTATTTTCCCAAGTCGTTAAACAAAAAATACGTGTGTAAAAATTTGAAACAATTCCATTAAAGGGGTTAGATTTTGGAGTCGAGCGAAAATCGGACAGAATCGAGATCCGCGAGTTTATTTTCGAGGGAATATCGGAAGTAATTCGAGCAATTTTAATTTGAAGTTTTTCATTAAAATTGGGGTGGAATTAAGCAAATAAAAATGAGCCAAGAAGACTTAAATCTTATAGAATATAGATTAAGCGAATTATGTCACATCATACCAGAATATGATGGAGATTCAATACTATTAAATACATTCATTAATTCTTGTGACGCAGCATTTGACGTAGCAACAGACCAACAAATATATCTCTTAACTGTACATTTAAAAAACAAACTAAAAGGACGAGCATCTCAACTAATAAACTCACGCGACTTGAAAAATTGGGATCAAATCAAAACTATTTTAAAAACACACTTCGGTGATTCAAGAGATTTAACAAGTCTAATCTACGATTTACAACAAATAAAACAGGGAAACAATGAAAATCCTCAAAACTATGTGCATCGCATAAACGCACATCATTCAAAACTATACGCCGCGATAAATCAGCAAGTAACATTAACCCGAGAACAGAAAACCGCACAGCAAGCGTTAGTCGATAAGGTAGCTTTACAGACACTTTTAGTAGGTCTTGAACACAAGCTAGGTGCAATTGTACGAGCATCGCGACCTTGCAATCTCGCAGAAGCTGCAAATATAGTAAAAACTGAATATCAATTAACGTATCTAGAAAGTAAAAAGCCACAGGTAAATTCCTCAAACTTTCAAAGCAAAAATAAAAAGACATGTAATTATTGCAAAAAGTCGGGACATTTAATTTCAGAATGCCGCAAAAAACAAAATAACGATAAATACTATAATCAAAACCGAAATTATCAATATAATTCGGGAAATCAAAGAAATTTCAATCCAAATCATACCTTTGCGAATAGACATGAAAATAATAATCAAAATCAAAGAGAAAATTATTATCAAAGACCACCTAACCAAAATAATTATAACCAAAATAACTATCAAAGCAATTCTTCAAATACGAGAAACATGCAAAATCCTCCAAGAAAAACATTTCATTTAAACGAACAAAGAGTGGAAATGAAGACTGGCACTTCTACTCATCTCATTCCAACCAGTCAAGCCCAGAATTTAGAAAGCCAAGAATAAGATCAGAATTCGTAAACACAAGCAATTCAAATGATTTATTTTATATAAAAACTCATGACGGAAAATATCGCTATTTAATTGATACCGGAGCAAGTATATCAATTTTGAAACCAAATTTATTTGAACGAGAAAAAATAAAAAGTGTAGAACCCATAAGAATTCAAGGTGTAACCAACCAATTTTTTGAAATAAATAAAGCAATAAATTTTGATTTCTTTTTGAAAAATGACGAAATGGAAGTATTCGTGCATAACTTAAATATAGAATTTGATGGTTTATTAGGTATAGACTTTTTACAACAATATGAGTGTCTAGTTGATTTAAAAAATAGAAAACTAATAACCAAATATATAACTTTGCCATTATACAAAGAAAACGAAATTGTCAATGAAATAACTATAGAACCAAGAACTGAACAAAT
Organism: Octodonta nipae; assembly: GCA_034190945.1. Lineage (NCBI taxonomy): Eukaryota > Metazoa > Arthropoda > Insecta > Coleoptera > Chrysomelidae > Octodonta > Octodonta nipae. The sequence continues at coordinate 159,321,778 of CM067216.1, read as the reverse complement.
ATTCAAGTTAAATTGCAATGAAAAAAACGCTGAACTAATTTTACATTCACAGGAAAAAGAAAATGTCATATTGCCAAATTGTGTAATCAAAACGAATGAAAAAGGTGAATTTCTAACGTCAATTTTAAATAAAAGCGAACAAAAGAAAAGAATAATTTTTGATGAATTAATAATTGAAGCTTTTATTGAAAATAGTCCAGAAAATAAGAATCAAACATTAATTTTAAATCTACAAAAAGAAAACTTATATTCAAGACAACAACGAGTCGAACAATCCTTGCGTTTAGAACATTTAAATTTTGAAGAAAAAGAAGCAATTACCGCCTTATGTAAACAATATTGTGATATATTTTATTTAAAAAATGATGAATTAACTTTCACAAATACCGTAAAACATAAAATAGATACCGGGCAAGCCAAACCAATTGCAACAAAGTCATATAGATACCCTTATGTCCATAAACAAGAGGTAAAAACCCAAGTAAATCAAATGTTAAAACAAGGAATAATCCAACCATCATCCTCACCTTGGTCATCTCCAGTATGGGTAGTCCCCAAAAAGTTAGACGCTAGTGGTAAGCAGAAATGGAGAATGGTCATAGATTACCGCAAATTAAATGAAGTCACGGTAGATGATAAATATCCGTTGCCTAATATAAATGATTTACTCGACAAATTAGGACATTGCTGTTATTTTACAACCCTTGATCTGGCATCAGGTTTTCATCAAATTGAGATTAATCCAACAGATATAGAAAAAACCGCGTTCACAGTTGAAAATGGTCATTATGAGTTTAAGAGAATGCCATTTGGTTTAAAGAATGCACCCGCGACCTTCCAACGAGTTATGGATAATATTTTAACTGGCATACAAAACGAACGAGCACTTGTATACATGGATGACATCATATCTTATGCTTCATCATTAACAGAACACATACAAAGATTAAGAGAATTATTCGAAAGACTAAGAAATTCAAATCTTAAATTGCAACCCGATAAATGCGAATTTTTAAAAAAAGAAGTTGCATACTTAGGTCATATAGTGACAGAAGAAGGTGTAAAACCAAATCCAGAAAAGATAAGAGCAGTCAAAGAATTTCCAGTACCAAAAAACGCAAAAGACGTGAAAAGTTTCCTAGGTTTAGCAGGATACTATAGAAGATTTATAAAAGATTTTGCCAAAATAGTCAAACCTTTAACTGAATTATTAAAGAAAGATATAAAATTTAACTTTGATGAACATTGCATGAAATCATTTGAAACATTGAAACAAACATTAATAAATTATCCAATTTTACAATATCCTGATTTTGAGAAAGAATTCAATATTACTACAGACGCGAGTAATTATGCGATAGGAGCAGTACTATCACAAGGAAAAATAGGAAAAGATTTGCCTATAGCATACGCATCTAGAACTCTGAATGCTCACGAACAAAAATATTCGACAATCGAGAAAGAATTACTAGCAATAGTATGGGGAGTTGCTAAATATCGGGAATTCGTCTACGGGACAACCTTTAAACTACATACCGATCACCGCCCGATAACATGGTTATTCAATGTAAAAGATCCAGGTTCCAGACTCGCAAGATGGAGATTAAAACTGGAAGAATATAATTATCAAATAATATACAAACCAGGTAAACAAAATACCAATGCCGATGCCTTATCTCGAATAAGAATCAATCATCTCAGAGATTATTCAAAAATATTCTACGGAAGTCCAGTAAAAGAAGAAGAAGAAGAAGAAAATGAAGAAAGACCGGATACTCCAAACACAGAAATCGGATATGAAACAATCTTAAAAGAATATAACATTTTCAAGAAACTACACGAATCAAAATCACTAATTGATTATTCTAAATGTAATTTTACTAATGAGAAATTTCTAGATAAACATCAAAAAAAAATTATATCATTCTTAAAGCCAGGCGAATTAACTGATTCACAATTTAAAATAGCTGATGATTTAATTGACTTAAATACAATGTATGAAGAACACAGAATAAACGTCGTCACATCAAAATCCAATCCTAAACGAAAGTATTACCTTATCATCGTTCCACATTTAAATCCTGATCAAGCAATCTTTGAAATTCTTTATTACAATAAAGAGATATTGTTAGAAAACGATAAATATTATATGGAAGAATTAAAAAATGTACCAATTTTAGAAATGCTATCTTTCATTTTTTCCGATAATGAAATAGAATTTATAACTTGTAACCCAAACATTATAATCCCAGAAAAAGAACAAAGAAATATAATTATTGAAGAATATCATACAGGTAAACTAAACATGCATAGAGGTATCCAAGAAACAGTAACAAGAATAAAACGAAAATATCAGTGGGAAAATTTTACCAAAGACGTTGAAAATTTCATAAAAAATTGCGAAGTATGTATTAAATCCAAAGCTTGTAGAAAAAATTTATCAAATCCCTTAGTAATAACAGAGACGCCGAAAACACCGTTTGAACGCATTAACCTCGACATATTAGAAATACCAGAGAAAAATTATGTACTTGTGATAAGAGATGAATTTTCTAAATTTACCCAAGCTTATCCAATTGAAAATAAATCCGCGAAAAATGTTGTCGATACACTATTATTATATTTTATGTACTATGGTACGCCACTAAGAATACATTGTGACAGAGGTAGAGAATTCGATAACCAATTAATGAGAGATCTATGTACACTCTATAACATTAAACTAACATTCTCATCAGTCAATCATCCACAGAGCAATGGTTCAATCGAAAGATTTATGAGTACCTTATTGGAAATGATAAGATCAACAGTTACTGAAAAACCGGGAGATCATCCACTAACATGCATCCCATATGCAGTTATATGCTATAATAATTCTATAAGTAGTACACATGGTTATACGCCATACGAACTAATTTTTGGTCACACAAATTCAAGACCACCTGAAAAATTATTTAATCATGAAGAACTAATTTCAAAATATGTACGTGAACTAAATAATAAAATTTCATATTTTTACAAAGTAGCGAGAGAAAAAACAATTTTGAAAAAATTCAAATCTAAAGAACGTCACGATCAAAAAGCAAAACCAAAACCAAAAGATATTGAAGTAAATGATTTTATATTCATAAAAGAGTCACAGATAAAACATAAACTAAGTAACAAATCGAATGGTCCTTATAAAGTGATACAAATATTAAGAAATAATGCCTTAAAAATCAAAGACTTAGAAACAAACAGAGAATTCACAATTAACTCGGATCAAGTTAGCTCAATCTTAAAATAGATTTTCTTTCTTTTCAGATGAAATACGTCATCATTCTTGCTGTACTAATCACAGTAAGTCAAGCAAATAATTATAAAATTTCAACTCTAAATAACACTTTAGGAATACAATACTACTATGAATCAGACTTAAAAGTATCAAATGAAAAATGGAAATTACTAGTTGTCAAAGACATTACAATTTTATTAGATTCTTTCAAAAATGATATTTCAATTTTAAACCACATAAAGCAATTAATTGAAAGAGACACTCCAAGACTTATAGCATTTTACACTGAACTCAAACCTCATATTACAATGTTAAATAAAATAATAATGACAATCAGTCAAAAATTTAGTGAAATAAAAAATGATATTAACCCTTATGATCCAAAAGAATTTAATTTAAATAACACTCGAACGAAACGAGGAGCTTTTAATTTTATAGGCTCAGTATGGAAAGCAATTACGGGAAATCTCGATAGTACAGATGGTGAATATTACGATAAAGTCATAAATGAAGTCGAAGAAGACGAAAGAGCTTTAGAAAATTTAATGAAAAATCAAATCACTGTAACTAATTCTGTAATAAAAAACTTTAACTATACAATACGCAAACTACAAATAGACGAGCAAACATTCAATGAAAATCTTCACAAAATAGAAAACGCTATTTTCAACATATCAGATAACCAAAATTTTTATGATTCAAAGCTTCAAATTATAAATATATGTGAACAATTATTAGAGTCATTCATTCTAATAGAAAATGAACTTAACGACATCATTGATTCAGTCACATTCGCAAGACTCAAAAGCATCCATCCATCGGTAATTCAACCCGAAGATCTTATATTCCAATTAAGACTAATTTCCACAAGTTTAAGCACACATGTTTTACCAATGTTGCCAAATCTAGAAAATATTCCAAAATACCTTGATATAATTGAACTTCAAGCTTATCAATCCAATAATAAAATTGTCTTTATTTTACCAATTCCTTTAGTAGAACCTGAAGAATACAAACTCCTACATGTTTACTCTTTACCAATTTTTAATCAAAAAACCAAATTGTCTTACCTTATCTTAAACACATATAAGTATATAGCTGTTAGCAGAGATAATAATCTTTATATTACAATTGATAATTTGGAAAAATGTAAAAGCATCGAATCAGAAACAAAAATATGTTACAACTTAATTGCATATCCAATCGATGAACACGCACCCTGCGAAATAAAGGTAATCAAATCCACAAAGTTACCAGAAAATTGCCAAACCATTGAAGTAAATATTGAAGACTACAAGGTACAACATATATCCGAAAATGAATGGTTAATCGTCACCAATGCCCTTTTACCAATCAGTATCCAATGCAAAGAAGATACAACGAAAACAATAAATATAAATACAAATTCAATCCTGAAGTTACAACCTCATTGTATATGTTACGTTGGTTCAATCAGAATACAGTCAAGCAAAAACTACAAATCAGAAGATTCCAGAGTCATCGAAACTCCAAATATTCCTTATGAATGTTGCGAAGAAACAAAAAGTGCGCGAAATGTGTTTAAATTAAAGCCTTTAAAAATTCAAAAACTCGAACTTGATGAACTTAATATTGCAGAACATAAGTTAGATGATTATTCCGAAGAACTTGATGATATAATAAATAGACCTTTTACTCAAAGACATACCCAGTGGTTAACAATTTTGTGTATCGTATTAATTGTACTAATTATTTCAATTTTCATTATTTACAAATGTCGAAAAAGATGTAGAAAACAGTTACCAGCAATTATATTCCCAACAATAAACGCAGAACCAGGACAATCCAGAAGCCTATTAAGAAGATTCAGACCACGAAGAAGATCCTCAATCCGAGATGAAAACATAATAGAAATGCAAGAACCCGCAATCTAATTAAACAAATTGTAAGTTTTAACAAATGTAATATTACTAATTTTAATTTTGAATTTTGTAATTTTGTCAATTTTAAATCAAAAATTTGTGTCAAATGTAGACTCCAAATTTTAAATAAGAGGGGGAGGAGTGTTACATATCACCTTTCATGACTTATAAATAATAATATGCTGATTAATGTCTAGAATAAAACAATAATCCATTGTAAAGGAATTACGCAGAAACTTAAACAATACTTATATTATATTACTAGATGCACCTACATAAACGATGATTCTGCATAGTTCCCCTTTTTCCAGCAGAGATTATAAATAGGAGAATATTCCTAAACAAGACACTTTTGAATTCAACTTAAGACTTTTAACGTTGTTCAGAGTCACAACATTTGGTCTGTTCATTTGCTGTAGTAATAATTATAAAATAGTCCTTTTTGTAACAAAGTAGTGATAGTTGTGTTTCAATAAATTCTGTTGTTTTTTAAAAAAGGGTTTTAAGTAATAAAGCCCCAACATACATATAAAAATATTACCAAACATACTAATTTAGCCTTCATTTTTATTGATCACAAAATTAAAATATGGCGACTATTTATTTATTTTTACAATAAATTGTTAATGCTTCAACAGCGTAACATAAAATCTTCAAATCATTTGTTTTACTAATATTGTTGATATGTGTGAAAAATAATGTATGGGTATGTTTAGAATTAATCTGTGATCTACAATTTTGACTAAGACACGCAAAACTAGTTGTTGCCATAAATTGCTTAAAGGGCAATTTAGACACTAAACACTGATACTTGTGACCTACTGACATCAGTATAAGTAATACAAACCCACCATAATTCAACAAAATAGGTAGATTCGTTCTGATTGAACAATTCTTTTGTTGTTCTTTGCGAAAAAATTTTGCTATTTGTGCAAATTTTGAAATTATTACACGCCCTTTGTTTGAAACATGAGTTCATAAGATATGCCATTTTTAAGAATGCCACAGATCTAAATTATACATCATTCAACGATGATGGGAGCAGATCTAAAGCTATCGAAATGTTGCGAAATCAATTAGTTTCAAAACGATAGCACTCTTCGGAACCTCAGAGGTACATAATCAATTCCCGATAAAGATATTGAACGCTGTGAAAAGTTTCATAAAATAAATTTATAATTTATATAATAAATGAAAATTTCAGTTGAAATTAGTGTCAGTTAATTCTCATAATACATCAAGTATGGACTGAATAAATTCTATGAGTCCAATTTTTTATGGAATCTCACAATCTGACGTCAATTATTTTGATAAAAAAATTATTTAAATTCTGTTACCCTATTAACAACAAATTCTAGTACTAGGTATTCTGATATATATATATATATATATATATATATATATATATATATATATATACAACGTTTATGGTGAGAGGTTTACGACTTTGCATGAATAACTGACAAGTTTGTCTATTAATTCCATGGCTGTAATTTTAACCCCTTATTTCTTTAAACAGGAATGACTATGTTGTGAAACATCTTCACAAAGGCCCTATATGCTTAGTTATTACTTTATCTAGAGTAATATACCTACTTAAGCGGAATATTTACTTCTATGCCACTTTGTCCTTCCGATTAGATTAGATCAAGATTTTATAAATGGTTTATGATATTAAAAAATAAAATGTAAATCATTAAGTTGTTATTTATAGACAACCAGTGTGCAAGAGTAGTAAAAATTTCGTTTTCTTTCAGTGACATTTGAACATTGTAAAGTGTTTACTGTTTTGACTGCTTCGTCTTGTGAATGATGTCTCAACTAAATAGGAAATTTAATTTTAGTGATGACTACACCATTTATTAACAATCGAAGAAAAGGCAACTAAGCATTTTGTACAGTTTGCAGGGTATGCAACATCATAACAAGACCAAAGGACACACAACTAAAAAATGCCATATGCATCCTCGTTACGTTCTAACAACCAATCTACTGTCCCAACCAAAAAACTTATTATTTATCTCTGGGCATCTCGGATATTTCTAATAACAATTCAATTCTTTGATGTCACGGAAGGCATAAAATCAAAATTACTGAAATTACAAGCTCTACCTAATGATACTATATTGAGCTGTTGTTTGAACTTGACAAGTGAGTTAAATCTTTTTTCTTGAAGTTAGTGATATGTGCAGAAAATATAAATAAAAATTTTGCCCTCCTTATACAATACCTATACGGCAAAAATTAGGGGAAAGGTGCTATCGAGTAGTCTACGAAATCACCCTAATTTATCTTTCTCTGATTTAATTATTCATGAACATCTGAAAATGTATACAAATCAGAGTTCTTAGAAGAATTAAATAACCGCATCGATAATGACTGCCAACAAAGTACCCCAGAAGATTTTACAAGTGCCAAAAAACACAGTTCAAACTATTGCATCGAGGTGAATGTCGCACATTTTCAATCAATAAAATAACAGTTAACACTGGTCAATTGATTTACTTTAAATCAAAATTTAATTTTTAGGCAAGGCGCCGCTCAAATTAAAAGAGTGTAACGCTATTTTAAAGAAAATTTAAATCAAAAACGTGTACTCATAGTACCCATAAGATAAACATTTCCGTTTGGCATACGAAGCCTAACCTAACCTTAGTAGTCTGTTTTTGTCGCCACCCAGCATTATAGATATCATTATTCGTTCTCAAACATCAATTTAAGAAAAAATAATACATATAACTAGGGTTTATATTTTCGAGTTTTATTAAAAACTGATTAAAATATTAAATTCTGTTGTGGATGTTTATTGAAGTACTATTCATATTTTTTTACTGGCGTATACGCCGACGTTCGAAAATAATCGTTTAGTTCGGCGGCCGAAACAAAGCATATTTTCTGGAAAGGATTTTAGAACGTTGCTTATAGATAAACGAAGGTTAGAGAACAAAAAAAACTATTTGTGATTTTTCTCGCAAGTCGACAACTGTAAATTTCTTCATAAGAAATATCATATTGTTTTAAATAGAATTATTTCGACATTAAATTTGTTATATTCTATATATTAGTATTTCATATAATTTAAGTGTATTAATCTTTCAAGATCTTTCTATTCATCTTAAAAATTGCTTCGATTTGTATCGAAAAATAAACGTTAAAAAATACTAGATAACAATCTAAAATACATCGCATTCCGCATACATCGCTACTAATATTACTCCAATAGTTATATTTATCTATTATTTGAAAAAATATCTATTATCTCAGTTATAAAATTTAAATATACAGTGTGGAACAGCCAAATGGAATAAATTCGATAAAGAATAAATTAGGGCTTGTTGGGAAAAACGCTTGAACACGCCGATTTTTATTTTTAAATGCGCACTTTCTACAACAATAAAAAATATATAGGGTGTGTCATGTGACAATACCAACTTTCTTATTTTTCATGCAATGATGACATAATTCTAGTACAATGTAATCATATACGTTGAGGGGTTTAGTTTCGTATACAGTATTTTTGACATATCCCCACAAAAAGTAATTCAATGGCGTCAAATCAGGAGATCGTGCTGACCTTTCTATCGATCCGCGCCTCCCAATCCACCTATTTGGAAAAATTTGGTTCAGGTACTGCCGGCCATATATATCGTAATAGAGCGGTGCTGCATCTTGCTGAAAATATATTGTATTGGCAGGAACTTCTGGGTGTACAGGATCAGGATATAAGTTTGCCAAAATTGGCACGACATTATTTTGGAGAAATTCTAAGTATTTATCTCCATTCGAGTTGCCATGAATGAAAATGATATGATTTCCAACAATTCCTGCCCAAACATTAACTTGTTCAGGATATTGCGTATGTTTCTCTGTCATCCAGTGAGGATTCCCCTTAGACCAATAGTGGCAATTTTGACGATTAATATGACCGTGAAGTGTAAATGTGTTTTCATCAGAAAACAAAACAGCTTCTAATTTGATCGCATTTTTATCTAACCTTTGCCATTTGCTCACAGTGATCTGGAGTCCGCATCATTTTATAGGGATGCATTTTGCTTTCCTTTAATACGCCAAAAGTTGATGTGTGGCTAAGGTTGAACAGTGGGGCTCCTTTTCGACCAGAATTATGTGGGTTTCTTGAAACTCAATCATAATATCCAATTTCATATTATCACTTACAGAATTGGCAGCTACTTTTTTATCTATCTTACATGACCAAGCTCGCGAAACTACTTTTCTATTTTGCTAATTTTTCCTCATGATACTAACGGCAAATTTGAAAAATTTTTGTGAAATAAGCGAGAAACTTCCATTTGTTTCCTTGTGTTATCAGTTTCACCAACTCTTGCTAAATTCTCATATAATATTAACAATTATCTCCTTGAGAGATGAGATAAGTAAAGCATCTAGGTATCATTTTTGATGACAAACTGGCTTTTACGAATCATATTGAGTATATGACATCTAATGCTGCTGTATGGGTTCATTGAAAGAAGTTCTCAAGGTCTTTCAAATATTGTGACTTTAAAAATACTAGATATTTCTTTTGTACGTTCTCAACTTGAATACGGAGATATAATATGGCATCCTTTTTATGAGTGTCACAAAGTTTTTGTTGCGCGAATTCAAAGAAGGTTTCGGAAATATCTGTACTTCAAAACGTGCAATATCTGTCCGCTATAGGGTATTGAATATGGCAGATTATTAAATCAGATTTCATTGTCAGCCTTAATGTCCGCAGAGTATGTGCCTTCTTAAAATTTTTGTTCAACCTACTTTATAATAATATTGATTCACCGACACTACTTATCAAAATCAACTTTCTGGTACCTCGAACTTAGGCCAGAAATAGCTTAACATTTTTGTCCTCTAGGGCTCGAACAAACGTTTTGTTCAAATCTCCTATGCACAATATGTGATACTATTACACCAAGATGCAAGCATTCTGACATTCATTTTTGTCATGTTGGAGATCTGGTTCAAGCTGTGATTGAATCAACGGTGAACGCCTTACATTGAAATATTTACGTTAATTGAGTATTTTTTTTGTCTTTTTCTTTTTAGTTTTTGTTTATTATGATATATTTAATTAGTCAGCGTATTTTTATTTAGTTTCATAGATTTAATTAGTTAAGGTGTATTTTTATTTAGTTTTATATATACTTGCTCTATTAGTGGTTTATACTGTTGGACAATTAAGCTTAAATAAATAAATAATCATTTTTAGAGTTGTTATTTTGTGCATTTCTGTTAAGTGAACCATTTTGTGATACTATTACATACAGTTAACGGCAATAGCACCGACACTGATCACCACTGTCATGCAGGCAGACAAGATGCTAAGGAGTTTTGGCGTAAATAAACATTTTCATATCGGTAAAAAGAATCGCAGGAATGGTTTTTGCTTACTATGTGAATACCAAGAACTAAATGGAAATTAATTATTGAGTGTAATGAAGCGAATTTGAGAAATAAATATTTTTCATTCTTTAATATTAATTTTTGTAATAAATCTGAAAACACTTAATATTTCCGAAACGGTTGGAGATAAGTGTAGGACATTGTACATGAATTATGTCTAGAATTTTCTGGAGAATCCAAAAAATAAATAATATACAGGGGCTTGTGTTTAAAATAAAAAATTTGGTATTGACCAGTCACATGACACACCCTATATATTTTTTTTTGATGAAAAAATGCGCATTCAAAAATATAAATCGCAGTGTCCAAGCGTTTTCCCCTACATTTAATAAATGGTCGGCAAATGTAGATATGTTATATTTCTGATTTTCATAGCCTATGAAAATCATATTCCACAAACTACTTTCGAAATTTTACATCTAGAACAAAAAAGTAAAAAATTAATTCTGTTAGAATCACTTGAGATCAATAAAAATAAAAATTCACCACATTTGTTAAATGACCAAACTGATACAAATATGTCTCCTTTACTTAATCTTAATATACTTACATAATACAAAATTCCAAATTATCTATATTAATAATATTTACCTTCACTAATATTATACAGTAAACATATTGTGCTTTCTACCTATATACTCATTACCTATTATCTTACAACACTATATAATATATTCAGATGTTTAGTATTTAGTTTAACATTTCATTCTGGCGAAGCCTGTTATCAGAGTGAAACAATTGTCAAGAAAATAATAAATTTGTGAAAATTAGCACAATGGTTAGTGTTTTAATATAATTAAAATATGAATTTTCACCAAGGAATGACCGAAACAATCATAAATGTCCTTAGAAATTCGAGTTAACCAGGTTTTATTGTATCAGAAAAATCATGTGTCTATAATAACAATATTTATTATAGAACTTACATGTTACCATCGGACGTTTAGAGTCTTGAAAGTTTACGATGATCTGTTATTGAATATCTGCGCTCTCTATTCAACACATGGAAGAGTTATTTTCTATGATATTGAATATAGAGAGGAACCTATTGTGACCGACGTCGATGTCGAAAAATAAACCTAAGTAAATATACCAAGTAGTAAACTAATGTAACTAAAATATATAGCAACGGAAAAATGAAACGGTCGGGAGAAAAATCAAAGTTGAAATGTTTGATGAATTGTGAGCGTCACATTTCCTTAGACCCTCCCAACTCCACTGTCACATCCCGTCACACTAACTGATACTCCCACCACTCCCTGTAGGAGAACGTATTGTATAAACGACCCCTTACTGGAAAAACCTTACCTAATTATTATTAGCCGTAACTTTATGTCATACTAGAACGAGCAACTTATTAATTTACAAATTAAAAAACAAACAAATTTTAAAACATTTCGGATATTTAATACTATTTAATTAGTTTCTATTTCGTAACAAATTCGATATAGGACTGATCGTGATTACTGAGAAACCCACTAAAATTTTATTAGCATGGTCAACTTGAATCAACCCAATGACGAAATAAATGTTTGCCATACCAGTAGGTATACAAGTAACCTATACCAATATGAAAGTATATTAAAAGTAATGAGGACAACGCTGAGTAAAATTCTCTATACTTTTATACATAAACTAGCTAACCCAACTTTTGTTCTGTCCAAATGTGGCCGGGTTCAGCAAATGTTCTTTAAATATTAGAATTCAATATACACTATACTAATGTGCGAAAGAAAATCGTCAAAAATCAAAGGAATTCCTCTTTGTGTGACCTAGCTGGTCCAATTATGAATCTAAACCATCCAGGTACTCACCCAAATATACACAAAAAAAATCGTTAAAATCGTTCCAGCCGTTTAGGAGGAGTTAGAGCCCGATCTTAGTGCCACCTACCGGATTTAATTGTAAACCTAAGTCATCCAAAGACCCATCTAAACATACACAAAAAATTCCATTAAAATCCGTCCAGCCGTTTAGGAGGAGTTAGAACCCCATCTTAGTGCCACCTAGCGGATTTAATTGTGAACCTAAACCATCCAAAGACCCTACCAAACATACACAAAAAAAATCATTAAAATCCATCCAGCCGTTTAGAAGCAGTTAGAACCCGATCTTTGTACTACCAACCGAGTCCAATTGTGAATCTAAACTATTCAGGGAGCCACCAAAACATACAAAAAAAATTTATTAGAATCGTTCCAATCGTTTAGGAGGAGTTATAACCCGATCTTAGAGGCAGCTGCCGGGTTCAATTGTGAATTTAAATCTTACAAAGACCCACCCAAACATACACAAAAAAATCATTAAAATCTATCCAGCTACTTAGGAGCAGTTAGAACCCGATCTTAGTGTCACCTACGGGATCCAATTGTGAATCTAAACCATAAAGAGAGCTACGCAAACAAACACAAAAATATCATTAAAATAGTTCCAGCCGTTTAGGAGGAGTTAGATCCCGATCTTAGTGCGACCTACCGGGTTCAATTGTGAATCTAAACCGTCCATTGACCCATCTAAACATACACAAAAAATTCCATTACAATCCGTCCAGTCGTTTAGGAGGAGTTAAAACCCGATTTTAGGGCCCCCTATCGGGTCCAATTGTGAATCTAAATCATCCATGTACTTATACAAACATACACAAAAAAACATTAAAATTCGTCCAGCTGTTTAGGAGCAGCTAGAACCCGATCTTAGTGCCACCTATCGGGTCCAGTTGTAAATCTAAAATATCGAAGGACCCAGCCAAACATTCACAAAAAATTTCATCAAAATCCGTCCAGCCGTTTAGGAGGAGTTTGAACCCGATCTTAGTGCCACCTATCGGATCCAATTTTGAATCTAAACCATCCAGGAACCCACTCAAACATACACAAAAAAATCATTAAAATCGTTCCAGCCGTTTAAGAGCAGTTAGAACCCGATCTCAGTGTCACCTATCGGGTTCAATTGTAAATCTAAGCCATCCAGGGACTCACCCAAACATAGACAAAAAATTTCATCAAAATCGGTCCAGCCGTTTAGGATTTTATAAAGAACGTACAGACAAACATTCTCATTTATATATAAAGATTAGTAACAATGCAGCCATCGACTATTGGCAATGGATAAAAGTTCATTGGAAAATATTTGAATTAATAATTTACATTTGATTTTAAAGTTGACCTGAGGTAATTGATATTTTTGTCCTTGAGAAAAGAACAAAGGGATATTAAATAAACAAATTTTAAGAATTATGAAATTACCATACCCACTTTTAATTTCTTGCAAGAGCGTGTAAAATATAAAGTAGGTGCTTCAGCAATAAATTTTTACGATATGCAACAAACAATTCATGTGTCCCCAAAGCATGCCTATGATATAAATTTTTGGTCCACAATATATACTGAATATATATGAATGACCTAAATATTTAACGCATAGATTGAGGACTGTCCAGAAAATTTTCACTTCATATATGTAGCGCATAGTATCAGGACCGTCCTTAAACTATACGTAAGATATAAAAAGTCTAAAATATGCATTTTTCTTAAATATTGGCCATAAATTAAGTATACATAAGAAAAATTAGTTTTTCTTTAGAATATTTACCTCTTATATGATCTATGTATGCAGAGAAAATCAATAAAAAAAGCTGTCCCCAAAGTATGCGTCCCACATGTATATATATATATATATATATATATATATATATATATATATATCTAACATTGTATTTTATAAAACATATAGTTTAGAATTTACAATTGTATATTTTCAGGTGATTTCATTAACCTAATCCTATACCCTATCCATTTATATGGGTATAAGATTTGTTCATAGAAAACTGATCTCTATGAACAAATTTACCGTCTTATTATGGTGTACCACCCCCTACCCCCCACCCCCCAATTAATCCATTTTAGCAGATATTTGTTATACAGACTGTGTGTGTGATTACTTACATTAATCGTAAACTGACAATTGTGTATAAATATATCTCTCTAAATATGCGTACCTCTAAATATGCGTAATAAAAACTAAAAATGGTCCTAAAACTTTAGCACCTTAAACGTCCTAGTTTGAGATTCAATAATAAAATAATAGCGTTTATGTTAAACATCTTTTGCAACTAGATTTTATTTGCAATATATTTATATATACTTTTTCTTTTTTTCAGAACTCTTCTCAGTATGCTAAAGGTGTTTTCTCAAATCCAGAGTCCGATGTCCATGTACCGTGAACCTGAGCTATATAAATTATATTTCCAACTTTTGCAACATAGAGATCCAGACATTCAAAAAGCAGCACTAGATTGCATTATGACCTATAAGCATAAATATTTAACTCCTTATAGAGAGCAGTTGTATGGTCTCATAGATGACAAAAATTTTAAAAACGTATTGACCACATTTAGAATAGACAATGAAAGTGACGTTGTACGACCTGAACATAGGGAAAATTTCATACCAATCATTTTGCAAATAGTATTTAGCAAGATGAGTGTTAAAACTGGTCTCAGAACAAGAGGCCAATCATCTGGACAGTTTAGAAGGAATTTGATATTGAGGTTTTTAGCTGGCTGTAGAGAGAACGAGATGTTATCATTTCTCAAAAAAGCTTTAAAATTGTACGACACTTTTATTAAAGATGATCCACTGGAGATAATGTATTCTATTAAAGAAAATACTAATCTTGAAAAATTTGTTGCTCCAAAAAGATTACAGAGTACTATTAACTTGTTAAATGTTATTTTGGAACAATTTGGCCGGCTTATGGGAAACGATACAGTTTGTTATTTATTGAAAATTACCTTTGTTATTGGTTCTCTTCTGAAGTATGCTTACGATAACGTTGATCAAGTACATAGTGGATATTTTCCAATTTTAAAGTCTCTTCGGTCTTCCTGCATTAAAATCGTTGAAAAATTATTTGAAAATTTTGAAAAATTCACGTGGACAAATAAACAGATCAATGTAATTTTTGAGCTCTATGTATGGCCGACATTAAACAAATTGAATGTTGAAGGTATACATAGTCCCACAGCTTTATTGAAACTAATTTTTCAGTGGGGGTCTAATCCCAGATATTTTCCGCTTTTGGTAAAATATAAAGACGAAGATGAGAAAAATTACATTTTGCCTAATATTATGCAACTTCTTGTCAATCCTAAATGCCACATTACCGTTATTAATGTTG
Organism: Octodonta nipae; assembly: GCA_034190945.1. Classification (NCBI taxonomy): domain Eukaryota; kingdom Metazoa; phylum Arthropoda; class Insecta; order Coleoptera; family Chrysomelidae; genus Octodonta; species Octodonta nipae. Next base: position 159,306,007 of record CM067216.1, on the reverse strand, counting down.
TTGAAAATATTTTGGAAAAGCTCTTAACTCTTCAGAATAGTGAGGAGGAACTTCAGTTTCCAATACCTATTGACAATTTACTGCCAGTTCAAAAGGAAATACTAGAAAAAGTAGATGTGCTTGATCAACTGAATTATGGAACATGCATTTTACTTCCACATATTCCAGTTGTACTTGATAAGATTAAGAAGAAATTGACTAGTAAATCTAGAAATATTAACCAAAAAGAATTATTTATATTATTCAGAGTGTCTGAATTGGTTTGGGAGGAAAACTTAAGCAGCAGTATACTTGATCTCCTCATACCAGTTGTACTTAAGAAATGCTCAACAAGTTCTGAAGAAGTGGTACTGAAATATGTCTCGACAATTCATAATTTGATTAAAAATATTGAACAATCAGATATTCATTTGAAACAAATTTCCCCGTTATTTGCATATATAAATTATCCCTCTTGTAGGAGAAAACTGTGTGAGATACTAGAAATCGTCTGTAACAAATCTGGCAATGAAAAATTTAAAACAATCACAGAAATCATTGTTGAGCTGAATGCGTGGGATAAAAAATGGATTGATCAACCAGATTTCGAAACAAGACATTCAGCTTTCAAAAAAATTCACCAAAATATAGAAAACTACAATATTGATGTGGAATGTGGTGTACTTGTAATTTACAATTGTTATTTTTTAATAAAAAATGAAAAGGATTTGGCTTTAAGAGAAAACAGTTCATATACATTAAAACAACTTTCTGTGTTTCTTATAAGATCATATCTAAACCAAAGTGATTATATATTAAATGAAACAATATTTCCTTTAATTCGGAATGGAATTAGAGATAATTCGAAGGACGATCTTCGTTATGAATCAATTCGATTACTGGGACATTTGTCAAGAGAATGTCCTGAGTCACATTTTATCTTCAGGGATTTGTTTGTCTACACTAACAAAACTGATTTGGAAGTAGATTTCTTTGAAAATATGACTCACATTCAGTTACATAGACATGGTAGAGCTCTAATAAAGTACAGTCAGTTCACTAGGGACCTCACAGTCGCCCCAAATACAAGAACTTTGACGCAGTTTGTCTTGCCTATAGCTTCTCATTATCTTATGAGGGAACAGTTTGCTGGCAAAAACAGTTTAATTGACGCTGCTATTGAAGCTATTGGTGCAGTTTGTAGAATTTTACCTTGGCATCAGTATGAAGGAATTTTAACATTTTATTTGAGTAAATTAACTTCCAAACTTGATTTTCAAAGGCAACTGGTTAAGTTGATTGTTGTAATTTTAAATAGCTTTCACTTTGATGTAAGTAAAGGGATGATGGAGAAATCTTGTGAGCAAAGTGATGATAACCTTGAAAATGTTAGGGAAAATCGTGATGAGAATTTGACAGCGGATAAAACTGAGACGTCCAATGGGGTGGATGGTAATGAAAATGATGATGAAGAAGATATTCCCGAGTTTCTTGAAAATGATAGTATTGAGGAAGACTTTGAAGAAGAAACAGAAAGCAATGAAGTAAACAAGGAGTTAAAAATAAGTGAAAAAGTTACTATTCTATGTAGATCGACTGCTACTAAAGTAATAAAAACTATAGAGGTATGCAATTTCATGAAGTGTATTTTTTGATAATTTATACTACATGGCTTCAATTTCACATTTATATTCAGATTTTAATCTCATTGACAACTATATCAGATTAAGACTTTAAAACGTTTAGATTTTTTAAAATATACAGCATTTAAGAGTAATGTTATTTCCCAATTAAACCATAAAAAAGAAACTAGAAGATTCAACAAATAACCTCCAGAAAACAACAATCCCGTATGAATGTGGGTACAGGAGTGCGGTTCAGATTGTATTAATGCCCAATAATTTACAAATGTACTGATCTCAAAAGTTCGGCTTTGCTCGCAATAAATTCTATCGCGCCTCAATTTTTCTGTACAACTGATCCCATAACCTGTCTCTTGATTGGTAATGGTATACACTTCAATTCATTTACTGAAGAAGTCGATGCCAATGACAGTGTATTTTTTATCGCTCTCAAATTTCCGGTAGTGATCCAACCATGTTGATAGTAATTCTTTCAAAACGGGTGCCAAATTCGTACTGCCTCATTTTTCAGAATTTAGAATTCTTTAGGCCCTTACTGGCTACGCACTAAGCTGTGACATCGTAGTAGTCCACCCTTTAAAAACGTTGTCGAACCTTGTCAAATTTATTCATGGTCAAATTTCTTCTTGAAATTTCATGGTGTCACACCTTTTTGGTTTGTTTAACGTCAGCGCCTTCGCAATTTCTCTCTATTTTATTACTCTTAGGAAATCCGACAACCCAAATAATTTCAGGATGATCCATAGGCTAGCAATTTCTTTCGAAGTCTACATCCTTCTTTCTTCTTTAATGACAAAATCACTGTCTGTTTCACCTTGTTCTGTAGTTCAATCGTCATTCTCAATTATATCTCTCCAACCACCTGGCTATTTGTCATTCAGGAGTTTTCATATCTAAAACCCACTTTAGATCTTTAAGGTTAGTTATGAGGATTAAGGTCATAAAGATATTTGTGGAAATAATCAAGAGGTCTGATTATTATTGGTAATTCACTTCTGATAAGGCAGTCGCTTTTTTGTTTAGAAACACGGTTATAATATATCACCCCCCAAATATTTCTCGAGGTTCGTCCGATACTGATCGAATCATGACCTGTAATTAGAATATTTGTAAGACATGTACTTCAGAAAGTCCAATTAATCTTTTTTTCTCCTCATACCCATTAATGGATCTTTGCGACTACACATTTCATGGCTTCCCTATCTCTGGCTGAATGGATCAACCTCTATGTCACGCATGCCTGTCCACTGTCTTACATTCCGCAGCCATGACATTTTCTTCCGTCTTAATCCTCTTCCGCCGTCGATAATTAACTGGAGAAGCTGGTACTTATGGTTACGCATGATGTGACCTAGGTATGCAGTTTATATATATATATATATATATATATATATATATATATATATATAGTGTTCTTGTTCTTTATTAATATTTATGAGCACGTCCTTGTTTCTTATTTTGTCCATCTATGGTATCTTAAGTATTCTGCGGTATATGCATTTCGAAAGCTTCCAATTTGTTTATAGCACTTACTTTTAGTGTCCAACTCTCTACAGCGTATAGGAGCACCGACCAGACGTAACATTCTACAAATCTCAATCTAAGATCAACCTCGAAATCGCTACAGGTGAAGACTGTTTTAAATTTCAGGAATGCGCCTGCTCGATTCTGCATTTAATTTCCTTGTCAGATGATCATTCCTCATGAAGCTATACTCCCAAGTACTTAAATGTTTGTACTCGTTCTAAGAGTTTTCCTTTATACGTTAAGCGGGAGTTTCTAAACTCCACCTCTCTCGTGACAACCATGAATTTTCTCTTCTTTGTGTTAATGGCAAGTCCCGTATTTTGACTACATTTTCATACTACATCAACCAACTGTTGTAAATCATCCATGTTATCGGCAACCAACCAGCATATCGAATGTTATTTATCCAGACTCAAATGACGCTAATTCCAATTAATACAAAGTACATTAACCGGTTAACTGTCGAAGGACCATTATTTAATCTAAATGACCTTACAAGTAATTGAAACAATCATCTGCTGGTGGAAAAGGCTCTTCTATCTTTCGTTTTCGTGAAGGCCAACTTGTCAATATCTGATTTTTAGGTCCAAGGTAGATAATCAACTAGACCTCGGTAGGATGGAAATGTCTTGTCCATTCTGGGAAGTAGATAACGGTCGTTCTTCACCAATACAACGGTTGATGGACGGTCATTAGTATCATCTGTGCCTGTGATCTAAAAAACTTCCTGTGTTAGTTTGGCTTGAGATGTTTCTATCGATCTTCAAATGTGCCCTAAATTCTCTGTCCTTTTCATTCACTGTTGAATTATAGCTGTTACTAACACGTCGGTATCAAAACTTGTACTGAAAAAAAGCTATATTTTTGTTCTGTAGTAAATTTTACGTATCTATTATCACCCTTCTAAAGTTATTAAAAAAAGGATATTTTTAATAACCTCCCTTATATTGCACCTAGGATATTTTTTAAAAAACAAACCTCTTTGTTTTTTATAAGCCACAATTATGTACCTAACACTTTTTTCATTAAACGCATAGTTTTCGAGTTATTTATAAAAAACCGGAAAATGGCGAGTTTTCAATCATTAGGTTCTCTATCGATTTTGGCCAAAAATTTTAACCCTCGAGAAAGGCTGGTATCCACCCCCAGGGTAAAAGCGCAAGTTGGCACCATGTCACTTTTATATCCGAGGCACACACTAACTTTTCCCAAATTTTCACGCAAATCGATGAAGGTTGAAAGATTTCGGAAGCAAAAACCTTCATTGACTGTAATAATAGTAGGAATTGAATTAGTTTTAACTCCACATACAACGCAGTTCACATCAAATGAAGTTACAATTTTGCGTTTATTGAAATTAATACGTTTAAGAAGTTAATAACTAGCGCTGTAATAAAATAATTAATTTGGGATTCAGCCCTTTGGTCTCAGGAAGAAGTAGTGATGGTGATGTAGTTTTAAACTCTATTCGTAAAATTGGCTTTTCAGTTCCTAGGATATGTTTTAAAACTTTAGTACGATGTCACGCTTTTCTGAAATAAATATAATAAATTGCTATATATTTTAGGTATTATTACTACCAAAATTGCAAAAATCTTTAGCAGAGTTAACTCAACGTGACACCTCACACAAGATTAATAGGAAGAAAACCAGTACTGAACAAGAAGAGGAAGATTTATTAAGAGTCCCAATTTCACTTGCAGTTGTGAAACTTTTGCAGAGATTACCTACACATATTTTGGATTCAAATTTGCCAGGGTGAGTTTTCAGATATTTTGAATAAAATGTCGATTTACTTATTCCATAAACTATATATTATATTTAACAATGTACTTATTGTTGTAGAGTGTTTATGAAAATATGCACATTTTTAAAATCCCATTTGGAAAGTGTTAGAAGAGTAGCTAGAGAAACTTTGCAGAAAATTATGCTTACTTTGACTCCTAAGTATTTGAAGCTTTTACTGGAAGAAATGGCACCACTTCTTAATAGAGGCTATCAGGTGCATGTGTTAGTGTTTACTGTTCACGGAGTTCTTAATTGTCTTAAAAACATGTACGAGCCAAAGGACATTGATAACATTCTACTGACAGTTTTAAACGTGAGTATGTCATATAATAACAAAGAACTAGTATAGCTTAGCTTTATAATTATTTATGGTTTTCAATTATTTCTTTCTTACTAGAAAAATAATAGTTGAACATTTTAAACAGTAATTAAATAACTGTAACTTTAACAAGTATTGGAGACTAATTTTTCATGTACCATTTTGTATACATTTTGTTTTAATTAGTTCTAAGGTACTTGTTTACAAGTACTGAGACAACATATGAAATTAAATATAATCCATAATGAGCCAATTACATTAAACTTCGGAACTCTTTGGCATCATATACAAAATTAGTTATTGTGTTTATAACTTTTTCATCACTTTTTGGTGCAGTCTCTTGGAATTTTTAAATAAAACTTGTGGGTTCTTTTGTTGTTACGGTATAATTTCATACGCTATACGCATTTGAAATGGTTACTTCAGGAACATTATCGGGTACGTGCGGTCTCAGCCCACTATTAGAAAATGGTGTCAATGATTAAAGCAGTTTTGAAGATAGCATATTTAATTTTGGAATTGTATTTATTGCATACATATTTTTTGAATAATAGGTATGTACTTTTTCCGTTAATTGGTTTAAAAATATTAGTATATTGCTCAAGTGAAAGAAAATGGTTTTAGTCTAGTTTAATAACAATTGCACAAAAACAAGATTAAAGTTCATGTTAAATAAATTTTGTGTTATAAATATTCAGACGCGAAATATACATGTGTCAAATATTCGCAATTGCAATGCAAAAAAGCAAAAAAAGAAAATTTGGAAAATTAATGGAAAGAATGTGCACAAACAATTTAAACAATGCACAATTCTTAATGGAAATGCTGTGGAACCTTTGGTGTGTCACAAATGTAAAAAGACAGTTTTACACCTTAACACCTTTATTTAAACACGCCCTTTCAACAACTCTAAGTTGTCAACATCAAGGAGTAAACCAAAGAGTTTGGTTTAATGTGTTTTTACACAATTCTTAAGTTGGTATTGTGAGCATCAATTGTTTGCTACATGTTCCATAAACACCATATAAATCTCCAAACGAATGGATTTGGGTAGGCAATGACCATTTTCGATGGTGTTAACGAAAATAAAAAATAATAATTAAGGTAATATTGCATTTAAGTCCACTTTAATATCAATCAGTTTATTATGTTAGTCATTTTAATTTCACAAATTGTAAGTTTGCAATGTAAACCTCTAATTTTTGCCTCTAGAGTTTCCATATACATTCAACACCCGGGTTTACAATAATTTTTTGGGTCAATTAACTTGTCAAATTTTCTTTTAGGTTTTCTTGGACACCAAAATAGCTTGAATGTTGGGTTAGACACCATGACCAGCATTAATGAGTAATTCCAAAATTTCTGTAGTCAAATATTTCTGCGTTAGGGTGGGCGCTCGGTGTTTTTTGATTTCCCATTTAGATAACATGCGAAAATATTTTTTTTATCTTGAATTTTGCTGCGTTTCAAGGATTTGTTCCGTTATAAAAGTCAACTCTTTTAGAGTATAATGATTTTTAACAATGTTATGTTTTTCGGGAAGTTCATTGAGTGTTCTCTGATGAAGTATTAAAATTTTTATGGAACACCAATAATCGTAAGAAAAATCGATTTAGTTCTATTCTTAATGTTAAGTAGCTATCGATTTTTTTTTTTTTTTTCGTTAGTAATGACTTAAAAAATGAATAATTCCGTAAAAATAATAAAATACATTTTTCAATAATTTCACAATAAAAATACATTTTTTTATTTTATAACATGTACTGAGTACATGTGTACATCTTGATAAAAATCGATCGACATATAATTTATATCGAAAGCTGTTTACAGATAGAAGAATCGATTTAATTATAAAAAGAACACTCAAAGTTTTTTTTGTCTATTTTATGTATAACGTAGTGCAACTGTATACGCAAACCGCGAGAAACTTTAGCTCAATTATATGATAAAATATATGATTCATAAATGTGTTACGTTTATCTTGACAGGCTAGAATATAGAATTAAATTATAATTCTGTTACAACCTATCTAAAAATAAATTTAAATTCTAATCTGCGTTTACACTATTCTATACCGATTTCGAAAAATAGAGAAACTAGTCCATATTTTGCATAATCATGTAATAAATACTTTTGTACAAGTTATATGCAGCTAAATTCGAAACTTAAAATTATTATTTTTAATTTAATTTTTTAACAAAGTAATTAACACTAATCATACTTTTGTTATGCCTTAAATGAAATGAAAATTGTGGTCCTGAGTAGAATTTTTATTTGTGTCCTTGTGTATTTTCATGAAAGGTATGCATTTCTTATAAACGTATTTATCTGGTAAGCTTTTCACATCATATTCATCTGCTTACGCTTATCGTTACATATTAGAACGTGACCAGTCCAATACGATGACAATATTATGAAGCTTGAAAAAGGTTGGTCTAACTCCTCCGGAACGTCGTCAATTTACTAAGAATCCCAGCACCTAACCATAGGTGTATATAAAAGGTGTTTCAATAAAAACGCCAGATTGTAAGGTTCAATAAATCAGGGTTTTCTGTAACAAAGTATGAAAATATTTATTGATTTTTAATATACATTTAGGAAGTACGTGCGAAACAAAGTGTCTTGTAATGACATGTGACGGTACTTCATCTAATACACCGTCTAATTTGAGCCTTCAATGCTTCGGGCTCGCGGGCTTGTTGGTATAAACGTGAGTAATGGTTGTTTGTTTGGGAAGTTAGTTTTTAAAAAAATAAAAATTAACAACTCAAAATCTACCAATTTTGTATTTGAGAACGTGTTGACAGTAAGAAGACAATTTTTACAATTAAAACAATTAAAATAATATAATCAGTTTTGTACAATCATCAAGATGCAGATTAATAATAACAGGATGTGCAAGATAAACAATAATTTATATCTACAGTGTGGAATTTACTAACATAATTCCTCCCTGGCGAAATGGAACTTCAGGGGTGGCATGAAGTTCTGACGACTCCTGGCGTTTTGGCTTGGGTTTTCTTGACCATGGCTTGAACTTCTTGTATAATTTGAATGCAATGATTACAAGTACTGCAATGATTATTAGTATTATTGTAATACTAATTGGGTGGCTAGTCTTCTCCAAGGGGTTGATTTCCAAGGGTTGAATTTCATGAGACAATTTGTGTAGCTCTGAAATTTCGTCTAACTTGATTTGGCGAAGCTGTATGTGATTGAGAGTTGAACTTTCATAATCTTCCGGTATTTGTATTTTTGGGAGTGAAAATTTGGTTGTTTTCGGAAATTCTTGGCTATGGGCGAACATTTGACCATTTATGGTTATTTGGCATCCTTCAGGAATATTGATTATACTCGGTTCTGTGATTAACTGAATTCCATTTCCATTTTTGCAGTTAAAAGGGGTTTTAATTGGATTTGTTGGAACGGCAATAATTTCGTTTTGGGCAACTTGTTCGTTTATATTTGCTGAAAGCCTGGTAGTTCGTACGATGCATTGAGATGAGTCACTTTTGGAAATTATTGAAATTTCGCAACTATCATCTATAGGCTGTGGCTGTCCTCGGCATATATATATATGTGTCTTCAATTTTTGGGCAATTTTCGGCTGGTATTAGATAAAAAGTAAGACTCATGAGGATATATGGATGTGGAATTATAAGGGTTCGGTTTTTCCATGGAATAGGGAACGAGTGGAAATAATTATATTGTGTAGCATCAAATAATGGTACATACATTATAAAATAGATCAAATTTTCTTCAGTGTGAATATTTACTGAAAACATTTTATAATAATTCCGTAGGTCTTTAAGGTGAAGTATTTGGTTTTGGGAGAAAATTGTATTTAATTCTTTTAATATTAAATGTAAATCTGATTTCGGTAAAATTCCTGGGTGTAATTCTTTGAGATGAGCAAAATTTACTGCGTTTTCAATAGTCATTATAAATTCTTTTATTCTATCTAAATTCATATAAAGCTGTGAAAATGTGTTGGATTTTTGTTATAATTTTATGATCTCTAGTTGTCATTTTGAGTTTATTCAAGGCATTTTCTAATTGTTTCATTAAAATATTTTGATTTAAAGCTAATGTTGAAACTGTTTTGTTATAATGTTCAAGAAGTTTAGTTGTAATTGATGTTTGGACTTCAATTCTTTTTGCTATCTTATACTGATTTTCTTCTAGGGTCGATAGGGCTTTATTGATTGATTCACGGTCTTCATTGTCCATTGTTCCAAATAATATTTTTTGAATATTTCCAATGGGGTTAATTAATCCTCTTCGTACGCGATTTGAAGTAAAAGTGGCTATTCTATTTTTTATCTCTAATATTTGATTAAGATTATGGGTTACTAATTGATTAAATCCCATATGGTTAAGTGATATATTTAAGTTAATAGAATTATTTTTTAATTTCTTATTTTCTATAATATTCTTTAAGGATATTAATATATTTTCATTATTTCCTAATTCTACGTTTAAGTCAGTGAGGTTAATATAGTGAATAAACTTATGATATGTTGAGGGTATTCTAGCTGAACCTAATTCTTGAGTATATATATAATTGTTAATAGGGGTTATAGTTATTTGGGTATTTATTAAAGGGATTGTCAAAATACGGTTAAGTATTACTAGTAGTTGGTTGTTCTTCATCTTTGTCTCGACTGGGTGTTCCTGTAGGTGTTCCTGGAATAAATCGTTTTTTCTTTACTCTACTTTTATGTACGAGTCCTAGTTTTGTTTTGGCAATAATGTTTTTATCTTTGATTACCTGAGTTTTAATGAATTGTGGTCTATTTTTAGTTCTACCTTGGTTAGTTTTTATATAAACGTTTTGGTCAGTTTCTACCGTTTCAGGGTTGGATTTCTTTTCATTTATTTTAGAAATTGTTTTGTTTTTCTTAAGTTCGATCGAGTTTCTAACTCTGTCGTATATTCTATCTGCTAGAGATTTGTGATTTTGGGCATATTCTGAAGTAATAGCTTTTTCAGAAAGATCAAAAGGATTTATGTCGGTATGTCCAAGTATAATATTAAAAGGAGTTTGTTGAGTAATGCTGTGTATAGAATTGTTATAACTAATGATTGCAAATTTTATTAAAGTTTCAATGTCTTTCGTTGGGTTATCTTTTCTTAAGCATCTAAGTTCATCGAGTAGGGTTGAATGAAATCGTTCTACCGGGGAATTAGAATTTGAGTTTCCAGGGGTAGTAAAGTGTAAGGTTATTTTGTGAAGGTTACAAAAATCAACAACTAAATGATTTTTAAATTCGGTTCCATTATCACAAATAATCATTCTGGGAATTCCATAAAATGAAATAAAAGTTAGAAGATTATCGTATATCTGAATTGAGTTTTTATCTTTTAAGGGTAGTGCTTGTCCAAATTTCGAAAAGGGATCCATTATTGTTAAGAATGTTTTATTTTCACAGAAAAATGTGTCAATGTGAATTATTTCTAAAGGTCGTTTAGCAGTTGGTGTTAATTGAAGTTTTATATTTTGAGGGTGTCTTTCGTATTTACAAGTTTGGCAAGTATTTATGTAAAGTTTTATGTCGTTTTCCATAGAGGGTCAATAGTATTTTTTAAGAGAATTTTTAACTTCATGAATTCCTTTATGGGAAACTGTTCCTTCATGGTGGTGTTTTATTAAAGTTTGTTGTTCTTCTTTATCTGTTATGTCTTGAAGTAGTTTTGAAGATGTGACAAGACTAAGGGAAGTAAAGTTTTTCTGTAAGGTAGTTATGATTTTGGCTTTATCGTGTTCATTAAAAAAGTAAAGGCAATATAATTTATCAGGGGCAATAGTTTGTTTAAACATATTCGTTATTTCTTGTTCGTCTGCGGATCTGGCTAAAGTTAAAGTGTATCTAAAATTTTCAAAAATTCTTTTGGCTGATATGCTAGACATCAAGGCGTTTGGATTATGAGAAATTATTATTTGTCGTTTGTAAGAGTTAGTGGGTCTTTCCGCTGGTCGTATTTCTAAAATAGGGTTTTCGCGAGAAGTATGTTGGGTTGCAAGTTCAGCGTCTTGATTATTTAAAATCTGTGTAATATTTGGAGTAGGAGGGGATGACGTGTATAAATCTAGGGGTTGATTTTCGTCATTTTTGTTTACTGTTTCTTTGTTCATTTGTTGATTCTCCTGTTCAGCGATTTCTTCTGCTAAATCTAAAATTTGTCGATAGGTATCTTCATCTCCATCATTCGCTATCATCGATTGATTTTCATCTCCAGTGGCATTCATATTAGGGTTGTTTTCTAATTTTATTCTTGAAAGAGCGTCTGCGGCTTGATTTTCTTTTCGTTTCTTGTATTTTATTTTGAAATCGAATTCTTCTAATTCTAGTCTCCATCTGTGAAGTTTTGAATTTGCAGTTTTAAGGGAAAATAACCATTCTAAGGGTTTGTGGTCATAAAAGGCTGTAAACTTCTGATTATATAAATATGGTCTAAAATAGCGGCATGCCCAAACAATAGCAAGTAATTCCTTTTCTATTGGTGAGTAGTTTATTTCTGCAGGGTTTAAAGTTCTTGAAGCGTAGCTGATAGGGTGTCCATTGTGTGATAAAATTGCTCCTAATGCAAAATTTGAACTATCCGTCGTTAGTTGAAATTCCTTCGAAAAATCTGGGTATGATAAAATTGGTTCATTACATAAAAGTGTTTTGCAATAATTAAAAGTTTTCACGAATTCATCATCAATGATTATCTTTTCACCTTTCTTTAATTTTTGTGTAAGGGGTTTTACTATTTTGGCAAATTTTTTTATAAATTTCCGATAATAACCTATAAGTCCTAAAAAGCTTTTAATTTCACGGTGAGTTTTGGGAAGTGGAAATCTTTTAATTGCATCAATTTTCTTTGGATTTGGCTTTATTCCGTTTGGTGTAACAATATGTCCTAAAAATTCTACTTCTTTTCTTAAAAATTCGCTTTTATCTAATTGCACTTTTAGGTTGGCATTTCTGAGAGTTTGAAAAATTTGTTTCAGGTTTTTTATATGTTCTGTAAGGGATGTCGAAAATACTATTATATCGTCCATATATACTAAACAGATTTTATTTTGAAAATTTCTGAGAACATTATCCATTACTCTTTGGAATGTAGCTGGTGCGTTTTTTAGACCAAAGGGCATAGTAAAAATTCATAGTGTCCATTTTCTGTATTAAATGCGGTTTTTTCTATGCTATCTGGGTGCATCTCTATCTGATGGAAGCCAGAAGCTAAATCCAGAGTTGTGAAATATCTACATCGTCCAAATTTATCCAAAATGTCATTAATATTTGGAATAGGGTAGCGGTCGTCGATTGTCTTTTCGTTGACTTTTCTATAATCTATTACTATTCTCCATTTTCTTCTTCCTGATGCGTCTAGTTTCTTCGGTACTATCCACACAGGGGATGACCAGGGTGAGATACTAGGTCGTATAATTCCATCGTTCAACATTTGTTGTATTTGTTTATGAATTTCATCTTTATGTACTTGAGGGAATCTGTAACTTTTTGAATGACAGGGTTCTTCATCCTTAGTTCTAATTTGGTGTTTAACAATATTTGTGAAACTAAGTTGATCTTTGGGTTTTTGAAAAATGTCGTTGAATTCTTCGCATAAGTTTAATAGAACATTTTTTTCTTCGTGGTTTAAGTGATTTGTTCTGATAAGGGATGAAATATCTACTTTATCAGATTCAGGTGGAATTAAATTGAAATTATAAATTTCGTCTTCGTCGGTAATTGGGGTACAAGGATAAGGGGTGGTAAATGTTATTAAATTTTGGTTTGAACAAGTATTATGGATTTCGATTTTTGCAAAACCATTTTTAGCATATGTAAGAATTTCTGGTATATAAATTTCATTTTTATTGTAACAATGAATAAGTATTTGTCCTTCTCTTATATTTACTGGTATACGTTTTGTTACGATTTCTAAGGGGTTAAGATCAAATGTATAGGTTGAAAAGTCTTCACGGAAATACAGGGGAATGACAGTGTATTTATTTACGAGTCGATTGTTTTCTACATCAATTGAAAGATTTAATTTTTGAAGATCTCGAAAACCTATTAGTCCGTCAAAATAGTCATGAAAGTCATATGAAATAAATTCTATGTTTTGGTCTGTATTAAATTCAGCAAAGGGTGGTACTGATGCTTTGTACTCAGCAATGGCTTTTCCAGTACAAGTTTTTAGTTCAGTTCTGTTTATATAAATACATTCAGGGTGATATTCGTAAATTATATATTGTCTTATAATTGAAAATGAGCATCCGGTGTCAATTAGTAGTTTATAGATTTTATTTTTAATTTGATTTTTATGTAAGGTAATGAGTTTGCGGTTATTTGGTTTAATTCATATGTTAAGTTAGATTGTTTGAATTGTGATCCTGGTTAAAATTTGGGGATTCTTCTAAATAATCTGTGTTTTGTTGCTGGGAATATCTGTTTTTTTCAAAATATTGTTCAGGATTGATATTTTCAACATTAAAATTTTCTACACCAGACATAGGGGTAGATAAGTTTTGTTTCGAGGGTCCTGGGAAATTATTAGTATTTCTCTGAGCGTAGTTTTCAACACCAGACATAGGGGTAGGAGGTTGAGGTTTAAAATGTCTGTTTGGGGTAAAAACATTTCTGTTTGGGTTTGATCCTTGTTGATTATTAAAGTTGGGCCTTTTTGTAAATTGAGGGATGAAAGATCTTTGTTGAGGTTGATTGTGTTGATTCGGAAAAGATTTTCCTCTAAAATTTCTAGAAAAGTTTTGGTGATAATATTTAGGATTAGAGTTTTGGGAATTAAAATTATGATTTTGTTGAGAAGTTCTGTTGTTTTGAAATTGGGGTTTAGAGTTTGTCTGTCTCTGTTGTGGATTTCCTAGATTTCTTTGAGCGATACGGTTTTCATATTCCTGTTCAAGTCCAGCATATAAATCGATGGCTTGTTCAAGGGCAACAGGGTTAGATAGTTTTAAGTCAGTTTGGTATCTTTCGGGGATGAAAGTTATGAAGCGGTTTTTTGCATTGCTTTCACAAAATTCAATTTTTAATATTTGTCTATTAGGGTCTGTTTCAGTTAGGTGTATCTTATCAATTATTTGGGATCTCATATGTTGCAAACGAGAACCAAAGGCTAGAAGAGATTCATTGGGTTTAGGAAAAGCTTGATTCATTTTCATTTCGAGGATTTCTAACGTATCATTACATGAATAAAGGGAAATTAAACGATTTTTTAAAGCGTCCCATGTATTAAGTTCAATTCTTCCTGCACAAGTTATTTTTGCGGCACCTTTTAATTTTTGTCGCGCATGAGCAAAAACAAATTTGTGAGTAGGTTGGGGAAATTCTGCAAACATATTTTCTACCTGGGCAATATATTGTCTTAATTCCAAAGTGTTACCGTCAAATTCAGGAATGAATTCAGCAAAATATTTAATTAAATTTACATCAATTGCTACCTGTGAACTTTGGGAAGTATTCGCGGATGGCAATTGCGTTGGTAGACTCATGATGATGGCTAATTTATTTTTAAAATAAGAAAGATTTAATTCGGTTTCAGAGTCACTGGAATCAGTTTCAAAATTGCTTTTGGGATTTCTAAATTCGTTCATATAATTTTATCTAACAGGAAGTAAAAATAAAATTTGTTAACACATAAAACAATAATAATATATAAGAAATTGTCTTGAATAATAAATTTTAATTGTGAACTGATTGATTTTTTCAAAAATAAATCAATTCAATAACATATCATCAAATAAGTAAATAATGTCAAGTTCAAGTCTATATAATATTTGTTAACTTTCGCTTTTGTTTGTATTGAAAGTAAATCTTATCGTTCGTGAATTAAAACACAAGATTGCAGTTTCGTCTAAATGAAAAATATCAGTTAGTAATCTGCTATAGCGATTTAAAACAAAGTCAAGGTCTAGAATACAAAGAGCTATTATATTCTCATCTAAATATAACTTATCTTTATCTTTTCTCTTCAAGTGAAAATGCAGTTGTAAATATAAATTGTAATTGCAATAATAATTCGCTTCAATTAGTGAATTATGGAATATTATAAAATTAAAGATTTCAAAAATTCGAATAACTTAGTCTATGTGTAATATAACACTCTTGATACTACCAATGATAACTGTCAGAGGAAATATCGGTTTGATTGGAAAAGAGTCTCACTTACCTCGAGTTTTCTTTGGGTGTAGGCTATGTTCAATTTGGCTCAAAAACCTCAGTTTTTCGTCTCTTTTTCAAAAACTGCTGAACTTTGCTACTGACTGCGACAGTAATGGTTGTTTGTTTGGGAAGTTAGTTTTTAAAAAAATAAAAATTAACAACTCAAAATCTACCAATTTTGTATTTGAGAACGTGTTGACAGTAAGAAGACAACTTTTACAATGACAATTAAAACAATTAAAATAATATAATCAGTTTTGTACAATCATCAAGATGCAGATTAATAATAACAGGATGTGCAAGATAAACAATAATTTATATCTACAGTGTGGAATTTACTAACATAATTCGTGTGACTTCAGATAACACCACGGTCAAAAGTCCAAAGAAGAAATGACCTAACAAGGAGCTAACTCGTGCAAAACAGTTAATGCTTCAAAAACCACTTATCGTCAGGAGCTATTACTTCCAATTGAGACACAAAAAACTGTACACAATAATGTTCGCCATTCAAAGTTAATACATTATCTTCAAAGAAATACGGTCCAATAATTCCTTCAGAACACAACGCATACCAGTGACACGTTTTGGATGCATTGTTTTTTGATAAATTTATGGCGACCTTTCTAAGCCCCAAATGCGACAATTTTGCCGATTAACGAAGCCATCGATGTGCAAATTGGTGAACTCTCTTCCCTTAAATGATCTGTTGGCAAAAGTTGTTGAGTCAATTGTAGTATATGTAAATCTTTAGTAATAATACGCTGAAGACTCTGGCGAACTACCGTGATGTTTTGTTCTGAATAGCATTTTCGATCATCTTTTTCGCAGTAGATGAATTAGTAACATTCTCTCGGTCGATTTAAACACACTACGTATAGTTTCACCAATTTGATATTAATGTTTAACAATCAGGACGCCTTAGTCTGGTATATAATGCTCCAGGTTTACTAATTTTCATCTGACAATTTTCAAACATGGCGGGCAATCCAATTATTGCGCTCTAATTGAAACATTCGTTATTTGTCAGTAAACTAAAAATTACTAAACTAATATTTTTTACAGCTCTGCACATCGGATTTGTTCGGCATACTTTCAGAAGAAAAGGAAATTGCTAAAATTGCAATCAAAACATCGGAAGCGAGGCATACAAAAACTTATGATATGCTGCAAATGTTAGCCCAATATATCACAGAAAATTGTCTCCTAGATCTAATTGTACCTATAAAGCATGTCCTGGAAACTTCTCATTCCTTTAAAACCGTACAAAGGGCTGAAAAAGCTTTACGATTTATAGCTTTAGGTTTAGTAGATAACACATTTGTACCACTGGAGTCATTGTTAAAATTTGCCTATGGAACAACTTCAAACAGCATTCCGCAACTACTTCCAAAAGAAAAGAAAATACCAACTGAAAAGGAATTGGAAAAATTACAGAGAGAAAAAGAAGATTGTTTGATTATTCCAAGAGTTTTTGATAACCGGACAGCTTTTCGACGACAGAACGTTAAAACGTCTCTCAATACAAATGCACATTTGCTAGTTGAATTTGGAATCCGACTATGTTATGTAATGTTAAAAAGAGATAAACTTAAGGATGGAAATTATCACTCATATATTGACCCGTTTGTAAACGCATTTATGAAATGTTTAAAATCAAAACATGTTAAGGTAAGTTGTTTTATTTTAAGATATTGAATAATGGTATTAACCGAAGATATTCATAAGAATATCCACAATGATTTGTTACAGTTGATACAGAGAAAATGTAACTTATTTGGTATGATTTATGTAATTAACGATCCAAAGTTCACAATTTTTGAATGCTTCAAATTATTCAAAGGTAGCCAAATTTCAGTTATATTTTAAATAATATACCAGCATTTCATTAGGCCTAGAGATCCTATACTACAACTTGAGAAGGCATTGTCTAGGTATGTCATTATACATTGACCCACTTCATCATATTCAACCCCTCTAAATTTTTTATCAGATGATCAATTTTAATCAATTTTTTTAAATTTATAATGCATGTAAATTTTTCTTTAAACAGGATTTTGAACATTTAAATCTGAAGTTAACGATCCTATATTAAATTTTCTAACCAAAAATTTTGCAAGAAGGCTAGAATTTTTTAAATCATAATTTGAATTAACGCTTGTAGTGATTTAAAACAACTGGGTACCAAATCCTATAAGAAAATGTTACATAATAAAAGTATCAATGCAATATAGTCCTATGTCATCAAAAATGCATAAAGTGTTCATATGCATATAATAAGTAAACGTTATTATTGTGTAATTAATGCAGCAGTAGGCGCGTGGCGTAACCGCGAAACCGAAAGTCCATAGTTCGAGTCTTATTTTCTGTTTGATGTAAATAAATAATTACATATTGACATTTAAAAATTATTTATTCATTTTAATACAAACAAATAAAATATTTCCCACTGAAAATCCGTCATATTAGAAACAACTTTAAAATGTTCATTAATTATTTTGCATATAATTGTTAACTAATCTGATATTATTTAACATTTTGTTACAAAATTTCGCCAGCTCAAATGAATGAGAATAAATACACTGATTTAGTCAGATTTGAATAAAAAAAGAGTGTTTATAAAAAATTGGTTGAAAATATCATCTGTTATGCCTTTTTTCAGATTTTAACCTTGAAATGTCTATATGAAATAGCCGCTGATATTCCTTATAATTTAAAAAAGTCAGTAAACAAATAAAATTTCAGACAAATGTAGACAAATCAAAATGTGTGTTCTCATTAACATATACCATTCTTCTCTTTGATTCACTTTCATAAAATAATTTATGACTTCAGGTAAAGAGTCTCATATGACAACCAACGTTTAAGATTTAAATTGTTATATTTTTTTAAATTATCGTTGTCTGCCTAAAGACATATATTGGTTATAAGTCTATGTCAAATAATCAAATATGATATATACTTTTATCGAAAATAACTATGAGTGGTTTCTCTTGTGCTTGTCAATATCAATAATATATTAATTTCTAACGAGTACAGAATTAGAACTATTAATATCCTCAATTTGTATGAAACCATTGTTTTTAAGAAATTGTTTTTGTCGTACAATAGATATATTACAATACTTACTGCAAAAGTGATACTTTTGCAGTAAGTATTGTTCTCTGATTGAGAATTGTAGTATCTATACTCTGTGTTTATGAATTTTTGGGAATAACACCAGTCTTTCAATCGCAAGTAAGGCAAAGAATAAGGAAAAGTTAATTTTGTTCGCAGTCATTTGCCTTGCGAAAAAATTTATTTTTATTTTGTAGTGTCTGCTTCGTAATTTCTTT
Organism: Octodonta nipae; assembly: GCA_034190945.1. Lineage (NCBI taxonomy): Eukaryota > Metazoa > Arthropoda > Insecta > Coleoptera > Chrysomelidae > Octodonta > Octodonta nipae. Next base: position 159,287,241 of record CM067216.1, on the reverse strand, counting down.
CCCTGTTAAACTTTTGTGAAATATTTTCTGGGATATCACAGCTGAGCATAAAACTACATTCACAAATTCTGTGTATTAGTTTAAGATAAACTATGTGACCAATTATTCTATCTTTTTGCTTTATTAGTAGATCACAGTGTGGGAGCTGCCTCTGTAAATATGACATTTGTTTTTCTTCTGCATGTATTTATGTTAAATATATACATCATCGACTTATCTAATCTGTTCTTTTGTTTGACAGTAGCATTTTGACGAACTTGGTTCTTAAACTAGATTAGCCAGTACTAGCGGTAACGGCAACTCCATTAGAGTTTCATTAATTTTTGTATTTGTGATATAGGGCTGGTTATGCATCACATCAAATTATTATGTTATCCTCGTCTACAAAGGTTTCTCGAAAAACTACACACTGTTTGGAATTATTATTTATTTTACACCTGTCTGAGGGTGATTAATAGATCTCGCCTCTACTTTTGTTGTTCTAATTTATAAAAATCAGTACCTGGGTGACCGAGCTTCACTCGTAATTTCAAGGTTTTATCATACCTAAATGTACATATATCCAAATAATCGGACATTTGCTATGTAAACTAATTTAAACTCTCTAATATAATATTTTTTTCTTACATTTTTTATTTAAATGGTGTTACTACAATTTAACTCCCCCCTATATTTCAACCACACTATGTATCCAACTGCTTATGGAAACCCATTAAAACATTTTTTTCTAACATTTTTTTAATCACGCTACAATTCAACTCCATTCCAAATTCCAACCATCCTGTATATGCGACCGCTTTTGGCTTACTCTACAAACACTTTTGTTTATAAAATGTTTGAATCACCCTCTGTAACTATAATTCTATTTCGCCCTATATTTCAACCATTATATATATGCAAGTCGTTGCAAGCTACGCTATAGTACATTTATATTCAAACATTTTATTAAACACTTTGTATAACTATAATTCGGCTCCACCCTATATATGCAACTCTTTATAAGATACCAAATATAACATTTTTGTGCTAAAATATTTTAAATCACACTGTATAACTATAATTTCGTACCACCATATGTCTTAACTACCCTGTATATGCCACCCATTGTAATATTTTTTTAATCACCATATATAATTATAGTTCCAGTACATCCTATATTGCAACCACCCTGTAAATGCAAATGAGCTACCCTATAGGTATAACATTCTTCAGCTATCATAAATTTCCAACTGCTTATGGGCTATCTCATATAATTATTTTTTCTTGCTTTTTCTAATCATACTATAATTCCATTCGACGCTACATTTTAATCATCCTGCATATCAACTCTTATGGACTATCTAACATATTTTGAACTACCCTATATAATAAAATTTCACACCACCAATTCATATTATGTGCATCAAATTAACATGCGAACTCATAAGGTCTTACTCATCCAAAAATCGCCTAAGATGTCAATTTTTTCATCTTGAAAACTTGTAATGTCCAGTTAAAGCAATATAATGCTAGGAAAATACAATTTGTATTGAAAGAATGTTTACATGAACAGTTTCACTCTCAAATAGGTCAGTCACCAAATCACTCTGTACTGAACACCTTGAAATTACAAAGCAGCCGCCTTTTTATAATTTAATTTCACAGTAAAACGATTTTTCCCAAAGATTTCACCTATCGATTTCTATCCATCGAACTTCCAAATGGGAAAATTTCATCAAAATCGCTAGAGCCGTTTTCCAGAACTCAATTACATATATATGTATTCGAGTAACTAGAAGCGAAAGCAGAAGGCTACGATAATTATGCGAACCGACCTAAAGAGGGCAGATGTGACTCTGCCGAAACGTCGTCATTTTACCAACGATCCCGGCAGGAATCAATTATCAACTACGCGGATGAATTCCCGGCAGTCACGTTGGAAGTGTCCTGTCCGTTCGCAGCGGTAACATGCCCCTCTGGTGCCAGTTCTTTGTGACCGTTCTAATATTTTGTTCAGGCCAGCAAGCAGCGCTTCAAATGGTGACTCTGACTCTTCCTGGTTGAAGGAAACTGCTCGGACCCTCGGCCTGGACATGTTCATGACGGCCTCTACTTCCAAAGCCTGAAGTAGAGCTTCATTACTCTTCTTGACTCCACTCAGTCTTAAATTTCTTTGTACTTCCACATCTCTGATGCCGTTTATGAAACTCTGTGTAGCCAACTGGTCTTTCGTTTCCTCTGGCAGGTCTGGATAGGACAAGTGTACTAACCGTCTAATCTCTGCCTCGAATTCTTGGAGGCTTTCACCGGATTTTTGAGTTTTTCCACTCAGTTGGACTTGGTATACCTGACTCAAGGATTGATTGTCTTATCGCTTATCCAGGATGGCGATGATTTTGTCGAAATTGCCTTGTTCCTCGACTGGAATGCTTTGGAGGGGTTCTAGGGCCGGACCTCTTAATGAAATTATCAGAGAAGTAGATTTTTCTTGATTATCCCATCCATTAGCTGTAGCCACGGCCTCAAATTGCCGTTTATACATGGGCCAAGATGAGCTGCCGTCGAATGTGGGTGGTATACTAAAGGAACCTTTGGTACTCACGGTGTGCTGGTATTTTCCTCGCTGTAAGTCATGTTGCATTTTTTTGATTTCTGTTTCTACCTTGTTTCGGATGTCACTGATTTTATCTTGTACTTCACTTACTTCATTTTGTACCGTGTTTTTAATGGAACTATAAGACGTAAAAATTTGAAAAAAAATTGGGATTTAGGACCTTACCAGAACTGGAAAAATAAGGAGAAACTCCTAATATTAATTTTGTGGGTCAAATTGCAGCATTAAATGGAAAATATAAAATTAAAATTATTTCTAACGTATCGTGTAATATATCAAATCAAAGGGCTCATTATGACTAGTACAAATATGTTTTTCAGATTTTTAAAATAAATATTTTAAAATATATTTACAAAAAATTAAATTATTTTTTTTAAATCGTATTATGGAATAATTCAAATGAAAGAGCTCCTTATGAAGAGTGCAAACATATTTTTCATATTTCTAAAAGTAATTGTTTGCAAGATATTAACAGAAATATATAAAAAATTATCATTTCCCGTTTTATTTCCGAAACCATACTACCTAAAATTTTGTAATTAATTAGGGGTACTGGGACTCATTTCAACTTTATAAGAAAAATAAGTAGAAACCCCAATATTCATTTTGGAGCAAATTATAGAATTAAATGGAAAATAATTTTAAAAATTCAAACGCGTTATTTAATATATCAAATAATAGGACTGACTCATTATGAGCTATAAAAATATGTTTTTTTTTTCATATTTATAAAATTACTTGTTTAAAAGATATTAACAAAAATATTAAACATCGACTTTTTATCACAATCACAATCTAAAATTTGAAATATATATTTTATTTGTATTTGTAAATAATTTGTAAAAAAATAATTTATTATTTAAAACTTGACCCATTTTCCCGTTTATCTTCCAATCTACTGAGACTAAAATTCAGACCATATATTATACAGGGCTTCACTGAAAGTTAATTAGTAAAATTAGACTCTAATGTTAGCTTTGGGGTCCAAATTAGAATATTTAATACATATTTTTATAAAAATCAAGCGAATCATGTAGCAAATAAAATAAAAAGTATATACGTGAGAAATTAAAATCTTACTTGTTACAAAAATTAACATGCATCGGGTGAATATAAGAAAATGCACTCATTCCCTGCTCGTCTTATTAAATTGGAATATTAGACAAATATTTACTTTGACTCACCTACATTGTATCAAATCTTAAAAGTGGTACGGTCCAACTCGCACTTGACCAAATTATTAATATGCAAAATCCATTTGTAAATGATTTAATAAAATATTCAAACCTAGATATATGTAAAGAAATTTGGCTAGTCCATTATTAGTATTTATCAATTGAAAATTTCTTAACAGGTATCTGAATTGAAAAATATAAAAATTACATTGTTAACTAATTGAAGATTAACCATCAATATTCTTTCTATTACCTATTGCAATGTTTATCAGCGTTTCATAGTTATATAGTAATAAAATATAAATCATAACTTTAAGAACTAATTAATGACATGCCAGTTTTTTTACATAAATGTGATTTAATGTTTTATTGACTCATTTTCAACGGGAAAATCTGCGCCGTTTGAAGATTATTTATTACAAGAATAAAGTTTAACAGGTTCCACCCCTTAGCAATTTCTTGAAGATAAAGGAGAAAATAGGTCAAGTTTTAAAAACTAAATAATTAAATCTGTTAGACAAATTATTTAAAAATACTAATAAAATATACTGTTCAAAATTTGAGATAGTGTACATTCTAAAGTGGGAATTACGTCGATGTTTAATATTTTTGTTAATATCTTTTAAACAAATGAATTAAGCATATGATATATATGAATAAATAAATAATTAAATATTCCTTTATTCAACATTTAAAATCACTGCATTTACAAAAGAAATAATCTTACAAATACAAGTGATTTATTTGCCTTGTCAAAACAATCACCACCCGCGTCACTCAGCATCCTTCAAAAATTCATCATACGAGTAGTATGCTTTTCTGGACAGGTATGTATAGAGCTCCTTTCCAAACTTCACTATACTTTTCTCATTCCCTCTAGCTCGCGTATGTTTATTAAAACTTATAGTCCTCCTATAGATATGGGAATTTTGCCCAACTGATAGCCTAGAGAATGGCTGATGTAGTTCATTGCTGCTACGAGTTGAATAATTGTGTATTTGATCATTTGTAGTAAGTGATACTTGCTTTTTAATATTCATTATTAATAGGTAAATATATAATGAGTGGACCGTCAGAATATTGAACTCAATGAAAAATTGCTTGCAGCTGGTTAATGGGGGAACACCAGCTATACATCGTAAGATATTTTTTTGTGTAGAGAAGACTTTGTTAATATGAGCTGAACAGCCCCAAAATATAAGGCCATATGACAAAATCGACTCCGCTAGGCCGAAATATGCTAATTTAAGAACATTGAAACTTACGGTAAATTTTAATTGGCGCATTAAGAAAGAGGTCTTACTTAATTTATTTGTTACATAATCAATGTGTTTTTCCCAAGTAAGTTTATTATCAACAATTATTCCTAAGAACTTACATAAATTTGTCTGCTCAATAGATTCACTATTTAACCTGACAAGATAACTTAAATTATTTGTGTTGTTTTTAGGTAGGAATGACTTTATTTGTGATTTTTTAACATTTACCGTTAAACCATGTGAATTACAATAGTCATGAAATTTCCGAGTGGCTACATTAGCATTTCTGACAAGTTCAGAATCACTTTTTCCAAATATGCCAAAATTTGTGTCATCAGCATAGAGAATTTTAAGATCAGATGTGGGACATGATAATGAAACATCATTAATAAATATAAGAAATAGAACAGGGCCCAATATTGAGCCTTGTGGCACCCCCGTATGGACTGTCTTGAAATTGGATCTAGTTTCGCCTACTTGAACAGCTTGTTCACGGTTTGTGATGTATGATCGAATCCATTCATTTGCTGAGCCTCTGACGCCTAAGGTCAGTAAAGTTGGCACCGCCATTTTACAGAAACTCAAATTAAAACATATGGGAATTACGAGCTATTTAGGAGCTCTTGATTTTTACCTAAATTGATTTTTGAGCTCAATATTTACTATGGAAAAAGTGCAAAAAACTATTGGCGGTGCTAACTTTACGTAAAGTTAGCACCGCCATCTCAGAAAAACAAACAAAAAAATTTTGTGAAGCGTCTCAAATTACGAGCTATTTACGAGCTTTTAATTGATGTGTTGAACGTCAACCCCTAAATTTGTCTAAGGGGCAAAAACCACCCCCGAAAAAATATTGAATTTTAATTTTAAATTTAAAATCTATTAAAATTATCTACGATTTACGAGCTCTTTCCTGGTGTAATGCACATAAACATCTAAAAATGTTCAAGGGGTAAAAACAACCCCCCAAGAATGCAGTTTTTTCGAATTTTATGATTAATTAATTTTGAAAAATACCAGCATGATTTACGATTTACGAGCTTTCCAACGGTATATTACACGACAACATTCAAATTACTGGAAGGGGTGCAAACCACGCCCCAATTATGCAGTTTTTTAAAATTTTATGATTTATAAATTTTGAAAAATACCAGCATGATCTACGATTTACGAGCTTTCCAACGGTATATTACACGACTACATTCAAATTACTGGAAGGGGTGCAAACCACCCCCCAATTATGCAGTTTATTCAAATTTTGAGATTTATAAAGTTAAAAAAAATACCAGCATGATCTACGATTTACGAGCTTTCCAACGGTATATTACACGACAATATTCAAATTACTGGAAGAGGTGCAAACCACCCCCCAATTATGCAATTTTTTCAAATTGTATGATTTACAATTTTTAAAAAATACCAGCATGATCTACGATTTACGAGCTTTCCAGCGGTATGTTACACGACCACATTCAAATTACTGGAAGGGGTCCAAACCACCCCCAATTGTGCGGTTTTTTCAAATTTTATGATTTATAAATTTTGAAAAATACCAGCATGATCTACGATTTACGAGCTTTCCAACGGTATATTACTGGACTACATTCAAATTACTGGAAGGGTTGCAAACCACCCCCCAAGGTTTCCTCAAGGAAACTAAATTTTTTCAGTGTTCGATTAACTCATAAAATATTGTTTCTCAATTAATTCATTCATTATGCGGTTTGTACACCAGTAATGTAGTTTTGCCAATAAGGATACTCAGTAATGAAAAAGATATTACCATCTTATTAGTCCATCCCCAATATTTTTACATAATTATTTTAGTCCATTTCAAATATCTAAATTTAGAACGTTATTTTTGGCCTATTAAAGAATTTTCATTTTAGATTTTGATGTAACATTCGAAAAAGCCTTCTTGCCGCTGTTTGTAATGGCCTTTTCTGTAGCATGAAAAAATAAATTTGAATATACTGATTATGTGAATATATTGGAAACAGTTCTCTGATAATTGTTATCTAATATTTGATTGGTGCCACTGGTTCTAGTCGAGGCAATATATTTTATTAAAGCAGTAAAAAATTCGTAATGTATTTTCTATTGCAGGGGTGACTTAAATTCTTAAATCACATAAGTAATATACGCCACTCTGTACTCATCCTTTACGTTCAAACTCATATATAATATACTTTATTATACAATTAATCGCTATCATTTGATTTAAGAACATTTCTTTTTGAAATTCAAGTACGTTGAAATTCTCTCAATAAGTAGGTACCTATATTGAAGTAATTATTTATATAATTAATATCAATAAACATTTCCTCAACAAATGAGAACCAAACTGTTGCTTACCCTCCTAGAAAATTCGAATAGCAGGTTGCAGATCTATACACACAAAAATCAATGACACTGGATTTTAACAAAAAATTTTCAAATATGAAATCGTCCATCTATGGAAATTTTACTGAGTTATTAGTTACAGGTAGGAATATTGGCACCTAGATGGCGAGGCAACACATTTGTTTAATTCATTCAAGTACCTTTGATCTTTTATGTATTCCTATTTGTATTTTTGGGTTACTATGAATAATTTGATTATTGTGGGTACAAAAATAATAGTTGAAAGAATAATAACGAAATACATTGCCCTCTCAGATACCAAACTCCTGTTTTATATTTATTGTATAGATTATAGATTCAGCCCATTTTCAAATGGTAAAGGTTAGATAAAAATAAGAATATTATTTGACTTATATTTTCTTAACGTTGTTATGACTCGTTTGGCAAAGTTGGTTGAAAAATGCCGACTGGAATTAATCTGTGCATTTCGTAATACATAAAAATATTGCTATTTCTATTTGAAACAACTAATTTTTAATATGTTAATTAGAAACAAAAAACTTTGAGGTAATTATTAAAACTTCGAGCAACAGATTTTGAAGAAGAAGCGAGTTGAATACAAACCCAGTAGAACCGGTAACAACACGTGGTCCATAAAGATGGTTACAATTTTTCGTTAGGTTCAATACTTAATTAAAAGAACATAATTCATAATACAATTATTTATCCGAATAATGACTACAACAGTAGCCGTTTTTAAATATATTGTTGGAAAGCTTATACATCGTAGATAATTACACCTTACACCATTTCCAAGTTTTCAAATCACAAAATTTGTAAAATCTAGATTTCTAAACCTTTGCCGCAGTAAGGATAATATTTAATATTTTCATCCATTTCAAAATTCTGACAGTTTAAAAATTTAAGAACTACAAATTTGGAAAAATTTCATAAATTGGGGGTTGTTTGCATAATTTGAAAATAATCGTGTTATATATCCTTGAAGAGCTTCTAAATCGTAGATTAGGCTGTCAGTTTTGAAAATGAACAAAATCACATAATATAGACAAACTGGGAAATTAAGGGGGTTGTTTGCATCCTTTCCAAAAATTTTAATGTAGTATTTTAAAGCTCGTAATTCGTAGATCATCCTGATATTTTTTAAAATTTATAAATCATAAAATTTGAATAAACTGCATAATTGGGGGGTGGTTTGCACCCCTTCCAGTAATTTGAATATAGTCGTGTAATATACCGTTGGAAAGCTCGTAAATCGTAGATCATGCTGGTATTTTTCAAAATTTATAAATCATAAAATTTGAATAAACTGCATAATTGGGGGGTGGTTTGCACCCCTTCCAGTAATTTGAATGTAGTCGTGTAATGTACCGTTGGAAAGCTCGTAAATCGTAGATCATGCTGGTATTTTTCAAAATTTATAAATCATAAAATTTGAATAAACTGCATAATTGGGGGGTGGTTTGCACCCCTTTCAGTAATTTGAATGTAGTCGTGTAATATACCGTTGGAAAGCTCGTAAATCGTAGATCATGCTGGTATTTTTCAAAATGTATAAATCATAAAATTTGAAAAAACTGCATAATTGGGGGGTGGTTTGCTCCCCTTCCAGTAATTTGAATGTTGTCGTGTAATATACCGTTGGAAAGCTCGTAAATCGTAGATCATGCTGGTATTTTTCAAAATTCATTAATCATAAAATTTGAAAAAACTGCATACTTGGGGGGTTGTTTTCACCCCTTGAACATTTTTAGATGTTTATGTGCATTACACCAGGAAAGAGCTTGTAAATCGTAGATAATTTTGATAGATTTTTAATTTAAAATTAAAATTCAATATTTTTTCGGGGGTGGTTTTTGCCCTTTAGACAAATTTAGGGGTTGACGTTCAATACGTCAATTAAAAGCTCGTAAATAGCTCCTAATATTTGAGACGCTTCACAAAATTTTTTGTTTGTTTTTCTGAGATGGCGGTGCTAACTTTACGTAAAGTTAGCGCCGCCAATAGTTTTTTGCACTTTTTCCATAGTAAATATTGAGCTCAAAAATCACTTTAGGTAAAAATCAAGAGCTCCTAAATAGCTCGTATTTCCCATATGTTTTAATTTGAGTTTCTGTAAAATGGCGGTGCTAACTTTACTGACCTCTGACGCCTATTCTATTAAGTTTATCTAGTAACAAGTAATGATCTATGGAGTCAAATGCACGTGATAAATCGAAGAAGCAAGTTATATTTAATATTTTATTGTTCAATGAGTCATATATAAAATTGCACAGCTCCGATAATGCACTATGTGTAGATTTATTTGCCCGAATGCCGTGTTGGCAGGGGATTGGTAAATTATAATTCTCGAGAAAAGTATTCAGTCTAATGTTATAAGCCGCTTCAAAAACTTTAGCTAGCTGACTTTGAACACATATGTTTCGATAAATTGTAATATTTTCTACTGGATCTTTATTTTTGTAGACTGGTATAGATTTAGATTTTTTAAAATGTTTGGGATATTTTCCTGTTTTAAAAGACTCATTAATTAGATAAGAAAGTGGAACACAAATTTCTTCCATTACAGATCTCAAAACAGTACCATTTATTTCATCTATTCCAGCTGCTTTTTTAACAGTTTTTTTTTAATTAAATATTTAATTTAATCCGGTGTTGAAGGCGTTAAGAAAAATGACGTTTTAGCAAAGACACAAAGTTTAATCTCTTCATACCTGGGAACTGAAACCTCTATGTTTACGAAATGTTCATTAAAAGCATTACATATATCTACCATATTCATAAATTTGATGTCAGAATAATCATACATTTTCTTAGGGAGAGGATTTTTAGACTTACCTTTCATTTCATTTATAATTCTCCAGGATTCTTTACTAATGTTTTGTGCACCGAGAATTCTGTCATTATTGAAAGTTGCTTTTGCCTTGTTAACTTTTTGCTTATAAATTAGTTTTAGTTTTCTGTATCTTTCTTTTATAATTTCGTTTTTTGAACTGGTGTATATACTATGCAATTCACATAGAGTAGCATGTAAAGATTTAAGTTCACTACTATTGTACCAATTATTTTTGAATTTCTTAGGAATAATTTTTTTGTAACTGAAAACTGTATTAAAATGTTGCAAAAAAGTTAAATAGAAACTATCAAATTGTGTTTCAAAGTCAGAAGCCCTGTACATATCTACCCATGTTTCGTTTTTTAGCAATAGATTCTCGGACAAAAAAGTGATCAGTTCTTTGTTGTTTGTTTATAAATATATCAAATTCACAAATTTGCCATGAGGGATCCGACAATATAGTTTTTGTAACAGTGACATTTTTATATTGAATATTCGTAAAAATAGGCTCCAACAATGTTGAATTTGTGCAGGTGACGCGTGTTTTATCTACTATGTAATTCACAAAATGAGCCTTTTGTTTGATATATTACCTGTTGCGTTTGAAAATTTAATTTTTATTTTCCATTTAATTCTATAATTTGTCCCCAAAATTAATATTGGGGATTTCTACTAATTTTTTTTTTATAAATTTCAAGTGAGCCCCAGTACCCCTAATTATTGTCAAAATGTTAGGTAGTATAAATAAAGCGGGAAACGAGGATTTTTTTATATCTTTATGTTAATATCTTGTAAACAATTAATTTTAAAAATATAAAAAACAAATATTTGTATTCCTCATTATGAGCCCTTTCATTTGATGCATTGCATGATGCGTTAATTCTATAATTTGGCGTCCAAAATTAATATTAGAGATTTTTTCGTATTTTTCCTCTAAACAAAAAAAAATAGGCCTTTTAGTTTGGGGAATAAAGGGGGATTGGGATTTTTTATATATTTTTGTTAATATATTTTAAAATATTTATTTCAAAAATATGAAAAAATATATTAATATTCGTCATAATGAGCCCTTTGATTTGATATATGACATGATACGTTAGAAATAATTTTAATTTTATGTTTTCCATTTTTCGCTGTAATTTGCCCCCTAAAATTAATATTAGGGGTTTCTCCTTATTTTTCCAGTAAAGCTCAGGTGAGGTCCTATATCCCTAATTGTTTTCGAAATTTTGCGGCTTATAGTTTCGGAGATACGGTATGGGGAATGGGTAAAAAATTTTATATTTTTGTTAATATCTTTAAAATAATTTATTTTAAAAATATGAAAGAAAATATATTTCGTTTCGCCATAATGAGCCCTTTCATTTGATATATTATATGATATGTTAGAAATAATTTTAATCTTATATTTTTCATTTAATTCTGTAATTTACCCCCCCAAAATTAATAGGAGAAGTTTCTCCTTTATTTTTCCGGAAAAATTCAGGTGACGCCCTATATCTCTCTTTTTTTCAAAATTTTACTTTTTTTAGTACTAGTGAGGGATTTCTTATGATGCGTTGCGTTCTAATGAATCATTTCTGGTATGTGTTCCCCCATTTGTTGTTCAACTTTACGTTTTATATTTTCCATATTGCGGTTGTAACTTCCTTATCTAAAGGATTGTTTAACTGATATGTGTTTGGGTTCTATATTTTAGCATGTGAAATTAAATTTTCTTACATAATTCCTATAGATTTTTTTTTGCTATCTTTTACATCTCTTTTGACTTTTGATCCTACTCCTTTGCCAGGATTGTTTTCTATAATTTGTATATATATTATATCTAGTTATTTGGTTATTTTTTATCATTATCTCTGTTTTAACTTATTTATTACTACTTGACAAGCATTTTGTATAACTAATAATTAAAATCGAGACACTCATAAAAGCTGCAAGAAATCCTAAGTGACGTTATAAATCCTTTGAAATCACCTTTAGTCGCATAACCAAAAATGTACATATAGCAGAAAAAAATTACTGTAATTTCGTATTGTTTCTGAAAGTATTCTTTATAACTGATCTCTTCTGAGCAGGAAAAATAAATAAACTTGATATTCCTAGTTTGCTATTCAAATCTGAATATTTCACACATTTGGAATATAATATCTGGCAGTCAAACATTAAGAATATGTGGTATAATTTTAGAAGGAAACTCTATCTTAATTGAATAGATTGTTTGGTTTATTTATTTGTTATCATCTGAATTTCACTTTCACCATACGAGTCAGTTACTTTTTTATTAAAATGCATAGTATAGCTTCATGTACTGTACTTTTGATTCATGCTTTTACTATTTATTTTTTTGACGTTGAATGTTAAAGAGTGCGGTGTTACTTTATGAAACATGTTATTCTTCTTTTTTTTTTTCAGCTGAGCACCATCACTTTACAGTGCCTTACATGGATTATGAAGTATGATCTGCCAGGACTCAGACAAAATATTAAGAATATAACCAAAAATATTTTTAACATTCTACATAAATATGCTTCAACTGGTTTAGGCAAGGGAGATAATTTTGATTTGGTAGGATCAGCATTTAAGGTAAGTTCAAATCCTAATATTTCCACAAACCTAAATTACTATGTCAATATTCGTTATGTGATCTCTTTTAATGTTGTTGTAGGCAGCAACGGTACTTGTAAGAGACGTACAATATCACAAAATCGATGCAAACCAGTTGAAAATCCTTTTGCTTTATGTGGAACAGGATATCAATGACCATGACAGACAAGCTACTGCTTTCAATTTGCTCAGAGCAATAATCTCAAGGAAAATTAATGTACCTGAAATACATGACATTATGCAAAAAGTAGCCGAACTCAGTATTACTTCAGAATTAAACCATGTCAGAGTGCAAGCCAGAATAGTGTTTCATCATTTTATTATGGAATATCCTTTAGCTAATACTTTAGATAATCATTTGGGATTTTATTTATCCCAATTAAGGTTCGACTTGCGGTTTGGCAGAGAATCTGCAATTGAAATGATTCAAACATTAATTAATTCATTTCCTTTGGTAAGTAAATTTTATTTTCCCCATTGTTTGGATACAGTGATAACTATACATGATTTTACAATACACTGGATCCTAAAATGTGTTATAATTATTTATGAAACTTATTTGTGTCGTCTTCTAGTTTTATTTTGGTTTTCTTGGGAAATAACACCACATACAAAAATCCAAACATTTCAATTATTCTGACTTTGTGGCCCCTCGCCTTAAAACCTGAAATAAAATAAATTTGAAATTGAAAAGGATGTAATAAATAAACGCAAATTTTGTTTTCATATATACAAATTAACAAGACATTACAGGGGGTTATAAATTTTAAACTAGTTACTATTATGGTAAATAAATTTCAGCAGTTTTTATGTATTGATTGTATATTTGTAACTTTCTGGTAGATACATCAAAGTTTTTACCGCCAATAAATAAATGAAATTGATTTTGATAATTTTTTAAGAAACTATTTTCATATGTATATATTTTGCCAACAGATTGGCGCAACATTGAAATTATGAGTGAAGCTTGGTCGCCCAGCTACTTCTTGTATAAACAAATATATGAGATTTGAAATTTTTTGTTAATGGTGTTTTCCAGAAAGCTCTTTTTCTTTAAATTAATTTCAAAATGTTGGCCACTTCCAATTATACTAGTGATTGACTATAATTTGCACAATTTTTGGGATGAATTCGTTTAAACTCAAAAATATAAGGTATGTTTTATAACCACTTCGTACGTCTATGACTCACAGTTTCCCAGATAATTTATAGGAAAAATTAGCCTTCAGTCTCAAACAAGCTGATAGAATTTTAAAATTTTATGAATTTCTTAGTTGCAGTTGCATTGGGATCTTTTCCTATAAATTAAATTATCTCAGAAACTGACTTCAAATTAATCAAAATTAAACCATTACGAGCTACAGGGTGCTCGTAAAACATCAAAACGGCATTTTCCCTTTTGGTAGCGCCCTCTTTCAAATAATCATGAACTAATCAAAATTATTGTCACTGCATATTCAATGTAATGGTATTGATGTGGGCCCACCTCCTTAAAACACCCTGGGTAGTACTAAAAATTCCTAAAAGAATGAAGGTGCTTTCAAGGTTTAAGGACTAGACCAGGTCTGAAGTGAAAAAAATTGTAGTTGGATGAAACTCATTGGAAAAGGAAGAAAATATAACAAAAATGAAAGGAAAAATAATTTACTGGCGAAAAATGTTTAATGGCAAAATTATAGGTAATAAAAATATTTACAACTTTTGTATTTACATTTTTTTCATATAACTTCAAAATTTATTTTTATCTTTTACAAAAAAAACGCGAAATTTGGTGAAAGCTACCTTTTTATGTCTCAAACACACTGTAATTTTTTTGATTTAAAATATTTATTTTTTCACTTTATTTTGATTTAATATCGAAAAAGGACCCTAATTTTCAATCGAAAATTCTCAAGTCAAAATATTTGCTTTTTTAAAAAAGTCATTGGGATTTTGTTCGTTGAAATCTCTCTAAAAAATATATACATTACTATGGTAAATGTTCTCAGCAAATTAAGTAAAAAAAATATTTAGTAAGACATCATATTTTGAGAAAGCTATAGAATCTCCTTTAAATTATATGCATAGATGCCTATTTATTGCTATTTTAAGATTATACTTACATACCTGAGTGACCTACGGAAAATTTTAGCTCATCACAAGGTATTTCACAGAGAACTGAGGAAGGGGCTAGAAGGGTCTGGGCCTTACTACTTACTTTTCTGATTCGAGTTTCTTTCGTTTCTTTGCATTTTCTGAGAATTTTTACCATAGTAATGTATACATTTTTTTCCACCATCAGAAAGTAGAGATTTCAACGAACAAAAAAGCTACCGACTTTTTAAAAAAAGCAGATATTTTGACGTGAAAATTATCGATTGAAAATTAGTGGGCTTTTTCGATATTAAGTCAAAATAAGGTGAAAAAATAAATATTTTAAATTAAAATAATTACAGTGTATTTGGCACTCAGAAAGGTAAGTTTTTACTGAATTTCGTGAAAAAAGCAATGTTTTTGGAAAAGATAAAAATAAAAAACAATAACTTTTTTGTTTTTCACATACATTTTGAGGTTATGTGAAAAAAATGTAAACACAAAAGTTGTAGATATTTTTTCTACCTGCCATTTAACTTTTTTCCATACGACTTGTACTTTTGCCAGAAATCGAGATAAACCTCAGATCACCCGCAAATTATTTGTCCTTATATAGTTGTTATATTCCCTTCCTTTTTCAATGGGTTTCCTCCTACTATAATTTTTTTTGGTTTCAAAAATTATCGACCCTGGTCTTGACATGAAAGAATTGTTTTCAGAATTTATATTTGGCTCCCCTATGGGCACCTTTGAGATCAAATAGTACATTCGGTTAAAATCAAACAATTTTGTTGATTTAGTGATACCATTAACGTCACAACTATCCCAATATAGGGTTGTTCAAGAGGACGTTAACCATATTAATTCCCTCCTTAATTATCGGCAACCAAATACGATGGAATTCTACGGATGTAGGTGCGATGCAATCGTCCTCATTTAACAGAATTAAACTCTTTTTATTTACGTGTTCTGTGGTGTTGTTCCTTGTGTATTTATGTGGAATTGTCTAATAGTATTTTGTGGCCTAGGCCCTGAGTATGTTCACACATTTTAGGTTCCTCAACGTGTCGGTGCTTTATTTAATTTTTGCGTTCATGTATTTGTATATTTTGAGGTCTACATGTCTCTCCAATGCAAAATTTATTACATTCGCAAGGAATTTTGTAAATGAGTTTTTTTTTTCTCGATATAATGAAATTTAGTGTATTTCTTGTTTTACATGTTTTGACATTAAATCTTTTGCCCACTCTCTTCAGCCTTTAGGGCAGAACCTGTAGATACCTTATATACGGGTAAAATTATGTCACTGCAACTGTTTTTATGACACTGGAAGTTGGCTGTACTTTATTATTTTAGATGGACTCGTAATTTTTTAGATTCTCTACGATTATTAGTTTCTGAGATAATTTAATTAATAAAATCTGCTTTGCAACCCGAACAATATATAGTTGTAACTTCCAAAAACAAACGGACTACGAATTTTTAAATTTCTATGAGTTGTACATCAGACCTGAAGCTCAACTATATTAAAATTTAACTTGTTAATTAGTGCACAACGAGTCGGAAAAATCTTAAGTGCAAACAACAATAACTTTTTTCAAGTGGGTTTAAATAAAACCAAATAAGATAAAAATTGCTCAATGTTCGCCATTGACAAACATCTCTTTTGAGAATTTTGATTCAGTCTATCAGATTTTAAATATTTTGAGGATATATACCTCCTTAAGGGTTGACTTCTATGCAATATCTTGGACGAAGATTTTGAATTTTCATGAACTTGTAAATATGTATTTTATGTTTCAATAATATTCTTTCGATTAATGAGTTAGGCCGGTTACAGACGTTCATGCATACTTGATAAGGGCGTTTGTACAAGTTTGTATCTACTCCGCATGATATAAGTGAACTTGAAGACGAACTTATACTGGTGTATTGATTATTTTAGGTATTAATACTGCAATAGATTCTGTGGGTTGAAATCAAATTTACACAAATATTCACTTTCAACGTCTTTATTTACCAAATAAATTACAAACAGTGAGTAATACTACAGCTGCCTTCTTCTATCGATTCAATCCACACCGCAATATAAACTAAACTCCTCAACTTGTCCTTTAAATATCGAGTGCAGAAAATACCAGATTCGATGATTATTTCTGTGTTGTCAGAGCGTTTTTCAGGAATCTTCTCTAGGCCGCCTTTTTTATACCCATGGAAATTTCGGGATAGCCATTGTGTTGCTTTTTTTATTGTTTCCGCTGGTTTTACATTTACGTGTTGTTTTTATCGGAACGATTAATTTAGAAAATTTCTTAATTTTTCTCTTTGGCTGCGTAAAATGAAGTTTATAACAAAACTCTTACAAACCTTTGTGGTGTTCTGTCAAGATGCTCATTCAGTGGCAACAATTAAAAATAATGCACACACAATAAAAACAAGAACGGGCCAGTCGCTTCTACATGAAGGGAATTTGCACAAGTCTATACCACTTGTACATATTTAAATACTTGTACAAGTTTATACCTATCCATGCTCAAATACACTTGCACAAGATTACTTCTCAAGTATTCATGAACGTCTGTAACCGCCTGCTGAGTTTCAAATCTATCACCCGACTATTGAAGTAAGCTTGGAGGTTTTCAAAAAACATGCCAGAACATTAATTTCAATGTTTTCATCTCCAGTCATACATTTAGGGATTGGTTTCGGGGTTAGAAAAGAACCAAATTGTAAACAAATTGCCCTTAATTTTACCAAATATTTGTTAACTTATGGACTGTTTGACGAAATTGGCTATTTTAAATAATAACTTGGGCAAGAGAGAGTCGTACTCGCCTACTTTGAAACACTTTAGGTAAATCAAAGTATATATTTATCTAATATTTCAGTTTCAGACTAACAGGAAATGAGTGGATTTTCTTATATTTCCTTAAAATTTTTAAACTAAGCGCTTTAAATGTTTTAAATATAAACTTTAATTTCTCACAACGAGCATTTTTATTTTATCTGCTACGTTATGCCCATGATTTTTTTGAAAATATTTATTCAATTT